>CM073770.1:85081596-85747333 GCA_037158775.1 Hetaerina titia
ATAAGAGTTATCCCGCTTCCCCGAGGAAAGAGAATGTATCCCTCCAAGTTCATGTTGTAAGGTGCAAACCAATCTTGCTCTGTCGCGTTAACTCGCGTTGCGAATTCTGAGCATCTTGATATATGCAGCTAAGCCCCATCGTGAGAACTTACATTTTAAGTATCGCTTATTAATTATTATGGAACGTATGATAATTGAAAATTTTCAACATGCACAAAACTACTTGCTCCATTATTTTGTATCCAAAACACCAAATTATTCCATTGCAGAGATATTTAAAATAAGAAAAAACACATTGTGATCCTGTCATATCTTGGTAGATTTTTCGGAAGAAACTTAGAGGCCGCAAGGCGGAGTCGTTTCCTTGCTGTCTAAATTTGGGAAGATTACGTCAGTATTGGGTTTAGGAGTTCCAATTGAGGTTTAAAACAATATTTACTAATTTGCTTTAAATTTGTTTGCATATTTGGTTTTTATCCATGCACCATATGGTTACAATAGCACGCGATAAGCTTTTTTCTTGAAAGCAAACCATAATTAATACATTATGTTATTGTATGAGGGCAATACCAAATATTGTTCCTAATTATTAGTAACTATTAGATTCGGGTCAGAATATTCACGTCACGTCAATAGAATATTCACGTCAATTAATCGAGGGAGCAAGTTGGTAGAGATTTATGCACGATATTTCCTCGACTCCTGCTTAACCTTCCTGTTGTATCGCGCGAATTTTACCAACTTGTACGCCTCAATTTTTGTCTCTCTCAATTTCACTTGCACCGTGAAGAGAGCCTGGTGATATGCGCTCTTAACCCTCCCCCATTTCGCCCCCATCGTCACTCAAGTGAAGATCCTCCCCCAAATGAAATCTGGTAATGGACACTCCTCCCCTAGTCTTAATCCATGCGAATTAAACAGAAATAAGATAAGCGGGAAAACGAAAATCCTGAGATGTCAGTATGCATAAAATCAGCTGGCCAGAAAGAAAAACCAAGATGTTAGATGTGGTGGGAGAAGAAAGGAAGTTGTAGGAAATTCGAAAAAAGGCAAAAATGTGAATGGAAGAAATACTTCTGTGTTTGTATTTGGACACATTCACAACATATTTGAACAATAAAATCGTTCCCATTCAAACTTCTACCGCTCAGAAAGTTTATCGCCTCCATTGATTTTAGCAATATACGTTCTTGGATTTTAATGCTCGGGGTATACGAGCTCGTGTATCAATTTTAATCTTCTATAGAAAATAAATGGGAAATAGGCAGCACCTCTCTAAATAAATTGAAATGCCGTTGTTTAGCTACCTACTCAACATTTTTTGTTCACGATTACTTAATGGCTCTGTGTAATGATTCTAGTTTTACGGATAACACATGGATAATCATGAGCGTGAAATTTTCACGAAGAAATGCTCTTACGCGGAAATTTTATAGATTGAATATTGTACATCTGCTAATTCATTGGGAATATATTGAGTCTGTTACGTATTTCAAAGCATTTTGGACGAAGGAATTTTTTCTCACAAAATGATTAGGCACTGCATTGGTACAATTTACCGCACCACGAGCATTTTGAAAGACTGGGTGCAAAAAAATGGGTTTATACTACATCCGATCAATGGCAATAGGAAGTTGTTGATTTGCGTCTTAGGAAGGGCCTCGTAGTGAAGTAAGAGAATACCACATCCACCAGCCACATCGCAAAGCCTCGGACATGGGCGGGCTTGCTCTTAATGCATAATATTAGATCGAATGGCTCCGTAATCCACCCACCTTGAGTCCATCCTCGCCTGTCTCGTTCCGGAAAGGGAGCTTCCGGACGAAGATCCCTGGGTCCCACGACCGCTCTGCTGGGACGTCCTCACCAGCCGCGTCTTGCCATCGTCGCCCGCGGGGAGATATTCTTTCTGAGTATCAGCCGATGTCGAAACCTCTCGCCGCGTTCGCTCGGCGAACAATTCGTCGACTCCGTCGATGCTCCCGGGAGGGGGGACAGTGCGGTCACCTATGAACGGAACACTTATGTTAAAGAGTGGAGAAACGTAAACTTCAGAGACGTTTATTCCTATAGAATTACGCCACACAGTGTGGCCCACCCCAGCATATTTATGGCATGATAAACGTCTTTTGCGAATTAGTTGAAAAAATCCAACATTTAACGTTTAGGCCATATTTCATTCATTTATTGAACCGAACTTCTTTATAAGAAACTCCTAGAGTGGTCATGAAATATATTAAGTCACCCGGAGAGGATACGGGTGTACCACAATGTTGATGATGTTAATTAATAAACTTGGGCATTGATTCCTATTTTTTTATACAGTTATACCTGTATGTTAACGAACAGAGCGAGGGTAAATCGAACTAGCTCGAGCTTTTCAAACTCGGAGAGGGGGTTTAAACAGACACGTAATAAAGCTATTGCACGAAAATATGAGAAATTTGCTTTAACCGTTGAATGATTAAAGAAAGTTTTCGGAAATTCAACGAGTTAAATGTGGGGTTACTTTCACGGACTTACCCCTGAAATGTCTTCCCGGTGACGACTGCGTGGGTGCTCCCAGCACTTCTCCCCCCGGCAGCAACAATGCCATCAACAGCCACAACGGCAGGACTATTTGCAGCAACATCGAAGAGACACCAGCGGACAAAGGGAGCTGCATTCCGTGATATATAGATGGAGAATTTGATGGGCAATGGAAAACAGATTCCGTGATGGGCGGAGACTTCAACGGGCGAATGGATATCGGGTAGGTCGGGGATACCAGAGAGAGTAAATTTTCCGCGAGCGAGACACCCAAGTTAAAGCAAAATCAAGGAATGACCCGCGTTGAAAATATTTCAACGCTTTCAACTCTTACCATCCCTTTCTCTCTTCCCCTTCTTCCCCTCCGACCTACCATCCCCCCACGCCTCATCCTCGGATCAACTCTGCGTCCCCTTCTAGCCCTCACTTTCTAGCTTTAACCCTCGTTTTTCAGCGCCTCGTAATCTCCCCTCTTCCTTTTCATTACGGTCTTTTCGACCTCCCCTTCCCCACTCATCCCCTCCCGCCATATCACCGACTTCCACCTTGCTGGCTCGACCATGGGACCGAATGGCTGTTGGTTTAAAGTCCTCCACGACCCATTATGGGAATCAGGGAATTCCGGGCTCGGCCCGCGGGAGACATACCCCGGTCGCGCGACCCCGAAGAGCTTGGCGATTAGTGCGAATGTTGGATGGAGGGGTGGTGTGCTTATATTTTTAATGGGGAAATTGGGTGAGAAAAAGGGTGAGCTTTAGCTTTGGAGGAAGGCTGTCGGCCTTCGACCCCATCATCCTTTTTCCTGTGACTTGTGATATGCGGAAACGGTAAGAAGCGGAATTAATGAAGTGAGAGGACCATTAGGTTTCGGGGATGGTTGTCTATTTATTTTGAAATCCGGGCGAAATATTTTTTTGAGATTTTTCATCCACCAGAATTTTTGGAAGGAATGATAAACCCTTCAGTTTTTTTTATTTTCTCTAGGAATCGGAGAAATTTTAATTTATGACGATTCATCAAAAGAAGAATTGCATTTCTTCTCGAGAATCATTTTAGGATTTTTCGGGTACCAGATCTTCCTGGGAAACCATAACCGGCACAGGGAAAGGAACTAGCCCCCTAAAAAAATGCTGTGAAATTCACACGCCGTCGGGCTTAGTACTCTACCATCACGTATCAAACCGACCTTCGGGTTGATTACTGTGTTTATGGTTTTTTCTATAAAAAAATAATAAGTGCCATCTGCGTGACACTCAGTTGCTGTGTATCGCGTTTAAGTTTGGCACTAGCAGTATAAAAGAAATAAAAATGCTAATGAGCGATACCAAGTAAGCAATTAAAGATGAATAAACTAGCGAAAAACCACCTAAAGGAATATTTTCCATTGCTACAATTTGTGATTGTGACCGTTGGAAATGGTGAAACAACAATAAAACAATATATAAAGCATTTTTCTCTCAAGGGAGAAATACCTTGCGGCCATATCCCAGCACAACGGCTAAATTATTGACGATAGGTACTCCGGCCCCAAATGATATGACTGTTTGGTCCAGAGCAGTACGAGGGGAGTTCACCCGTCGAATGGGAGGCTGTATCGTGAAACAGGTTGCTCCTCATGATGATAGAATGCTGAACCTGGGTTCTTCTCCAGCGTTAACCAACCTCTCCTTTTTGCTCTACATATGAATTACATGGGCTTAATGATGAGGGAGAGAGAATACTTCTAGCCCCGCATTACGCTGTTAGTCGAGATCATAACGAGAAGTAAAGGGTATATGACTCCCTGGTAAGCTTATGTATGCAATAGATCCCTTTTACCTAACGTAATTCGCGATCAGAACAAGAAGAAAACATTACCTTGGAAAACGATACTTTGACTCCTCCGGAATCAAAACTCTATCAAAAAAATCTTAATAGGCAGTGACTTAACACTCCATACCACACAATTTCAAAAGACCAGGACTTGGGTTAAGCATCATATGATTTTGAGGAACATGGCTTACGGAATAAGCAGAGTTGTATCTAAGTTTGGACTTCTTTTCTTAGTTTAAAAGTTATTTTTTTCCACTAAAAATATAATTTCACTGACCTTAGGGGCCGATTTCAATACGAGTGACTCTTCTGAACACCTGCCACCGCCCCCCCCCCCCCCGTCTTGAATATGTGAATTTCACACGCCTTAGGGCTTAGAACGTGTGTTCTACCATCAAATACCAAAGCTCTTCTGGTTAATTACGTCGGTTTTGAAGCTTCACTTTCTGGGATTAGTAATGAATAAATGCATTAATAAAACCACGTAATCTCGAAATATAAATGCTCTCTCTCGGAGCAATTTTTCACTTATAGATAATTGTAGATGAGGGTAGGAATTACTACCATTATACGAGCATGCCTCATCAATACTACCTCCAGTTAATCGATACACTCGGACCGAATTTTTACTCCGTTTAGCATTTTTCACTTATTTTCCGCGAGAAAAATGTATTCACGAAGAGTGATAAGGGTAGACTTTACAAAATGAGAAAAGAACACGTGCACACAAATACCATTATTGATATTGTTATGCTTGAAAACAATTAATTATTTTCTTTCTTACGGTGTTAATAACAATCGAGTGAGTTCCTGAGAAGGGATTTGACGCACGCGCGACCACGTTAGGAGAGTCCACCTGTCTGGAAAGTTCGGTAAACGGGCGGAGGGAAATCTTCCTATTGGTTGTTTGAGTGGGGAAACCCCAACATCTTCTTCCCCTCCTCCCTCCTCAAGCGCCCCTTTCCCTCTCCACCGAAGGCACACCGTCCTCCCTCCACTCCCCTGCACCCTCGCGACAACACCCTTTTTAGATACCCACTTTCCCGCTGGCCAATTACAGTAACCGCGGGAGGGACTCCTAATCCTCGGTCGCGCGGCTAGACACCTCCTCCACCCTTGAGGGGTGCGCTGAAAGGATGTAGGGACGAGCGCGGGGAGAAAAGAAGCAAAGGGATTGGAAGTGGGGTGGTGGGGAAAGGAGTCACAACCGCGGAACCATGGAGATAGGGAAGGAAGGGTACATTGGGGAAGGGGTCGCCCACACCCACCCACATTTTTTCCGCGATCCAGAGGAAAGGAAAGTCTATACATCATTTTTAGTGGATTGAAAAATAATGACTCACTGGCATCAAATGAAAAAATGACAGTGCTACTTATTTGAAGAGAAGTCATCCATGTTTCCCAATTTAAAAAACTCCTTTCTCAGGTTTGGCATTACCAACTCAATTACTTAAA
Source organism: Hetaerina titia (assembly GCA_037158775.1). Lineage (NCBI taxonomy): Eukaryota > Metazoa > Arthropoda > Insecta > Odonata > Calopterygidae > Hetaerina > Hetaerina titia. The sequence goes on from CM073770.1 coordinate 85,087,393, forward strand.
AATTAAACGTTTAGCTGGTTTATGCAACCATCATAGTACCCCCTTGATTTTGGTAAATGGTACAGGGTATATCCAAATTGCTTGGCCATACTTTGGGAAAATTCTTCGTCTAATAATGAAATAAGAGATGTGAACTTCAATCAAGAAGTGTGGCTTATGTTATTATAATAATAATTTTAGAAATATATATAAAAATATGCGGGTCGCGGTGTGGGTGAGTAGAGCGTTGGACTACTGACCGTTTGGGTACCAGATCTTCCTGGGAAACCATAACCGGCACAGGGAAAGGAACTGGCCCCCCTACCCTGATGTGTGAATATTCACACGCCGTCGGGCTTGGTACACGGGTGAGCTCTACCATCACCTACTAAACCGACCTTCGGGTTGATTACTGTGTTTATGGTTTTTATATAAAAATATGTGGGTCATGGTAGTCCAGGGGGTAGGTATTGTATTTGTTCAGCTTGCGGTGGTCTAGTGGGTAGAGCGTTGGGCTACTGACCGGAGGGTCCCGGGTTTGATTGCCAGGCAAGGCACTCTGAGCACCTGCAGCTCCACCCAGCTATGTGATTTTTCGGGTACCAGATCTTCCTGGGAAACCTTAACCGGCACAGGGAAAGGAACTGGCCCCCCTACCCTGATGTGTGAATATTCACACGCCGTCAGGCTTAGTACTGGGTGAACTCTACCGTCACCTACCCAACCGACCTTCGGGTTGAATACTGTGTTTTTTTAAATAATGAAATAAGTTCACACGAACCTACATCTGTAGATTCCCGCACTTATTTTAATCACTGCAATCTCTCTTCATTCAACGTTAATTCCATACAAAATTGTACTACTGTCATGGCCATGATATCTTCGAATCTTACATTTTTTAACACACTGGGAACAACGTGGATGAACCCTTTATTCAGCACTCTAGTGCCTAAAATTTAATACATCCAAACAGTGTGTGTATTCCATATAAAAGTAGGTGCAGAAAAAGTTAGGTGTACCTTCAAAAGTTAATGCCCATGGATATTTATTGAATGGCCAGATTCCAAAAGTAATGCTTTGCATGGTTCTACAGGCTATACACAATGACAAATTTGCAACATAAGCTGTCTTTGCCGATGCTATTTTTGCCTTCAAACTGGTCATCCATTTTAAAGGTCCTTGAAACAATTTTGGTACATAAGCAGCTGCCGGTGAGACAAGGAAACCCCAATTGTAATTTTTGAATGACAGTAATATATTTCAAGAAACTGTAATGATTTTTACTCTCTGAAATGGTTGCATTATACAGTAATATATATCCAAGTATACCCAGATGAAAATAATACTGTAAGAACAGTTTGTTTGTTTGTTTACTGGCTTTCTCCTACCATCCTATATTTTGCCAGAAAAATTTTCACTTCTTGAAAAATGCAGGATTTCTGTCCGGTTCTGAAGGATTCTGATCACCCTTTTTGCTGAAAAGGATGTTAGCCTTTTGAAACAAAAGGATTAAGAATATTTGACGCTAAATCTCATATCAATAAGAAAACTTATAAGGTTATATTAAAAAACTTTATTAAGTGGCATGTATTTATTGTAAACTTTCGATTTTAAGCATATACACAAAGTGGTGACAAAATCACCCTTACCATTAGAATCGATGGTCCAAATTTGAATCAAATACTTAATACAACTTTATACTCAGCAATATAAAATAATAATCTTCCACACAATCTTAATTCTTCCCAAAATCTATTTCAAATTTACCGAGTTTTACAATCATTAAAAAGAGTCCTTCCAAGCATTATTTAACCAACATAAACCAAGTATAAAAATCAAACAATACATTAAAACAAACGGATAAATTTTAAAAAATTGCATAGCAATGAATTTTGTGATTACAGCGTCTAAAAAAAAATATATCTACAGGTTTTATGATGGATATAATTTCCATTCAAAAGTTGTTGGCATTTTATGCATTCAATATGAATCTAAATAGCAATTCAGGTCCAAGAAAAATATTAACATTACCTGTAGTAGTGTTGCAAATTGCATTGTCTTGAGAAGCTCCCTGCCACACAATGAAACATGAGCTTCTCAAGAGCAATAGAAACATGGAGGCAATCATATTAAAATATACATAAAATATTTTGACAATATATTGCTTAACATCATTCTTTAAAAAGGGAATAATAAATCCCAATTCACTAACTTCACTTTCAACACGCAATTCACACTAAAATTTTTCAGAGTTTGTTTAGAAATATATATGTATATACTTATTTGAACCATGAAGCATCTTAAAATTTTCATTAAATTTCTAATAGTTTTAACATATTAAAGCAATCATGTACCATTTTAATACAAGAGGACAAAAAGATGGTGGGAGGGAAGCTAAATTCTCAAAAACAAGGAAAATTATTTAAAGGCAATTGGCAGTAGTTCATAATTGTTTTTGATGTGGCAGCAGCAGTTATATTTCTTTGCACAAGCACTTTTTTGATCCGTGACCTTGGGCAACCTCAACATGACCTTTGGCGACCTTTACCTCTCTCTTCCCTGGATTCATGCAGTGATGGGTATTGTGTGTGATGGCTGAGGTGGATTATGTGAAGTCCATTCAAGCTTCTGTGCTAGCGAGAAAACCTTCACACATTTAACTGAAACAGAAGCACACATTTCCATGGTTATTCACAAATTACTTTTTCACAACAAATATGTACACTACACAATTTGATTAAATAAACTAACAACAAAACATTTCAAAACTTAAAAAGTGATATGTTTCCCATGAGAAGCTAAATATTACCGAAACCACTTTTAATAGAAAAAATTATCAGTATGTATTCACATAAGCCCCACTAATGAATACAGTAACTTCCAGCAATGTCTCTCATTACATATCACTCCTAAAGTAATGAAATGATGCCCTTGTCATTTAGACATTCACTTTTGCACCCATTCCTTCTTGGATTATCATTATGAAATGCAGCAATTCAATGAGGCCACCATGGCTTAATATATTACGGAAACATATCAACTAGAGGTGAGGATGGTCAGGTCATTGGGTAGGAAAATGAGATACTAGAAAGATGGGCTGAATATTTTAATGACCTGTACAATAAGGAATTAACTACAGAGGTTGAAGAGCATGAACAAAGTCGCACAGAAGATCAGAAAGTGCTCATTCCAACAATAGAAGAGGTAATTGAAAGTATTGGAAGACAGAGGAATGATGCAGCACCAGGAGATGATGGTATAGCATCTGAATTAGTATTTGGAAGTTGGAAGAGTTCCCAGAAGACTGGTAGACGGGTTTGATTTGTCCAATTTTTTAAAAAGGTGACAAATTCGATTGCAAAAACTATAGGAGCATTACATTACTGAATGTAGCATGTAAAATTTTCACCAGTCTTCTTCTTAAATGCATAAGCACCTATACTGAAGACATACTGGAAGAATATCAGTGTGGATTTAGAGCTGGTAGAAGTACCATTGACCAGATATTCTCAGAAAGTCAAACAATGGAGAAATGCTACAAATATAATGCTGACTTGCATATACTTTTCATTGACTTTAAACAAGCCTTCGACAGCATGAACAGGAAAGAGATGATACATGTGTTGAGAGCTTATGATATTCCAAGGAAACTGATTAGACTGCTTCAATTGACACGGTATGAATCACAATTTATTATGGTTAGAGATTAGAAATTAACCCCTTTATTAAGGGTAGAGCAAGTAGAGCATTTAAGATGACCTCGGGGGTAAGACAAGGAGATGCTCTCTCAGCCACATTATTCAACCTGGCCCTATATAATGCAATGAAAGAATTGAAATTAAGAGGGACCATAGTGCATATATCCCAGCAAGGATTCGCATATGCAGATAATATAGCACTAATTGTACGAAATGTGAATGACCTAAAAGAAATAATTAACATTTAAGAAAACACTGGTAAAAAGTGGGGCTGAAGGTTAGTGAAGAGAAGACCTAATACTCGAAAATGTCAGCTCATCAGAACAAGCAGCACCTACAAAACATAATAATTGGGAATTATGAGTTTGAGGGTGTCAAGGAATTTACCTATCTAGGAGTCACCTGACCTGATGATTATGTAGTTACATTGAAACCGGTAATATTAAATTTTATTGTGTGAAAAATTGCACATTTGAATTAATAATGTTTAAGTCAAGAAATTAATTAAGAGTTTGAGGGTGTCAAGGAATTTACCTATCTAGGAGTCAAACTTAACAATGAAAATCAAGCGAGATCAAACAAAGGGTAATGGAAGGTAACAGGGCATACTTTGCAAATGTAACAATCCTCAAATCAATGTTACTATCAAGGAACACAAAAATGAAGATCTATAAAACGCTTATTAGACCAGTGGTATCACAAGTCAGGATGAGGAAACACTTAGAAAAATGTTAAGGAGAATCTATGACCCAATTAGGGAAGGAGAGAGATGAAGAATCAGAATGAACATGGAAATAAATGAATTACTAGAAAGGAAAGACAGATTTGCCAAGTCCCTGCGGCTAACGTGGTTGGGGCATGTAGAAAGGATGGAAAATGACAGAATGCCCAAACTGATACTTAACAGCAAGATGGAAAGAGTCAAAAGAAAAGGTAGACCAAGGAAGAGATGGCTACAAGATGTGGAGGATGACTTGAAGGCAATGAAAGTTACAAGATGGAAGGAAAAAGCAAAAACAAGAACTGAATGGAGGCATATCATAGATGAAGCCAAGGCCGTCACCGCACAGCTGCAGATATTGATATCAACCAGAAACCCTATGTATACCACATATATTGTACATATAGCCTTCTATTTTTTGTCAGGTGAGACCTGTTATTGTTCTGAGGAGGAAGGACCTCCTGTTGGTTTGCCAGGATAGAGTGGTCTATACATTGCTTTTTTTACCTGATTTAGCATAACTGACGAAATCGGTAGGATCTCTATTGAGTCTTTCAATGGCTTCCTTCTCAATGTCCTTCAAATCTAGTTTCAATAGATTTAATCTCAGTAAACACCAGCATGGGCAAATACCTTCCTCTCCGCAAAGTTGATGGAATGATCCATTATGATACTGTGTTCGGCGATGGCCGATTTTTCCAACTGCCCCAGTCGAAGGTTTCTTTTATGTTCTTTTAACCTGGTCTCGATGCCTCTCCAATGTAGACATCTCCGCAGGCACACAGGACTTGGTATATGCCAGTAAAATATCCAGAATACTGGCGAGGCACAAAATCGAGGCTATCCACAAACCACCGGGAAAAATCAGAAATTTGATTGTCGGAGCCAAGGACCCAATCGGCCTAAAGAACCCAGGCATATACCAAATTCCATGTGTCTGCATTGGAGAGACATGGAATTCGGAGACATGGGCAGACATCGAGACCATCATCTGACCATCTCAGAAAATTTCTGATTTTTCTTGGTGGTTTGTGGATAGCCTTGATTTTGTGCCTTGCCAGTATCCTGGATATTTTACTGGCATACACCAAGTCTTGTGTGCCTGCGGAGATGTCTCCATTGGGGAGGCATCGAGACCACGTTAAAAGAACACAAAAAGCTTCGACTGGGGCAGTTGGAAAAATCAGCCATCGCCGAACACAGCATCATAATAGATCACTCCATCAACTTTGACAAGACGTAGGTACAAAGGCCCGCACTAGTGGTTACTCAGACCAAATTGTCAAAGAATCTATTGAAAATAGATTGGCAGGACATAATTTCAATTGGGATCCTGGCTATTCCCTCAGTAATACATGGAAACCTGTGCTAAACCAAGTAGAAAAAGGAATGTATAGACCACAATGTCCCGGCAACCAATCAGGAGGCTCCCCCTCCTCGGACCAATCACAGGTTACCTGCACCGTGAGCTCTCAAGTAGTATATAAGATGGTCAAATGCTGAGTGGCAACCATCAACCCTGAAGATGATGCACGAGTCAGGCATTGAAACGTCAGCCAACATGGAACCCCCGACCCGGTGGAAGACCCAAGGATCCTTCATGAAGCAAATATGCCTGGAAAGCACCACATCAGCTTTCACATTCAGCTACAAGAGTAACTTTTTAAACAAGATAGTTATGAGAATCAAAACACGGAGAAATTTACAAAGCAAATTCTTTAAATGTTCACCAGATACCAGCTAAGTGGACTTCTCATTGTTGATGATTGGGTCAGTCGATTTAAAATGTGATTTGAACCAAATTGGCTGCCTGCACAAATATGAAAATTGACGGATACTCCCATGGAATTTTTTATAGGAAAGTTAACTCATGACCTTACTATTGATATGTTCTTATTCGACTTTTGTTCAAATATTTTTAACAGATGCACATTTAGGGCACTATTAAAATTTCAATTCATGGACTTTGTTTCTGGAATGCAAGTGACACAATGTGCAGTAATTGAATTTTCTAATGTGAAACTACATTCAAAAGAGAGGATAATCCTGTTAGTATTTGTACGGTTTCTGAGGGAGGGAGGGAGGCATGAAACTGTTAAACTGGTGCCTAACTAAATAATGACATTATATAGAGGTCAGTTAAGGAACTTTAAGATATCTTTAAAAACCATGCATATAGCTTCATATTCATTTGAGTTAATTTAAAAACCACCACATTATTAAATCATATTCATACCCACTCAAATATTAGTACCACATTGTTTCTGATGAATCCAAGCAGTAATTGAGCACAACACAGAACAGATATAACAAGATTTATGGGCTGAACAAGTCTGATATTACAACATAAAAACATCTACAGTGTCATTATCTCAAAGGGTTTTCGCTGCTATAGATTGGATTATCTATTTACATGTCTATAACAACAAGGGATTCGCAATATAAAGCAAAACAAGAAGAGAGAGAGGCAAAGATTTTGTAGGTGAAAACTCAATACTTGATAAATTCAATTTTTACAAACAGCTATCACATTTCTAAGATAACTAATGGCTCCAAATTGAACTTTTTTGGAGGTTCTTAAGTATTTCACATTACTCTAAAATCTAAGAACGGACATGGCTTTGTGAAGATAAAATATTCAATCTGCTTATAAAATCCCACCTTAGATAAAGAAAAGGTTAAATTACATGCTATATTGCAGATGAGCATTGCCATCTTAAAATTAACATCAGTCTTAAAGTCAAAATCCTTCCCACTTGAATGAATTTAAAAATAATAGAGCATAAGGTACTCCAAAAAGGATTAATCAGAATGCCGCAACAGTAACTTTTAACGGAGTCATCCACTAACATGCATTTCAATGCAACAATTAATAAGAAACTCTACACTTTCTTTTGCGGACTTATATTTTCATTAATGAACCACTATTTATCTACGTTATAATCAAACATTTCATTACTGTATTTACTCATGTGATCCTTGCTTTTATGTACAGGTATGTAACCCACAATATATTTTTACTGTCCAAGTACAATAGTTTTGATGTGGATAAGTTTTTCTTTATGCACCAATTACCTCTCCGAAATCATGTGCTAATTTAGTTTTAAACTCTACCACAGTAAAAAATTAACTGTTTATCTTTGACTATGGGAAATCAACAGTACGATATATACTGTATTTTGAGTCCAACCCCTTAACAGTTCTTGATTTTTCATCACGCCATTCATCTAAACCCCCCTTTTGGTACACTATTACCACACATTATAGCACCACTTCGAATTATACTGAAGTTTCAGAATTTTTTCAACAATAAATTAGGCCTTAGCAGAGATAAATGCTTAAAATTTTAACTTAATATAGATACAGAAACATATGTGGCATCCATTATATAAATATTTGCTCCAATTAATTCAAAAAATATATTTACTGTTATCCTCGTGACATTCATCAAAAAGTGTGTCACATGACAGACTTCCCCTTTGGTTTTCCCAACTACCCAAATTCAATTAAAACTTTCTCAACTTTCCAAAATACCAAACTATATTTAAAAACTGGACACTGGAGACCAACCAGTGTGCAGTTTGTTTACCAACATGATATTGGAATAAGGTGCAAGATAAGATTTGCAAACAAATAAAGTATTTCAAAAAGCACGCACTTTCATGGAATTTGGAAAAAATTAATGAGACTTACTCGAGTAAATACAGTTATTCCTAACTCAATTGTGCATTTCACCTAATCAGATAAAAATCAAAATTCTCCGTACATAAACATTATTTTACTTAATCTTGCTCACAATAAAATCAAAATATGTTTAAACAAAGATTTTTTAAAATAATATAATCCATTATTAATCTCAATTTTTATATTCTTATTCTTTCTTTAATGAGAACCTTCAATTAAATGAAACAATTAAAAAGCCTGAAGTGATAATGGCCCTTCAACAACTCTAGTCAATCACAGATGTGAGGTGATATTTTACTCTTTAATTTGATTAGAATTTCCTTGATAAAGGGTGTAATAAATGAAAAATCGATTCTTGTCACTTATGATACTTATTCCCTCATACTAATAGAAAGAAAATTAGTTTTTATATGACAGGGAAAAACCTATGTGAATCATTTTATGAATTTTCCTAATTAACCAAGGCCTTTAAAAGAACAGTTGTAGTGATGAAATTCCCTTTTTAAAATGACAATATACTGAATATTAATGATGAAATACATCGTCATAAAAAGAAAATTGAGTTAGTTCATAAATGTATCAATACGAAAAATTAATTTCAGAACCAACAATCACTAACTTTCACATACTCCTACATACACTAATCATATTCAACACAATAAGTTAACTGTCTTCAGGAAGCATGACAAATAATTGGGTGTTATTGTAGAAGCAGGGTTATTAATTTATAGACAAGGCATTCACAGGTTTTCATTTATAGTCGAAGGAAACCAAATTTGAAATGTTAGTTGAGTTATGGCAAAAGAGAAAAAAATTGTTGGAAACATGATTAATAAATGTAAAAATATACATTAAATAATTTATAGTTTACTAATACAGTGGACCAAATTTTGGAATGGTATTTGACTCTTTATCATTGCCTCCCTCTTTCTTTTAAGAGGTAAGCTGTTGTTTCTCCTACACCATATTTAGCGAGGAAGTCATCAATAGCCTCCAGATGTTTTCAGTTGAAATGAATTGGCTCGGAGGAGCCCGGATAAAATTTTGTACTTTAAGAAGCAAGAGCTTACCCAAAATGCCTTAAAGGCAATATATCCAACACACATCACAATGTCTAGCAAGAGTAAATGAAATTTCATTTAACCACAAACTGAGCCAAGAGTACATAGCATAGCATAAATGTTTCAGAAAACTTTCTCTCCCGGAGCAAAAATTTCATATCAGATGCAAATACCACGAACATGGCATGTAACACTCCAAAAATGCTTTCAATAAATAATTATTCTTTGCTTTCTCTACCTGATGTGAATCTTCTAAGTTGCACAGCTTAATCTTTGACAGCAAGAAAGTACTTTTTGAGCAGTAATTATTGGCTTCAAAGTACAACAAGAATGTAAACTCAAAAGACAAAATTGCCACCTAACTTGAACCTGGTAGTAAAACTGTTATCACCTACGTGTTGTTTCATGTTTAATAAGCATCCAAAAATTTACCTCACTGACATAAGTTAAAAGGATACCCATACCTGTGTGGATGTAAATTATACTTGATGCAATGCCATTAAGCTATTAAAAAGTGTATGTGTTTAATTAAGCAACACTTGATGGTTAATTAGGTAACCATACTTCAGCAGGTAACCCTAGATTAGTTCCCTCCAAATTATATCATAAGTTAATAAATAGCAAAGCCATTTGTTGACAAATCAATTCTGCTTATCATGGAATTGAACAAAATTTTCCTACCACATCAAAACAATAACACATAATTCCAGCAAGCTTATAGTTAAGACATTTTAAATATGACACAAGGAATTACTAATGGTACCTAAGCAACACACTAATTACAGACACTACATACACTAGATATTCAAAAACTTTTCCACAATTAAACTCTCACAGTTCTTAGCTTTCACTGCAAATAATCACTCTCAAAAATATTATTTGATACAAATTTTAAGCTACTTCCTAATGGTTCATGTATGATTTGTAGGTTTTCAATTAAATTGATATAGTTGATGCAGTAATGAGATATGAGTAACCTAAACAAAAAGATCATGGTGTAGTTCTTTGAGTACAATGTGGAAACAATTTTTTTAATGGAGTGAAAACATTGCTTGAATTAAATAAAATTCTGGAATATTCCAAGTTTAGAAGATAACACATATAAGTTCACTCATTTTCTTAAACTGGATTTTTAACTGTGATCATGCCAAAAGAGGTCACCAATCAATGGCTTTCTTACCATAATAATCAAGGTTTTAGAAAGATTTCAGTGGAGTAAGCTATTAGTATAGGAGTCATGTTTTCTGTGTGCTCAGTTTTTGGTTAATTGAGAGAAGATTTATCACATTTCCCAGGATTTATCTCTTATAATGATCAAAAAGACAGGAAAACATACAAAACATGCTCTAAAAATTCCTTTCAAACTACTGAAGAGCCAGAGTTACTAGCAATTGATGCAAGCAACCATTACACATGCAGATAAGGAATATTTTAGGATTGCTTCCCTCAAGAAAGGACACCAAAAGAAGCAAAATAAACATGGGGTTCACCTGTGAATGTCTTCAGCTCTCTTAAAAGCAACCTCTCCCAGTAATATGCTTCCACCATCATATCAAAGAATTACACTGCACCTCAACCCGCATTCCAATATCCCAACAAATATATTGTTAGGGTTGCCAACTTCAGAGAATTGATCAGGGGGAGGGCATTATTGAAATCTTAAGTAGACTTTGTTTGAAGTAGAAATTTCAATGTTAGCCAACAGAATTGATAACATTTTGTGCCACAATTATGCGCCAGTTACCTTTCTCTTGGATCCAAAACACTGGTGAATTTGTAATATATAGGAGAAAATAGTTTGATAAAATTGTTGAGTCATCACTGAAAACTAAATCACAAAACTTGGGAAATCTGGTGATGAGAGGATATAATAATCATCTCTACACCTCAAAGAGCATTTTTCAACTGGAAGGAAGAGAGCTCCTTACAATTTGATGCATTTTTTTGGGAAACTGGAGCGTTCATTTGTGTAACAACACAAAGATAACATTGTTACCTCCCACATCAACACAGACTAAAAATTAAATCTTTGCAACCCTAACAAACCCTTGATGTAGAATAAGTTTTAAATTTCAGATATACAAATACGTTTACCGAATCATTTTATGCATCGAGACATTTTTGACACATTAGTCCGGTTTACATAATCATTGCAATGCAACAGAAAGCATCAATTACACTACAATTACACACAACATTATTACACACACAACTAGGGTGAAAAATCATTTGGAATTCACGATCCACAAACCCACGCAATTGAGGTCACTGCAAAGTTCCCAAATACTTCACCAGACTAACTTTATTTGGGAATTGCAAAGGAAATGGTCAAAGTTTGTTTTAATTTCTTACTTTGAAAACTTTTGCCCTTTTTTTTCAAGCGTTTAAAAATATATCTGAAATGATCTCTTAACTTAGGGATACTATCATCGAAGCTAAACTTTCCATTAATTTTAACCCAAATATGAAGTTGAACTTCCCTAATCTGGAAATTCGTAATTCAGAAATACCTACAGTATGAGGGAGAATTATTGAATAAATGGATTTGAGAGATGAAAAAACAATGTTTTAGTTGCACAAAACAATTTTTGTAAATGCATACCACTCTTGACGTGGGTTTTGCCACTCATTGATCATTTGAGTTTAAATGCATTTCACAAGAATAAATTTGAATACTGCAGGTTTTGTCTGGAAAGTAATAGGACTGAGTCAATTAAAACAAAATTATTGAGCCAATCGTTACAATTCTTTAAAAACTTTCAAAATAGGCTCCTTATGCGTTGATACAGAGCTGCCAGCGGAATTTCCAAGCATTGAAGGCATTACGGTAGGTATTCTCCAGAATAGCCTTTAGAACTGCTATGTAAGTTGCTTGGATCCCTTCTGTAGTCTCAAAATGCTTTCATTTCATCAGTATTTTCAGGTGAGGAAACAAAAAGAAGTCCGGGGGGCCAAATCTGGGCTGTAGGACGGCTGGGGAAGCATTTGGATGCCTGCCTGGGTCAGGTGGCTGGTCACAAGAAAGGAGGAACAAATTCATGGTGGACGATGCCTTTGATGTCAAAAAAGACAATAAGCATCGTTTTCATTTTGGATTTGCTCATTTTTGCCTTTTCTGGATGAGGAAACACCGCCATGTGCCACTCTGAAGATTGCCTCTTTGTCTCGGGATCATACTCAGAGATCCAGAACCTGTGATTATGTTATCCAAAAATTGGGGGTCACTTTCACACATGTCCAAATTTTCTTGGCACATTTCCACTCAACTTCCGCAACTTCTGGTCGTCAGTGAGCACTTTTGGGACCATGTTCGCGCACACTTTGCGCATGTTCAAATGCTCCGTCACAATATGATGAACCACAGTTTTTGGTAAATTTAACATCTGGGCAATTAAACGAGTACTCAGTTGATGGTCTGATTTCAAAATTTCGCACACATGAGGTACATTGTCGGTGTTTGTCAAAGTTGAAGGTCTTCCAGCACGGTCTTCATCGGCGACCTGTTTCCGGCCCTTCAGAAAGGCCTTGCGCCACCAAAACACACCTCTTCTTGCCAAAGTATTATCTGGGTAAGCCTGCTTGATCATATCAAATGACTCTGTCGCAGATTTACTGAGTTTCACACAGAATTTAATCGCCAACCTCTGCTCTAATGAACGCTGCATTTTTTGCTTGAACCACTCACAAAAATACATTGTCGTACGCTGTCCTGTCTCTCCGGATGCTCGGAGACAACTGATCAGCCCCTCTTTTGTTAGCTAAGGACTCCCTCTACCGAATCCAGTCGGCATGCGAGCACTCCGAAGTACAGTCGCGGTGGAAAAAAGTCAGCCTATTACTTTCCGGACAAACCCTGTATACAATTATTATTGGTTACCGACTGATTTCACCTTTCTAGGATGGTGTTTGCACGTTTGTTTTATTGCGCTGAGGTCACTAATGTACTCTGTGAACTTGGTTATTATTAATCATTACCTCTAAGCATGTCAAATATCAGTGGCATCAGTGATGGCAGAGGAGTGAAGTGTTGGCATAAAATGTTATCAATTTCAACGATATACAAAATTAAGATGCAAAAGGAAAATAAACATGTTATGGCTGGGAGTGACAAAATGAGGATAGATGGGAATAATATGCAAGAAGAGCAAAATAATTATTTAGATCTAGTGTTTGTGCAGTGGTGTCAATTGTTCAGAAGCAAAGGATTGGTTTATGGATGGGCTAAAATACTTAATTTCTGCAATGAACTTCACCAGTTGTGATTGTACCAGCTCATGTGACTGTACAACAGGGTACTACCGAATTTCAAGAAAAGTTACAGTATTTCTCTGTGCAGGGGAAAAAGGCAGGAGTCTTAGTCAATTACAGAAGCTGTTGATACTCACTGGAGAGTTTAATGAAATTGTTGAGAAAGATGACAACTAGAGTCTTATGCAAAACAATACCTAAGAAGCAAACATGTTTAACAGATAGGTATTTGTAACTAGGAACAAAGGGTAGCAGCAGAAAAGTTAAAAATCTCCATTTTAGTCACCTATGGCATAAAGCCTGAATGAGATTAGCAATCATGATGCATGTGTTATTGTAATTTGTTATGTGACAAATCTTTTTTCATTTTCCACAAACATCTCTGCAAAAAACCAGTTTAGGATTTGTGCCCTTCACCTATAATTTTGTACAGAATCATTATCAATTATTTAGTTTGTTTAGAAAGAAGTTAGGCTTTTAGTAATATTTCCTATGATAATATTTAAGAATGGAATAAATGACATAACTTAATTACAACAACTTCAACTACTTGATGTGAAATTATCTTGGAATAGGCATGATTATTCTTTAACATTCTTGGTCTAGAAAAATCCACCACCTGCTGTCATTTATGCAACATTGGTGTCACATTGAAGAAGCTAAACTGTATAAATATTTTTATGGATTAAAAATTAGACTAAAACATTCTTAAATCATTTTCAAAATCAATTTATAAAAAATGTCATTGATCATGAACTTAGTACCCATTAACCTTCTTATTTTAAGAAATTCACAGCCATATTACGATATGCATCTTGTATGACATCCATTAAAAGTTTTTATGCAAAAAAAATAGCACTGTATTCTATTTGAGGATATTGAAACCTAAAATGATGATGGAAACAAAAGATATGTATCATATTAAAATTAACACAATTTTTAAAGAATGTACCTTGACTTAATTTTGCATTTGTTATTAGCTATGTCTCCTAAGCCAGGTACCCAAATTCATGGTGTTACATAGACTGATTTTACATTATTTAATGATGATTTTGCATGGCAATAACTGTCACCCATGAGAATATTCCCACATTATCTTTTCAACTATTAATGGGTTTTAGAATCCCTTTTGACAGTGGCAAAACACACTACTATTGGCAATTTAAGAGAATGGAAAATGGTAATATGAATTCCAAGATTGCATTGCAAAAAGGATCACTAATGTTTAGCAAGTGCAGAGGCTCTTTAATGTACATCCTCCCTTTGATGAGAACATTTAGGTGCTAACAGGGGAGTTTGAACACAAGTTAGATATTACTGGACTACATTCAACCATGTCATATGGCATCCCTCTTAGGGAGAATCTTTTGCCAGCAAATAAATACAAATGTATAACAAAAGGACATTTTGGTTTTAGCCAAATTAAATTATACGAAAAAATCTAGACAACTTTTCATAGAAAAGAGGATTTTTAAAACCGCACTTCATATTTTAGAAGCTTTAAACCAAGCTAAAACACATTTCAAAAATGCAGCCCATGGTTATGTTAGATGATAAAGCACAAGACACTGAAGACATACGAGCTTTAGAATATTGTTGACTTACAACAAACCAACACCATTTTAGTTATATTAGTGAAAAGGTATGCATTTACCTAGTCCTATTACATATTAAATCTAGTCTCACTCACTTTTTGTTAAAAGTCAAAGAAAAGCATTTAAATAGGGTTCTGAAACATACATATTTGAATGCACTAACATGGTTTTACTTATTATTTTTGATAATAATATCTCACTCATCATTATTTCGAGGAACTTAATCTCCAGTTTTTTATGCAAATTTCTGTTATTTTACCAGGTTTTCCTGGCAAACATCACTTCTTAGCCAGATAAAAAATTTAATGGAGGAAACCAAGCGCAAAAATAACACTATAACGTTGTGACTGGTGTTACTTGACCACAGTCACAGTTATAATTTATAACAAGTACCTCTGCAGCAAACAGACTTACTACATGCAGCTTTACGATTTCAGAACCCTATTTAGAAAGTTGCATATATGGAATGATAACATTAGTAATTTTTCCAAGTACAATAATCCCAAGATCTTGAGTTTCAACTTTAACAAACAACCTTGTGGATTGACCTTAAAGGTTTCACATTTAATCTCCAGTTTTTTTTTAACATGTGCATAGTTGGATAGCATTTAATAACCAAGAGAAATTAATGTGAAATACTTATACAAATTTTTCTCTCTTGTCCCTTTTAATGCATTGGCCCCAGAGCCTGATGTTCCTGAGGGCTCTCCTACTCCCAAAAATATACCGGATGGCTTGGTTGTATTTTAATTATTTATCAAATTGGCACGTAAAAAAGGTAATTACCTATAATTTCTTTCACTAAAAGTACAAATATACACACACAAATCCCATAGTATGCAAATAACCTCAATTCTTGTATCTCAATATAATGCGCGCACACATTAAGTGAAATGAGTTGAATGTTTTTCATAACTCTTATGTTAAGCAATAAAAAGCCCATTTCAACATTTCTTATTCCGTACAGCCACAGTAAAAAGAGGGAAAAAACATTCAAAGACTGGTATGAACTTTTCTACGAATCATGGTATTGGTAGATAGGTATGTAGGTAGTCTGTGTCATCAAATAATTAAAATTTAAATATCTCTGCTGTAGAAAACAAGGGTATTTTGAAGACTTTGGGGATAGGGGATATTTTAAAAGACCTCCTCCTGGATGCATTTGTGTAAGGATTAATGTTTTATTAATCCATTATTACATATGCTTACAGTAACCATATTATTCAGTAACACAACCCTAACTTTTCTTTACTGATTCATTAAAGATTCAAGGTTTCCTAAAATAAATTAGCACTGGAATAGTGTGCAGCATTAGCAATTAATTAAGAACAGGAAATCATCATGATGTTCAACTTCACTCTGATTTATAAAATATGATTATCAAAGGTTAGATACTAATAAATAATTCTATTTCCCTTTTAAAATTATATCAGAAAATGCAGATTAAGTCCTCCTATCCTCATCATTCCTTCCCTGGCATTGGGCAACGCAGCTCTTCACATAAATTAGCCGTGCATTTCAAAATGAAAATAGTTCACCCAATTCAATCCGAGATAGTTGAAATAACTCCCATAAAATTTTACAATCTACATTAAGAAGCAACCCCACATTTTCTTATTATATCCATAACACAGGTTGACCAATATGTACTTCTGACCTCTTCAATAAAATTAACCCCATTTAGCAAACCAAACTTCCACTCCCTGAAACACCCACCTCCCTCCCCAAAGAGCCAACTCTACTCAAAGGAGATTCAGGATAAAAGGACTTGACACTGCAAATGCCAATCAAAAAAATGGAACAATATTAAAAAGTTGTAAATTCAGCAAAAGGGCAAATACATGCAGCAGCATGTGCAGTAGACGATTGGCAATAAATTAAAACCCCCAGTCACTAACATCTGTCATCAATCTCAGATTAAAACAGTGGTTCTGAAATTAAAAAAAAAAGAGTACTCCTAATACAGGAATTATGGATACATGAGACACCAAACACAAGGTAGGTTATCATTAACAGCAATCACAGCTGCCCATTTCATAATATACTCCACTTTTGCACCTATATCTTCTCTCTTCGTACCACCCAAGAAGCATATGTTAATCAGTTAGGCAGGTAAGCATTTATGAGTTATTTCAATGAACTTATATTATGTACATTCACACACGCACACCACACTTGATCAGGACTCTGTTCTTTGTTTTTTTATTATTTTTATACACACAAGCAAACGCCAGCACTTCCATTTTTAGTCTTTTCTGGCATTAAGTCTTTTGAAAGCCCACTTTCCTGACATTTCATTTGGCAATACACAGTAATGGACATAAGCAGAAAGCAACGGGAAACAGAACTTCGTTTTTTTTTTCAATGTACAGGCAAATTATCTCTCACTACCCTGAGATGCTCAAGAAACATACTATATGAACCCAATGCAGATTAATCAATTTATGCACCAATTAATACAGCTGGATCAAGCATGGACTCTGCTCAGATTTAAAGCTACACCTTGCGATAAAAATACTGCATTATGTTTTTGTTAAATCTACAGAATGTTATGCTTTAGTAGTAAGTGAATGCCTAAGGAGTTAGTTGAAATTTGAAATCAATAAGGCTACTACTCCATTTGAGAAGTAATGAAATATACAAATTAAATAGCTACAATAATGAGTGATAGATGAGAGAAATGTAAGCTTTATTTTGATGCTTAAATTGATTCCCCCAGAGTTCTCATTTCTTTTTAAAAAAGACTCTAAAATCATTGAGTTTACACAACATGCAACTTAGATTAATAGTGAGAGAAAGGAATGGAAACTAGGAAGTGCCCAATGGGTCAACATAGATTAACAAAGAGAGGATGATTTGTAACACAGTAAATTCTCTCTCAACAATATTGCAGATCCTGAAGACTTTGTGGTGATTATTTGTGAAATTGGGACTGATTTCCATCAATGGACATTCCCTGGCAGTTTTCATCAACCTCACCAGTGCTATAGAACTGCAAGAATAGTTCCTGACATATAACTGCAAGAATAGTTCCTGACATATAAAATTCACCCAACTATTAATAGACAAAAAGCCTTTTGAGCAAAAGAGGGAACATAATTAAAAAAAAAAAAGAATCGAGAGCACCCGGCATAAAGTTCAAAAAGACATAGCTGTCACCATTTTATTTTACAACTGTAGCCACGTATTGTCTGTGCTTACCACAATATAATTATGTCACTGTTGATCGAGAGTTCACTGTGTACCATCTATCTTCTTCAAAACAAAATCTGGCTCAAATGCCTTTTGATATTTCACCGAGACTTTCCTGATTTCCCTCTCTTAGCCGTTAATTGTACAAGGCTATACAATCCCACTAACAACCCACAGATTTATGATACACATGATTTATTTCTCTATCGATAAAAATATGTCTATTTGATAAATGTGCCAAGATAAAGGCCAATGGACAAAATAAGAATTAATTACTTTTTCTTTAATGTAAAGAAGCTTCTACGTTTGGGCTCATCCTTCCGGTCGCCTGATGCAGGGAGTGTCTGCGATCGCGATGGCCCGGCAGATCCATACGATTCGCTATGAACTGCAGCCCCAACACGCCTCATCCACTCGCCCATCTCTTCATCATCCTTGGCCTGAAATAGGTACTCCGATCCACCAACCAACCTTGACAGGAGAAGGGAAAATGGGAAAAAAATAGCCATTTAAAAGGATGGTAAGTTTCAATTTAAACTTAATGGATACAGAGAGTAAATTCTCCAATCCATTCCAACAAATGGCTGTTTGGAGATTGTCACTGAAATGGGACAATAAAAAAATCGTATATCTGATTAACTAAGCAGATCACTGGTTACACAGAAAAAATAAAATGACAAGGTGATTACTATTAACGCATTAGAAAAAATTCTAAAATAGTCCAATACACATGTCTCATTGGAGTACAAAGTTAATTATGCAGGGTTGTGGAACTAATGCTCACACAAGAAATATATATATATATATATGTCATCACTGAGGAATATGCACTGATTGCACAAAGAAGATTGGACCAAACCTAACAGTCCCCAAATAGAACTTCACATTTTAAACTAAATCCTCGACAATTCTTATTTTAAAAAAATAATTATTTTTTTTTAGTCAATGTGTTCTTTTATATGTTCATAGAGTTATACATTATCTTTACATTAATTTTTTTGAAAAACAAATATATAACGAATGACTTCCTTCAAAGATGAAAGAATCTTTTATAGGATAAACCCGCTAAATTAAACCAAAGTTTTCATTGGTACATGATTATAAATATTACTAAATGAATTTCTCGATTGAGATTGGAATCCTAGTGATCATTCCATGAAAACCATTTAGCAAACTCTTATGATGAAAATTTGGGAAACTCTCCTCTTATATATATAGCGAATACCAAATGAAAATTACACTCACTTGAGTCTAAATACATGCTTCTTCTTGGTGTAGTCACTTGCTATCTCTACAGCACCACCACGAATGTCCACAGGACTTTCATTCTTAAAGTAAACCTCTGGTGCTGCCTTGTAACTTTTCTGGTCTTTGTAGAACACAAGCAAGTTCCCCATTAACACAACATACACTTTGTCCCACGATCTGCGGAAAAGATGGCACAAAAAAGATCAAAATTTGTCTTCCTTAGGATTTAAAAGGTTTCCTTAACACAAATATCTCTTCTTAATTAAGACAGTTTTTATGACCAAGTAGGAGTTAAAGCAGTGGTTACATTCATCAATAAAGAGAACATTAATTTGCATTGCTCATTTAGTTCTTTTTCTACAATTCAATTACTTCAAAACACAATTTCCACAAGAAGCATCAAGTTCTGCAACTCAAGTTACTCAGTACTGAATAGAATAACAATTCCCTTATATTATAATCTGGAATTGAAAAAAACCATAAACAGAGTAATCCACCCAAAAGTCAGTTTGGTAGGTGATGGTAGAGTTCACCCAGTACTAAGCCCGGCGGTGTGTGAAATTCACACATTAGGGTAGTTCCTTTCCCTGTGGCGGTTATGGTTTCCCAGAAAGATCTGGTTTTTGAAAAATCAAATAGCTTGGATAGAGCTGAGGGTACCCTCAGAGGCGAGCCTGGGAATCGAACCCATGCCCTCCGGTCAGTAGTCAAACACTCTACCTCTGGACTACCAGTACCCACACTCTAAATCATTTTTAAAGAGAACATTCAATAAAACAGAAGGCGAATTAACTTTAGCTGAGGCTTGAAGAATAATGTACAGGTAATAAACACATCCAGCATTTACAAACCTGTTAGTTGCCTTCTTGTTGATTGATTCCCATTCATGCTTCCTTACTAATGCACCTTCAATTTGGTCCTCTTCGCCAACACCAGAAGTTGGTCGCTCTAGAGATAGAGAAGCAAGTAAAGTGATTATTGAAGAATCTTCATGTCATCAAACCAAAAAACCCAACAAATAAAACCAGACACAGACCAAGGAAATCAAAACAAATAAAAATAAATGGTGATAGTGTGGTGAGGTTAGGGATACTACTCTTGAAACAGCAAACTGAATCCTTCCTGAGAAAGAAATAACAAATGATCCCAGTTAATTCAAGCAGGCAAATGAATTGAACCATATCTCATGCCTAAGGATTGTATGAAGCTGGATTCCTGCCAGTTTCATTTCTCTTGCAATCACTCTATGTACAGCTCATTCACAAAAAAGTAAGAGTCTCATTTGGAATGGGAGAAAATCATGCTGATACAGATTTGTGCTTATCTGCTGTGTACCAAGCATACCGTTCACCTTGTTCCATTCTAGATGTTGAGTCTGCTGAAGTTGAACAATTTCATTACAACTGAGAGATGGAATGACATCCAGAAGGAAAATTGTGAGAGAAACAAACCTGAGGTGAATTCTGGAAGAAGGTTGAACTAAAACAAAAGTACCACTCATCTTTCCCTACAAAGATGTGAACAATTAAGCACCAGATCTATGTCTTGAATTCAACGAAGAATGAAAACTCCCCAACAATTAGCGTGCACAAGAAAAAAATTATGTCCTCCACCTCCTGGCTAATCCCTTTCAGTAGAAGACTGAAGTCTCTTGTCCACGTCGTTCTAGGAAGTGCATTTGATAGGCTTACCAGCAGCCCTCTCCAGGTTCGATTCATCATCACTGGCACTCCCTGGTAACGTTGATGGTGGAGACTTGGACTTCTTCCATCGAAAACTGCGGAAGGGAGACTTTGACCGGGCTCGATCTTTCTTCTTGTACTCCTTCCCAAGGGATGGGGCTAAACAATATTTGTTTTACATTCATGAATACATTTTATGAGAACTAATGGTAGCAGAAATGTGAACAGCTTTAACGACAATTCTTTCCATACACAATTTTCAATTAGAAAATTTAGATTGCAAGAAATTCTTGATTGGAATTAGCAATTCTATAGATGAATTCATCACCAGCTAAGGAAATATAACAATATGCTACAGAGTACTGAAAAGCTTTATTGGCAAGTTACCTGAATGGCTACATTTTTTAGGATCTCAACAAAAATATAGCTTCATCAAACAGTCATGATTTTCCAAATCTTTAACGACTTGCAGAGTTGAACTTTTACACCTCAGAATGGCCTTTCAATGAAGTCTTTGAAGTAGTATAATTATATATTTTTAGAATGGCTATCAACTCTGATTACTAAGCTTTGGAAAAGATTTACGCTGACCTATTTAATGTGCATAATAAGTAAACAAAATCAATTTAAAAGCAATAGCTATCCAATTCTGGTTTCATTTTCGCATAAACTGTTTCAAGAGAATAGATATGGAAAATCCTGATATAAGAAGTTTCTCACAAAATCTGCACCAGAATTTACAAACAATTAAATTTGATGATAATATTCCTATCACAGGTTAGGAAAAGGAATTTTAAAATGAAACATTATTAGCAAGTGCAGCTTGTTACGTTACTACTGCGAAAGACATCTCTAGTCAGTATTTGTATGCCGAATAATGTGCTAGTTCATGGAAAACATCAACATTAAAGCAATTCACATAAACATATTATAAATAATAAATTTTAATGGTATCACCAAGACACCAAACTAAAAAAAGGCTTTTACTTACATTTAATCAGATGTAGGTTTACAGAACTACCACCAAGATAAAATGATCTGCATTTGCCAATTAATCTAGATAGCTTCTTTTGATGAACATATCAAACTAAGGACTTCATAACTAATTATGATAACTAAATTTGGTCATATACGAAAAGAAGACAACTGGAAATGGGAAATTTGATAAATTTGTAGCCACCCAATATTGAGATACTTTTCTACAATTCCTTAGGTTTCTTAAGAAAACAAAATTGTTTTCCAATCGCATCATGATGCACACCACGCATTACAGTCTACCACAATCAAGTTCAAATTAGTACTTCAATTGCATAAAAAATATACAATCCTACGGCTACATAATATGTGTAGCTATTAATTCACAAGACTTCTGCATTAAAATTTTTCCAATTGAGTTTGGGAAAAAGTTGCTTAATGTATTATAATCCCTTCCCTCTATGATGCACTCTCTTCACATAGCCACAAACCACTGTATTCCCACATTTCACTGATCAAAGTTATGATATAGATATTCTTCTATATTTTGTGAGGAGCTGTCAATTTCTTTTTCACATTGGATAAGAGGGGAGGAGATTGTCCAGAAGGTAGCACACTGGGTTACTGACTGGAGGCCCCAGGTTAAATATCAGATGATGCCTCAAGGCACTCTCAACTTCACCCAAGCTGTGTGCAATTTTGGGTAACAGATCTTCACAGAAGGCACAAGGAAAATAAACTGGTCCTGATGTGAATTTCACATGCTGTTAAGAGCTTGGTATTATTAGGTGAATGTGAACTTTACTAATAAAACCAACCTTCATATTGATTACTGTGGTTTTATTGGAAAATAATCTGTGTTCCTTGAATAAAGACAACTTTTAAGACAATAACAAAAATCATAAGAAGCTCTGCCAGGATTGATTTTCTACCACAGCAATGAATTTCTATCTCAAAAAATGTTTCACAAAGAGCCTGATGAAAGCAATGGTGCATTGTATTTATCAAGGATGAAACTGTTACATCGTCTTCCAAATAAATTTTTGCTCTGTTTGCAGGGCTTGTCATGAGCATTCATCATAAGTCTCTCTGGTTTCCACTCGACAAAAATCGTGCTTGATGCCAAAAAACATTTGCCATTCTTTACCATTCATCCAAACTTAGATTTGCTTTGATATCCAGTCTTTGTCCTTGGAGACATTGATAACAGTACTAGTAGAGATGGTATATTCCAGAGTAATGACTGTTGTTTGCTCACAGAAATTGAATGGAAGATGCTTCATTGGAGTTGATAAGTGCCCTATCACAGGTGATGAATATTCCTTTTTTTGCTTCAACAGGTTCTATTGATATACAGACATGCCAACTTTCAAAAATGAAAAATCGGGAGGACATGCCAACTTTCAAAAATGAAAAATCGGGAGATTTTTAGAAGTGTATCACGAAGTAATCACTTTTAATTACCACAATATTTGCATGGCACCTTAATCCCTTTATGACACTTTGCCAATTTTTAATGAATGTCACACTTTATTAACATGTTAAGCTAAGTACACAATTTGAACAGTTCATCAAGAACGTAAGAAGGAAAAATCGGGAGTCTCCCGCTTAAATCGGGAGAGTTGGCATGTCTGGATATATAATATATGTATGATTTTGATATGTATATGTATGATTTTCAATCATTCTGATTCCTGGTCATCAATTTTCAATCATTTACAAAAACTCTGAAATCCATTTATTACCATCGTTTTTTCAAAGCAAATATGGAAGTTGTCATCTTCAAAACTATCACTATCACAGTCGTTACAAAATCTATAACATAAATGCTTTTACTTATGCCTTGGCTTAAAAAAATTACAGTAGGTGCAAGTGTTCAATTTTGCCAAAACTTCAAATCACACTAATGCACCATTTTCGAACTGATCACATTCAGGATGTAGATGAAAAACACATTCTCTTCAAACAGATTATGACAGCAAATTAACAAGATATGCTTGTCCTAGTTCTTTTTAACGCAATTCATTTCCCAGAAGCTCAAGTCTTATTTATTAATAGCCACACTTTGCAAGTGCAGTTCTAAACTCTTAATAATTGCATGCACAAATATTTCATGTACACTAATTTACTCAATATTCTGCAAACAATATTCTTTAAACTATATGGACTACCATGCATACTTTGATCATGCACAGCCAGCATTCATGAATATATTAACAGAATGTCCGTAACAGTCAAAGATGCAAATATACCTAACGTTATAGAAAAATATTGACATAAAAAAACACAACATTAAACTGATGTTGGAAGGGCAATATTTTGATTACGTATTAACTGTAGCAAATAATGACAAATGCTGTTCATGGCACACTTACAGAACAAAGTTCACATAATGATCATGAGCATGGAGAAAAGCAAAGCTAACAATTTATTTAACTAGATACCTCTGCAAAACTTTTTATTGAACATTTTTGCTCATCCATTACTTATGAGACACGAAAAGAGATCGTTCTATACGAAACAAAATTTATAATTGAACTTTTCAAAACTTTATGCAGACTTTTAATTGAATTTTTCAAAACTTTATGCCGAAAAATTTCACTATCTTAAAGAAACCATGATTACACACATATATTTGACTCCAATAATTACATTTCAGTATATTTCTGATTATTAAATTTATTTTTGGGAACCAACATAATCCCACGCCCTCCAAATCTCTGAGAAGGTATTCAGCCAATTGGTGTGATGAGAGTGGCAAAGCCAGGATGAATGATTTATGATCATTAATGATTATGGAACTCAAATAATTGGCATCCTCCCAGGATATATTCACTCAAGATACATCATTTATGCAGTTCATTAAATTCTGAATGATACATATTTTGTAGCAATTATGTACAAGCTTATGATGAAAGGCATGATCGTTAAAAGAGTACTTACTTGAGGGAGCAGACACATTTGGAGAGTCAGGTAGACTGTCTCCCGTTAAGGATGTGGGGGAGCGTGGACTGTGTGGTTCCGCTGTTTTGGTACCAGTGGGGGACGAAGGCAGACTTTCATGCACTACAAGAGATTCATCAGTTGGGGAGGAGGCATGCAGCCAAACAGCAAACAAATTAGCATCATGCAGCAACTCAAATAATCTACATAAGGAGTTGCAAATGTACGCAACACCTGCATTTCACATGCAGCCTACCATACACTTAACTTTGCTGAAATTAATTATTTTTTTTCCCTTCATGCTAAAAGACATGTAAGGGGATACATATTCTAGTCAAAATTTGAAAAGTCTTTCCTGAGTAACATTAATTATTATTTGATTGCAACTTTGGCAAATCATTGAAATTTTACATTATTAATAGCCCCTCAAATGAAACTGCAATATTTACACCTTGAGTTTAAAAATGATACATGATTTTACCTTATTGCTTTTGCGCACTTGATTCTTAAGATTTCATGGCAATTACGCCACTGACTGACAGTGAATTACAACCCCAAAATGACTCATCTATAAATTAGCAACACAGACTTAAGCACGAAAAAAGCATTTTACCTCAATTATGAATTTCAAAGCAACACTAAACATACCTATCAGCCGTGATGAAAACAAAGATGACTCAAAAACAGGAATAAACATTTGATTCATCTTGAAGTAAATATAGCATACTTAACATATAAAGTTACACTTACTACTTTAGATACAGGAAAGACAAATTATGACAAAAGATGAGCAGTTTTTTCTCTATCAAGAAATAAAAAATAAAAATACATCATGCATTTACTAATAAACTCAATTTTAAACAATTCACTTGAACAGTTGTCTTTTTTCAAAGTGAATTCTATCATTACTTTTAAGTACTATGAAGTTCTAAAATTAGAAGTATACTATTTTATTACAAGTGAATGGTTAACTCTATAGTGTTTTGTTTTTAAGTTGTGCACTTAGTACCTTAAGCAGCTGGAAACAATTTTATTTGTCCCCATCAATTTTTAAAACTAATAAATGACAGTAATATAGTAATTAAAAAGGTAAATCATTTCAAGACAGGCTGCACAGTGGCAACATACCATATTCTCATTAAATAGATTTTACACCTCAAGACCTTCATGTTAGCCAATGAGCACAATTGATACCAAACAGGATAATGATGCTGCTACCTAAATTCATTCATTCATTCAATTTTGAGGAAAGCATACACAGTCACATGTTAAAATTCATACAGAGCATTGAAGGGAACGACCCAGGCCCATGGTGAATTCTGAAATGTTAAATTTTCACTAAACACAAGTGAATGTCGCAATTAAAATAATTATGTTAAAATCCACATTAAAATTACAACACTTCCTGAACACCAAGTATGCCAGAGACAGCTTTAGTAGCTTATGCATGAAAATGCTACTGTTGACATAAGAAAATTAAAATGCAATTTTAATAATTATGATTAGAGGTGCATAGGATAGTGAAAGCTGTGCATCGTAGACGACTGAAACAAAGCGCTAACACTCAAGTCTACAACAGAGCCCAAAGGAAAAAATGCCAATCGCATCATCTTTGCTATTTTGTGAGAGCATAAATACATACATGGTGCATTACATTTTCAGATAGCTTCAGCAGTCAGGAATCGATCACAAATGACATCAAATGCACTTTCTAAATGCCAACAAATTTTAAACAGGTCTTCAACTACACGAAATCTAAGGTCAACAGGCTGATATACTTACCAAATATCACACAAAATGATTTATGCACAGAAAACAAAATAGGTAATATTATGTGTATTGAAATTTGCATTTGTTTCCATTTTTCACCACCAACAAAAGAAGAAAGGCAGACCGAGACAAAAATATCCTTTTTTTGAAAGTTGTGTCTATAATTCGTTTACTGCTCTGAGTTTATTACACCAGATACTGAAGTTGGTCTCATTACCAACATCTTAAATAATTTATTTTAAAAAATTATTACTACGACTCTAATAAGCTGGCAATGAATTGTGAAACTTTGATGACCTAAAATCAACTAGACTAACAATTTCACAAAATCACATCCCTTATAGCAGCAATATTTTTACCCTCTACACACTTATATAGCAAATATTTGATGCAGTGATTATCTTCACCACAGAATATACCAGTCATTACAGTAAGGACAAACAAAGTCAGAGGGTTTGCGGAATTAGAAAGGTGAAAACAGACATCCTGAAACAGCTTTCCCCTAGATACTCACAGTTTCATTTTAATATATCATCAAGAATAGCTTAGGTGAGAGTTGAGAAATACTGCTAGATGGTTGAAAACATTCATCTTAAAGAAACTGTAAGACAGCATCATTAGCCAGGAAACCATCAGGAGATTGAAGCAAATTCAGCAATGTAAACTCTATTCAAGCATTGGAAGGAAGAAAACATTAGAGCACACATGAGTGGACAGGGAAAGGACCATCACCACACCATCACCATAAGTTAAAATTCTGTGTCCTGTAAAAAAAAGAGCACAAAAAGATGTTGGTAAGCCTTGGTGCACAGGAAAAAAATCACCACCAACACATTTCACATATAAAGCTCTAAAACACGTCATCACTAATGCAGAAAAATAGCCAACTATAAAAAAGTATCTTTCAAAAGTGAAAATACTTAAAAATGAGCCTAAGAGACTATGCGTGGCAAAAACAAATAAATGCAACCAATCTCATGAAACCATTTCCGTAGCATTAACACCTTTATGTAGAGTACATACTCGTATTTGCATCCAGCAATTTACACAATACAAATGCCAGCCAACAGGACACATTTCCATGTTCTTTTCACCCTTACAGTATTTAGATATAGGACTGGTTGGTAATGCACAGAATGCAATCAAAATAATTTTTATGGGCATCTTAGGCAAACAAGAGCCATGTTACATCAAAGAGCATTTTGGTAAAGATGAATTAAGTATGTTACCTTAATCCTGAATAGATAATTTCACATACCATTCAAATTTATACAAGCTTAGCTTTCCATGACCACATATAAAACCAAAAAATTTGAGTAGTGTTTTTGGTGCAAGATAATTTACTGGGCAAGCCAAACAGGAACTAGGGACAATATGATTGTTTACTAAGTCATGACAGAATTCAGGAAATATTTTTTGCAAGCGTTTAACAAAGTATAAAAAAAAACAATTTGAACATGGGGATGCTGACAACAGTCTGGCTGTTCAAACACAGTTACCGATAATTACACAAACAGCATATATTGGTTGCATTTATTTGTAAAATCCTATTAAAATAAAAAAAATAACATCTATGTGCCTTGAAGCTGCTATATTGGAGTACTTTCCACTGATGATGCTGAGTACACAAAAACTCAGAGAAATCTAGCAAACCTACCTTCCCGAGAACAGGGCTTCTCAATTGGGGACACCAATTTGGTGGAAGGTTTGCGATGAGCAGCTAACCAGCCAATGAGGGCAGAGGAAAGAAATAGAGAGAGAGAGAAAGAGAAAGAAGAAAGAGTGACCATGCAACATGCTCCTTAGAAAGGTTACTCATTATGTAACAACAACAGCACAGTGTAGAACTTCTACATGATGTTCTACATAGTTTTTGGACAAAAACAACCACACTCTTAAACCCACAAGCCCTTAACACAACAGAAACAGAAGATGACTTAGAAAAAATGGACAATTTTTAACATTTAACTTTTTACACATGATGCTGTGACTTTCAAAGAGCATGGATAACTTTAGGGAAAACTTCTATTGAAGCACAACCACAACTCTTTTGACCACTGCAGAAACTAGGAGTTTTTCCTTCCTCCCTCTGTGCTGGCATGTGTGGTAAGGTACCATGATTACCAATTGGTCTAACAGCTCAACTGATACCTATCACCTCAAACAATAAGTGCTGTATTTGAAGTTCACCGAATGAAGTAATCTATTTTGGTAATTGGTCTAATGATGCATCAGATCCCACTCAACATGACAATAGGAGTTAGGAAGACGCTCTCTCATTGTGATTAAAACTATCTCTTATTTGGCTGAGAACCATGTTTCCTAACTAACCTGATATTAATACGTAGATAACTTTAGGCAAATATCCATACTGCCCTTTGTCTTGTGATACAAGTTTTGGGTGAAAACCATGTGCAGCACAGGAAATGGCACCCTGAACTGAATGCACAACTTCATATCTTGCTGCATGGCTTGAATACTAGCCTCTCATATCAAAACCAACTTTGGATGCATATCTTGCCTTAAGGGTCATCATTTATTAATTTTGAAGCTATATTTTATAGCCACTAAAACTTCTTTAACCCTTTCATTTATCTGGATTCAATAATAAGGCACTCAATGCCCATGTCATGAGACACTGCAAGGAACAACTACTGAAAATAATTTGAACTAACAAATAAATCAAAAGACTCCTGTTGAACCCTAAAGTTAAAATAAGATGAAGAATCTCACCACTAGCGAAATCTCAATATCTCTGACACCTAACCAAAACAATGACTCTTATTAAAACCAGGAGCAATAAAATATGTAAGAGAGCAGTATGAAAAGCGTACAAATGACCTTAATGAACTGCCAGCTGTTGTCCTTATAATTTGTTTGCCTGATATTAATAATTTTAGGAGGTTATTAGACTGCTAATGCCAATATTCACTACATTCTCAAGAAAAATTTTCTGGGTTGAAACAATTCTTGCACTATGGTTATGTGAGCTTCATTATCCAATGCTGTACATGTTTTATTCTAGAACTCAGTACTTTACTTTTACAATGGAGTAGTGTCCCTTGGAATTAAAGCAGTATACTCTGGAAGTGATGGCTTAAGAATGCAAATGGGCTTTTGAGTTAAGTGAACCATTATTATTACTTTTAAGGTACACATTAAGATTGAGACTTGATAAATTCACAATATGTATAGCCACATCAATTATTTAAAAAGGTAAACTTCTTGCTTAATTGAAGGTAAGACTCCTACTTACCACTGGGCCAAAAAGAGTGGGATAGTGAAAGGTCATAAAAGAAAAAGGTTAAGTACGATATCAAAGGAAAACAGTAAAGTATAATGCACAAACACCAAAAAGAGGTAACTTTTTAAACTCCACCATTTTTAAAAACACTACTATGCTAAATTTGGTATGCAAGATGATATCTCTATATTAGGAATTACTAAAATAATATGAAAATTAAAATACTGTCACATAGACTATTGTCCAAACCAGCATCCAGCTGAGTATCCACCAAAGACACACATGCAATGTTAGGAAAGCATGGATAAAAAACCAAATGTTCAATAAAATAATGTTGTATGCTTGAAATTTACTATATGTGAAAGGAGAAGCTTAATACATGGATGTAGTAACAATATCAAATGTAAAACATACAGCAAAGAGGACTGAAACGTGCCTGTACGTAATATTTGAATGACTTTATCCACTGTCTTGAAATAAACATAGAACCTAGTTTGTACAGATTTGAAGTGAATAGAAATCTCAGTATTGGTGAAATGGTAAGGTTAATAACTAGGATAATGTATTAAACATTGCTATGAATATTACCATTCCTATGAGAAAAAGAAAAATTCAAACCATGGCAACAAGGTTGAATTTACTGGCTACATTTTTAAATGAACATCGAAAAAATTATATACAAAATGCACACAAATGAAAACAGAGAAGACAGTTATCCCATCAAAAATGCTGTTATTGTTTATTAGAATACCTTTTAAGTAAATTGAAATTGCACTTGAAACTTTTAGAAGACTCCAGACTTCCAATGCCAGAAGAATAACTGCATTAATCCTTTTATCGAGCACAGAATAGTGATCATGAACATTTTTCAAAAGATTATTTATAATAAATACCTACCTACAAGATAACATAGATACATTATGTAAACTCTGCCTATGATCAAGGATTTGCAAAATATATCCAAATTAAATTCAATAATGTACTACTTCAACTCAGATAACAACAACTGACATTGGTACCACATCCATGAAGCTCTCTTATTTCTAAAACACTCATTCAACCTGCCTTAGTTACATGTATTTATTCCTTTTAAATTCAAGAAATTCTATTCAAGGAGTTGAAATTCATTGAATGTTACGAACAACACTCTTTTCTTATAAACTCCAAAAAAGGAATGAAAAAATCAAAGTAACACTACTAATTTTCCTAACATTAATTTTCAATGGATTTTTTTTTTAATTTTGAGAAAGTGTCACAATGTATGACTGTCATTAAATCAGATTATTGGCAAATAAATGAATTTGTTAAACATCTTAGGAATGAATATTCTGCATGACAAATATAAATTATTCAATTAGATTACCATATTTAACTTCATGTGAATGATTTGCAATACATAAAGCAAGTAGGTACCTATGGTGATTCAACATCATTAATTAACAGGGTTCCTTCTATTTTTGATTCAAATTTGGGACTGACTTTCTCTATAGGAGCTATTTGACGCGAAATTTTTGAAATCAAAATAACATCAGTTTTATCTCGCTGCTTTAAGGTATGGTGGCTTTAACAAATAAATTACATAATTACATGATACTAAGAGCTACTCTTATAACAAGGTAGGACTATGAGAAAAATGAATGAACAATCAAAATCTCACACTGTAAACATCAAGATACAGCATAATGTCAGGAAATTACATTGAAAATTTCCGATAGTTGCTGCGATACTGTTACATGTAATTGCTAATAAGAAACTGAAATGACAATGGACAAGAAATTACCAACTTATGTGCTTATCATAATAAACATTTAAAGCTGCTCTTTATCTAACCAATTTAAATTACATCCTCAACTTTAAAGTCAAAAACACGGTATGTTTAGAAATAAGTTTCATTTCCCTTACTTAATATAAGAAAACAGTAAATTTGCCAAGTAATAAGTAACAATTTACGTGCCCACCTTATGAATGAAAAGTATGAATAGTAACTTTGTCAAAATACTTAATAGATTTAATTTGAATATGGTTAGAAATATATAGAGAGGAGATTAAATAATCTTGATCGAGATTTTGATAAAAATTCTCTTTTTGGCAATTCTTTTTGTGAATTTCTCATTTACTCAGACTCGATTGACAGAAATGCCCATTATCAACATATATTACGTGACCAGGTGAACCAATGAAATTCTTCAGAATTCTTAAAATCACCCACAATATACTCACATGGGGACCTAGGAAGTTAGTTAAAAAAAAAACGAACTGATTTAAGTTAATTCAAATAGATTTCAAATCTAACAAATGCTAAAAATTGAAGAAAAATAATTTGGTGGGCACCATGGGTGTGGGATACCTTGTTATCTATGATTTTAAAGTGAATCAAGTCAAAATTCTATTGAAATGAATCCTGCCAAAAAGATTCATTAACTGACATTGCAAAACTGCTTGCATTCAAGTAAACTTTCTTTAAAGCTGAATTCCTATGCTAGGAAAATTTGCTAGGTAATATTGAAGAGTGTGATGCATGAAAATGGATATTTCCAAGAGGAATGGTAGTAATAATTACCTAGAAGATATTAGTTCAAAACACACACTCACGAGTAATGATTTGCAAAACAGTTTGAAAAAAATAATTAACTATTATATTTTAAAGATCCAAGTCTTCTGTTACATGTCGCTGATAACCAAAGTAATTGGTGTAATTTTAGTTATGTATATGGACTGATTGCACCATACATTTTTTAATATATGCCACTTACTGTACTCAGCTTTGTCCAAATAATTAAAGTTGCTACCAGTTAAAAAATTAAACTTTAGATGCACATACTACTGCATACTTTAAAATAAATAATGCAGTCTTCATTTAGGATGGATTGGAAACGGAGTTGGGTAATGCAGGAATTCTTTGTGGTGTGGTTTCAGATGGCTGGGTCTCTTATGTTAAGGGGGATGAGAATGGCAACACAAAGACATTGGAAATTATTTAGGCATGAGGATCAACTTGAGGCATAGACAGTGTGTAGAAGAGGGTGACTTTTGTGATAACCTGTTCATCTACAGTCAAATGCTAAGGAATTAAGGGGAAAAGGAAGAGATAAAATTGCTTATCTCACTAAATGGAAGAAGGTTGTGCATAAGGCATATGCCATCATTCCCGTTCTGGCAGGGAGAGCAGCCACACACTGCATATTCTCTTTTGACCAGCTATGGTCCTAGTATCTCCATGCCTAAGAATTACCAGGGGAATCAAACTGAAGGTGAAGATCTGTGAAAGCCTACAGCTTTAAAGGAGATTATCTCCAAAAGACCCTAAAATGTACACACACATGGAATAAAGATGCTAAACTACATATACTGACAGGGAGCATGAAACATGTTGAAGAAAGTATGTAATCTTAATTACCAACAAGTAACTATAACAAGTTAATATTTAAAACATAAGATTAATTCATGACACACATTAATTAATGGTAGTCAAATTGTTACAATGTAAAAGCTAAAGATTAATTTTAAAGTCCCCAAGCATTAAGCATTAGTACTTTTTTAATTGGTATTCTTGAAGGCAATTAAAAAATTAATTTACCACTGCCTTCATTTAAAATAACACTAACAAGTAGTTTAAAAATCTAATTATGACACATACATTATAATTTAGCACACAACTCGTCTTCATAAATTGCCTACATATTCGTATTGACGTTTCAGAACATATTGCAACCCAGCAGCGAACTGCAATTATGCATATGCCAACACTGATCAGGATCAAAACAGCTAGAGAAATTAATTAACTGCATCTCTTTGAAGGAATATGTCATACGACATTACAATTGCATTTCCTTCGATTCAAAGCAAATTAACCACCTATTTACAATTCTTGGTCGAAAAAAACTCATTTCTCCCAAAGGTATGAGAGCAAAAAAACTATCTTTACTGAAATGATGCCCGTGGTCAATACTTCAATGAAGCAGCTTCAAGAAATTATTATTAACATAAATTAGATTGCAACATGTTTCCTCAATTCCGTAGACTGATCAAGCATGTTACCTTCATGATGCTCAGCAGCAGCATCTTTCTCTCCGTTAATATGCACCTGCTCTGCTTCTGGCGAGGCTGCACCATCGATTCTGCAAGTATCCAAGTGATAATACGGGTTATAACAGTGACATTCAAGTGCAGTCAAGCATGGCTGATTTGAAACACCAGCCTGGAGACTAAATGTTTCACCCTACACTTTGACAACATTCCATTTGACAGGAACTACACAAAGAGGATGTCCAGAATTAACAAGCAGAGAATAATATTAAATAGGCAGGCATGCTAAGATTGAACAAATGAAAATGAAAAACGCATGGTATAGCAAATTATTTTTTAACTACTCTTTACAGAAACATTAATGGATAGTCTCAATAAGATTTCTTTGAAAAAAAAATGAAAATATTAATAGAAAGCAATGGAAGAGGCACCTTATAACACAAAGAGGAAAATACCTCTAGTTACAAGAGTTGAATTAAGTTACTTGAATTTGCACTCCAACATGAATAAAAAAATTGTATCATATGTATATTTATTTATTACAATACCATAAGGCACTGCTTGATATTTCTGATTTAAAATGACACCTTGCATGCATGTCCCTTCCACTGTATTTGGTACACAAATTGAATATGAAGAAAATAATGGTGATACTATGTTGTTTAAACCCTACCTTGCTATTCAAACAGAATCAAAGAAATAAATAATGATGTTTGTACAGCATAAACTACAAAAGGCTGCCTGAGCATCTGCATTCTATTAGACCTCAAGAACTTGATCAGTGACATTAAATGCCCGAAACCCCAAATATTATTAAGAATTGAGAACAAACCTATCACTTGGTTGCTCTTCGGGAGAGCTCACTGGTGGCGTTTGCTTGGCTGCAAGTTCTTCCTGCCGCTTTCTCTCCTCCTCCTCCTGTCTCCTCTTTAACTCTTTGAGCTCAAACTGGAAAAGAAGCAATTGCGGTCACTCTCTTGGGAGAAATCTGAATTTACAAACTAACTGCAGGTGCTTCAAAAAAAAAAACATGCCTCAATGCCAATGGCAAAAAATGCAGCATGCAACTGAAATCAACAAGGGAAGAAAAAAACAAGTCACTTCACGACATGCAAGCTCATGCAGATTTGACATGCTGGTAACAGAATTGAAAACTTATGTCGAATAATTTAAGCTTTATAAATGTGTATCACACATTTGATTTCACTTCAAAATTTGGAGTCACTGCACCGAAGCCGTTGGTGACAATATATCCCCAAGCTGATGAAATTTATATTGCAAAAATAATATTAATATCATTTCCTCATACCCAAAGAAAAAGATCTTATACACTAAAGATTTCCAGGTAAACTCAAAATGCCATCGAAGAGAAAGTTACCCTGTTCAACTTAAGATTTTATTCTGTTTTGAACACACCCTCATGCTCCCATCATTAAACTGTCCAAAAATTACAGAGGCTCAACCTGGAAACTACCAAAATAGTCATTGAAAGCATGCAATAGACGAAGCTAGCGGAAGATGTGTACCTCATCAAGCCAATGGGCTGCCCAAGCCAGCAAGCATTTGGTATCCACATTTCACAATACATACCTTCACACTATGGGCAAGAGAGAGATCCAAAGCACCCTTTCTACGAGACTTCTTTCCCTTTGGAGAAGCATCACTACCAGCATTACTACTCATAGAGCTACTACTACTACTACTACTGGCACTACTGCTGCTGCTACTTCTCCTGGAATTGCAAGTAACTTGCTTTGGGTGGGGGGAGATGCCAACAGTCACACCATGCCTTCCCTTATACAGCACTTTGGGCGATTCTAACCCAATGGGTTCAATCTCCCCATCCAAATGAGGCAATGTTGAACCGTCCGAGGTTGCTCCACAACCACTACGTACTTGAGGGTATCCTGGAGAGGGGCCAGGGTGCGGGTGTAGCACAGGGATGGTCACGGACTTGGAGGCAGGGTATTCAAAGGGCAAAGAGGGCGAGAGGGGATTTGGGCTGTTTGGAGTCGACTTCTTCCAGTCAGTGTCCCAAAGAAAAGAGCGCTTCTTCCCACTTTCCCCAATGGTGACCTTTTTGAATATTCGATCTCCCGCACGAAATATTCTGGTCCCCGTGGACGTAAACAACTTCTTTGGCCTCCGTGGTTTTCTGGGCAAGACCGAACCAAATATCAAGTACCGGACGGTCTCTTCAATGGTCCACTGCCCACCGCTGCCGAGGCTGGGCGAGCCAACCTCCTCGGGCCCCCTTTCGTTTGAAGGACACAGGACAAGGGGACCAGCCGACAGCCTCCTTATCACATCCTCCCCAAGGCAAAGATTGGTGCATGATGCATGCAATGGCTCTACATCCAGGTTCCAGAAGTGATACTGGCCGTCACCTCCAGAAATCATAGCTCGTTGTTCATGCTAAAGATATCACAGATTTATCCTTTTTCATGCAATCCGCGCAATTAACAATTATAACCAT
Source organism: Hetaerina titia (assembly GCA_037158775.1). Taxonomy (NCBI): domain Eukaryota; kingdom Metazoa; phylum Arthropoda; class Insecta; order Odonata; family Calopterygidae; genus Hetaerina; species Hetaerina titia. Next base: position 85,123,935 of record CM073770.1, read on the forward strand.
GCATAGAACCACACCCAAAAAGCAACCAATAACACAAGAGTACATAATAGATAGCTTAAAAATCATTAAGGAAAAAAAAAGAATTCGAAGAAGGGAACAAAAATAATTTCAACTGCACTCTTCACCCTGTATATCTCAATTACAATACCTTTCAGGCAGAGGTGATTTACTTTCAAAAACTATTTTAATGCAAACTAGTGACCTGCCTTTTTACTACAAGCATATGCAGCTACAGCAATACTTAAAAAGCATCAAGTTTTGGATTGACTAGGCAATATTACTGCTATTCCTGTTGTCAAAACATTATAACCACAGTAAATATCTCCGCAGGTATGCTGAACATGATATTTATGGTTTCAATAATGCATTTGATATCATCTAACCGGAAGTTTCTACAGCTGGTCATTACTGGCAATTCAGATATAAGGGATTAAGTACAATTTTAAGTGTAACTGTTTAAAGAGGAGTTCCTAATCATGTTCCCACATTCCCTTGTAATGGGAAAATGAATTTCATTGATGCTAAAAAAAAAAGCTTGTTAAAAGTAAAATTGTCAAATGGGAGCACATCAAACTCCAATTTGAAACAAATGTTATAGTTTATGATCAATTCTGTCAAATTGGGGAAGAAAACCTGAATGGTAAAATAAACAAACGGTTTCCCTTATCATATTTTTTCTTGACATATATTAATTTCATTTGCTATTTGCCTTATCGTAATTGAATATTGTTGTGGTCATAGCATTGATTATGGGAATCCTTCACCAAAATAGGTACTAATGAAACACCAAATATTAATAAACAATTAAATAAATCAAAGACAGAATAACTACATAGTAATCATTAAGCAATATTAATACAACTACAGACATAACACAGCACTAAAAAAATTATATAAATACCACATGCTCCAAAATAATTGGCTTTGATAGCAAAATTCTTTTGACAAAAAATAAAATGTATAAGACTTTATAAAATAACTATTATTAACATGGTACTACATTACCAAGGACTATTACTGCAAATGAATTTATCAAAATTAATGAAGAAAAATCAGTAATTCAATGCATGGAAAAAGTGAGCAAAGTTCACTAAATGAAAGTGGAAGCCTCAAAATATAAAATGGATGCCAATTTTTGTTAAAATTCACTTTTTTTGCAAAAAAAAGATTAATCGTTTTAATGAAGATAAATATCAGTGAAAAAAAACTATCCAAATCAAATGATTTACTATATTTCAAGGCTTCCAGGAATTGTACTCACAAAGCCATATAGTGAAATACTTTTAGATTGTTTTAATAACACCTATATAATACACATCATTTACATCAAATACACATCTCACAAAAACATATTGAGTCATAAAAAAAATGGATATTAACTTATTAGTAAATGGAGTTTCATAAAGGCCTTTTAATTCTTGTATATTCTATGTGCATGTAATGGCAACGCGCTATGTAAGAGTGTGATCTAAATTGACTTTAACCCTTAAAAAGGCAAGTGGGGAGTGTAATTGTTGAGAACTACAGGCATTCAACATTTCTACTTAAAAAATGCAACTCAAGGAGTAGTTACAGAGAGCAACGTTAATTCACCCATGACTTCCTTACTTGAGTTGTATTGTGGCTCGAATTTTTTGCATAAAAAGACATCCAACTTTGCATTAAGTTCATAGTTACTGATTAATGAATGAAACTCCTCTTTCATAATTTTGAGGGAAAGATTAGCGAAATCACAAAAAAATTTAAAGTAGCACATACATTAAATAAAGTTGAACCTTTATAAATCAGAAGTGCAAGTAAACATTCGAGTGCAAATAAAACCACTGGAAAATAACTAGAAAATGTCTAGATGCAAATGGGAAGTCTATTCATTTTTGAATGGGGCAAATGCACTAATATTTCTCTGTTCCCATTAAATGACTACTAATTTTTCCGGCTTATTCACCCATCTGAATCGCAGGTGAACAATCTTGACGAGAAATGACAGCGAGTGCCATTTGCTACATGATAGGAAGTTTCTCAAAATGCCTAGTTAAGGGTTAATGATAAACACAAACTCAACAGTTTAGTTATGAATGAGAAAGACCACAGAGAAAACATGAAAAATGAGTTAGTAGGCACTAAGAGAGAGATCAGTCAGAGAGAGAGAGAGTCACCGGTTCTTCGGAATATGGGTAATATCGCTCTCCATAGTACAGAGAGTGTTGCTGCTCGTCAGTCAGCCCAAGTCTCTTCCCTTGCTCTCGTAATTCCAGCTTCATGGCAAAATGTGAGGAAATACAAAGTTGTATGTAGTCCTAGCATCATCCATTAGCACTCATCCTCTCTTATCAAGAAGAGCTATCAAGTTTGTTTCACAGTGTCAATCAAAGTAACATTTGTTACAGTGATGCACTCTTCATGTTTAAGCATTTAGAACAAGATAAAAACATGTACTCAATTATTGGTGCAAGTGATTGGGATGAAATTAAGCACAACTTACTGTATTTGACTCATGAAACAAAACTGCTACTAAAGAAAACAATGACCACAGGGGTATTAGAAGTTTTTAGCTTCTAAATTAATGCTTCCAAATATCAGGTAATTAGGGTGGTAGTCACACATTTTATATTGGTCTAGCATCATTCAGCACACAACTTAAAACTTAATTAATGAGGAAAATTTAAGATACAACTGTAATGTAAGAGGAAAGTGATTTGATTGTTTCTGTTTAGGACTTTCCTCATCCTAAATGCACGATCTAATAAATAGCATCTTCATGTGACATCTAGAATTAGGTAACATATCCCAAGTCAAAATGCTTTCTATGAACACCTAAGCTTACAAACTCCTTTATAACAATCAATTTTAGCAGTTTTATGCCATATTGTCTTTCTAGTGTAACCTTTAAGAATCTAGAGTTTGCATATCATTATGAATGTATTAATGAAACCAAATTTACATAGCATTGTAGACTAGGTAATGATGTTTAAACTCTGCAGGCATTTTGTTACAAATTACCATGAACAATTACCAGTTCTCTGAAACCTGAAGATACTGCCATAATTCTCCGTGAACAGCTACTTGGGGAGTAATACTTATGCATGGCATTCTCCTCTTCTATTTCATTGGAGCAATAATCAGGGAACAGCATGCATGTTACGACATACTAAGATTTTATTTAATTTCACTGCCTAGGTATCATTTGATTCAATTTTACAAAAAAATTTAAACAAAAATGATTACCACAACAATAACTGTTATTCAAGAGGGTCATTTTAAAGCTGCAGAGGAATTTTGTTGTGGGTTCTGCCAATTGGTATTGAACATTCACAATTTCAGTTTCCTCCCACATGGATTTTCAGGATCACCTGATGAAAATATTTTCAATACATTTCGCTGTATTTTGAACTTTTTTGAAATACTAATCCTTCATATCAGGCCTGGTAGGAGGACCACATCTCAAATACATATTTATCCCTGATTTAAGCCAAAGAAAAGGATAGAAAACATTTTAACTGCCCCCAAACAGTTAGTAGCTGGTTGTAACAAAGAAATATTGCACACTGCAAGTCATCAACCCACATCCACATGAGTTGGCAATATTTCCATCTTAATGAAAATTCATTTCAGAGCCAATTTAATCCATGAACGTTTCCCTTGTATAGTTGTGGTTGCTAGTTTCACTTAATTCTTTGAAATTGCCCTATTTGTAATCAAATGGATAGCAAAAAAAGTTTATTTTTACAAATTCCTAGTATAAACCATATTTTTCTACCACAGCCATTTTGGCTTCACTTAGTATCTTACATATTTCCTACCTAATGTGAAGAAATCACTATAATATGTTAAGGAATTTTAGATGACAAGAGAACGTCCCATGAAGTATCAGAACAAAACAGCCTGAAAAACTAGCCTTGTCACTCTCAATGATGCCACACATCTTTTAGATGAAAAACCTCTGCACTCATTAACAATTATCTTGGCAGTTTTTACTACTCCCAGTAATGCAGCCATGGCTGATTTTAAGTTGTGCCTGTATAATGCTGAACCATTTATTACATGCAACAATTAGTGGGGACTTATGACACTTGCTTTTCAGTTGGGAAGCAATTCAACTCTATATTACCAATAGTATCAAAGGTTGTAAAAAAATCAATATTGTGCCAGAGAAGACTAATTGTGAGGTGTTTATTGTCCCCCAATGTATGATAATATATTTTTGAAATAAATATAATATTCGTGAGTGCTGTTCATATTTAAACAGTGATTGCATAAAACTTACCCTGCAGTGGATTTGCTCTCATTAAAGTGCACTTACTACTTTACTTAATATTGCTTAAATGGTAAATCAGGACATGGTATTATAGTTTTATAATACCATATCCCCAGCTATACCTCACTAAGCTTTCACAATTGCAAATGACTACTCACGAGATACGTATACTACTTAAAAAAAATGCAGTAACCCTTACATAATTTTTAAGTGACAATGCATAATCTACCCTTAAGTATGCATGTTACAGATAAGATAGAAGGCAATTGGTGCAAATTGCATATCCTATAATGCAAACTATGTGATCCACAGAAAAGCCCCAGTCTTATTGATATTTTTAAGTTCAAAACATACCGTTGTTAACCTCTCCAAGGCTCCAAATCTCTCCTCTTGAGCAGCAGCTGATTTTTCAAAGGCCTCATGCTTTTTGATAAGATTTTCAACTTCATCAATAGTATGCTGTAAACATGAGAAAAAATAGTAAGTTAAAGAATGCTTTTTAAAGAGAATTACTTTGATTTCATAATTTTATTTCAACTTATGTGTAGAAAGAATAATAAATGATGCATTTTTTTCAAATATCATAGAAGTTAATGTTATCAAATGCATCTTGATATTAAAACGGTACACATATTCAGCTTTCTTAAGATTTTGAAATAAAATTATTTTCTCTTGTAACTGAACAGTCCAGTCTCAGTAAACTCAAATTTTAGAATACCTACCCCTAATTCTTGGCTCATTAGGTATGGTTCTTGGGCTATTAACCATGCTTCCGCAACTGCAGCATCTCTGGCAAATTGATACACCTCCAAAACTGCAAAAGAAGTAAACAATATGTGCTGTCCATCATGCCAACTAATGACATCAATACAAATGTCACTGCGGTATTAGTTTCTAAAGGGTTTATGAGTTTTCGATTAGAAAGTATAATTTTTCATTTAAACTATTCATCATTGAAGCTCACATCTGAGATTTCACTCTTCTACATTTTAAAAATGATGCTACACCACAGAATTAATGGTAGATATTGGCTACCATCATTCACTTTTTATCTCAGCAGTAATGATGCATGTGAAAATTAAGATACCAGTTTCTCTCTGCTGCGTTATCAGAGTGATTTAAATCTGCAGAAATCTGGGTTTGTCACATTCTCCGAGTGCTTTCAAGAGAGGGTATGGCAAAATGACAAAAATGTTCATTGCACACTTGTTCCTCGTCACTCAATACAATTCCCACCATATATCAATGCATAAATTTATGGTAGAGGGTACCATGGGGATAAACACATGCTGGATTCAATATTTACCCTGGGCTAATATATTCTACATCATAGGGGTCAGGTGATATCAGATCATAAACAATTGAGGATTAGATGGCATGGTGTGTTCATGTAATGACCAAGAGCTCTAAAGTATACATTAAAATATTTAATTTGCCCCCCCCCCCCCGGTTATTTTCCCATGAGAATTGCAACCAAATCCACTACATAAAAATCAATTTTCAACGGATGACCCAAAAGACCTTTCAAAGCCAATTATAGCCAACACTGTGCATTACTGGGCTCACTTTACAATATTTCCACAACATGACTGACTATAGAATAGATTTAATGTCATACAGCAGGAACCTGCTGTGTCAATTCCTGAGAATTAATGCATGAAGTATGAATTGAAACAACATTAAGAAAAGAGATAGCATGAAGACACTTGCGGAATTATTGGGCTAGGTTGTTATTTTGAATAAATGTTTCCTCAAACAATGGAATAACTTACTGAGTTGGAGGTTCTCCCATCTTTCTTCCCACCTGTCCAATAAGGAGTTCCTTTGATTTGTGAGTGACACCAACTTCTCCTTAATCTGAAACAAAATGCCATTTTTAAATATAGATGCTAACATTGATATGCTTTTGACTGGATAAAATAAAATCAAAGATAACCAAACGATGTAAAGATTCACATGTGAAAGCACCAAACCTGTCTATGGTAGCTGAAGGACCAACATAAATGTGCACAACATTGTTTAACAATCTGCCTAACCATTTAAAAAATGAGAAGAGAATTTCATTATTCAAGAAAAATCTATTTCCATATCTGGTTGATGAGTGTTATTACACGGTTAATGAATTATTATGTAAACCTTAAGTGTATATTCATTTTCCATCATAACTGTATTAGTATTTCCATTGTAGGATAATGTGATCTACGTGTATATCCCATTGGCATGTCCTATACACCTGCCATGTATTCTTAATGCTGTACAATGTGTCTGCTGGACAAATAAATATATTATTACTATATCTAAGCCAAAACTAAAGCTGTTAATTTCAGAATTTATCAAATTACTATCTTCAAAATCAATTTCATCACAAGTTGAGGGTTTATTAAAGAATATTAGAGATGGTTGACACTTGATAGAATTCTCTCATAATGACAGGAAAGTAACACAGATGATGTGCTAAACAGAAAATGGTGCAATGGTGCTTATGCAAAACAGGTATTATTTTATTTTCAAGTTTACAGGATAATCTCAATTCAACAAATTGAGTAGCTTCAGACATGATGTGGTGGAAATCAAACATAATGAATAATTGATCATAGTACTTTTCTACTTGATATGAAGTGACTAGTTTCCACTATCTTATCAAGTGGAAAAGTGCTATGATCAATTATTCATTATCTCGTTTCAAGTGCAAGGATATGTAGTAAGGTTACTGTCTTTGGATATCAGCAATCACCACCACTTCGGTAAATATACTTTCTAAGTTACACTCTCAAATCATGGTTTGGTGCCAATTATTACATAAAAACAATCCTTGGATTAAAGTTGACTTTGTTAAGCCTGGAAACCACAATTAAATCTTTGGAAGAATGCTTGGCTCTTCAAAAGGGTGTGAATTAGCTGTATTAATGGCGTATTGATTCCCTTGCAAAAACATCTTCTTGAATCAAAATTTCACCTTTGCAAAAATCCTGTTGTTTTTAACTATCGAATTGTTCATGCTTGAATTAATTCATAATATTTGTACGATAGAAGTCCTGGTTATTTTGTTAGGCCATAGACTAAAATTTGGCACTCTTTTAAGTTTCGATTCTCAAAAAACAAAATTAAATTTAAAAGATATTTCTATCAATTATATACAATCATTTAAAAAATTAGTAATGCCTATAACCGAATAAAACTCCAATTCCAAGAAACTGTGGGAAATGCAGCAACAGTAACTTTCTATGGAGTAATCCGCTATTATGCATTTTAATGCAAAAATTTCAGGGTGTAAAAATCATTCACATTGACCGGGTCAGTTAAGCTACCGAGGCATCCTCTTAAACACTGATCCCGGTCAAGGCGAATGATTTTTACACCCTTAAATAATTGCATAAAGCTCCAATGTCTGGTGCCATATTAATCACTTTGAGAAAATTGAAAGGCATTTTAATGAGCCCAAGGAAACTTAAATATTCAAATGTATTTGACAGAGACCCTTCAAATAAAAAAAGGTTTCAATGTTTGACAAAGTGACATGAATAACATGAGTGAAACAAAGACTATCTTCAAGATGCAAAAAAACATTTTTCTATAATTTGATCAACAATCATATATTATGTCCTTAATGTTCACTGTTAGTGATTCATATAGCCAACAGATTTGTGTACCCAAATTTAACACTAGAAACAACCAACTGTTTTACATAAATCACCTAAAACAAGTATAACTACAATTTTTCAGACATTAGAAAATTGAAAGATACTAACGAACTCCATCTTGAGGTAATTAAAAAAAATTTAATCGCACTAAAAGTAAATTGAAAATGAATGCAGTTCTTTAACCTTTTATCACCAAGTGATTAGAGCCACTGATAGAAAATTAATTTTTAATCTTTGATATGTTTACTCCTCCATAAACATAGGGAAAAAATTAAAAACTTTCCGAGTCAATTTTCCTAGAATGGGCACACAAAAAAAATGCAATTTTACTGGCTGAGGACAGAACATTAAGAAATCGTTTAAGTTCATTAACTTCAAACAAGTATTTCATAGAAAAAACTTTTTTGTCCCTTGAATTTGTTAATTCCAAGTTTTTACTGTATTTTCTAAATATTGCAGTTTGATAGTCAGTCCACTCACCTCATTTGAAGCATAGTGATTTCTTGAAAGTAGCTCTTTTCCGAGGGATATACATGCTGAAAAGTTGTCTTCTCGAGCATCAATTTCAGCTTTCAAACTTTGGTGATTATTCATTAAGAGTTCTACACCACTGACATCCCTGGAAAATGTAAAAAAAAAAATGTGTCAAAGCATACATCAATAATATTGCTCATTTTCAGAATTAAAATCATATCATATTGGAATGAAAACTAAGCACAAGACAAATGTGAATCTAAAATATTAACAATGAGATTACAAAATAGGTTTTTCTCCAACAAAACTATTCATGCATCATATATTAAATGCTTCACCATTGAATAATTAGTATTCAACTACATAGTTATGTTGGGATGCTATTCCTGTTAAGATATTTCTAATCTAGCTCTTTATTGGTCTTGGTAGACAACATAAGATTAAGGGGATTGAAATGCATGATTGGTAATTTATATCATCGAAAAATTTAATTGAATTCCAATTTTTTTTCTTAAAGAACCAGCCTTAGTCAATCATTGGCCAAATATGACAATAAAATCATGGTAGAGGACTTCAGGATTTAATTTTGGAGCCGGAGCCATAGATTTAGATTCTTTAATATTAAGTGATCCAAAAATAAAATTGACAGCAAATCTGCACCATACTGAACCCTTCAACAACTGATTGAAGAAGCATGACAATTTAGTCGGAATGAGGTTAATGGACAAAATAAGCATTATGACACTTGAAAAATTAAGAAAGCTGGTTCCACTGATTTTCAATTCTTCATATGAATTATCCATCAACTTATCAAGGGCATTACCAAAACAACAGGTGTAACTCAATACCGACCCTGATTCGATAATCAAAGCTTTAAGAAGATTAAATTTGGTGACAATAAGAAAATGATATGATAATTTCACTTACCTTGGCTTTTCAGAAGTATTCATTTGCCGTACAACATCATCCATCCACAGCATTAACGTGCGCACCATGTTAAAGAATTTGTACAAATCACCAGTGTCTGCCAGTTTCTGCTTACGAGCATCGCACATGGCTTGAAGTGCTTTCCAAGCGCTTACTACCTCACCTTCCCGGTTAGTAATTTCTTTTGCTTTGTCACCAGCATATGATGCTTGCAACTTGGCAGAGTCTTCTTGTATTTGCTGAATCTGGAATATAAATGAGCAAATTTTAATGCCTTTACATCACTGACTCAACCTACAAAGGAGCTCAAAATTAGACTGCACTATTCAAGGATTATCAGTGGCTTAACCTAACATCTAACTCACACACCTAAAACTAAATCTTCATCTATAACCATAGACTAAGCACATAATAATTGAATGCTCGTTACAAGTTACTTTAAAAAAAGAATGAATCATATCACACACATTACAATATTGTAAGATGTTTTTCAAGAATGGATGAAGATTATCCATTCAGGATAAAAAAAAACTTTATATAATTTCTTCTTGGCAAATCTACTGAATCTAATTACCTTAGGAATGAAGGAAAACATAATTGGATTCTCTCATACTCGAGAAAAAATAAATAAAATGTATAAAAGAATAAAAACTTGCCATTTCCAATGATAATGTATGTAGCAAATGTTTTTGGCATTCATTATAAAATATTCAACTTTCTCGACTCTTATGTGAATGTTGTACATTTTAAATACCACCATTATCACCTACAGACAAAGTTACACATCAACAGTATTCATGATAACCGACCATTTAAGTACCCCAAGTTTTCACGTTTTAAATGGGAATGTTTTTCAATTTTTCAGCATATTTTGCATGCTTAACTAACACGATGACCCTTAAATATCATGCTAATCTAAAACTAACACACATACCTATCTCCTCTATTGCTCCCTAGTTCCACTAAGAAATTTTACTAAATTAAAACGCATCACAGTACTCTTTTGTCAGTGATTTTGTTAGTCATACAAAACTTTGTCTTTTCAAATTTCTTATGATGCTGGACACCCTTAAACATTACAAGAATATTAACAGCATTTGCATTTCATTTTAAGATATCCTCTGAATTGTAATAATGGAAAATATGAATACCAAATGATGTTTTCCCTATGAATGATTGAACAATATTTTTTACCTGTGACTGTAGAGTTAGCAGATCCTGAAGGAAGTTTTGATGCTTTCGCTGAAGAGCTGAAACTGAACCAGCATCACGACCGAGTTCATCTGACATAGCATGCTGCTTCTCCAGTACACGTCCCAGGACATCTTTACAGTCATGGAAGAATTTGTGAAGTTCTCTTGAAGCAGCGAGCATCTACAAAAATTGGTGAGTGATGATTAGTTAACAGATATCACTTCAAAAAGGAAGGCAATCCTTAATAGTGCCATGCATCTTCATAAAAATAGGCACTTTTATTAGTTAGTAGTAGTAATATTTATAGTATTTTACATATTTAAATTATGGTTTTAATTTATCTTTAATTGGGTAGGAGTTATTTATCGATACCATCTACGAATTGCATCATTTCAGTTTCATTGACACTGCTTTCAGCATGATCTGATTTACCTGAGTCCTTGTTTCAATAAGTTCCAGTAAGTCTTGCCATGACTCATTAAGACCATCCTTCCACTCTGCAATGGTTGCTGAATCTGAGTGCCCGGCACTGATAAGTTGATCAGCTATTCCATTAACAGCTGCCACTCTTTCACTGCCTATTGTCTCTGTGTCACGTGCAAATTCCTTGAATCTCTCCCAAAGAAGCTAAAAGGAGAGGAATATAAAACAGAGTTAACGTTGAATACACACAACAGTAGAGATAAAAAAAAAGGCTGGCATAGTAAAACAAACTTGAAGAAATTTATGAAATCGGCAAACAATTTTAAGTTTTCACATTAATATTTTATGCATTTGGAGCTTGAGAAAATTTCGGAAAGTTTATACATGGGATAGTAGTGAATTTCCTACTTTTACTGGCTAGTAATGGGTAATGAATTAAAGATAATTACCGTGACATGATCATAGTCCTGACCCAGCTCATGCGAGCTGGCAACATTTTCTCTCTCTGTAATCCACAATTCCAAGTCATCAACCTCCCGATTAAGCATAAACAATTGAAGAGCTTCATCCAACTTGGCTCTCCTCTCACCGGCCAAGTCCTTCAGCCCAGCATACAACTTGTCAACTTGAGACTGCTTAACAGCTATTTGGTCACTGCAGTAAAAAATGTGCAATGAAATAAAGATAAAGAGGATTTAAAAATGCAAAATTGATAGAATGAATTTTTTTAGTGAAGGGGAGACTATAACACAACTTTTACCCTTGCAGTTACATCAAAGGTAGTCTGAAAACAATTTGTTTCAAAAATCATTTAAGAGTGGATAAAGATTGATAATAAAATGGTGCTAAGTAAAGATGCATCTAAGTGTTAATAGCATATTTTGTGCAGCACAATTATCCTAATAATGATAAATAGCACCCACTGTAGGTGTCTTAACCTACCAGTTAGAGACAGTGCTATGTTGAAAACTTCACCTAATTTTTCCTGCCTTGGACTCACTTTTTATGTCATGTAACTTTGAATGAGGAAGGAAGCTTCCAATTATATTTTATGAAAAAGGATTTTGTGAAGCTACTTTTGGATCTCTACGGAAGATTAACCTCACAAGAATTGAAAATCACCAAATCTTACTTCATATTATTCATCAAATTTAATTATTGCCCAAAATGTAACCACAGGTAAAATATAAGAGAGAATAAAAGAAGCAAAAAGGAAGGAGTCAAGGTAATTCACATACAGTGCTTGATTGAAGGAAGAGATGACATAAGAGGTGTAAAAAAAGGTTTGGCTTCATAGCAAAAACCATGCGAGGGCTGACATTCATAACAGAACTCCAGTGTTCTTCACATTATAAATTTCCACTCATTCGGAGCAAGACCCAATGCTACATCAATTAGTGGAATAGGCCAAAATGAAAAATGTGATCAATACCTGTCTGGGTGCTGTTCACTTGTAAGTTGTCTCGCAGTCTCACCAAGTTGTCTTATCGTCTCTGCATAATCTTCAACGGCTGCTTCCAGGCTTTCATGTTTCTTCATAAGATTCTGGGCAGAGATTTCATCTTTGCCCCGGTCCTCCACCATCATATATAGCTCTTGCTCACTCATCCATGACTCAGCTTCACTTGCATCGAAGAAGTACTGCAAGGAAATTGTCAAATTCATAAAGAGGGAATTAGGCACTCGAAAAATTGCAGAAAGCAACCATTCTCTGACAATGATGAGAATGAATCATGTACAGAAAAGTACATTTGCTTCTGCACAACAAACTCCTATGGGGTGGCAAGCATTCTCATTAGTTTTGCAACTAAGGAAATTACTTCACACACATCTCTTAAATGAAAATAAGTTTTAAAAATTTTCTTTACAATCCAGCAATACGGGGGCATCAACAGTAGATTAAAACAACAGCAATAGAACTAACTTAAATGAAGAAATTTATTTCTCAAATTATGTGAACATACTAGGACTACCAATTCATATGTATAACATTATTTTTAATTTTTTCACAGCCTAACAACACTGTCACCAAAAATTTTATTAATCAATAAAGACCAAATTTAAATTTAAAAAATGTATTGTAAAACTAACCTGCTGTGCCTTCTCTGATTGCATAAGATTATTTTTCCGGTTCTCCACGGCATCTTTCAATTCTTCCCACTTTTGCATTAACTCTTCAATCAGCCGATTGAATTCTGCCGAGCTCTCATGCCCTTCATCAACCAATTTTTGGCCATTGTTGCACACTAAGTGTATCCTCGGCTCATGGTTGTCAATTTCTGTACGCAGTGACTAAGAATAAAAAGATAAGATGTCACACTTGCTAAGGGCAAAGACTTTTTAAAAAAAAATTCAAAACTATCAAAGATTACTTAAAGAAAATATATGAGTATATTTGATAAAAAAAAGTCAATTCAACACTCATTATTGTATAGAACTGTACTAGTATTTTAAAAAACTGAGTCTTTAATAGTTCCCATGCCAAACTAATTAGATAACTATTAATGGCAATCTTTTACCAATTCCACCATTGTTGAAAATAAATTTATAAACTAAAAGCGGTCATTTAATAAATGTTCAAAAAATTAAAGATTTGTTGATCATATTTTTGCAATTGCATTAGCATCTCGTGACAATTTACCATTTACAATCATAATGCTTCACAGTTAAAATAACCAAAACATTTCCATCAAACGAATTCTACGTATTTATACTTTCAAAACTGTCATGATAACTAAGAACATCAAGAGAAAACATTTTGATGCTGGACACTATTCTGTTAATGGAGAAACTTTTAACAATAGCTTACCTGGTTCTTCTTTTTCAGCATGTTGACATTAAACAAACTATTGCCATACTCGGTAGATGTGGCTTGGGGCATCTTTTCAGCAATCCAGAGCTTTTCATCCTCCACATCTCTTCGGAATTGGAATGCTTCCTTCTTCTTCTCCAGTTGCCTCTGGCGATCCAGAAGTGGTGCCTTGAGTTGCTCAAAGCGTTCCTCAACCTGTGCCTTTTTCACCTGAATCTCATCCATTTTCTCCGGAGCTGTCCTCTGAAGGTACTCTGCTTGGGTTTCAAGCTCTGAGACTTGTTTAGCTTTGACAGCCATTTGAGTCTCGATCATCTAAAATTAAATAAATGACGATACATGAAACCTCCAAAAAGACCACTACATGAACATGTCTGAAGACAGAAGGTAATGCATGAATAAAAAAGCAAATGATAAGACATTAGGTATCAGATTTTCATGTGTTTTGGACATTGCACTTTTCAAAACAGCTGTAGCATCAAAGGTAGCAATTGGGTGGCTTTAATTTATTTTTGATTATATCAGCTGTCACCTTCCCCTTTGTGTATTGTGTATGAATTTCAAGGATAAGCTGTAAACAACGCAACGATTTTTTTCAGCTTGTAGTTGTTGAAAAATAAAATTTAATTACTACATAATATGACTTTTCCAGGACAAATAATGAGCTGAAACAACAGATATGTCTACAGCATTCAAAGGACCCAACAGACAGGAGATTATGGGCAAAATTATAGAGAATGATATTGATGGAATTGAAAACGACACCTAATTCGCAAGGATTAGTTTGAGATGAGCCTCTGGTAAGCTTGATGCATTCTGGAGATCTCCAAAATTGGACTTGGACCGTAGAATTATAGAGAGGACTATAGGTGAAATGTATCTAATTATTCACTTTTAAATTACAATAATTTACCTGTTCATGCAAACAATGAAACTAGGTAACTAACTGTTTACCTGTTTAATAATTTTTAGCAAGAGTTTTGTTCTGAACTGGACTAATAAAGATCTATCTTCAAGTTAATTTATTTAATTTACACAATGTTTCAAAACGTGAGAAGGCTAAATGCCAAATACATTTGGCCATTATAAATTTTTACTGGTGATTATGTTTTCACTATTTATCAGATACATGTGTCTCACATACTTAATCAAATATGGCGTATTTGATATAATGAACACATTGTATAATTTGATACACCTATGCAATATTTTATCATTGACTGATTTTACATGTAAAACTAACTACCTGATATTTTATCTTTGCCTTATATCATGTCCTTACTTTGAAACTTTTCCACTTAATTCAATTCAGTTCATTAAATTATCTAATTTTTTCAAGTAATTTAAAACTGGCACACAACCCATTATGGTTCCCAGCCAGTGAATTCAGTTCTGCATGTAGTAACTGTAGTCCAGAGCATTTTGTTCCATGACTGCTAATATTCTTTCAAGAAATAACATTTGACCTACCTGCTGCTTCTGCATCAAAATGTTGACAGATGCCAAATCAGAGCCAGTGTCTTCCGACTCAATCTGTTTCTCCAAGTCATTCATCCATGAATCAATGTCGTCACATGTCTGGTGCAGTAGAACCTAAATGTGAAGAATGCAGCATTTCGGTAAATTCCTCAAAATAGCTAAGCAAGTGCATTCACCAATATACATTACATGGTCAAGTAAAACTCACTTCTCTATTGGCATCAAATAATCTCTCTCCTTTCTCCTTTGTTGTCCTTTCCAGGTTGCCAAATTGCTGCTCAAGTTCCTGGATTTTAGGTACTATAACCTCTGCAAGTTCTGGCTTCTCTTTCATGAGCTGCTCGCTAGCCTATTTAAAATAAATTATATATATTAGACATCACATAAAATAATGTGGAAATCATTATTAATAAAAATGACACACCTAGGCAGAGATTCCGCCAAATATTTTATACACAAGGTGATTTTCTAATAATGCACAAAGAATATTATGGTCTGGAAAGAATTACAACTTTTTAAAAAATTCCCCAAAATTACTCATAAAGTCACTCTATACTGTACAAATAAATATTTACAACAACCTCACAAAAAACCACATCTACTTTTGGGAAAACAATCGCTTCAACATCTATAAAGAGTACCAACCTTTTGAATGCTTATGAGCCTGTCTTTGTTGGAAGCAATCTCAGCTTCAAAGGCTTGATGCCGTGTCCATTTGCTGTGAACTGTTTTAGCACTCCTATAAGTTTCATCTTGGGCAGTGATATTCTTCTCCTGAATCCACTCACCGAGCTCTTCACAATCCTGTTAATTGATAAGAAAACAGTAATTCCACATCAAATGCAACAATCAAGTTCATTTATATCCATCAAAAAATTTGCTAATTAATCTCTACCTTAAAATTAGAATTAAACCTTAAAATAGTGAACCTCCATGAAGGCTGAAGATTTTTTTGACCACAATTCTCTTTGATGAAAAACTCGAATTAAGTTCCTAAAATAATGTGTTAAAATCCAAATAATGCGATCATTATTTAAGATTCAAGTATTATGTCACAGCAAAACAGACTGACAGCTGCACGGTATATTTTTCTTAACCTTTTGAATACAGCACAAATATGCCCTGTGTTCAAGAAAGTTATCTTTTGTTTTATAAAAATACTAAAGGACGACAAGGAAACCTGGTATAAGAATTAAATTATTAAATTAATATGACAGTTTTTAAAATCTTAACAGCATTATTTTCACATTTTGTTCATGAATAATTGTGTGTCCGTCTTATGTAACAGTGATTGTTTTCAAAGAGAAATAAGGTCTTTGGAAATATTGACACAATGCTTTTTGAATTAACTTCATACTCTATGTATTATAGAAACTGAAGCAGTGATACAATTGGAGCCTTTGTAATGAAATGTAAAACACGAAAATGTACACGGTCATAATTTAAGGGGGACACACTACCTGTAAGAACTGGTGCAACTCAAGTTGATCTCTTAGCCTCTCCATCTGGAGCAGTGCTCTCTCTCTGTTATTGTTCCTGCGCTCGCTAATGTTTTCAGCTTTCTTCTGAACCTTGTCAGCTGTTGACAGAGGAAAAAGAGAGGAAACTCGTTAAAAATATTATTAAACACTTGCCAGACTTCGTCCCATAAATGAATATTGTTTTGTGAGAATCGATAATGCATATTGAACATGACATTCAAGTAAACTTCAATGAAAACATTTAAAAAATTAGTTCCCATGGGTTAAAATTTGCCAAGAAGATTTTTTCCAACCAACATGTGGGTTAGTTACAACATTACAGCATTAAGTTACAAGCCTTATTTTCAATCAATGAAGCCAATAAAAATGAAGTGACTTTCAATGATTAATGCGTCTGGAACCTATAGGTATGAATCATAATGATTATGGTCAGCATTGACTTTGCTGGTTTGCTCCTTTAATCTCATATGAAGTGTATCAATTTTAAATATGAGCCGAAACAATTTATTCCCTGGCTACTTTTTATCTGAAAACTGTTTGATGGCCCAGGAATCACTGTGTACGAAAAGGCTTCATCTGACACCAATTCACGAAAGAATTCTTCACCTGCAAAGTGACCCTCATCGTTCAGCCTTGAGGCAAACTGCACAACAGAGTTGATTTTCTCATCATTTGCCTCCATTGTGGTGAGGAATGCCTCATGCCTTTTGATCAAGTTCTCTGCCTGCTCCAAATTAACCTGAAAGTGAGAGATTAAGAAGAGTGTGTTACTTTAATGACTTCCAGCAACACACGCGTATTCAAAACTGAAAAATGGATTAGATTATACTTACAGGTGTCTCATCCTTGCTCAACACATGCTCTTGTTGTGACAATAGGACTTCAGCCTGTTTTGCATCCCTGAGGAACATTTGCAGGTTGAGAGACTGAGATAAGAGTTGCTGCCTGTTCTCCCACATCTGGTGCAGTTCTTCCCATCCATCCTTAAGAGCCTTTAGCCGTTCCCGGAGGAACATGTACTGAGGATCATCTACTGTAGAAGGCTCCTGAAATAAAAAAAACACATTTATTAATGTTTTACTGATAAAAAGGGAGAAAGAGAGTGGCACTACTTTCAACGTATTTGAAGTAAAATTTCTAAATAGTATTGTTCTTTACATAAGAAAGCAAGAAATAAAAGTTCCTTTGAGAAGTGTAAGTCTATGAAAAGTTTCCCCCCTTCAATATACAATAAATATAGGTAAAATTTATGTTCATTTATGTCCGAGTACTCTCAATAAACTTATAGATCTGGAACATAAGAAGAAACAAGGTACTTTCTACAGAATTTTATTATTTGAAACAACCTGTCTTAGCAATATACAGTATTCCTTCCAATGTTATGCATAGATACAACTTCCACAAAGTGAAGCCTAGGATCATACAGATCACAAATTCTATAACACTGAATAATTATGCCATCTATAAAGAGTACTTTTATTTTCTCATGAACATCAACCATCCTTTGTCTTGTTAAGGTATTCATGGCAAAAATTAACTTACACCAGCCTTTTTATTTTTATTCACTAACTTATGCTATACAGTAACTAATGGTGGGAACTTAACTGAATGTTATCCCCTTTGTTGCATAACTATTGCCTATTTAATTTTGAATAAAAATCAAAACTGCAAAACAGATAGGACAAATTAAAACATTATCATCAACTACTAACTCACTCTTCCCATTCTGTGACACAGCATGATATTCTCACATAAATAAATCTCACGCATGAATTATGAAGTTGTAGCGCAATAATCTGAACCTACGTATCTGAATGTATATGATCTGAATTTACCTGCATAATCTGAACATTGAACAGTGAAAATAAACATGAGATTGAGGCAGAATGCCGACAAAAATTCTCATGATAAATTATGAAGCATTTGCAATTAATTTGCTACAGACCATAAATTTTCACTGGACAACAATCAATTAACACCAATTCTGGAAGTACAATGTCTTTTTTTTTAATGTTAATTATAAACACATTTTGACTTCTAGACAAAAATGGGTGCAAATAATCAGCTCATTTTAGGGAAAAAAAATAGAAAATGGGGGGCTGCGAAGTGCATCCGAGTTATGCACCAGAATTCGAAAATCAAAAATAACTAAATAAGAGGACATTCCTCCCAATACTTACAGCTGTTATTCTCTCTCCGTAGTCCATCATCTTAAGGTAGTCTTCGGTGTAGTTGTCTATCTCTTCACGTATGCTCTGGTGCTGTCCAAGGAGCCTCTCAGCATCAGCAAGGGATGTTGGTATGTCTTCTGAGGCAACATCAGTTTGAGATCGAGTTAGCCATGCTTGGAAGTGGTCCAAGTCACGTAGGAACCTATGGAGATCTCCAGCTTCCTCCAGTTTCGAGTCACGTTCTTTAAGCTGTTCAATACATGAAAAAATTGTTACACCAAACGATTTTAACAAACAGAAGTCACATTAAGCATGACAAACCAACACCAAATGGAAATTAGGGGAGAGTGAATGAATATATTCATTTAAGGAAAACTAATATCAACAGTGATGAAACCTTCAAGGTTGAGTTATGGAGGACATGTACACTTGTTCAGAAAAGTTAGGTTGGCAAGTTAAAAGCACTTGATATAAGTTTACCAGATGAAGATTTCAATTGAAAGTTTAAGGAGAAGATAAACGACTAAGAAAAACATTGTGAAGCAATGTAAATTCTAAACAGGCTCAATATAACATTCAGTCGATGAATTTAATTGAAAATCAGTAGAACACATTATCTATTAATAAAAAGACAACTGGTATAACAATGACCAGCAAAAAACAATTAAAAATTTTTCTTTGTTTTCTGGTTGCATCTGATGACCTAGGATCTTCCCTTGGGATCTTGATAAAGTCACTCTTAGATTGCCATTAGGTGCCCGAAAAACCACCAGATTTGACATACATTCATGCTCATGGTGGGTCTCAAACCCATTGCCTTTTGGCCTTAAGGCAGGTGCACTAATTTTGACTGATTAAAATCTTACAATACATGCAGATGATTACAACGAAGTCATACAGAGATTCAGTAAATCATCATATATAGTTTCTTAGTTGATACCCTTTTTACTATTACATGAATAACTCACAAAACTGACAATACCATTCTGAAAATCATAGAAATTAGCCAATAAGCAATCATACAAACACAATTGATAATAACGAAATAATATAGCTAGGTCTTTTTAGAGATTATGAACAGCTTAGATTCCATGATACAATGAGTATTTTATGATGACGAACTAAACTCGCCTAGAATTTTTAAATAAGCCTAACATTTTCACATATTCTGCATTTAGTGTACTAAGAAAACCCAACATAGGGTACGTGAAATCATAAGAACTGAATACCAAAAGAAGCAGAAATCACAATATTATTTCTCTCACCATTTGAGTGAGCTGCTCCCAGATGGCTCGAATCTGCACAATCCTCTCACCAATAGCGGCTGCCTCTTCAGGCCTCTCCCCATGAATCTTTTCAGCCTCCTGTTCCAAGGAATCTACCTTTGCTTGGATGGCTGCAAGGTCACGCTCCATGCCAGACAAACGACGCTATGAGATGAAGTCAACATCATTATATTTCCATCATGTTAAGTCATTATGATGATGATTTTCTCCCATTTTCATAAATACTAGAGCTTGGTGGAGCTCTGGCATTTATGCAACTGCAGAAATACTAAAATCTTACAAATTTAAGAAATAAAATAGAAAGGAACTTGAGACTGAAAAGCCATCATATTTTAAACTTAATTGTATATGAGAACCAAAGAGGGCTATCATAATGTTAATACCACATAGATTGTTGAATTCTGGCAAAAAAATGAATTAAAATAGGTTATTCAAATCCATAGTTCATGAGGGAATCATTCATATAAAAAAAACTTAACAGGTAAAATAACTCTGCAGCTTATGAAAAACATTTTATGAACAATGAACTAACACATCTCGCAAATTTCTCCATGTTTGTAGGAAGAAATTCCACTTCACTACAAACAGAGCCTGGCTTGGTCAGTGAACTGATACTATAATTATGGGATTAATCATTCAACTAAGGAATGAATGCAAACAATTGAGCATACATGAATTGGCCTTTTAATTGAATATAAACTATTATTTCGTTTATTCAAAGGGTCATGAAATAATTATACACAAACCTGGAGAGTCATAATTCCAGTAAGATCCATTTCCAAGCTGTCCGTTGATTGTAGGATACGTTTCTTGTCCTCTATCCATGATATGGTTTCGCGACATTCTATATGGAATGTTTGGGCTCCATGGGCGGAATTCAACTCTTCTCTCTTCCCCTCTGCCTTCTCACGCAGTTCTGCCCAGTCGTGGTTCAGCTATAAGCATTAGAAAATAATTTGTCATGAATCCATCCCAATCCAGTAAGAATGGGATTGTGGTTAAAACTATGGCATTACAGTGGCATTAGTTTGGTATTTTTGTCTACAGAAGTAGACCCTAAAATTGATATATGTATTAAAACAAGGAGCAAAGCCTATTCATTCATAAATTGATTCCATCAAAATTATGGCCAATCAAGAAAAGTTAAAAAATGTATTTGAGAGATTTGACCATTAAGTTATCTTAGCCCTTTTATGAACTTTTAGAGTGATCCTTATGTTGAAAATTTCAAGTTATAATGACTTTTAAATATATTTACATATTTCAGATTTGAATTTTATTGACTTAATTTTTTATTTTGAAACACTAAAGGTGCAGATATAGGCCACAGTACTTCATATGCATTAAAGCCTGCTGATTAAAAAAAATGGCTGAAAAAAGTTCAGCAACGATACTTCAAGCAATTAAATATCTTATTCCAAAAACAATCGAGAGATCTAAAAGGAATTGTGGATCAATGGCAGCTGGAAGACTTTCCTTCGAAAGTTTTTCAATCAAGCTCTTAAATTTAATTTAAGACAGCTTAGTTTTACATGAAATTATTAAAAGATACATAGAGAAACGTTACCTCATTCTGGCGTACAACTATCTGTTCTGAATTAGGATGCTCAACATGCAGAAGTTGTCTTGCTAGCTGGTTAACAACTGCCACTCGAGAAGCATTGGCATTCATCTCCTTCTCAAAGCCATCATAACGATGCTTCATTATTTCTACATCCTCAATGTCTTTGTCTGGAACCATTGTCTGAAGCATTCGATCCTGAAAAAAACATTTACATGAGTCCATTTATTGCTCAAAAAATTATCAAAATACACAAATGACATCAAAACAAGAGCCAATTAAGTTGCATTTATCGTCACTTAAATAGAATATTGATATCTTAAACAAAAAATCACAAATAAAAAATCAAAACAAATAAAGAATAATTCTTGCAATACCTCCAGCTGAGCCAGAATGATTCACATACCAGTAATTTCAACTTTAAAAAAAACTGCTCTTTTAACACTACATGAACTTGAATGTGATCAAATTTACAAATGTGAAATTCCACCAATCCTATGTTTATAGCCAACGCATTTGTTACATGGGTTCAAATATCAGAAAAGAGTAACAGGTATGACATTGTGCTTGATTTTTAATGAACTTAGACCAATTTTAGTAATGGTTTGAATGGAGGTATAAAATGTTTAGTTTGAGACATTACTTCAGAATAAAGGTATACATTTACAAACTGAAATTAGGAGTAATTACACTTTCAATGAAACAATGAAATACTCCAGACTCTAATTCAAAGTAATCCTATGCCAAATACCTTCTCTCCAATCCATTGCTCCACTCCATCTGCTTCACTGAACAGTTTATATAATGATAGGGCATCAAGCAGCCTCTGCTTGCGTAGTTTGGCCAGTTCCATAAGTTCCTTGTAGCGGTGATCAATGCTTTCAAGCCTCTGCACAACCTAGTTAAAAAATTATTAAAAATTCGGTTGATAAGTGATTAAGATTCACATTCACTGATGTCCTATCTAATGATACAATAAAGCTTTATACATCATAGGAGAATGCCAAGACAAATTTTTTAACTCTCCAAGTTTTATGTAAAGATAACATAATTTATCGAAAGCCTTCTGAACAGTGAAGCACATTTGAACACTAATAATACCTCAGGGGATTGCCTGTCTTGAACGCCAAGTTGTTCAGCTTGTTGATGAAGGGCATCAATAGTTGAAGCATAGTTCTTCAGTTCATCCGTGACATCTTTGTGCTTCTTCAGTAAAGACTGAACATTTGCTTCATCGCGCCCAACATCCTCACTGGATACCAGGCGCAGTGTGTCAAGCATCCAAATATCAACATCATCTGCATCAGCAAAGAACTGAAAATGACAAAAAATTATCATCAGCACGATATATGTTAGAGCAGGCGTGCATGCAACACTTTCAGTTAAGTAACATATTAGTGAAGCATAAAAATAATTAATGCAAAAATTCACAAAACAATGTAACCATAGTGTGTTTAACAAGTGTAATTGTATTTCAAAACAACGTTAGAATGAATTAATTTAAGATATTGGGTTTAAAGAATGAAAATTGATTTTTTCACTAATTTATTGATTCACTGTCAGAATGAAAATTTGTTACTGCATATAGACACTTTCGTTCATTTTTTCATTCATGTATTTTTGTTCATCGCGCCCTAATTTTTAGCAGATAAAAACTGGAATGAAAATGAAATGGTATACAAATGGTAAGATAGTTATGCACAAAACAAGCTTGAGATCTGAAATGATTCAGTTTATGAAGCATTACAATTGAATCACTAAAATCAAATTAAATAAATTACAAAAATCTCATCGAACTCAATGCTGATTGGTACTTTGGCAGAGAAACATATAATGAAACAATTTGAAAATTTAAACCAGACAACATCACTTATAATGAAACTCCCTGAAGGTAAAAAAGTAAAAAATAAGGCTGTTCATACCAGGAATATGGCTGAGTTTTCATCAAAATATATAAGAATTTCCAAAACTCTCACAATTATTATATAAAAATGAACAAGAGCTATCTACTGATGCTTTGAACATTAAGACATCAATTACCGAAATTTGAGAAAAAAATTCTGTGTGACTGAAAGAAGATATTAAACTGGAGGAAGGCTAACTCGGATCAATGAAAGAGAAAAGAAAAAAAATATTAACCTGGTGAAAGTCCACTGCTTCTTCAAGCCTCTTCCTGCGGAATTCTGCAAGTTCCAAAAGATGGTTCCACATCCCAAGAATCTCTTGTAACCTTTCCCTGATGCGGTCAGCACCAAAGTGGCCTTGTTGAACCAGCTCATCTCCAACAGAAACAACACTCATGAGCTGAGATTCATGACTGGAGATTTCATTTTCCAGGGCCTGGAAAAATTAAGCAATGGGATGACAACTTATGGTGACAAATGTAACAAGCTACATCCAAGTAAGATAGGTAAGGTGTTTTCTTTAAAAAAAATTATATTTCTTTTCAATACAATTTAAATAAAGAAGATTACAACCTATTTGTTTTACCTTATGTTTTGATAGTAAGAGGTTAATGGTGGTCAGATCATGGCCAATATCTCCAGTGGATACAATCTGTTCCTTCTCCTTGATCCAGTTCTCCTCATCAGCCATGTCCCAATAGAACTGCCAAAGTTTGCGGCTCTCTTCCAGACGAGCTCTGCGTTCAACGGCAAGTTTCACCAGCTCAGCGTATGCATCCTAATATTTCAAAATCAAGAACAGAATTAGTTTGAGTATCAGTAATGTATTTTGTTATAAATGATAAATTATGATTAACTCTCTACGTGTAAAGACACATATTGCATTGGCCTGAATGTGGGGTGGTATTTTTTTCTAATAGCTAGGGATCAAAAATGAAATGCCATCTTTTTATCGGATCCCTAAGAAAACCTATCCAGGAATACAAACCACAAAGTGTCACTGAGATATGAGACATTCCATGCAATAATATATTCAAATTAAATCCCACCTAGATTATTACCGACAACATTGTATTTACATAATACAGACAACATGACACCCATCACCGCTTTATTCATTCAGTGTAATCAAAAAGTGACATTTTTCATTGCAAATAGGGCATCAGGGTAATCACCACATCTGGGCCCATCTTTTCTAAGCCAACAAGGTCAATGTCTTCTACTCATTGAATACTCTAAAAAAATATACTTGTAAGTGATAGTGTAGTCATCATACCCCTGAGGAACCATGGTACAAGCTTATGACTGGCAGACTTAATTGTATTCTGGGATTGTTGAACAATCTAAATGTTGTCTATTAGCTTGCAAGAACAATGGACATGTATCTTTTAAAGTTGTTATAAGTATAATAGAACTCTTGACTTTAGCTATAAGAGGAAATAGTTAGTCTGGTCAATTTGAAGGAGTCTGCACTGATCATGCATTAATTTCTAAATATAATATGACTCGCTCCAATGTTATACAGTCGACTAAATTTTGACTCTCACCATTTTTTGTCACGTACCTTTTACTATTTTGAGAGAATGTATACGTTGAATATTTTGCCTATATTATTGATAGTTGAGCCATAAAAATTTAAAATTAAGAAATAGTCTAACTTTACATTTGCTCTGCATTTGTCTCTAAATTGTTCGGTATTTGCTTCCCATCTTTGACCATTCCATTTGCCCTGGTACAAACCCTTCTCTTCCTTGCCTGAATCACATGATAACGATGATGCTCAGTAACAATGTTCCCAAATCAAATATGTGTATACAAGTATTTAAAACTTATTATTAATATATTTCATCGCATTACTATGACAGTTGTATATGAGATACGACATTCATATTCAAACATTTACCTCAAGCTGCTGAACACGTTCCACTATGATTGAAGGGTCACAAGGACGATATCCTTCTGTTGTCTCCTGGTCAAGGAACCTCTGCGACTGTTGAACAACTGCCTTCACCCGCTCACCCAACACATTGATGTCTGCCTCGACCAATGAGTGCTTTTGAAGAAGATCTTCCACACCCATCAGATGCTTGCCATAGTCGTCTGAAAGCAAACGCATCTTGATCTCCTCCATTGAGTCGAGGATGTACAGCATCTCCTGGAAATTTTGTTGGAGTTGGAGGGAGAGTTCCAGACGCATACGCCTTGCTCGCAAAAGCTCCAAGAGGTAATTCCACAGCCGAAGAACATTCTCTTTCCTGCGAGAGAAATTTTATCAACATTTATTAACCTTGTTATGCTTTTTCCCAACAGTGCAATTAATACTATATGATTGTATTGTTGAAGAGTGGAAAGATTAAGAGACATGGCTACACCAATTAACTTTAAACTGCTAGAAGACATTGGCTTGGCTACATAAAACAGAAAAATCATTATTTGATTAAGAATGAAACCCATGCTTAGGTTCTCGTTTATTACAAAGGTGAATGGCAATCATTACATGTGTAATCTGATGGATTCACTACTTCACTAAGCCTAATTCAAAAGTTGTCTTAGTCAGAGAGTGCTTTTCAATGATTACACGACAAGAGAGAAACTCATTACAGTGAAGAACATATTGACATTACCTTGCATTGATTCGATCGATGTCATGGTAATTCTCGGCTTCAAGCTCCTGGGAGACAGCAACCACTGCTTGAACTCTTTCCTCATATGCAAAGATGTCTGTTTCGATTGCCTCGTGTTTCTTTGCTGCAGCTTCTACAGCAGCCAGATCAAATCCAAAGTTATCCTGAAAAACAAATGCATTGTTAAAAGAAGCATTTATTTTTAGCAGTTTCAGTGGAAAGATTAAGCAACAAAAATGCTATAAAATGGTGAATTAAAACATGAAAGACTTCAATTAATGCTTTTTTTGACGTAATTCCAAGAAAATCCAGGAGATGTTGCAGCAGTAACTTTTAACAGAGTCATCCACTAATATGAATTGCAATGCAACAATTTCAAAGCGTAAAAATTATTCGTATTGACTGGGATTTGAACCCAGATCCCTCGATATCAGATTTTTCTTTTACTTACTTGTGAGACAAGTCTCTGGTTTTCACTGAGCCAAGTTTCACGCATGCTGGCCTTTCGGTTGAATCTTGCAGCAAGTTGTTCCAATTTCTCTTGACGTATTAGCTCCTCACGCAGGGCCAATTCTCTGTGAGCGAAATGAAATTTAAGTGAAGACTAAAATGAAAACTTAGTTCTCACCTTAAATTAGAACATTTTTCACCCAGAGATACAGCCACAAGGTGACTCATGTGATATTTTGGTCAAAGTTTAAACAGATTTTACGTAATGAGTATTTCATTTCAGATGGGCGTAGGTTTTCAAAATCTCTGAATTTCATCAATTTAAAGTAATGTGAATGCTCGTCATCAAGCTCAATACAGCAATAAAAAACAAGAGAAGTGAACGCCATTTCTTATTTTAAAATTAAGGGGGAATTTATAAGATTACTTATTTTTGCATTAAATAATAAAAATTAAAAATCGTTGCCAATTCAATTTTTTGTCACACACTAAAGTTCTATATTGAATTTTAATGGTGTGAACTCATGATACAAATGTTTGTCAATGAAAAAGAAAAGCTATCTTGGATTCCTAGTAGAAATTAAAAATGAGAATCAAAGCAGGTACAACTGTTTATCAAGTATAATTACTCTGAACAACACTTACCTCTCATGTTCTGCTTTTTCTAAATGCTCCCATGCCTTGTTGATGTCAGATATCATTTTGCCCTCCTTTGGCAAATATGGTTTCTGGTTGTTCGCACGCATCTTGGATTGTATGGTGAACAGGAGAACTTCCAAGTTTCCTTTTTCAACAAATCTTTAATGAAAACACAACAAAATTAATTTCAATTATGGGATTCAATGTAGGATTTATCAATCGAATAAAAATTGTAAGAAAAAATTACTACTTTCACTACTTATTTTCAAAATGAACAAGTTCTAGCATCCTCAAATCCATTCATTGAATTGTATGGAATTACGAAGAGCAAACAGGGGGAGCCTGTAAACTCCACACCTGGGTAATTATTCACCAAAGCCTTGTTGGCTGTAATTTTCTGAGAAAAACATGTCAACATCTAACATTAGAAAAAATGTATACATAGTTTCCATGCAAATTCTAACATATAATTACTACTAAAAAACTCTTTTTGGGAATTTTCTAACACAAAGAAATTTAGGAGCTGTATCAATGATGTGAGACTATGATCAAAAACCATTCTACGCATTAAGCCACCCTGCCACCTCCAATTTTCCCCATGTTTCTCATAAATATTTAAAAGGATCCTCCAAAAGTTGATAGGAAATACAGTAAGAAGAATTGAGAGTATCACATACCTATTTGAAAATATTAACTAATGATTATTTTGCACAAATCAGCTACATATTTAGAAACATTTGGACAATGCTTCTCCCTAAATTATGCAGCTGATAATGTTCTCCATGTAAAACAAGAAATTCCTTCTGGAGAGCGAGAGCCTTAGCTTCAACTACTTCAATATCTTTAACTGTTTTCAGGTTTTTCTCGTTGAGATATTTATATAATTTGATGCCAACATAGTATTAATGGTGAAGAATTTTGCATTTGATGTTATGGTAACTAATGCTACATGATTAATAAAACTAATAATAATTAGTTGAAAGCAAAAACATAACAGCCTCATAACTTACTTGGGTGGTTTTTCAACTGTGCGATAAGTACTGAATTGAGAAAGTTGTGTCTGTACTCCAGCCAACGAGTTGGCAAAGTTGCGGTCACCAAGTGATATGACAGTAGCCTCAATCCACCGAAGGAGGTCACTGGTTAGGGTTTCATACTCCTGTACAGCACGATCATTCTCCATTGCAATTCCAACAACTTTTCCAATCCTTTTCCCTTGCACTGTTTCCGCCTTCATTTTTGAGAAGTAATGATAATATGTGACGACATATGTGATTATTGATTTCTCATCGGGTGTCTCCACGAACACATC
Organism: Hetaerina titia; assembly: GCA_037158775.1. Lineage (NCBI taxonomy): Eukaryota > Metazoa > Arthropoda > Insecta > Odonata > Calopterygidae > Hetaerina > Hetaerina titia. The sequence goes on from CM073770.1 coordinate 85,152,568, forward strand.
TGAAAAGTGAAACACAATGACGTTATTATCACACATTTCCATTGATAAAAATAATGGGAAGAATAGTGCAAATTCAATGATGCATGAAGGATTTGAATCGATGACTGCTAACCAGGCAGTCTTATTAAAGATCTACCCTGGCACAGTTTAGGGATTATAACTTATTAACTGATGCTGTTAAATCGACATCTTATAATTACAGAGTGCTTGAGAATTGCCCACATTAAAAAAAATTCAACTACATTTTTCTTTAAATTCACGGTTTTTTAGCTCAACAATAAAACATACACTATGTAAAAGGAGCATGAAATTTGCAATTATTCAAAAGATTTTCCAGGGGGAATTAATGAAAAATATGCAATGAATATGGCATCAAATTGTGAATGAATAATTTAGGACCACATTTCAATGTGACATGCAGTCATTATCCAATTGAGCATATATGACCTCTTAACGGATATCAACGAAAAAAAAAAGATTAAACCACGTAAAACTCACCTTCAGGATCCAACAATTTGGTTAGGCCAAGTTTATCTTCAGCTACTGTGAATGCATTATTAAGATTATACATTGCATTAGATTTTGATAAGCGATCAAACTGTACTAAATCTGGTCTATGCTTGTGAATGATGGCATTAAATGCTAATCCATCTCTCCATGATGTGGTGAAATTTCGAACATTGACATTGTGGTAACCGGCAGTCTTCATCTGGCACCAAAGGAGGAGAGCATCCTTGGCGGACTTGGTCTCCTGGTTGTCAGTCTCTTCAATGGTGATATCTTGAATCTACACAAAAGGTTGGGGCAATTTTAGAAGCTTTGGAAATTTAAACAGCATGCAAAAGGGATATTAAGAGTACATTTTTATTATCTCTAGCATCAACATAAAGACACACTAATACCAATTAATTTGAATTAAAAGGAATGATTCCAATGAAAGTATTTGTTTTGATTTGAATTCTAAAGTATATTACAAGGATTTAAGTAACTCTCCAATTTCTAAGGAAATTAATTAGCAGCATGGCCAGCAGCTTGACAAAAGATGGTCTGATTATTGATTCCTGGTAGGGGATGAATTGGAAAACAAATCCTTCAAACAAATGTGACTGAAAACAGCTGGAATGGATTTAGTGTTTTGCTAAACCAGTTACCAAATTAAATATTTATGTGATTTGAAAATGGTGTATCCGATATGTAAATTCATATTCAGGCTCTGGCAAAATAAAGCCACAAGAAATCACCAAATTAAGTTAAAATAAAGAAATTCATGACCATACTGCACCATCTGATTTACTACAAGAGTAAAATAACACAAAGGATCACATAATTTTTCTGTCACAAATAAAATTTTACTTGGCACCAATTGACGTAATTTCCCCATAGTATGAAAAAACTTCGTCCAAAAAATTTGCTTTTCATTCATTTCTCCCACCAAGATGACATTAACATACTAGTTCAGAATCAAACCCAATGATGATGACTACTGTATCAAGAGAATGATGGAATAAAAGACGGTGGATTTACTAAGCCATTTCTTAAATTTTTTGCAGAATAAATGTAATTTCGAGGTGTAATAAAATTTGACACAATTTTACGAAAACTCATTGTATAAAAACAAATGATAACATAGAAAATTAACAGTGTGTTATCAAAGGTGATAACATATATAATTAAGTGTGCACAAAACCAATGATTACCCTTGGGTGAAATGACATCCATTGCTATCATATTTCTCCAAAATTAACGACATACCGATTAAGCCAAAGGTTGGAAACTTCATGATTTATGAATATGATTACCCAAATAATGAAAATACAAAACAAATTTTCTCATACTAAGTCATCAAATGAAAATGAAAATTCACCGGCTAAACCTTAATGACCAATTATGTGTAAAAATTCAATTTTTACTCTTCAGGTACAGCTCAGGGCAATGATATAAATGAAAACCATATAATGGTATAATACAAATTAAAAATAATGCATGCTTACCTGGAAGCGGAGGATAATGGTCCAAATCAAACCAAGGCTGAGACGGGGATTCCCATCCACTATGTCATGCGAGCCCATGTTCTCCAAATGAACTCTCTGATCCCTCAGGAATTGAAGAGCCTTATCTACATTCTCCAAACAATGGATTCGCATTTTGCCTTTTGTAGGTCTGGGCTGTAGGTGAAGAATATTCAAGAATTACTAAATGCCTACAAGGCTCAATAAAATGACTATCACATAATTATTGCATAAATAGGTACTGAAATCAATTATGAAGAAACTTTGAATAAAATTAAATAGCTTACTTACCAGTCTTTCACCCGATAGGACTTCAAGTAGTTTTATTAGCATCTTGCCATCTCGAAGGTCAGTGTAGAGGTCACCTATTTTACAGGATACCCTCACCAGGTGTGAATTCACCCATTTTTGAAATGTTTTTTTCTGTACACTTTCTCGTTCGTCTGAAAGATAAAGAGACGCAAAATGCACATTAGAGATACAGTTGATTTGAAATTCAATGCTCGTGAGCTTAAGTTTAGATTTCATTCGACTTTGAGACCTCTCTTGTGATGAATGACCTTCAATATTAGATATGAGATATATCATAAATCTCAGCTGTAAAAAACTTGTATGGTTTACTCTGGCATTACTATACATAATGCACTCCATCAACTGTATCAACAGACAACATGAAGAGCACACATATCAATGTTTATGTGATTTCAATGCACACATTTTAACCTTTACTTATTATTAGGTAATCTACCAGTTAAGGTAGGTTTTTGGATGGACACAAATATCAAATAAATATTTTTAACCTTTACTTATACGGTTGTAACCATTTACTAATATTCATTTTGATCAACTGAATATTTTTTTATGGTGCGTACAAGTAGATGGATAGTAAGGCATTTTTAGCAGATAAATAAGTTTTTCAAGATTCACACATGCAAACTACTCAAACATTGAGTAAAATGTAAAACAAACAAAGAGGAATAACATAGTAGCCAAAACACTTTGAAGAAAATCAATTTAGACCCATACTGTGATTTTAAGGAATAAATATTTGGGTAATTTCAACCATTTAACAATAAAAACATATGTTACTGAAAGAGAGAGATAGTATACATTGAGATTCCATATTTAATTTCCAAGGTAAGAGAAGAAATAAAAAAATTGCAAATTCTGTTATTTTTGGAGCATGCAGCCAATTATTTCACTACTTCCCTTTTTTGAAATTTCATCCACAAAGGGTAAACAGCACTGCCCATATTACAGGTAAAATGAGCATAGTCAGACATGACTTTGTAGAAGCCCTTAATATTCACGAAGAAAATGAATGTTTAAGTTTGTCATGTCATTGCTTTTTCATGCCAAGCTATGGCGCTCTCAAATAAAATTGTGGACTATCACAAAAGTTAATTTTCATGAAACTGTAGGGTTGCAACTGGCTAATATTTTTTTTGAGTTATGCCATTTTTGTTGGTGGAAAAGATTGATGTGAAAGTGCCTGCCTGAACCTCACACCTGACAACAACCACCCTCTTCTAAGTAACCTCTCTCTTTGCAGCTTCACATTAATTACCCACCCTCAACTCGAATCTTGCACATTATTCGCACCTCCCCAGTGTACAGATTTTATCCAGGACGCTCGCAAATTAATTTTGCTCTTATCATTGAAAGTAATTAATTCAAAGTAATCTTCTTTCCCTTGTGGCATATAAAAATATTAGGATTAACCTCTAGACAGCAATGAATACTGTATAATAACTCATCTCCAAGCAATCTTGGGCTTGGGAAAGCACAAAATATTTGGCTCTTTGCTATATGGTCTTTGCATCTACACTACCTCAGAACAAGGGCTATTAAATGCATTTTCCACTCGCTATTTACAGAATTGGCCGATTTGGCACCGGGTGATTTTTTAACAAAAAACAACAAAAATCTACATAGATCTACGGTAGCCTTGAACCGCCTATCTGACAGTGGACAGTAAATAATTAAGGCTACTTCACCTAGTAATGAATTAGTGTGTACCCCTTAAATGTTGAATACCAGAGTCGTATTCCTCGAAATGCTGAGCAATCTCAAGCCGGCAGGAGACAGCAAAACCATATTGACTCCCGCGATTCAAGGCCATATACTTGCTACCAAGGGAAGCAAATTAAGGCTTCGCAAAAGTCGCATGTTCCTCGCTAATCGAGATTCGGTCACGCCTTGCTCTTTGACTGTTGCAACCGGCGTTCGCCAGATTGAAGAGAAGTCATCGCGGCGGCCATGCTTAAAATGGCGACAGATTGAGAAGCCACAGCCGATGCTTTTCGTTATTGTTCCTCACGATGATTCAACGAATCAACGTCAATAGAAGGAATGAGGCACGGCTGGCAAACAAAAGACGTGTGACTAACATAACAGCACCTCAAGATACTCTTCCGTATTCAAGGAAAAATGAAGCGATTTTTTCTTGAGATTCATGACACACTTCGAGTGAGGTAACTGAAGTAAAAATTTAATTTTTAAAAATGGTCGAATAACTTCACTTAACCTAGTAATAAGTTTTAATAAGAAGATTCATATTTTTACATTGACGTCGATGTTTTTATGGTAGACAAAAATCACTCATTTAGCTCGCATGTATGTCCCTGACAACCCGCGCAGGTTTTACCAGTACGATTCTCCCTACAATTTAAAAATTAAACGTAACTCAAGAGCTATAGCACTTCGCGAAAAAAATCTTAAAAAATTACTCACTCGATATCAACTCATGTTTACGAAAGAGTGCGTCGAGGAGTAACCAATTTATTTTGGCAAAGTGTAAAAAAAACGCGTCATTTGTAATAAGTGCAATGTAATTCGGCAAGAATAAACGAGAAGCACAAATGTTGTGCATTTTTTAGCATAACACCGTGGGACTGCTGCCATTTCGAAAGCCGGAAACCCGCCAGAATCGTCAGGATACCGTAAAAAAAAGCGTCGGGGCAAAATGAGACCTGAACTTGTTAAAATAGATTCAAAATCGCAAGCAACAACAAGAAAAAAGTTACCATGAATTATGGATGGGGTAAGTGTTGTTGACTGCGAAGATGTCTCCAGTCAAATCCATTTCAAGACTCAAGTCTCCCAAGTCTCAAGTCAAGTCTTGAGTGCCTATGGTACCCAGCTCCTAGGCACTCCACAGGATCTAAACGCCCAGTGTTAGGGAATAGCCTCCAGAGGAGCTCGTATGGTGGCTCCAGTGGAGTCATACAAACTCATCGTCAAGCCTACACAACTTAAAAACTCCCACTTTAACGAATTATTTCGAACAGGCCAGCGTTATCAAACAACCCCAGATTTCTTCCCAAAAAATCTGCTTAGTTTCACCAATTAATACCATATGTATCCAATATTTAGTCCTTGATCGCGACGAAAGCCAATCATGCACTCCGTACTCATTTGTTCACGCACGCATGAACTCGATCGAGGGAGAGCGATTGTCCCTCCTCCCCCGCTTCCGGCTACGCCTCCGAACGCAACCAAGTGGTTGGCTGCCTTGTTCCAAGGTGATCACTACTAAGTTTCCGTTAATTGACTTCAATCAAATGCCCGACATTGCCCTCGTTTCGTCATATCGTCTGTCCTGAGGGTCAACGATGCCAACGAGGGCCTAATGAGCTACGTAGAGCATCTCTCGACTGTATTTGCAAAAACGAAGACGATCACAAAACCGTAAGCATGACAGGGGATACGGAAGGGAAAAATCTAGTGAATAATTTCATTTTGGCACGAAAGACGTTATCAAGACAGTTTATTATTAGCAATCGTCAATCTACAGGTCAGATGTTTTCGGTTGACTCTGAAAGCTATTGGACCTATCGTGGTCTTCTAGGGAACTTATTATTGTTACCCAGAGGTATGTTTGCAGCCAATACACTACAATATGAAAATAGACTCTTTGGTGCATTGAGCAACACTGGGGGTGGCCTCTTTTCGTGGCCAATGGTGATAACTCTTGATTGCAAGGAAAAAGACGCACAATGAGGATGATGTACCTTCATTCAGGCTACTAGGTAACCTACGATATGCTTTAAACGTTACCAGGAATTAATAATGATTACAAACACAAAGCCTTTTTCATCAGTAAGTTCAAGACACAAGACGGCGAGGCACATACTGAGTACATAAGAAGAGGAAAAAGTCATCAAAAATAAGTGCGAGTAAATGATTTGATTACCCCCACATATATTACGGACTCAAAAATGATTCCGACCCGCTCTTGTTTTCCTGAGGGGCCGCGCTGACCGAATATGACGATCGAATGACGTGGCCACTTGGTGTTGACTCTACGCCAATGACATGCTGTTGTTGTTACTATCCTCCTAGGAATCTGTTGGCTTTAAATTACCCATTATGAATTTTACAGCCACAAATGACCTCCGGAGGCCTATGCCACAACAGTTAAAAAAAATAAAGGATAACAGCTTCACACCGTAATTGACGAGCTAGTTGATATGGAAAACACACGGAAACATAGACGCCAAGTGCATCACGTTTATGCGTAGACAGAGCACGATCAGATGACCACTTGCGGCTGGCTCGAAACGCACTAGCCACGCCTTCGTTTACTTCCTAAGAAGGGCTCCGCGAAAGCACAAACACCGGAGCGGCGCGGCGTGACATATCCTTTGTCCCCAAGGAGCTTGCCGTGTTCGTTTTAGAAGCAGGAAGCACGCTAATTAGAGGCACATCAAACATTTCGGAATACCGCACAAGAGAAGCCAGAAACAAATTTAAAAAGCAGCACCCTGTGCTACCGGTCCTCCAACTGTTTGTAACGATGTTACTATTAAATAATGCCCTGATAAAAACGCAGTCTAATGACCCAATCAAAAAGTAAAGAGAACGGGAATCTAAATTAAGAGAAATTTAAAATAAAGTTGAAGTAAAAAAATCACAAGAAATACATTTGGATGACGGTAAAATTTTCTGTAGTGGATTTTGATCGTTCCCAGAGTTAAATTATTCAGGAAAAAATACGGATATGGCTTAAGGTACCGTCCATTCTACCGATTTCATCTCGCAAATCTAAGAACAACTAAAGTGGAACAGAGCAGGATCGAGTACCTAACTGGTTTTGGGATAGGCACTCGCTCGAAAGATTTGCATACATTCGTTACATTAAAGATGAGTCACCAAGGAATATACAGATAGCGGATGAATTTAAATCCAATTGCCTTAGCCGAGTGTCTTTTCTAAAAATAACTGAGAAATCGTCAAGGCACATTTCTCCATTCAAAGCTGCCATTTATCTCGAATTTCACATGAAACCCGCCGGAAATTCCTTTATGACTACAAAAATATTTTGTCCATCGAAGTCTACAAATGCTACTACTGGTTATTCATTCGTTCTACATATTTTAGAGAGCTTCCGTAAATTAATTCCAGCTTCATTCCAAATTACGCGTCGAAATTCTATATTCCTACGACTTTCTAACATTAATATAGCTTACCAGGTAATCAAACCTATTCTGTAATTTAAGCAATAAATATACATATTTATTTATAAATAACTGAAATAACACAAGTTTTTTTTAAGTGGTCAAAAACTGTGAAAAGGGATTTTTTTAATACAATTCTTGAGTTTAAAAAAACGTCATGGAATACTTGTAAATCTGAATCTGAGTTGGAAACAATAAAACAAATAACGTCACGCTTAAAAACTATGGATGATCATAATTCTTCGACGATAAAGCAGCATTCATTAGGGTACCATTCAAGCAGAAAGTAGTCTTGCAAGCGAGGCACTCTCACAATGGGACGGACGAACCGTATTAAAGGAGTCGAAGGTCGAAATCAATGAGAGTAGACTACCAATGATTACAAGCTCATCAATGCCTGCGGCAGGTCCTGAACCTGTGGCCTAGAATTGAGGAGACCATGACAAGCATTAATCTCAGAAAAAGTGGTCACTGTAGAAATGCTATGCAATGAAGGCAAATCTCCATGGACCGGTAAAGAAGAACTTTCGAGTGAGCTGACAAAAGTGGGACGGGAGGGACTGATTTAATTGATCAATGCAGTGCAATGCAAACGTATTAGGAGGGCCTGCCAACTTCATTGTTCACATATTGCCTGTGATGGCCATCCAACAAAATTTGCTACGATTGATGTGAATATGTAGCCACCTTCGAGATAACAGCAAGAAGAGCTAAATAAATTCTAACGAAAACGCACCGAACTTCTTTTCATTTGTTCTGGACGAACATGAACGTATTTGCCATTGATTGATGGTTGATGCTAGGACAGTTTAAGAAACATTTGTGTCGAAGAATTTCTCCAATATATCAAGATGAGTTAATAGAAACTGAATATTAGTTAAATAAATATGTGTAACAAAATTGGATCTATGAAACGCATTTATCTAGTTCTAATGTGATTGTTTAATTATTGGGTTAATTAAAAGTATCCTACCACGCATGTTGACATTTTAATTACCCAACTACAAATAACTATACAACGAAAGTAACATGCAGAACGTACAAGTTGTGAACATCGAATCTCCCCTTCCAAGGAGTACACTGTAATTGCCTTCCCTGCTATTAAAAAAAACTAGGGAGTGAGGTAACGCTGAGGATAAAAAGAAGCGGGAAAAGAGTCTGCTATTGGCACTCCTAAAAGAGGTATTGTAATAGTAAGAAAATGGAGGAAACAAAATTCCACGCATATGGTAGAGAGTGGTGACAATGTGACTAATCTTAGGTAAGGGAGGATGAATTTTGAATTACAAATAAGATTAACAATCCCGACAATGGAGTTTGAACTGCAATAAACAGAAAACCGATGCTTAAGAGAGAGTTAATCAGCGAAGAACGCACACAAAGATTGGCCAGGTGTAAAAAAAAACAACCTTTCTAAAACAGGTTAACCGATAAGGAGAGACACCAACGAAGATGGTAAGGCGCACACACTATTTTTGTAAAGGAAATATTAGTGCGATAGGCGGTTATTTAGCCCATCTCTCATTCTTTGTCTGCGGTTTTTTTTTAAATTTGGGGCAACCTGAAAACTCCCCACTTGGAAACTTCCAGACGCACCAACCGGATTTAAACCCGGTCAGATCACCCGGTCAGAAGCCAAACAAGCCAATTCACTAAGCCGAGTCGTCATCCCAATTACAATGAAATGATTATTTCAATGATTTGCGTACATCTGAATTGGCAAAAATGCGTAACTGAAACTATATCGACATGGGTATAAGTTAAACATAAAATACCACAGGGGAGGAAAAAACTTGATGACTTAATAATGCTCGGACACTGGTTAAACTGGGGAACGGAATTGTTTACAAAAAGTGCATCTCTCTGCGGTTTCAAATTTGCTTCCAATGGAGTGTTGCCAACATGTCGTCATTGCGGTTCCCGTAGCATGCCTCGCTCGCTTCCGCCCTGGTCTGATTCTACAAAGCGTCCGTACCCTTCCCAGTATGAGAGCGTCTAACGGGCTCATTACTTCAAGCATGGGATATTCGCGTTATTGGAGTAAAAGGGGGGGGGTCCCTGATCCTGATTATTGCTGATAAGACAAAACTGGGTGACTTTTCATAAGGGTCTTAAAAATAATATTACATTTAAGATTGAAAATGTCTTGCCATTAAGCGTCAAATTAACGTTTATTTGACGGTATCTCATCTGTGATCAGTCAGTGGTGATCTAACGAACAATTTTAGGTAGCTGTATAAATTGAAATACGGTGATCTGAAAGTTTCAAAATAAAAAACAATTAAACGAAAGGCCTTAAATATTCAAAGGCTTTCGAAAATTTTATCAACACAGGAAATCAAATATAGCAGTTTTTTTACCACGACTAGGAACGTGGAAAAATATATAAGCTGTAAATTTTCAACCTTAAGAACAATATAACCACTATCTAAGCTTAAGACAAGAGGCTAGAATCCACAGAAAACAGGTATGTTATGTTACACTTCCACACTTTTCAATCGAATTCAAATCTAAAACTAATATCTTATTTGCCTTACGGGTAATAATATACACCGAGTAAACCATAGCAGGTGCACCACATAAATGCATTAGTATTCAAATGAAATTTCAACATTTGAAAACTGTTCAATGTATCTTTAAAATTTAGCTATTTATTCCTTCGCCGAACTCGACTAAGAGTGCATGAAAATTATTTTCAAGCATCAGTCAACTCTTTCTTCGTGGAGAACAAACGAAAACATCCGATTAATCTGGACTTGTATACAAGAGAAATAAGATTGGGTGTCAAGATTTAACAAACGTTTTACATTTGGACCCTACATATCGCAATTTATTTCATTTCACCACCCTCTTAGTTTGGGGTGAATGTAAAGACTTCCGTTTATCCCACGGTATTATACGAGTGGCAGTGAAGTCCACATTGGTAAATATCACCCAATCCTCATCCCAAGAAAAATCCTAATACTTACTTTTGGCTTCTAAAGATAATCTAAATTTGACATAGTTCACTCACAACTAATTTCTATAATTGAAAGGGAAAAATTCCAAAATAACATGATGGAAGGAAAACGCAGGAAATAGCGGAAAATTAGATGCGGTCTCCCCTTCCCGGCGGCTTTCACCACGATTTCCTGAAAATAAAAATTTTCAGAAAACTCACTAGTCCTTTGACTGGGATGTGAATTTGTCTTCTCTTAGCAGTCCTCCAAGTTAGAAACGGTTCGACGCAGGGTGACTGAAAGAGGTGACCACAGTGAAAAGTGAGGGGCGAGTGTAACGAGTAGTGTTAATGTGTCAGTCTCCCGTTTAACGTAGGTTTTGGATGGACGTAGACTGAACACCGCTACATTTCTTAAGCCGCGCCTAAAGAGACACGACCTGATACCTCAGCTACAATAAACACTATTTCCATTACGTATACAGAGTGCAGTAACTGATAATAAAATTTTGTGCAAATCGTTTTCGCATCGCATCCCTAATAAGTACAATACCGTCGAAAGGACGGCTTCTTAAACATAACTCGACGGATTTATATTCCACGATATTCTGACACGTCTGACAGTTTCTGACATTGCGATTTGGCTGTGACTATTTGATGGATCGCGGGGAACAGTTCGTTTTTAGGGAGGAATCAACCGTACTCTTCTCTTCCTACGTTCCAATGCATGTAGGTTACTGAGTTAGCCGACGTGGCTAGTGTAACTCGATCACCCAATAATCCGAAGGTCACAGGTTCGAATCTCGTCTCGAGCAAGGATGTTGACTGGTCACGTGAAGAATTTCGCACGCATCAGTATCTGGTGCTATATGATCTCAGTCGTTGCAATGTCTTCATAAGTCATTCTCAAATGGTAGTACTTCAACCATTATTCGAATCGAGTTTTTAAAAACCTTCTCTGGTCGATTTTTCTCCTGAATCACCATACTCAAAACGCCGCAATCGGGTTTTGTGAATTTTCACGACGGGACGAACATTGTCAAGCAGCTTGGGCGGTGGGACTAAAAAATCTTTTGTTCCCATAGTTGTTAGTCCCCTATTCCATAGTCCCCTTACGTTACGGGCAATTTTCAAGGGATGCATTCGCTCTTTCATAAAATAAACTCGCGTAACTTTTTGAGTTCAATCGGTGTCCGTCTGTCAGAATATCCTCTGGTTCTCGAATACCTACCTACCAGGTAAACTTAAGTTTCCCAAGATATGTAACTAGTATGTGTACATATTCTACCGAGGCTTTTTAAACAAGTTCATCCAGTGGCCACATTGGAGTTGTATTCATAAATGATGTTTCCCAACCTTACAACTTTCACGCTAAATGTGGAACAATAGAATACGAGTTGATTTCATACGGATTAGAAAAAATAAACACGAAAGAAACTAGTCAGCACAGTCAAGTGGCAACGATTTCTACGATCTATGACCAAGTGTAAGAGTGGGTGTTCATATAAACAACAATTTATTCGATGCAATTGGCTTTGCTGCAGGTTACGCATCTTCAAGACTCCAAAAATTAAGTTGTATTGGAGGTGCTGTTGCCACTGAGCAGTCAGAGGGCAGAGAAAATATTAAAAAAAGGCATCTAGCGACGTTATTCATTCAAAAAGAAAACATGATTAACTTAAACCTGGAAATTTCAATGCTTTTGAAGTTCTACACGGGTTCCTAGTATTACTAACCATTATAAAGGTGGGTTTTCAGAACATATCCGGCTTGAATATAGCAATTTACGAGTTCATAGCCTTACGGATTTGATTTTATTATATCTCTCGAACTACGAGGCACACGTAAAATAAAAATCTCACAAGCCATACGCATAGTTCCATTTCAAGTTAGTTGGATACAATAAACCAGTCAAGTTCTAAACATAAAAATGGAAACTGGGCTATGTACCCTATGTTGCAAGAGTATTCTCAAATGATATTCAACCAGAATTGCTCTCTCGCAGAAATTACTAGTGTTAGTTAATAAATGAAAACTATTGACATACTAATAAATGAAAACTATATTGGCCCCGTCGACACAGTATTCAAATTAGCGCCATATTCAGCTGTAATTGATTTCCAGTAAAACCTCGGATTCTATTTATTGGCCTGCATCATGGAAACGGTTGGGAGGGAAGAACCTCAACGTGGGGGGACTAACAGAGATGTGCCTAATGGTCACATAACTCAAAGCATTGATTTAAATAGCGCAAAATAGTACGAACGGGAATGTCGTGCGTAATCGATAATTTCGTCAAGCGAACTGAATACGTACATGGGGCCCATCAGATAGGAACAGTAAATATAGTCAAGGTCTTACACCGAACTCCAACCTGGGCACACGCCTGCTTTGATAACTAGTGTTTCTCTCTCTGGGTCCCAACAAGCGGTGGAAGCTGTAAAATGTAACGTGAAATATTTACAACCGAATGGCCTGCCCATATATATTAAGTCACGCTCAAAGGGGGAATGGGGCCCTCATTCTTCCCTTCCTCCAGGTGTGACATGTTAAGATCTCAGTGACGTCACACCGAAATGGTCCAAAATTTGAACGAAACTCGCGGAACCGACACGAATTATTTTCCCACACTAACGCACACGAGGATACGACGGATTAACTGTGTCGCTGATGATTACCTAGGTATGACATAATATATAGGGAACTTGTTAACAGGTTTTTTTTTTAATTTTGAAAGAACTATTTCTCTGCCCGATTGATAAAGCACCGCGAACAGAATTCACCAATGAAATATCTTCAAGTTACCAAACGCTAACCTGCTTCCAAAGGTAGCCTTGTCTATAAGGTTCCAGCAATTGGGAAACCGTTAAGTTTTAGGCCAGATCCAGTAATTGAAAATAATTTAGTGATTTTAGTTTTCTCACATCTAAAAAGTATCATGTTACAGAACACACTACCTTTTCAATCATGAAAGGAGATAACACAGTAACTTAAGTTTTGTCTATTACGTGAATATGGGACTGCGTATGGATCAAGTCCGTTCGATGAAGGGCACAAGGATCGATTTAGATGCAATTAGGTACTTGTTCTGCTTTGATGACTGTGGGTGAACTGAAACAAAAATAAAGCATGTCTCAGGGTAAATTCGCCTTAAAAAATCGATAACGTAACGAAACGAGACTAATGCCACTGAAAGCATTGGTACACGAGACCCATCCGGCCGAGTTCGCAGACAAGACCCTTACCAGTTGGATACTATAATCACAAAAGAATTTGCACATCAAGTATGTACTAAGAAGAATTAAACTCGTCACCCCAACAAAACATGAAACTAACACCCCCAACAGGCGGAATGTGTGCTTAGGGTGGCAGTGGTGGGGTAGAGGGTGTATTACGGGTTCCAGTGAGGTCGGAAACTATCAATGATTGGCGATTGCCTCATTCAATGCTGCACTTAGGAATTGAAATTAAGCTTATTTCTCACCAACGATTTTCGAGAAAAATACAACTTTGATCCAAATATTGAGCACTATTATCAACAAAATTTGGAGGCTAGTTCGTTGATGCATCGAATCGGAATCATTAAATAAGCTCTCCTGGAATTAGAGTTTAATGACAGTAGGTCTTTGTGAAAGGAGCAAGGGAAATATCACCAACCACTAAATCACTCGAAAAACCTTGCAGAGCAGATAGGGAACAATTTTTCACCGACAGTATGTAATCGAACACAAGGAAAAAATTGCACTACCGAGAGCTTTAGTCTGAAAACCTTACACAATTACGGCAAAACAAAATAGTTTCCCCGACTCCAACAGGCGTACAAAGAAAATCATCTTCACTTTTCATAAATTCACCGAAAGGGGACTAACAGACTCGCTGTAGAACATGAATTTCTCCGTCGTCGAAATAATTCCCTGAATGGCCGACGCTAAAAATGACACGTACCACACACTCTCTGAGATGAGAAGTCGCACTCGATGTTAAAGAGAGAGAAAAAAATGGGTCGCAGAACTCATTGATTACCTCTCAACTCCCGGACCACCTTGTCGTAATAAAACTCCAACTCGTCCAAATTAGGCGATCCAGGGACGGCATTCTCTGGGAACATGGAAACACGATCGAGACCACGATGACTGCGCTACCACGCACAATAAAAAACAGTGAACCAAGACACGAACACACACGATTAGGACACGGTCCGAGGAGGCTGGCTTTTCGGCGGGAGAAAATCAAATTCCCGAGCCTTCCCGGTAGCAAAAGATCCCGGGGACACCAACACACTCTTTGCTGACTGTATGCCACGACACCAGCACCAAATCGAGAGCACGGGAGCCACCTTCGACACCCGATTTGTGCAGCCGCCGCCACCTGCGCACCACACACACTATATCTTTTACGGTGCCGGCCGGCTTCAGTCGCGCCGATATGCTAGAAGGCGACGGCTATGTTCCCCACGGCGTCCATCCATGCGGGTCCGATGGAGACCGGGGAGAAAGAGAGAGAGAGGGAGGGAAGTGGGTGGGTGGGTGTTCTCACGGGCGGGGCGGGAGAGGCGAGAAGGGCGGGGCGAGGCAGCAAGGTATGAGAATGCTCGGGGAGTCGAACGGGACGCGCCCGGATGGGGAATCGGTTGCACCTCGGAGGTGCGGGTGGGGGGTCCACCCGAAGGAGCCGCGACCTCGGAGGGAAGGGGGGGAACCAAGGTATTATTATTGGGAAATGTACCCGCAAGGACAGTCCGGGGGTGCGTCTACCCTTTGACCACGAAAAGTCATCGGGACGACCTTAGAACAGATGTAATCACCGGCGAATTGTGGGGCACCGGACTAAAGGACGACTAGGGTTGTTTTTTTGAATCGACTACCTCGAAGTGCAGAGTTTGAAAAAGAACAATCGCTTCCTCCGCTCCCCGTATCTGCCAGGAGCAAATAGAACACGTCAAAAGAATCCCTGCAGGGCCACGAGATAGAGGTCACGATGATAGATCAATCAGGTGGCGTCGAAAGGCTAAAGGGACAAAGTGGAGGCGTTCTGGAATTCAACGTTACGACGACTGCTCAAGAAAGTTGAAGTGAATTTCAAAAGGAAAAGGTAAAATTAATCGAAATGCTGGAATCCTCGAGTGGGCTTTCTGACACGAAGCACTTTGGGATGGGGCTGAGGCTGTCAAACTGCAGGATCGAATCGGTTCAAAATCACGTTCGAAAGGTTTTCGGGAACCGCGAGCACGAACACCGTGATCCACGTCAAGGACGAGTCACGCGGGGCGAAGTGTAAGTCCGGACGACAAACACTGCAGGTCGGCCACTTGGCGTGGTCTACGCTAGGTCGCGAATAAACAAGAGGACTTCCCGGGCGCAGTGATTAGCACACACTGCACGAAGGGGTGGGGAGTGGTCGAGGAGAGACGGATGAAGTCCAGGAAGGAGGGAATATCTCGCGCCCCGTGGTGCGCAATCGGAAGCGCCCGCGGAAGAGGAAGTGGCGGCACTCTTAATCGGGTTTCGCCCTAACTTGCCCCGCGGACGGGTACGAGCGCTCTCGATGCGGAGCGAACCCATGCAGATCACCTTCCCCTCGCGCTGGGAGCGAACGATAAGTTCCCGGAGGAGAAAACGCCGCGGTGCCTCGCCGCTCGCGCCCGAGAAGACTTCATCACGCCAAGAGACAAAGACGGGAACTGGAGTCGTCGGCCAGAAAGACAGCAGCGGTCTCTTTTTTAGATGACATTTTTAGAGACCCTCATTAAGCGACGACTTTAACCCTGCTCTTCCGTGTCTCTACACCCGCAGCGGCGCACGCGATGCGCGGTGGAAATAATGATTCCTCACTTTAATCACAGACGGTGATTTTCCAGATAATTAGAGTCGAACCAACCGCTAGTTGGGCTGGTAGGGGGAAGGCGGGGGCCATGACACCTAGACTCGAAGTCTACGACACCTTAAAATTATGAGGGATTCCATAAATATACAGTTTACAGTAACAAACTCTTAAGAAAATGATCCTTTCTTCCGGAACGAAGGTGTATATATCCAATAACAGCGCAAGGCAAAACCACAATCGAAGGACATTTGAACGAGCTTTGACGCATATTTTAGGTTAACCACATTAACACACCAGATATGTAGAAATCAATAACATTGTTTTATATATATATATATATATTTCTTACAATTATTATATTTTTTGTGTGTTTCTGTTCGCTTGAGCTAACTTGATATGCATTAGTATTCACATCCGTGAGACTATATATATATACACACACACACATAGTTGGGCGTACAGGATGTGATGCATACTTGAGAGATTGGGTGGGTAAGTTCACATCAGTGTTGCATGTTTTCAATTGCGAAACATGACGTACTTCATTAAATGGTTAACTTTATACAGAGTTATCCATGTTAAAGGAATTTGTAATTCCACAAAGAGAAGCCTGAAAGCGTAACGTTTATACAGAATTATTTCAAGTCGAACGAAAAAAAGGAAACGTCTACTTTTCAATTAAAAATCCGAAAACACATCAAAATTGAAATTTACGTGGATCACAGGTCCAAACCAACGGAATATAACGCAATAATATTCTACTATGAAGATTTTTTCAATCCTCTTGGACTCTTTATTGACGACAAAAGTAACCCAGATGAGCAGACTCGAAAAAAGACCAAAGACATATATTTAGCTCATATGATAAATAAGTGACAGGCATGTTTATTTTCCACATTAGTTGCAAAACAAATGCGAACGGTTTCACCCTAATATGGCCTTTTCTGGATCTCCATTACGTTGAAACAGGTCGAATTTGCACAAATGAAAATTGCCTGCCACTCCTTTGAATGCACCTCACTTCCATAAAGTTACGCCTGACACTACGAAGTGGCGGTGCCCCACCACTGGGCTTCCTGGACTTGGCCAACACGGGATGCCGATTAAATGGGAAGCGGAGGACGTTCACGTTGGGGCGGAAAAAAAATCCTCGGGAGAAGGCAACCATCCCGATCTCCGCGACCGCTGGATGAGAACGACTTGGAGGACACTCGCGCCACACAGTCGCGCACAGGAGAGCCGGTCGTAATGAGAGAGATGAAAGGTGGGGGTGGGTGCGGGGGAGGGGGGATGATGGAAAGAATGGGTGGATGATGGAGGCGAACAGATAGGTTTGTCCCGACGTAACGGTTCCGTGCGGGGGAGGGAGAAAAATAATAGAAATTCGCGGCAGTCTGGCGAGTGATGGTCGCGGCGAAATGCTGAAAAGTGAGAAGAGACGTCGCCGGGGGTATTTTAATGCGACGCCGCAAGGTGAAATGGCTTGCGGTCGGACGAGCAATGCGGAGGCGTGCGTAAATCATGATTGCGAGCAACTGAAATGATTGACGGACTTGTAAGACGAGTACGGGGGTAGGGGAAGGTGGGTGCTTGTGCGGACCAGTTTATATACAATGACGTACAATATGAGGGCTGAGACACACACAACATTGTGTGCACCTTGTTGGAGGGGAACAGTTTGGGTTAGTTTGTACTGAAATACCGTTTGATATACGATACGACTTGTTCCAAAGAGTAAGCTCCGAATTGAAACAATGCTCCGACACCAAATAAGTCCCGTCACACTGCACTACGGTGCCTTAGCTACTGCACTGGTTAACAAAATCGACCAGTTTTCGAATCCTGGCAACATTTTTCCCCGGCTTCCCAGGCTCTATCCGAATGGAGAGCACTCCTAGTGGAATACGCTATCCGAGGTATGAGACGTAAAAACTGTGCACCTCTTGATGTACATCTTACGAGCACGGTAGTTTAGACACCAGATTTCCCTAAGGCCTTCCCCCATTCCCCTCAAAGTCTACCTCTGGCAAAAACCCATCCATCCCTAATGACGCAAACGATCACGGTTGCCTCCACCAATAACTACTTGCAACGTAGCATTCAAAACGCAATGCACGACGTACAATTTAAATACGATTTTTTAAAACAAATATCATGCATTACGCATAAACACCAGACGTACAAAACGATGTTTATGCGATCGTGGGATCTAGTGTCCCAAGTTTCTTGTAGGAGGTAAAACAAAACTGGAAAAATATCACAAAACAAACGACATTTCCGCCTAGCCACCGGTTAGGGCGCCTATGCACGCATCTCGATATTTCCATTGTGGGAAACTTTGTGCTTACGCGCCCGTACGAAACCGTGGGACACAATGATGAGACAACAGTTCGCTCTTGTCGACACCCGGTCGTCTTCCTCCTCCCTCCCCAGGGAGACAATCACCCCCCCCCCCCGGCACACCTACCGTCAATGACGCTCAAGATGACCCCGCGGCTTTAACGGCAGGAGGCTTCCAGCAGCAGTGGGAGTCGTACACGGGCAGGAGGGGAGGGTCGCGGGGCAGGCTGATGGACGAGCGATTTACACATCCGCACTTTTCAGACTGAGTCCGTGCTTCGAGAACTAGAGCGAATCCGAGGAAGGGTCTTTTCCACGGGGCATGTAATGGGAAAAACCCCACTGGGGTTGGGACAATCCTGACTCCCTCCGGAAGAAAAAATAAAACATTTTGGCGGAGACACGAGCGACTATACGTCTCCGCACACTTCCGAAAAACTGCCGCATCGATGGATTTCCAGCAGCTTCAGACAGCATGAGCCGCAAAACGTCATGACTGCAGAATAAAGATTTCTCCCTTTCCTTGCCTATCGCCCTTGATTTACTCCATACATCCATTGCATCCCACAATTCCAAAAATAAATAAAACGCGCAACAAAAACGGAGATTTTAAGGTGGCAACACTTTCCATGGCCTCTTGATTCTTTTTTGTTTTTTAAATTTCATCCGACGTGAAGAAACAATATAGAAGTTATTCTCGTCGCACTGATGAATCAGAGAATGAAGACCTTACGGGAGGCGTATTTGCTCAATCCAACTGAGGGACACTACGAAGAGACTCAAAACCTTTGCGTTTTAGTAACAAAACCATACAACCTCAGGATGCCGAGTGCTATACAGAACAAATGAAAGTAAATACCCGACGTGGTGCAATCTTCCGTAAGTCAAAGCCTATGCCCTCGCTACATGAAATGTACAAAAACGAAAGCCCGCGCATACTGGATTAGTGAGAAGGAAAATAAGCAAATTGCAGTGATCACTCCAACACTCGCACACCGTTAAAGATGGTACGGCAAGAGTTAACCACCATTCTCTCAAAACTAGTTTTTTCACGATGATACAACATCTTCTCTCTGATTTTCCCCTTATTTCGTACATTGAAAATAATGTTTTTTTTAGATCTTTGATTTAAACTCAGCAGCAATCTGAAAATATTTCACTGCATAGTTTCGTCGTAGTCTGTGCGTGTAAGATCTATTTTTACCAACACCTGACGACAGACGATTAAAGAAACGAAGCACATTTTTCTCGCTGCTCAGTAAGTTAAATGTGTATCGATTTTTTGGAATGGTAATGCGCCTTACAATCCTTTCCTTTGTATTTAAATAATAAAATAACCATTAACACAGTATTCAACCCGAAGATCGGTTTGGCAGGTGATGGTGGAGTTCACCCAGTACTAAGCCTGACGGCGTGTGAAGTTCACACATCAGGGTATGGGGGCCTGTGCCGGTTATGGTTTCCCAGGAAGATCTTGTACCCGAAAAATCACAGATTGGGTGGAACCGCAGGAGCCCAGATAGGGTTTGCCAGGGAATCGAACCCGGGCCCTCCAGTCAGTATTCCAACGCTCTACTCCTGGACTACCGCGACCCACATTTGTGGGATCAATAGTGGGATATCACAGATCAACTCTGATAAGGTTCTGTATTCTTTCTTCAGAATTTAAATGCTGATTCGTCTCCTTGCAATTAACAATAACAAAATATCGCCCAATATCATATAAACAAACCTCGGCTCTCTGATGTTATATATGTGAAATGGTGACCAGATTCCAGTATTGAGCACATTTGAGAAGAGTAAATAATTGCCAAACAAGGAAGCCGTGCCGTCGGGAAAACGTTCCAAAATCACGCGAAGAAATAAAATTCAAATATTATCCCACAACGAAATGCCAAAGCGTCTTTTTATTTAAAACGTAAAAATGAATCGGATTTGGTAGATTTACCTCAAAGTGACAAAAATGTAACCGTTGTCCCTTCTTCCAACAAAATTCCGGGTGTCGTGAAGGGTGTCTAGCTAATGAAATTTCGAAGAAAAGACACGAGAAATTATTTTTTGAGCAATTTTTAACCTATCTTTCAGGCATGAATAATAACACAACTACGTATAAGCATGCGAGATTTAATTGGCAGTGTCCACACTAATACACACTAAGCATATTTGATATAATGTTCCTTCAATTTTCGGGCTTAAAAATGACATGCATTTCCACCCGGGACGTCAATATATCTTCGCAATCCCTTGAAAAATGGACGAATCTCATAAATAGTAAGAGATCACCCCTGAGGCGATAAAACTTCTACTCGATATGGAGAGAGATAAATACTCTTACTCAAAAATAAAAATAGACAATTTACGGTAGTTATTTACCCGATAATTAAAAGCACAATTATCTCGAAAATCATCATCATTTTTGAAAGAGTACTGCCTGATTTAAGATATTCGTTCCCCCGATTATTAAAAGCACATATCTCTATCAATTCAAAACTCGCTGACCATTACTTTAAAACGTGATTTTCGCCTTGAAAATGCTACGATTTTATCAGGGAAGTTCATAGAAATGAATGGATCTGTCCGATAAAAGAAATTCTCTATGTGGATTCCTAGGGGCAAATTTTAACAGTTATAACCGAAATAGGAGAGGCCGTGGAACCCCAAAAATTGCTCGCGAGTATTCTTAACTATATACCAGCGACTCCGTGTTTCGACGGATCAACTCAAGTTAAATCTAAAATCTACACTTTTTCCCCGGCACGAAATATTTAATTCTCCATTAAAATATTAATTTTTCTTTCAAGTGAAGCATGTGAACATCTATTTCCAATTTTAATTGATTTTCCAATAATAACAGAGCCGAAGACTATTACAGTTTTCCACTTCATAAAGATTTATTTCCGACTAGTTTCGATGTACTCAACACCATTTTCAAGTCTTTTTTTTTCGAGATTTTCCAACATTGGACTATTACAACATTGGCTTTACTTCTCCGCTGAAGATAAATATGCGTACAAAAATCTTCCCAAATTGGTTATGCAGTGAGGTTAATGCAATTCAACGAAAATAATAAACTAACTAGTAATGACCGAAGTACAAAATTTCGTCACTGGCTGTCAATTGTGGGAAACCTACAGTGGTAACATAGGTGAGATTAAGTTTCCTCCAACAAAGAAATATTCACCCAAAAATTGGGTGTGCTACCACCATATGGCACATGTGGGATATCAGGGGCTTCCCACATTGTGACCGGAAAAGAAGATCCAATGTGTTGAGAGTTACATCCTTAAGATACCGCCACATGTTCAATTGACCACACGACAAGGATAAACCCATCAATCACTCTTGCCACGCTCCTAACGCAGGAATCTAATGGAATGATTATATTTCAAACCTCGCCTCCCGGAAGGCTTTAACGAGAAAAACCCACACTCAAGGAGGACACACACACACACACCACGTTTTCACATCAGAAAAGGAGAAACTTCCGAGTCATCTCGCGGGTGTGGTTGGATCCGCGTCTTCCTTCGGTCAAAATTATTACTGGTTGCCCCCGCCGAATGAAGATGATTAAGAGGTGCAACGTGAATTGTCACCTCGGTCATGAAAGCAGTCTGCATTAAACCCAGCGTAAAGAAAAGGATGACGTAGCTACGGATGAATAATATTACTAGTTAAGGAATGAAGGAAGTATGAGTTTTTTAAAATCAAGTTATGCAAAAGGCCCGAAAATAACCAGTAATATCGTTCAATAAATAACTCTTCCATTCTCGCAGGTAAGTAGGACCTTTTTTTACATTACGAATTTTTTACGAAGGTCGCAATCAACAAATTTCCTCACGAACATACACTTTGACTGATTGGAGAATGACCCTCCATCATAAGACTTCTGAACCTCTAAAACGGTGACAAGGGAGACTATTTTCTTCTGAAGTCATTTCTTGTTCATTTGAACAACACATTTACTTAACTTCCTTAACTTTTTTTTGCTAAACTATATTGATCCCATTCCCACTAGTTGTAATATGAACATTATCAATAATGAACACGAGCTGCTCTGTAAATGCATTATTGCCAACATGGTAGACATGCACATCAAGATAAAAATCCTATAGCTTTATTGCTTAATTGGTAATGTTGCTTAGTGCTATTTTTTCTCTATACTTGATGCATGTTTTACAAATACGTAGGTGGAAGAAATAAAAACTTTTGAAAATGCAACTTGATAAAACTACCATATCATTATTGGCGAGTACTCTAATTTCTAAATTCCTCTCCCTCTATTTCTAACCATTATAAGGAGATAACTTTCCTGGTTAGCTCAACAGTGACTAGCTCTCGTTGTGACATCCATTAAAATTTCATACGATGGCATAGTGAAGGTTTCACCATGCATGCTAAACAAGGAATCAAAAGACTGATTGATGCAGCACAGTTTTCATTACAAGTTAAGCACTGACCGGCAATCTTAAAATAAAAACTCAATAATATAGGTTCTACAAACAAGAAGAGACTACATCATGTTCGGAATAACTCAACGGCTCAAATATTACGTTATACGCAGGTATCTTCACAATAATTACCTCATCGATCATAATAAATTGGATCCATGAATGAATCAACTAGGTGGTTTCGCAACTGTTGTTCAAATGACGTAATTTTTCCACGGACTGCCGAGACCAGACCATTACACCATCCCGCGGAGAAAACATGAATCACGTCCGTCCTCCACCAGCTTCACTTTCTTCCAACTCGACGAACGTCTGTCTTCTTTTTTTTCCGCGTCAACTTGGGGTCAGTAACATGGCTTATCACCAATGGGGGAGAGGGTTGTTGGGCAAATGAGGTCCCGACGAATTCATTATTGCCACATGCACGACGAAATCCCTCTTTAACACTTCATGGGCGCGGTGTCCGAAACCCACGCGAAGGCACCATTCGAATCAATCAATATTCCTGGTGCTTTAGATCCGAGGGCTGTAGTACTTAATAATTACAGAAAATAGCGTCATCGTTTAGACGGCGATAGATAACGTCATCGTTTAATAAATTAACTATCAGGGTAGTGTGGTGGTGTAGTATAAGAACAGCAAAGGCTGGAAAACATTAAATAAGCAAAACAAATCCCGATTATTTGACGTAATTACTTAATTTTTACTCATAATATGCCGGACAATGGCATTTAAAATTCACCAGACGGTGGCACACGCAGTATTCGCGCGGGACAAGTCGCGCTGAAATCGGTAAGCGAAAATTTGGCCAAGTCCGACCGGTTCCTGGCTAATTGGTGAGAGAAAATCCAACATAGTAAGAAATCGTGCCCAGAGAGGAGGTACGCGTTAATTACATTAGACAGACTCAATCGCTATGATCGATGGGGACACCTGCACTACTTTCCTGCAAATCCACGGCAACAAAAGTACCTAAGGACGAGCTCAATAATGCCTCCCATATCCGGCCTACATAGAGCCAAGAACTGGGTGACTTACTTCAAGCGGCGGAAGACGCCTGGATGGGAACCGTGTAGCTAAGTTTTGTGTGGGCATTCCGAGAGTTTGCGATAACCACTTTTATCTTCTCACTCAAAAATAACATTTTTTCAAATGCCGATTGACGACATGTTCAACATTAAAACTTACGGGTTGGCAACCATTAAGTTTTGGGACACTGAAGACAATTCATGAATAAGAAAAAATAAAATGTGATTCACTATAAAAAACAGCGTGTTCGAGATTTGAAAAACACTTGTCCGACGAAACTTTTGGAGAAAATATCTCCCTTTTCCCTCCGCCAATTATCTCCCAGAAGATTCATAACTATATTCACTCTATGTAACCGTCGTTACGATAAACTGAACGACTTCCGACTGAAACGTAACGCAACAGAAACACCTACTGTGACCCATTTATTACGTTCTTTAATGATCGACATCTTCACGGCTATTTCATCCTCCAGTTTTAACCAACACATTTTGTCCTTTCAAAACGTGCTAAATTTCAAATTACTCTAAAATGGTCCCTCCCAACTTAATGCCATTCATTCTCTTTCGTGAAGGAAAAACAAACTGGGTTTAAAGTCAACCGAAACGCATGAATGTTCAAAGATCCGACTTTAAAACTACCAACGCAACCTTTCCTGCACAAATGAAAATGCTAACAGAGACAGTTGCTCGAGTGGCCTAAGAACGGGAGACACTGTGCAGAAGACACCAATCGGCAGAGCGGAACGCCTAAGACAAAAGATAACGACGTCACACCATCACTTAAGATAACGATCGACCGAATTAACTAACAACAGGTTGACAAACGCATTGCGAATTCACTTTTAGCAATTCAACTCCGGTGAAGGGACCGTTAGCCCATGGATACACCCAGAAAGTAACCTAGCCACTCGAAATGTTGTTAATAGTTTGAAAGATGCCAGAGAGGTCAACGTTTAATGACGTTTTTTTATGCGGAGAATAAAGGGCATTAATTCTTATAAAAAATATGGACGATCGATAAAACGAATAAGACCACCGGGAGCATACAAACCTATGCGGTGGAACCGCTAAATCTCTCCGAGAGAGGTGTCTAGATGAAAAGAAATGTACTCATTGAAGTAGGGAAAGTAGGAAGGAAGAAGGGGAAGAAATGATGAGAGAGGGAAAGGAATCCACTGAGTGACCACTGAATGGATGACCCAACGAAAGCGGAAGGGAATGTAGGGAAGAAAGGGAAGGCAAGGGAGAGGGGGGAGGAAGAAGTGATGGCGGCTGGGAATGAGAGGGAAGACAGGCGGCGAATGCATCCTGAAATTCCAAGCGTAGGTGCCACGTAATGGGATAGCCGCTGCCAGTTGTTGTTACTTCAACTGTATTCAAAAATCGGTCTAGTACAAAAACCTGGAATGAAAACAGCGATCCGCCCCAACAAAATCCCAAGCTCTCTTGGATTAAAGCGTTGGTCATTAGGACTCGAGTCACTCCTACCAGTATTGCAGCATGATGCAACTTCTCACCGAAAAGAATACCAAAATGAAAAAAAAACTCGGCGAAGACAGAACTGGAATCGGGCCAACTTCCAGGAGCGAGCAATTTATGAAGGGAAAATGTTTCGCAACTGAAAACGCCACATTTCTGAGAGAAAGATAAGATTACTATGAGAGTAAAACCGCAGAGGCGAGTGGGGTGGGAGGGGAGATAGCGGCACTCCCCGAGGCCGGCCGGCCGGCCGGCAACGGCTTCAAGGATGGACATTACCACTGCGATCATATACAAATTCTTCTTGGGTTACCGCTCAAGAAATCGCCAATCGGGGTCAGTGAAGAGCGCTCACTTCGCTTCGCACGTTTCGACTAAGGCCGACATAAACTTGCATTTTGGCGAATGGCGGCGTTTTTAACGCGCGGACGATCACGACCAAGGAACGACACTATGGCGTGGGAGTTCAAATACCAGGATACTAAATAAAGAAAAAAACCATGATGCGACAAAAAAAAACATTTTGAACTACGAAAACGCTCTTACGCGAGATCGCTCGGAAAATTCAATCCGTAACGAAGATCGTTCGTTATCTTGGAAATTTTTACAGAGCCCTCTGATGAATCGCGTAGCTTCTTCATCTTGCCCTCGGGAAATAACGATCACGTGATTTTTGTTCTTTGATTGGTCGTTGGATAAAACTGTTATTTTCAATTCGGTGAAAATTTTAAATCTTCATTCAGGATTAATGAATATTTTTCTTCGGATGTTTTTAGTGGGATACGAGCATTCCAACCGATTCCCTCGATAAGAAATACACCATGTGTACTGTTCCTTTGCACTACGATTTGAATTGTTTTTAGACCCATACTCTGGGACCTAAAATTCACCTAGATATTTCGTCTTCTACTAAATCACCGTCGGTCTTTGGAGCAATACAGCATCGGTTTCCGTAAACGTACAACAAGGGGAATATACTCGACAAAATATGGCGCCACTATCTACCTCAATTAATGACATCCCTCGTCCTTCTGTGTGTAGACTGAAACTCTTCCCTTTTTCCTCTTTCCTTACCACAGCCACAGGCATGAGTTACAACTTTACACTGGCAATGCCATTTCTAAGATCTCTCGTCTCAGGGCTACAGTCAAGTTTAACGTACGGTGAGTTTATTTGTGCTTTTCAGACCGATAAAATGAAATGAATAGGAAATGCGGTTTCCCAATACTGGATTGGGTAGAAACCTATCTTTAATACATTATGGGGACATCATAACATCCAAAGATACGAATCGTGATCAACCGATTATAAATTACATCAACGAACAGTACGAGGAAATTCCTCCTTTATTAATGGACAGTCGTCAATCAGTTTCTTAAATACGTAAACAAGTTAAAATGAGTTAGAAAAACTTAAGAGCCGCCGCGATATTAGGACTTATATTTTATAACATAATGGAAAAGGTGAAATGGACCGAAAGGAAAACAAATGAGGAAGTACTGGAGATGGTGGGTGAGGAGAGGGGTTTGTTGAGAGAATTCCTATGGAGGCAGGAAAAATGGATGAAAGGCGTATTGAGCGGTAGTGGAATGTTGAAGAAGGTAATAGAGGGGAGAATGATGGGCAAGCGAGGAAATGGCAGGAACAGGATAGGGATGTTGGACGGGATGAAGGGAGGAAAGAAGTACACAGAGATGAAGAGGGACCTGATATAGATTAGTTTGCTAGGTGGGGAGTCACAAAATGTTTATTTGATAGTTGTGTCCATCCAAAAACCTACCTTTTTCCGGTAGATTACCTGATAATAAAATTCTGCCCAGGTCTACGAGAAAACAGTGGTCGTTTCGATCGTTAGTCACGTACCTGCAAGCGCCTTAATGCGCGATCTCTCGAAGAGGCGGGAAGAGGAGTTCCCGCCGTCGTACTCGTAGTCTTCGACTATTTCCTGTTGCAATGTTGGGTCCCAACGGACCAAGGAGATGTCCGTCGTCATTGCTGGGGCCGCTGAGGGTCAGGCTCCCAACCCTCCTGAAACAAAAGAGAGAAACGTTTAGAAAATATGTTCACAAATCCATGTTTAATTAACTTTAACTGACGACACGATGGGAACATTTTTTCGCAAGGAGACGCTAATTAACTAGTGGTGCACCACGACTGTAGTCAGTTTCTGGCTAAGAACTATTTGTCGGGAGAAACCTAAAAAAAAGTTCTATTGACATCATGCATAACGGAAAGGTTTTCATCCCCAATATCTTGAATGGTCTTCCATTAAATTTAAAAAATTCAAGGACACAAACGGTCAAAATTATTAAACGGTTAAATAACTCAAGGAATTCGTCGTTGAATTTCTTCAAGCGAAATTAGCAACACCTCTAGATGAAAATATGGAAATTTTGCAATGAGGAGTAAGTACCCTGGGAACAATGGACGTAACATTAAAGGCATACAAAACAAAAAATTACCTAATGACAATAATCAAGATAGTTGGGCACATGTAAAAGCAATGCTACACTGAGGCCCCGTTATTAACAAGGCACTAAATAACATAAAGCAACAACACCAAACTATATACCATTTTTCAACTATTTTCTACTTCCTAATTTTCGTCCAAATCTTTTCCTCCCTTTATCTCACTCACCGAATATTCTCTCCTCTTATCCCGCCTTTAAATTAATTTTCACGAGATATATGGCCACATTACCAACATCGTCTGACGAAATGTATTTAGAATTAATAAGGTTAAAGAGTTCTGAAGGAATTATTCGCTTCAGTGGAAAACACTTCACAAAATTACCATTTTAACAATGACAGGGTTGGGAGAAATTTTCAGACTTCATGACCAGGCACTTTGTGAAATGTGAGGAAATGAGCTTGCAAAATTAAAAACTGAGAGAGAAAGAAATATTTTGTGGAATTAGCTCACCAATACAATTCATCTCGGTATCTCATATTAATGGGATGGAAAATACAACGAGGAGATACAATTCGATTGAAAAACTGAATTTTTTTTATTAACAATTAATGATTTTGTATAAGATTCTTAGAACCCTGAGGATTTAATCCGCGTGAAAACTTCATACTTCGTGTAATGTTTTAGCTCCGAAGTCCTGTTTATTTGGGTAAAATTAAGTCAAAGAGCCTTGGGTCTTGGTATTGGTTGAGCATTTAAACGTTACCACGAACTACTACGTTCAACTTACATTGTGATTAGCCGTATCAAACACATTGTACTTTCTCACCGACATTGATGTAATTGTTCAGTTTTTATTTCAAGTACATGGGCATAATATTGACCGAAAATCAAATGGTACTATTCTTATCATTCTAAATGTTTACTGTCGCAAGAACGATTGAGTTTGTCGGATGAGCAATTCGTTTCTAATGTAGCCAAATTCTTTCCTTGCAAGAAATCAAGCTTTATTTAGCGTTACACGCATTTAATTTCGATGATGAACACGTAGAGTTGATTTCACCGCTGTTTCCGTGGTTACATTATAATATTCTAATCCAAAATTCAGACCGCAGTGTGCCAAGGGCAGTGACCTGAAGTCAAAAATATTGACGCACTATGGATGACCCATAGCGCTTATTAATTATGCTGATATGACACTCATCCATTTTTCGAAACCTCTTTTTTCATACACTTCCCCATGCAGGCGCCCTCATTGAGCATAGCAACTCGCTCGCCGATAGCCCTGAGATACATGTTATTTAGTTCGCTAGTGCTGACCATTTCCTCAGAGCCATTTTTCATTTCTTCCGATTTACCTCTCTTCTTCAAGAAAAATATGTGTGTTCAGTCGTGATTAATCGTGGTTGAAATAGCAGGTAATAATCCACGAGAGAGAGATATGAAGATTTCCGTCGAATCTCACCCCAACTACGCAAAAATAACTCTCCCCAGTGAAACCAATGAGTCTTACCTGATGCCATGATGTATTTTTAGAGGCATTCGGTTTACATCTTTTTCTGGGAGTTTTGGTGGAACCAACCGGAGACGGAACAGTACGGGTTAATATAGCCATCATCTGAGGCAACTAATATGAATCAGTACTCCAAAAATGTTTGCTCAAATGGCCGCAGCAAATGGAAGCGATGACAAAGAGTTTCACAAAACAAGAATGTTGCACTACATCGCTTGAAGCTCGAAGATAAAATATTGGCCCAAATGGCATATCTAGAAAATTCACGATGAAGTCAACGGCGAAGGATTACGCACACACTTTATGATAGAAAATTGCAGATTTCACTTTCGCTTTCCTGAAAAACTACACAAACTAAGGGCCGTAAGACTATACTGTCCTTGCGTGTTACGACCCTTTGCGTCTCCTCCTATTTTACGCGTATGATAAGCAACCGATTCCGGTGGCCACCGTCGAGTTTCACCGCCAGGTTCAGTGTGGGAATCAAGCGTTTCCTTTCCACCAAAGAAATCGAAATGCAACTGTTTCACGCATAATGTGAAGAGTGAACGTCGAATGAACAAAAGAAGTCGGAACACGTTTCCTCGCATCAGTTACAGAAGACGTTGCGGTTGGAGTCATCGGTTAGGGAGTTGGGGAAAATTTCGCTTTTGAAACGGGATGGCCGTTCCCAGCGAGAAAGGAAAAATCTGGTCTTCCCTAATTGGACACACATATTTATTGAAACATTGGTGTGGTATACGGGGACACTCCTTCAAAGCATCCAAACACAGGCAAGAGAAATAACAACGATTATTTTAAGAACTCCATTCGTGATGGTCGCGATAATATTTGCCACTTAAAAAGATGAAAAATAATGTGTTGATTAAACTTGTTAGCACCCAAGAAAATGAAAACGAACAAGCAAACCACCAAGTATCATGTCTCGGCCCGAATTTTATTTAACGGTAAAGTCTGTAGTTACACGACATATAGCTTTTATCAGAACAAACTCGTTTTATTTATTTGGTGTGCATTAAGAAGTGCCCAGAGTGGAAGTGTATTCCCAAGATCTAAGATTTAGCAAGGTGCACCGCGGGGAAAGCAAAATACTCATCGTAATAACTGCTACAGATTTAATGAATGAAGCACGAGAAAGTTTTACAAATGTTAACTAACATTATGGTGCGTGCCAGTGAATAATTAACCTAACTAATTGCACGTAACTATCAAATGACCAAAAAACATAATACCATAATATTAACGAATTAAGTGCTCCATGAAAATGCTAGCCAAACAAATTTACGCCCTTCATAATCAAGTATTGATTTGGCTACCTGAGAGTGTATCGCACTAGAACAATTAAATTGGAGAGCGCCGTCGAATGGGAGAACGACTGCCTTATCAATTAAAACTCCAACATTCACAAGATATGCACCGAAGTCCTTCAACGTACGCCTCCCCGTTTTCCACTTAGATACAACAGTCGAGCGGCCAGTGGCGGCTTCATTCTCAACCAGGCGATTACCGTGCCACGGCACCAAAAAGAAACAGAATTCGTGTCCGTTCTTTAGCAGCAACCGACGGTCCTCGTATCATCAGCAAGAGGGGCGGGGGGGCTCACCCACCGCCACCACCGATCCAACCCCTCCGTGCGATGACCGAATTCCTCGGCGAATGGCTTTAAGGTTTCCGAGCCGTCCCAAAATAAACGCCGCGTAGTGAAGGCCCATTTGGCAATGTCAATTCAAACTTTTCGAGGAAAAGGCTTCCGAAGGGGAGCTCGGGGTGAGGGGGGGGATTGGGGCAGGGGATTTGAGAGAGAATGGGTGGGGGAGGGAAGGGGTTGCAGGGGAGTAGCCTTCCTGGGAGAGGAGTGCAGCGAGTGCGCGCTCACTCGCCGAACGCCGCCGCGAGATGGCTCTGCCCTGAGAGGACGGACGCACCAGCGGATGATGACCTACTTTAGAATGTGAAGATCGCACGCAAGCCGCGCGAGGCGAGGAGCGAGCGAAGCGACGCGCCGACACCTCTCCCATAACGGAACATTTCGGTAACGGACGCGTTTTTTAAAATGTTTTCAAATTGTTATAGCACAATGCAGAGTATACTCGGGGTAACGGGTCACCACGCAAAGGTGAAAGCTATTCCTTCCGCGGACAGGTACGCTTTGGAGAGGAGGGAAGTCCGCCTTTCCTACGTCTACGTTATCGTTTTTTGGAATGAGCAGAATCATCTCGCACCTGGGCTTTCTTTGTTCGGAGGCGGTCACACCGGCAATGTCGGTGGATCCCTCGCGATAAAAACATTGCACGTATCCGTGAAAGGTAGCGACGACAAACCTGCACCGTTTTGGGTGCACAGAGGTGCGATTGCCGGTGAGGAGGAAGTCCTAACCTCGGGATCCAGATGGGTTGTCGGGAAATGCATTTCACAGCCAGAGAAAGCCGAAAAATACTAAACTGAATGCAAAGGAGTTTACCTAAATTGCATCTTCTCACAAGAAACTCGAAGACATTTTGACCAAATTCTTTTGGAGGTTATTTATGTGGAGCCCGACAGGTAAGCAACACACGAACATAGAGGCCCCTGGGACCCTACAGAGAAAAAAACTACAATCATTTCTCCAGAGGATCACCCAATACTCAACTGTGCAGAAAGATGTGACTCTTTTGTCGAAAACATCATCACAGTATCATTACCGGCACACACAATTCCATTAAAGAAACGGGAAAAAAGTTTAAATTTAAACTAGCCGATGGCATCATACGTTACAAAACGTTCACGAGGAAAAAAAACGTTGGATGGTAATCGCCTTCAATGGTATAATACTTGGCAAGCAATTGCAATTCGTAAAATACTTTTGCTCCTTCACCAATGTCTATATCACGCCGGATTCATTTGAGAAACTGACCCTAAGAAATCAAACTCTAGTGGAAGTGACATTTTTATACGCGCCCATTAATCGCCCGGGGTTTTTTTTTCGGGATGTCCCACACTGCCACGCGCGACACTTTCTCGACTCCACTCCACTCATCTGTATCGCCCCTTGTCTGTCCTGGCAGTTGAATCCCCACACGGGCACTATTGATTCGTCTCTGCGAGAGTTCTCTGCGCGTTGTGATTTATGATGTAAACTTTTCAGCACGGTATCGCCCTTTCACCTCCATCCTTGACAATACAAATTTATTTAGTGCGGAGACATATTTAGTATTGAACATTTTTTTTTGATGCACAAAACATACCAGAATTAGTTGAACGTGGGCATTCACTTGCCAAACGATTATAGGCGCACTGATTGGAGAGTGGTAATACGCGATAATCGCAACTCTAGGGTGGGTGGGCTCTCCCCAATCGAATCAAGCTAATAATTAAAACTCAAGTTCGTTAAAGAGTCAGGGAGGGAAAGTCATTTCAATGAATAATTTATGGTGGTGTTCATGGGTTGTTGAGACCATGTTATAATTAATGTTTGAGTTCAGCAAATGAATGCATACGAGCCAATCCTTTCCTATGCTGGTGTCGATGAAACACGTTATAATTTCATAATGCTGACTACTACAGAATAATTAAAGTGTAACTCTCAACAGCGATCCTCCAGCCACTTGATTCCGTGAGCGTTTCACATGGAAACATGATCTGATGTCCAGCAAGTCTTGATGCCACAGGCGACTTTCACCCGCACAAGGTTTTGCACATATTCCACGAGAGTTGGAGGAGCCACAGGAAACTACCTGTATTTCCGCAAGGGAAAAGTTCGCTAAGCCCTTGAGTTACTTTTCCACAAAATAATTAACTCCTCATTTGACTTCACGAAGGCTCTTGAACTACTTATGAAATATTTAATGATTCTATGGCCGAAAGTCGGAGAATTTAATTAAATTATTTTATAAAATGTTTATAATCTACCAAGAGATCTAAATCTTACCAAAAGAACTCAAAACAAGATGAAATTTATTTTGACAAAGCTGCTAGATAAACTATGTATGTTAAACACTAAGGATAACATTACACATAATTCCTTTTATTACTCAATGATGAAAAATAATTAACACCCATTCTGGAGAGGGACAAACAATGTTCGGATATTTTCATGATGTGTACGTCAGTTTTCGAATGTTCCACAACTTCGGCGGTCGTGGATGTCAAACAGAGACTGGCGGGATCTTAAGCCTCCAAACAATTTTGTCTAAGAACAATATATTTTTACTAGAATGTTAATGTGAATTTACGAAGATCAGTCACTGGTGGCAGCATTAAATTTCGCAACCCTTAAGGGATTTCAATTCGGCTTAGATAGAACACTCATAGATCTAGGTATATAAGCAAGCCGACATTTGTTTTAAGCACCAACGCCTTTTGCAATTACATTTTTCCAACAAATCACGTTTGAATGAAGAACAGCTAAGATGTCCTTGAAAATAACACAATAGGCTTAATCGTAATAGTTTTAATAAAAAAGCATTACTGGAAAATTTCAAGTTTGCCACGGATCTTCTTCATTTCGTTTTAATATAACAAAGGGATTGCGTAGAAATAGTGTCGTGTTTGAAAATCTATTTTTTTACCATAAAAATACGCCACTGGCAAATTCCATTGCATATTCACCACGATTATTTACTCTTGTGAAGTTTCAGTTCTGAGTAATGCTTTCATATGAATTATGTCTACGGCGGATATGATTTCAGATGTGAGTACTTATCTTCAAAGTGATGTGGAATTCGATTTTAGTTTCAATTTTGGTACCTTCACACTTCTATATCACACCAGAAGATGCACGTACAAACATTACATCTACGGGAGAGCCTTCAGCATCTGTCAGTTAACCCGTGAAAGAAGATCACGAATTGACGATAGAAGATCACGGGATAAAGTTAGTCGCGTCCCCTTACAAAACACAATAGCCATGAATAGAACTACGGGGATTAGCCCACAACCTTATGGCAGAGTAAAAACTGGCACTGCTTTCTTTGCGAAATGGATATTTCAACTTTTATAGGCCTCCTTTCAAATTTAAACTTCAGTTTTGTCAATCCCTGAACAATTTACAGAATGTTCGCATCGAAAGTCTTCACTTTCCTACTTTCAGTTCACCAACGCTTTTCCTTACATTAATTTCCTAACAACACTTCCTAAGGAGAGATACGTGCCGTGATTAATGCAGCTTATTTTGCACTTAAAAATATTATAAGTTTACCTTTGATTCCTAAGGGAAGTTGAATGTACATATTTAAAAATAACCTTAAAATTTCTACGTTGATAGAGTACATTCTGAAACTGCAGTTTGCTGTCTATAGAAAAGAAAACCATTCAATAATAGCCTCTTTCCCCTTAGGACATTTTCGCGGATTCGACGCTAGTTTTCTCCCCGCGGTCTTTCACATAGTCCTAATCTATCATACGCCTACCCTTTCATTGCCAACGACCTCGGCAGTCGCGCACCTTTAACAAAGACTACATGATTGAGATGCGTAACGCGGCAGAAACCATTCCCTAAATGCTCTCCCCAGAATCAATTTGAATTAATGCGCTGAAAATCGTATCCGAGACTTCTCGACGGCTTCATTCAAGACGAGAGAATCCACTTGGCCTACTGAATCCAAATTCCACATGGCCCTGCTACGCGCCAAGAACGATCTATCGAGCTATCGGCGCAGTGGTCTATAATAACTCTTGCGTCAAACAGGAGTCTTCAAACTTCCAACGCAAATCCAAACTTTGGAACTGACGTAGCGCAGAAGATATTCACAATCTATTGCGACAACTCATTCTGAGTAAAATGTTGATTATTAGTGTTTTCCCATCATGCAATACATAGGCTTAATAATTTGATTAGGCACGTGTGAAATCCAGTTCGCCGACCACAAATCAGACCCTAAAGAGTAAACAGAAAGCTGACCTACAAAATATTACTTCAAAGACTTGAAAATCAGTTGGACTTCGGTGCTTCAAAACCAAGTTAAAAATAGGTCAAATAAGTCCCGGCGATAAAATGCAATGGAGATAGCATAAACAGTAATCAACCCGAATGTCGGTTTGGTAGGTCATTGTAGAGTTCACACGAGATTAGTAATTTCATACGTGACGCTAACGACTGACGTAAGCTGTAGTCTCCAGAGTTTTGTGCTTACAGTAGTACGATGCAGAATTTATATTTCAATATTTACGTAAGGCAGGTTACACGAATGTTTCACATACGAGACACAATACATATTCGTAAATACTCGTCAAATAGATACTAATATGCGACGATTTTTAATGATTCGATGTCACCCCGATTTTGTCTGCGCAAATCTTCACGGGTGCACTCCCACGCACGTTAAACGTTATCGATTAATTATGCTGCGAAAAATTTTCGGTGCTTCATTCGCCATGTTCCCCGGATTTTTAAGAGTGCTGGAATGCATCAAAACTCATTGGACTCGTAAAGTGCCTCCGCGTGCTTTCGTCGTACCCACTAACCGCAGCGCAAAATGTATCGTTAAGCCATGCTGGACGCCCGTACAATATTTTCGCTGAGCTGGGTCTGATTTATCCGGCGTCTTATCGCATCCGGCTGCAGGGCAGTATGCCGGGAGTTAGGCTAAGGAAGTTCACATTACGCACCTGCCTACCGACCGGCGGCACATGTGCAGAAACGCACGTGTCACTTGGCTGATACTTCCTTGAGCTTGCAAAACAATATACGGCGCACATTTTCGCAACACGGATGAAGAGGCCAGAAGAATAAAAAATTGGAAGGATGAGTTCTCAGGTGACAGGTCCACAGGTCCGGAGGGTCGCGAATCCTTCGCGGTTAGGGTAGGCAGTATTCATCTCATTGGCGTTAGCAGCTGACTAGTTTTCGGAGACGATATCATCACCCAGGTTTGAACCCGAGACACCCATCCCACCGATTAATCCCCCCCCCACTAGACAACACATAAATTAACGCAGATCGAGGATAAATCGTGTACCGACATGATATGGAGCGAAGTTATGTACGGCGCGGAAACATTGTCATTAAGGCAGGATAATAGGAGGACGATTATACGATTGAAGGTTTTGAAATGTGGGTGTGGAGAGGGATGGAGAAGGTGAAGTGGACAGAGGAAGTGCTTGGTAGTGTGGGGGAAGAGAGGGGATCGTTGGGAGAAATCATAAGGAGGCAGGGGAAATGGATGAAAGGGGTATTGATCGGCAGTGGGGTGTTAAAGACTGTGATAGAGTGGAGAATGTTAGGCAAACGAGGAAGGGGTAGGAATAGGATAGGGATGTTTGGATGGCATGAAGGGAGGAAAGGAGTACCGTATACGGAGATGAAAAGGGGTTTATTGTTGAGCAAGATGTTGGGTTGTGTTTTGTTAGAACAAAAGAAATATTTGGTTGTTGGGTTCATCCAAAACCTACCTTAACCAGTAGACTACCGATAGGAAAAATAAGAACGATTGTGGCAAACGAAAACTTTTACAATCCACATTAGAAAAAGCAGCTAGGGTTGGCAGTGCATTAAGCAGAGCGCCGGGCAACTAATCAGCGGGCCACGGTTCGATTTCGGCTGACACCACTGTGCACCATCAACGTCGCCCAAGCTGAACTATTTTTGGGCACCAAAATCTTCATGGGAAACCACAGGTCAGACGAGGGAAAGTAGGTGTTTCCCCTAACCAGAATGGCCGAACCTCAAAGGCCGTGTGAATTGACGTGATCTCAAACCTATCTTCGGGTTGATTACTGGCGTTCTTTTAAGTCATTGCAGAAGTACAAAAGTCGTCAATTCTAAAATCAAAGTGCATAACTGAAAGGATTAAAAACGTCCACCGTCATTAACATTTTTTCATGCGAGCCCTCAAATATTATACGTGCATTAACGGGGGAGCATTATACGCATCCTCTCGCTACATCTCCAGAGACCGGTTTCACGAGGTCGGGCGTCGCCATATTCCTTGGGAGGGAACTGGTTTCGCTACCGCAGAACATGCCGCCAAAACCGAGCACGGATGTGCATTTCAGAACGAAGAAAAAAAGCCACGTTACGTTCACTTTCCCCCGAGGCCGCTCTAACTTAATTAATTCATGACTCATCGAAGAAACTACCTTGGCGAACTCCTTCCAGTGGCTACGCCGGGGACCTGCAAAGCTTAACGAAATCATTGGCGCTTACGTTTTGAAACAATGACGTGCGATTCCGCGGTGGAATTTTGTATAAAATGGCGAGGTATGCCCGGAGTCGAACCGCGAACGAAGCCAAATATTTCGACGGGAACCGCGGGACGAAACAAAGGAACGACGCAACGAACGCGCAAAAGGCTTCCGATTCAAAATTTAAAAAAAACGCGAAACGAGGATCGTGCGGATTTTGAAGACATTAATGCAACTTTTGCTTACAAAAACCCACATATCCACAAAAGCGATGTTTGCGCCTTCCAGCTACAGCTACGAGGGGAGGAGTTTGTATTGATTTGGCATGGAGGTACGTTATTTATTAACTCTTTGTAACTAGCCATCGTCCGCCCGAATTCATCTCTATGTATTTCATATCTCATAACGTTGAAAATAAATCTCGGCAGAAACAGCCCAGATCAATCGTTAACATTCACACGTCATGGGATATTCAATCGCAATACATTCAATGTCATGGCGACACTGTTCAAAAATGGAATCCCAATCCGTTCCAGGAAATCCGTTAAGACAAGTATTACCTGCCGAAGGAAAGCACTTGAAATCAATGAAACTCAATACGTTACACCTTAGGTAATTCAGGGAGGCAATGCGTGCCACTCAGGAAGGAAATTCACTAACATAAAAATCCACCAAGTTGCGAAAGCTACTCTTCTTCACCCTTTCCTTTCACTGGTGCTACCAATAGACGCTATCTCAATCATTGTCTCCATGCAACAAAGGTTAAGTCGAGGTTAAAAGGATGAGACTCATGTATCGGCCCATCCCCACGTTCGTTCAACTGACGTTTCACGAGCCAGTGCATTCCTAAATTTGTTCATCGGCGACACCTTTGTCAACGCGGCTGACGTGCCGTGGATCCCAAACAAGTGAAACAGCGACTCAACCAACTCCCCTCTCTTTCGTCTCGAATAAGTTATTAGCAAACGAAAAATACAATGAGTAATTTTCAAATAGCTAAACCTCTTAAGTTCAGCCATAAAAATAAAAAAAACACATGGTCATAGCACTCAAAGCTCAACTTTAAATACCACCTATTACGCCGCGACCGATTAAAATTTTTCCACGGAAGGTTTACTATTCATTATCGAGGGAAATAATAGATCGAAACTCATTTGTGAGAGCCGGTCATTCTTTCGTTTCGTTCTTATCACTCCGTGGAAGTACAAATATATCCCCTCACACAATATTTACGCCGCAAGAGACGAACGTGACGCCTCGAAACTAACTACAAGTCGAGAGAGCTGTACGAGTGGCTAACCGTCGGTCAGGGAGGGGCGTGTCGAGAAGCACACGTGTGTCGGAAGCGGAAGGGGTTTCGGTCGGGTCGTAGCCCTCATAACCACCCCGCCGCCCCTTCCACTCCGTCAGCTGGAGATCAAATCTCTTGGTCGCCCAGAAGACAAGACAGCAGCCACCCGACGCCGATTGGAATCGACGAATCGAGTTCCACCTCTCAATCTTCCTTAAACTTTTGCCTAATGGCACTCATCTAGGCAAATGGACCAGAAGGAAATTTATCAATGTGACGTGAATGGATCTCGGTATTAAAATAATCCAGAGAACGAACGGGCATCGTCTAAAGCGTTCAGGGGCCGGGCAAGCTGATTCTTGAGTCTTTAATGGTATAAAAAGCGTTATAATCAACAAACAAATGGTGAGTTAGCGTAGTCGGCTACTAACGGGAGGATTACACGTTCAAAACCCGAGCGATGCCTTTGTAAAACACCATCCAACTCCAAACGGTGGATTTTTTTGCCACTCAAACTTCTAGGGAAACAGAATTGCAATCGAATTGAAATTGTTTAGAGGTCGCAATTAGTTGGGAGGCACATTTGCTTGAACCATTCCTCACTTAGAAATCATACGTACGAACACTGCGCACGTTATAAAGATCCGCGGGTCACAAATTAAAAATATGAACGTAAGAGTTACTCATGGAGCAAATATCAATGTTTATGTTTACCAATTATCAGTGTTTAAAACAAGAAATGCAACAACAATGGACGCCATTCCATTTCCACAATCGAATAAAAAGTTCTGTAATAAACGTTTTGACCGCCATTCCCAGGGACATGGTACTCGAAGCCAAACGGATGCGAGTTTCCAAAGAGGCTAATGGCCAGGCCCCGTCAAATAGTGACAGAATCCGACGGAATATCTGGCCATTAAAACGTTTCCGGAGAACCCGAATACCGATCTTTTCATTAAATCGATCGCTAGGGTCAAAACTAATCTTGGCTTGAGAGAGAGAGAGGTTGGGAAGGATCCGACACGTGATCATCCAAGCATCTAACTATGCCGCTGCCATAGAGATCCGGAGTTGAGGAAGGGAGTGGTGGTGAGGCGGGGGAGGAGGAGGTAGAGGAACGCAGCGGCATGGGGAGTAGATATTTATAAAACGCCGTGGGACAGTATTTTTAAAAAAAGCCCCGGGCGCTTTCAAGAGCGGTGAGAAGGGGAGAGAGAGAGAGAGTGAGGTGGGGGAGGGAGGTTCTTTTTTCCTAAGAATGCCACGGAGAAAGCCGCATGCAGACACGGCGGGGCAGAAGAGGAGGGCGACGGGGACCACCAGACTCGAGGGGAGTGGGGGGGAAGAGGGGACGGGAGCAAACAAGACGCGAACGAACCGCCGCCGCTAATTGCGGAAGTAGGCAATCGGCCGGGCGCAAAAATTGAACGCACGTTAAAAAAATACGATATGCGTGTTTTATACCACCGCATTCTTGGACCTTTGCTTGGTAAATTTTTAACGGCAGCAGGAATATTCTTGAGATATCCGAGATGGCGAACGTGGGGGAACTTTTTACTTTTTCGCTAAATGTCGACGGAATTCCAAGAAATGCAGTGCGGTGACCTGTGGCAGTTGCAACGACACCCTTAATTCCGGTGCAGTTCCGTCTCATTTGCTAAAAATTACGTGGCACGTAATGCAAGGTCATTTCTAAGTGGCCCTTGGAAAGGTAAACCACGGAATAGTTAAGCAATCAGACGGAAGTGGAGTGAGTTCAAAGTTTGCCAAATTACATTCAAATCGTGAGACTCCTCGCCAAAATGAATAATTAAAACAAGGTAATTTCGTTTTAAATTACTCGAAAATCCAAAAATATTTGCACCACTTTGGCATTATGGGGCAGGGTACCATTTATTCAACTTACGTTCCTATGACTCAAAATATTTTTATTTTACCGAATTATTTAAAATCAATGGCCACGGAATATTTTGATTAAAACATAGAATTATGCTGGTACAACCAACCACAGCAGCAGAATGACGCGTCCTATTTTAAATTCATCGACGCACGCTTGATATTAGCACACTTCATATTGATACACAGTGCAGGAAAAAGCATTATAACCATCGATAAGGAAGCGTTTATTTCTGGCTATATTATCCATCCGGCTTGGATGATATAACAAATATCCAAATGCTAAGAATTCATTCACTTTTATCATTCCTTAAAAAATTATTTTCTTTTTGATTTCCCAAGAGAGAGGAAACAAAAGCACACGCCCGGCTAGTGTCTACTGTGATATACAATCTTCAACAGATGCTTCAATGAATTAGAATTAATTGGTTCAAGACATTACACGATAAAAGCGGTGCATTAATGAAAATTTTAAGCAAGGAGTTTCCCCTCATTATTCACTGTCTAGACAAACGTAAACCATCACGGTGTTGTCATCCAATCATTCATTTTCTTAGCAAACTCTCCCGTTTCTCTCTCCTCAAGGTAGTTCATTTACCTCAGTTGACACCGTTTTCCCCTCAACTCTCTCTAAGCAGTCTTAAGACGTCCCATCTACCATTTTTGGTTTCTTTCATGGGAGCAAAAACGAAGTTATGTTTCACGAGAGCTTCCAACGTACTCGCGTGACAACTAGGTGGTGCGATTCCATTTAACGTAGTTTAATTTCGAAAGAAATCAAAACATTATTAATTTCCGAAAAATAATTCAGGATATGGATGACCAACGTAAAATTATGTTTGACAGAAGCACAGATGAGTTTATTTCCAACATTAATTTTTTTTTAAGTTTAATTGAATGAGGATCAGTAGTTACAGTAAGGAAAAAAACGAGAGAGAGGAAGAAAAAATTGTGTTCACCTACCGTCACGGAAGAAGCGAACGAACCTACCGCTATTACGTCATTTCCGACGATTGGGCGGCGTACTTAATGCAGTGCTTGTACTAAGGGGACTCAATAAAATTAACTTCCCTGCTCCGAAACAGGAGATCATTAAACAAAAATTCGCGAGAGGAACCCCACAAGCTACTTTGCAAAGGGATGTGTTTCTTCACCGGTTCGTGGGGCGGTTAAAGGTGTCATCCTAAATATGACTCGATCGTGGAAGAACTAAAACACCAAATCATTTCTTTCGCGGCTCAACATTAAACATATTGAAATACGTTTGGAAGTGCGGAGTAAGTAGGTTTCAAAAAATGACTGGGTAAAAAATATAAATAAAACTGAGAAGTTTTAGTACGGCTAACTGTTGCCTATCACAGAGGTACGATTAACTCGATCAAATATCAATCGTCAACTCTATCAATATAGGCAGACCCACTGCCGTCGGTTAAAGAATTAATATAATTTTTGTAAAACATTTTCATAGTATTAACGTCTCAATAATCATACGGCCCTACAATAACGTTAAGTACGCCTGAAAAGTCTAAAGAAGCACGTGCAAGAAATACATAAGACGCGTTGCACATGAGAGCACATTAATTACAATCACTCGGCAAAACGTTTGCTCTCGGATGGTACTGCTCAATTTATTAAAATAGAATTTCCCCTTGTGCGCTTATTCAACGCCACGTTTTAAAGAGAGGACTACTCGGGAAAAGGCACAGTGCCAAAAAACGTATGCGGTGAAGGACTGCAGAAAACCCATTCCGACCCCCAAGCGATCGATACAAGTATTCGTCCGAACCGTTAGGGGGGGCAGAGGGGACAGGCTACAACGGGGTTCGGTGGAACCGCCGAGGCGACCACGTCGGTTAGCTCCACGACAAGTGAAGGGGAGGAACTAGGAGAGGACCACTGGTGGGCAACCTGATGCTTACGTACAAGTGAACTACGATATCCACTGTCCGATCCACAGGCTCATAATTTAGATTGCTGTGTAAAACAGGGAACAGCTGTTACGGAGACCTGATGTAGTAGTTTCCAGAGAGTCCGTGGCTTCTCCGCATTGCAAACCACGGTCAGAGTCGCAAGCGACGCCACCATTGGTCTTAAAGCTATATTTTTTTTAAATTCTTAAACTGGAAAAGTTATTAATTTATTTCATGAGATACAGTGATTGATATTCGATGTACAACGCGCCAAAGTGCTAAAGTTAAATTGCAAATAATTTAGCTGCTGAGAAATTTCAAGTGCACAACGGCAGACTTTTGGTGAAACGACAGAAGTTGACCCCTTTTTTGTTAGGAGATCTCGTTCGGGCGACAGTACGTATGCGTCACAAAACAGGAAAATAAATCTGAAAAGCAAAAACACATAGATGTTGTAATTTTAATTGCTATTTTCTATTTCAGAATACATCTGTGTTGGTAAGTTGGGTGTCGAGTAATATTTGAATACTTTCGTATTTGATGCTTTTTACCACTGTCACACTCGCTCGTTTCTAAAAAATCCCTTGACTTAAAAAAATAAGATTTAAATTCTGATTTCCATATCCTAGGTAACGTTTACATTCAACGATATTTTAGAGTAGAGTGCAAGATTTTTTTAATGCTTGGCTCGAATAAAATAACTGGTAAACCAGGCATGCTTTCAGTCCAGGCTCGAGGACATTTAAACACTCTCCTCACTCTTGGAGTTTTGATTCGTTTATGCAACCTTTTGGCTACGGTCATCGCTAAATTTTGAAGTAGTTCTCGGATGGATTGAAATAAAATAATTTTTTCCCCAAAAACAAAGCAAAGGCTTTTAATATGCTCAAAAACCGCGAGTACAAATACAGAATGGATATTAGAGTGGCGCAGAAGAGTTTACAGAGAAAAGGAGTCGCGGAGCAATAACCGGATAAGAGACAGCTGGGTCGTACACGAGACAATGGATACGTGGGGAGAGACGTACAAGGAAAAAAGACCGTAAGAAGACGGCTTAATTAAGGGCAATTGTGGACGATATAAAGATGGGGAGTTTTTAGAGAATTGCCCTGGAACACGGAAGAAAAGGCTGCAGCCGCCATTATTCGGATTCAAAAAATGAGGATGATGCCCAAAGCATACTCTATCATTCTCGCTCGTTTTCTGTGCAGCAGTATCATCAACGTGCGTTAAATATCCCAAAATTGGTTTGCAGCAACTATTTCTCTATCTCTCTCACGTATCTCGGCGATCCCTTATTTCACGTAGTTCCAGTTCCTTAAATATTACTTTTCAGTTTACGACGCTGCGATATGTCGCCAATAAAATTGCTCTAGATGTACATCTGTTCAGTTATTTCACAATCTTCACGTGATAACCGATTCCTTCACCACTTTACGAATATTTTATCAACCCTGGAGGACGTTGTGAAACTCTCCGAGATGGGAAGGGTTTACATCCGACTTAATG
Source organism: Hetaerina titia (assembly GCA_037158775.1). NCBI lineage: Eukaryota > Metazoa > Arthropoda > Insecta > Odonata > Calopterygidae > Hetaerina > Hetaerina titia. The sequence continues at coordinate 85,196,724 of CM073770.1, forward strand.
TAGTTGACGAAAACGAGGGAAAGCTCCAGAGAAATACTTATCGTTGGGGCCATAATCAACAAAATCTCATCGACCTTTCCCGGTCGCATCTGGTCCTCGAACCGTGGATTGGCGACTTTCCGATTTCAGAGTAATATCGTTGCTGGCCCGACGAAAGGGTTAGATGATTCATTGACTCAGTGAATTTCTGGAAGACACGGTATGGGCAAAACTGCCAATGTGATGACTAAACCCGGCGACCATGGCTATAAAAACCGTGATCGTCCATAAGAACGATTATCCATCTCAATCGAATCTTCAATGTACCGAAAAACATGCTACACAAGTTACGACACAGGTTCACGAATTAAACTTTACCTCTGGATACTGCAACATAACACTTTCAACTAATTATTTTTAAACACTTAAACTGGGTATTTCTAATAGTATCAAGATGTTTCATTCTTACAAGGCAACAAAATTACAAATTATCTGGAAATTTCAACAATTTTAACAGTATATATATATATATATATATATATATATATATATATATATATATATACACACATATATATACATATATATATACATATATATATATATACATATATATATAGAAAATCGAATTAATGGCACATGAGATCAGGGCATGAACACTCCTTAAAGACGACATTACAGCTACTGAACCGAGTAACTTTTCCATTTACTAGATTATCCTTAACTAAGAGTAAAACCTCACGTAAGATCAGGTGTTTCGCAGTGAATAAGGGCGACAGACGACGCGTCAGGCAGTGCGATAACGACACTGCTACAATTTTAAACCTATTTATACACCTGAACGCACCAATGTTTCCCGCGCTATTTTCATCCCGTAAGGCTTTCGCCAACTCAAAAAGAATGCGCACGCAAAAGGAGCTTTCTGGATGTAATCAAAATCCCCGCGTCACCACCACTAAATTGGCAGCAAACCCCCCCCCCCCCTAGCTCCAGGGTAAACACGCGAGCAGACAAGCGCGCGGAGATGGAACAAAACGGTACCTGCACCCTAGTGCATATACTACATACACACGCACGCCCACAGAAAGAGGGTTCGAAAAACACCGCCTCATTCTTCCTTCCAAACCCTAATTCGAGCTATAACCTACCGAACTTTCCCCGCCAGAAACACTCTCGCACACACAAACAATATGCGAAACGGGCTAATGGCACAGCGCTCTTTGTTTATACACACACACACAAACTGAAGCAGGGGCGACAATGGAGGCACGCGAAGAGAGGGGGGGGGGAAGAAACTCTCACCCTTCACATATCCATCCACCTGCTTCTATACTCTCCCTCTCCACCTTGCGCGATAAGGCGATCGTGCCCACACTCCCCGTCTCTCCCGCCCCATTAACTTCCCCGCGTCCCACCGACCTGCACTCGCTCGGAGTCAGTCAGACGATCTCGCGCACCTCCGCCCTAATCCATCCCCTCTCCCCCAAACTAACTCCCACAGAAAGACAACTCACAAACTCGCATTCTCCCACCACCCACGCCGCCACCTCCGACCTCCCGCTCACCTCCCCCCCTAACCTCTTCCCTACTTTGGGGGTGAGGGGGGTACGGGGAAGGAGGGTTACGGCATGGGGGAGACCGACTGAAGCGGAGGGGGCGACGACCTCACTTCCGCCGGACGCACGTCCCAAACAAGAAGAGCAAGGGGGAAAATAGAGGTGTGCACGAGGAAGAGTGGGGGGAGGGAGGGGAAAGTTTAAACGAAGTCGGAAGTAGTAGTAGGAGTTCGACCGACATTGCGATGTGTCGATTGCGATGTGTCGACTGCGATGTGAATTCGATATCGAAGTACAATCTCGCGCCGATGTAAATGAGCCATTACACACGGGAGTTAGACTCGTCCGTTCGTTCTTTCGAGCCTGCAGAAGTCCTTTGGATTTGTACGTTTGCACTGCTATATACGAATTCACTATCGGCCACGGCATGACTTCGTTTACATTTATTTGTGCCCCGTTCATTCTTAATATCGTTCAGAACTGACTGGTAGACGGCGTATGCCAAATGGATTTCTTTGGGAATTGTATGAATGATTGAATCTATTTCAAATAAATTATTCCATGATCACAGATTGTTGAAAAAAGGACTCGGCGGTCATACGACTGCAAAAAAATGCTGACAAAAGTGTAGACACAATTCGTCTGCTGCTGTTAAAATAGGCCTCGCGTTCGAATCAATAAAAATGTTACCAGCACCGAGCCAATTCCTGTGTACATCTATGACTTTAAGAATTTTATGCAAATATGCAATCAAGTATGACCATATAATATGCACATCGGACGTCAATTCTCGATTTAAAAGGCATCATGGTGGTGATAGCTAAGCATAAATTATGCATAACAATCCATGAATATCACATTATGTGTAACGTTTTCGTATTCACTGAGCCTTGAGGTGCAGGAAATGAAACCAACATAAAAATGCCGCACAAAAGCAGAAAACTGTCGTGACTTTATATATATGAAACGAGAAACTGTAACCCGAGACCGAAGAAATGTGAAGACGTAAAAAGATTAGCCGATTGGAGAGAACAGTGGTGAGGGGTAAAACTGGAATCACTATCCTAGGACTGATAATGGTACTGATTACAATGACATAAAGTTTTATGACCCATGAATGATGTTCTGTTCCATCGGTCGATACACCCAATTTTTTTTTGATACATCAGATCACACGTCGCTGTGATTTTCAACATCGAACATCGCACAACACTGGTCGGGAGAGAAAGTCAATAGGAGTGGGTAAAAAAGCCTTGGGGGAGTGGGTCAATTGTTCAACTTTTGGGTTGTGATGGGATATCAAATCTTGTCAAATTCACGCGGAGGATGATTCACTGGACCATCTCATTTCCACGCACGGTCCTCGGACCTCGACAGCACACACCAAATGCGGAGTACATGCCCTGGAGGTGACAGTCGCTGTATCGCAATGACACCCCAAATTCCCTTAAATCATTGGCGTTCCTTCAGCGCGGATTCGTACTCCGTCGACAGTTAATATTTGTCCAGGCTAAATCCCTGCTTGATGCATATATTTCCATGAAATGAAGCCACAAGAAATGAAACGAAGCCGTCTTGGCATGAAGTAATCTGGAATAACGATTATTAAGCAATGAATTTATAAATTACCTTTTTTACTCCGAAAATTTTCAGGGGACGGAAAAAAAAATTGCTAATGTCCAATTAGAGTGAAAAATACAATGAAATTACTTGAATTTCCTAGCGATAGCACAACTAAATGATTTGACTCGACTTCGACTACTACAAGTAAGTATCTATTCGTTGATATAAATTCTGAAATAAGCTTTCTGAAGAACAAATGAGACATACATTTACATATTATATGATATACTAGAAGGAAAGTAAGCAGACTTTGTGGAATGTTCCGCATTCTGATTGGGGAGAAGGCTTGGGCAGATCTAAGGAAAGAGGCGGGGAACCCGAATTTTATAGGGAGAAATGACCACAATTTTAAGGTAAAATGCCGGGCACAAAGAACGAATAAAAAGAAATTTTCTTTTCTAAATAAAACAATTGTTGATTGGAATAATTTACCTGCAAAAATTTTTAAGCCCTTTCCTAACAGAGTCCAAACTTTTAAGAAAAGATGTAAACAACTTCTGTAATCATTTGATTGATGTATTGTATAAAATTAAATGTAATAGCTTAATTTTTTTTCTTGTTGATTGGGAAACAAATGTTAATGAAATGGGGATTTTTTTTATGTACTACAGATTGGTGTTTGGAAATTTCCTTAGTGTATTTTTTTTTCTTTTTTCAGACTTATTTTATTTATTATCTTTTGTGATGTTGATTGTATTTCAGAAACCATGTTATTTTTCCAAGGCAAGTTTATTGTAACACTTGGGACTTGTGTGCCACCTGACATTTGTCTATTTGCACATGTAAATTTTAATAATAATAATTTTAATAATAATAATATACATATGTGAACATGTATATACAGAAATGTATATATATGTATATTTTTTATAAAAATATATATATAGTGGGTCGCAGTGGTCCAGTGAGTAGAGAGTTGGGCAAGGCACTCTGGGCACCTGCAGCTCCACCCAAGCTTGTTGATTTTTCGGGTACCAGATCTTCCTGGGAAACCATAACCGGCACAGGGAAAGGAACTGGCCCCCCTACCCTGATGTGTGAATATTCACACGTCGTCGGGCTTAGTACATGGGTGAGCTCTACCATCACCTACGCAACCGACCTTCGGGTTGATTACTGTGTTTTTGGTTTATATATACAGAAATATATATATATATATATATATATATATATATATATATATATATATATATATATATATATATATTATATATATATATATATATATATATTATATATATAAGAATATAACTTATATATATTATTAGGTAATCTACCGGTTAAGGTAGGTTTTTGGATGGACATAACTATATATATATATATATATATATGTACATATATATAAGAAATGCGCTAGGCAAGGAGGCTTTCTGAAGGAGGAGGGAGTTGACGACGGGAACGTTGAGTAAGGATGTTAAGACAAGACTCGTAAAAACTCTGATATGGAGCGTAGCTATGTACGGCGCGGAAACGTGGTCACTGAAGCAGGAGGATAGACGTAGATTGAGGCTTGTGAAATGTGGGTGTGGAGAAGAATGGAGAAGGTGAAATGGACCGAAAGGAAAACAAATGAGGAAGTACTGGAGATGGTGGGGGAGGAGAGGGGTTTGTTCAGAGAAATCCTATGGAGGCAGGAAAAATGGATGAAAGGCGTATTGAGCGGGAGTGGAATGTTGAAGAATTTATATACATATTTTTATTATATACATTTTATACATATATATATATATATATATATACATATATATATATATAAACATTTTCCTCGGTCTAATAGTCCTTCCATCCTTAGTTATTTCCTAATGGTGTGCGAGTGAGCAGGTGAGTGAAGATAAATGATGGTGAGATGGTGAGGGAAGGGAATCTACCGCTAGATTGGCCGAGAGGTCAAACATTGACATTCCCAAGGGAACGAACCAGAAGACAATAAGTACCGTAATTGCTCGAGGTAGATCACTGATTCTCGTTTTACCACAGGCTAATTAACAGCGTGAATAAATACTCATAGCATACTATATGACTGTTGAAAAACATTAACTGACTACTTAGGACCTCTCGCCGATTCCTAGGAAATTATCGCTGGCCCATCCCGATCCTTCTGGAGATGCAGGACTGCAGTGGGCGTCAGTGGCACTGGGGAAGGGGGCACAGAGTTATGCGACGGGTCAAGGGTTGAAGATCACCCAGTCAACGATGATCCAAGCACGTATCATCATCATGCTTTAAATTCCATCCAGGCTTACAACGAGCGGAGATACACTTGATGTTTCTCGTAACTGTAAACGTTTCCGAAGTTCCTCGAGGTTAAGAAAAATTTAGAATGAAGAAGGCCTGTGCTGAGCATTAATAAAAAGCGGTGGTTAAAACAGTACATTTTTTCACCACTCGTAACAAACATTTCCTCCACAATTCTCCTCCTGCTTCAAGTTGAGTGTGATATTTCCAAGAGGAGGTTTGGTTCTGCGTAAATCAGTGCCGACCATTAGCCGGCAACCATTACCCGATCCCCTTGGCCACGTGAAGCCGTGAAACACGATAAATTGTCGGCGGGAAAAAGCGGGGAGAGGATGATTCTAGCAGACTGCTCGAAAGCAGTACACAACGATTCTTAAGGGTCCACTAATGGGCCAATTTTCCAATTTCACGATAGTTTATAAGTATGAACTACGTCCCTAAACCCGTTATGGTAGCATGCATTCGTTTTGCATCAGAATACTTGGTGGGTATTTATCTTCAGAGTAGCCATTCATTTTTTTTTAAATTCCCATTCTCCAATTTTCACAGATTTTCCCGGGAAAGATTATGCCATTTTCCTATATTTTTCCCATATGTTTGGAAACATAAGGTAATTTTTATGTGGATCATCCCTCGTCCCTTCGCATGTCACCACTACCACCGAAGTCGGTCTCACTATTCTTTGTTTTTTTTTCCAGAACCTGCACTCGCGACGACCCACGACAAACGTCATCTGATCTCACAGCTTATGGGAACATCATTCTTAACCACGAGTCCCAATTGCCATGCTATTTTCCCGGGTCGAATATCAAATTTCCTACTTTAAATAAAATCAGCCCTTTTCCCAATTTCTAACCTAAATTTGTAAAGAATTGAGAAACTGCTGTCCTTTCACCCGAATGATTGGCCACGATTGTCTATTCTCACATCATTGCGAATCACAAGCGCGACGCACCACGCTGCTGAAATTCGATTCTAAATTGGAATTCCAGCGGGAAAGTCAGGCTGTCAACGGGAAGGAAGAAAAATTATATGATGACCAAGTATCGTGGCGTATTCCTGGAAATTGATCAATATGATACAATACAAGAGCATTTATATGCGTATTTATTTTGGCCACATACAACTACGCCGTGTTCAACTAAAAAAAACGGTTTCTTCAACTGAGTACATTTTTGTCACCTTACGTTCAATTGTCGCAATTAAATAAAGCCAGGTAAGAAATTCAATTACTTCTATTGCATATATTTATTACGCTCACTAAGTAAAACCGATTTAAAAACTGATGCCAAACTGAATTTTACCCTCCCCAAAGATGGAACTACAACAACTTCACTTCTTGAAGCGATAAAAATATCAGTGTAGTATTTTTGAAAAGATATTTGGGCATAAACACAAACATTTTTTTCTTTCTTGGGGAAATGCTTTCTTACAAGTTATCTCAAACCAAAATTCGGGAGGCAAAATTTATAATTTCCTAAACTTTTGGACAGTGCCATACTCGTGTGCCTACCGAACAAATTGTATTATTTCAAAAGGGGAGAGTTGTAAAGTAATGAATATCTAACGCAGTGAATCCATGACTACGCCGGGTGCTCAATTTTTATGATTGACATTAAATTTACAAGGTCCTGGATTAACTAATACAATCTAAAATAAATGTCATTAAATTTGAGGAAAGTAATCCCTATCGCCTGGTAGCTATATGGCGGCCGTTTTCCATCACTTATCATCACCAAAACGTGGAAGCGACAACCTACTTGTGGTTAGTAATTACTTCTCTATGAGAGATTAACACCACAAAAAATGCCAGATTATGTTCAACGTACAAGTATTTATGTACATGTATTTATGAAAGAATACCGAGTTGGCCACAACAAAAATGGCGGCCAAAGTGCAAAAGATCAAATACCAGAGATGGTGATAAAGTTATAAACTACACAAAAAACCTCCGCGCCTACATTGAGTCGACAACTGCTCTTGAACAAAACATAAGAACAAAAACGGAATCATCCGATGACGTCATTATTCTCGGCAATTCAACCAACGGCTGTGTTCCTTGACCATAGACTGGTCGAGGGCAAGCAGGCAAGAAAACAAAGCAGAAAGGTATGCCGACGATACCCTGAGGCGATTCTATATTTTCAACGCCTACCTGGGAATCTCTTCACTTGAAGCAATCCATAAACGGATGCCCACGCACGTGTGAGAGCGGTGTGACGGCAGACTAGTGGGTGTTGAGGTGAGATAATGGCGGGCATGGGCCCAACGAGCGCTTCCCCTCAGTAATTTATTCTTTAAACACTATGAATTTTTACTGCGCCCTTTATCAATCCAATTGGCCCCTTGGGAAAGGAGGCGTTACCACTACTCGTCGACTAAATCTCTACCTGCTCCGGAAACTGCTTCTAAAAGCTTTGAAAACCAGACTGACGTTCGCCTACTCTTCCAAAACCCTGTGACAGCTGGATACGGACGCATCATTTCCCGTTTATGGCCGAGGGTAACTCGGCATGCGCAACATTTTAAATGCATCAGAAACTTAATATAAGACAAAATAACGGAAAAATAACTGGAGAGAATTCATAACAGCTTCAGTAAGCGTCGAGATAATTATGATACAAAGAAACACCGACATCAAGTTTAATCATTTTCAAATTGTCATTACGGAAAAGGAACGAAGGAACGGAGATATCCTGACCAATACGCAGTAATTATTATAATGAATATCTGTAAAAATAAACATACATTATCACCTTCAGCACAATCCTTCCTTCCTGCTGTCAAAAACGTCTTTTCCATTGCAACAGCACTTAAGTGCCGTCCCTTCATTCCATTAGAAGACCTACACTGCTTCTCAGCCTACCTAATTCTCTCTTTTTTGTAAGACCACTACAATGCTCTCCTAGAAATTTATAACATGCGGCCAAGTTCTCAGTGCGATTTTTTAAGCTAATCTGATATAGATTAGTTTGCTAGGTGGGAAATCACAAAATGTTTATTTGATAGTTGTGTCCATCCAAAAACCTACCTTAAACGGTAGATTACCTAATAATAATACATCTTCCGTTACATGTACAGAAACACACAAATAACATATACATGGAGTCTGACCTGAAGGCCTCGGAGTAGGCCGAAAGCTCAAACAATCTACAATGTGTTCTTTTACGTGTAAACTATTTTATTCTGTCTTCTATTGTGCCGTCCAAATGTTATATATGAAAATATAAATATATTAATATATAAAATCAGCCCTTACGACTTATGTAGTATATTTCTTTACATTGCTTTTATTGTCCTACCTGGCTTCCCACTGTCTCCTACTAGAGTCGCACCCCGTGGGAACCTCACGAAACGCTCGAAATCGCCCTAAGGGTTGCCGAACCCCACTGTGAGTCGTCCGTCCCCCAATCCCTAGCGGATGGCCGGACGTGACTACGTTCACGACGTGACTTGGACATTTGACACGGTCAAAAACCCTCCACAACGGAACGGCCTATCGACACGATTTTTGAAAAAATGTATCGTGAATGAATGTGCAACGTCGAGCTCCGCACTCAAAAACGGCATTAATTCGTCGTGAACGGAATGATTGAAACTCGCAACATTGGTCGCTTGCCAGGAATGGGCGTGGCGTGAATGGTGAATCTTTGGCGTCGACACGCTTTCACCCGTCGTCCCCGTCCCCTCCATCACCTTCTTCCTCACACGCGAGCCGAGCCCAATGCGGTCGAGGAGGGCCGTCAAGGGCAGACGTTGCACATACACACACACACACGCTCGTCCCACACCCACCACCACCTACCTCCCCGCCCCGGTCCCTCCATAGCCGTGCGGGGTGAGTCACACGCCGCGGGGGCGTGGAGGGATCGAACCTCCTCCTCCTAAGCCTCACTCGGCCCAGTGCGCCGTCGACTTCGGATGCGCGGAGAGATTACGGGGAGAGATAAGGAGGACGTCGGCCACAGAGGACAAACATCCTTTCGCTTGTTCCTTTCAACCGCTCCGGACAAAAATCCATCCCGTGCACAAATCTAACGTCCTCCAAGTCCTTCCTCGGATCAAAGGAATAAAGCTTTTCGGTCCACCAATTACTGCCGCAATTTTAACTCTTAAATTACCCTCCAGACACACTCCACTTGATGTGAATAATGGATGGATGGTCTGTGTGGATAATAATGGGCGCAAAGGAAACGTGGCTGGGATAGGGTAAGATGAACGAACAAAGATCAAGGTGTGCTGTGGAGGATCAAATAAATAGGAGTGTAATCATGGTGAAAAAAAAATAATTACAGCAGGATCGAGGGGAATACAGGGCTAAGATTACCGTCAACATGATTTATAATTATGTCCATTGGAATATAAATTATACCACCTAGATCTACATTAAGGATTAACTAAGGTGAATAACAAAAATCAACCCGAAAGTTATTCTAATTGGTGGGGGTAAAGCTATCATAACACTAAGCCAAATGGCAACTGTAATTCGCGCATAAGGGTGAGGGGTGCAGTGCCAAGGACCAAGGAGCCAGTGACCAAGGAAGATCTGACACCTAAAAGATCACAGAGCTTGAGCGAGGCTGAGGTTGATTAGAGGCATCACCCGGAGTAGAACCCGGGCCCACTGGTCGCTTAACATCTATTGCGCCATGTCTATAGACTACACATCAAAACGTTCAGGAGCAAGTTGGATAATTAACATCATAGAATTTTTTAAAAAGTGTACCTGAATTTTGGAGTGTCGAAATTACTCATGGGAAATTTTTTGAAGACACAGGAAAAGGGCAAGGCTTTAAAATCAAAGGGCCCCAAGGAAACATCTGGTAGTAAAGTAAAACCAGACATGAAGCTTTAACAGCAGATTGGAAGTGTTATCGATAAATCAAAAATATTACTTCAGATAAATTCAACAAATATTTCTCCATGTATTTCACTCAACAAAAACAGGTCTTCACCAGAGACTTATCTTCAAGCTTTACTCGGCTCCGTGTTTTACAAAGTTAACTTCCAAATAAATAATCACACACGTTAAGCCACCGAATAATTGATCACATGCCTAAAAGATTATATTTATATTACAGCTCTCATGGTTCCTCAAAGAGTATCATACAGGTCTGGAAAATGAAATTAATAGCAATTAAATAGAGCTATTCGAATGTCTGAACGAATTATTCTGTTGGCATCTCATGTCCCTACGACTATCTATCAGGGGAATTCTAACAAAAATAATAAAAAAAACAGAACAAACAGGAGGTGGAATTCCACTTATGACCTGTGTTAGATCTGGAGATAAAGCAACTGACATAATCATCGCTCCAACCATTACGACCCCCTAAAACCTAAGGAAACCCGTTAACCTGACCGCCACTGGATTTCAAAGGCCGCGACGCACGAGCGAGGTATCGGTAAAACTCTTATCAAATAATAAATCCAACGTGGAACTATACAGAAACCTTTTGAGTATCCCAGGAGGTTAAGTGCGTTCGATTTTCCTCGTAACGTTCTACACAACTACCAACTAGGGGCGAGCATAATATAACATCGCTAGTAAGCGGAAACGATAACGGTGATGATATATGGGGAATACTACGAAACTACGAAGAGGAGTTTAAATAAAGGTGTTTAAGTTTTAACCTCCAATGAAGAATATACGTGCATCAAAAGCTACCACGACAAGATGAATACATTTTTTCAAACAATATAACAAATTCAGAAAAAATAATCACAATACTCCCGTAAGTACTAATGGGCTAGTGTAGAGGTTACTCAGCAAGAAACGCAAATAATTCATCTCACCTTAGTTTGCCACTTAACATAAGACCAGTCGGGTGATCAATATTCCAGGACCACTGTTTGACTTATCCTAATAAGAAATTCAACTAACGGTGAGAGTACCGAAACAGGCTGGTGAGCCATATGGGTGGGGAAGAAATTTAATCAACATACAAATTGAAAGGAGAGGCAATGAACTTGAACTTTACCACAGCCCGGTTGTTCCAATTGGGCGGAGGAAGAAGCATCGGGCTCCGTAATTAAATTTCAATGAGGATACTTTTTTACGAAGATATAATAGTACTGTCATCGCAAATGTACCGTGGGTTTCGATTAACATAAGGATAATGGCCACTCCCAAAACTGTCACGGGGACCTGTGGGAGGAGGGTGGTTCGATTATGACCCGGGGGTCGACGTTATATCACTGCCTGGAACGATGCGTAGGGGATGTCCCAATTTCTTGAACAAAATACTGGAGGAAACTCGAGACCCTTTCACATATTTGGTTGCGAAATTATCGAGAAATAAAGGTCTTCAATCTTTCATTCAATCCTCAAGACCCCTTTTTCCTTATCTCTCTTTCTCTCTCTTCGCATCAATGAACCACACTACCGACATAAATGTGGTTCCTTTAAGTATAATCCTCGATACGGCCTCCCGGAATTAATCTGACCCAGATCTCGAGCACAAGGAGGGTTGAATCTCGTTTTGAAGTCATCAAACGAGTCAGCCACAGCTTTTCACTTTGCCGCACTTATGTTTTTTAATTTGATCTGGTTTTCCTTTAACTTTTATGGAATATTCAACGAACTCCTTTTACGTACTATCCGACACGTATTAAGGTACGCGGAGTGACTGAAGGCGACGTCTTCATACTTTCTCTTCACCTTTGCCCGCTGCTTGCTTCTTCGCGTACTCGTCGGCGTCTGCTCCACCACCAAAGACCACGCGTTTCCCCGTTCGAAAATGAGCAGAATATCCACAATAGCGAAAAACGCAATGATCGCCAAAACAATGCACAGAATCACACACCGATATTCCCTCCTCTGACGAACAAAGTATTTCTAACGCCATTTGAAAAAGGCTAATTTCAGTCCCCTACGGAGCTTTCCCTAACCGAACCATAATTTCACTCTCACCAGAGGCTACGGCAACATTTAATAAGTCATTTTTTAATATATTTTTTTAAGCAACGGGCTAAATCTCACAGTCCAGCATCGCTTTAAACAGACTGTCCACCTAATTCTTCGCACGTGCTGCATGCCAAACGATCGCCTGGAGCTTGTTGAGATAATTAGAGAGGAAAGCTTTCTCTCGCGAAGGAATCACCATGATTCCGCCGAATTGACTTAAGGCTCTTCAGGGAGAGCAGCCTACGTCGTCCGTGGTCATTTTTATCCAGAGCAGGCAGGGTGATTCTGTATAGGCGAGCGCACCCTTGAATTGACCTTTTTCCTTATATTTCGGAACTTGGCGAAAGAAATCTTTTGGCTTTAAACGAGAAATTGATGGGATCGTCCCCCTCCCCATCCTATCTGGAACACCCCCAAGTGGGATCATCTTCACGGAATTTCTTGGATCCTCACACAAAGTTGCTATGAAATTTTACGGCCGGTGACTGTCCCTACTCAACAGTGACTTCGGCCGGGTCTGAAGCGAGAAATAAATTACAAAAGCGCCCTATTTATTTTCAAAGCTGAGGATTCGCTAAAAAATAAATCCTCGAAATAACATTCGTAAACGAAATAAAACTTATTCCTTTCGGCTTAATTGGCAATTAAATTATTGTTTGTATGAATATGTTTCCTTGAAATTCTTGGAAAAAACGACGATAAGCAATAACCCAAGCCGACGACCGATCCGAAAGTTGATCTAATGGGGCTGGGTGTGTTATCTTTTACATTGGTAACTCTATCTCGTGTTCATTTGTAACGGAGCGTCTACGGTTTGTTTCCCTTGAGATAAGGTTCTTCGAAAACCCTTGAGCGTTCTTGGTTTTACTGAGAATGGCTAGTATCACTTAAAATTGAAAGGACTTTTTTCTGTTGAGAACCGAACGCCTTAGCCACTGGAATGCACCGATGTCTGTAAGAACTACAAAAATATTTTAACTTGAAATAATTTCGTAGGTTTTTGGGATTACTCCGGTCACCATAGGCGCTAACGGCAAGAAGTGCTTGAGCACCGCGTACAAAAAATTAAATCGTTAAGGTTTCTCATCGCATTTATCATGATCGCGAACTGCAAAAGAGAGAATGAATCGTGTAAATCGCATTTCCCATTCGAACGACTAATTTTCATGTACATAAAAATCATTGTTATTAAAAAGGACAATACATCATCAATAGTTGATATCATCGTATTGAAAATTATATTAACGTATTAACATTTTATTTTCCTGTCCGCAAACAATAAAGAATTTCTTTAAATTTGAATTTTATAATATGTATATGCATTTATCATATTGTATTTTGAAATTTATCAACTGTTAGCTTTAACTTTGAATTTCAATATTAGATAGATGAACTGAATCTATCGAAGTCGCTGGCGTATCTATCAATTACCTTATCTTTCATTTGTGATTCTGACTTCAGCTCACAGCAGAAAGTTTAATTTCCATAATAGGCAGTCAAAGCTCGAATTTTCGTATGTTTCATTAGTGCAAAACAATTAATTTGGTTGACAAGACGACCAGAGATATACCTGTAACTTCAGCTCTACTACTTTACTCGATAGTGAGTGGAAAAGGCATTCCAATCCGTCAACGACCAAGTGAAAGCCATTATGATGGAAATCATTTCAAACGTCTCCGCTAAAAGCACTCCTACGGCCGTGTGTGCACTGCACTCAATTCACCCTGAACTTCGATTCGGGATACAGATTTGAAGTGCCTACGTCACGGAAGAACATCCTAACATAAGAGCGTCGGGGGGCGCTGACACTCAGATCTTTTTTTTATCTGAATGAACTCCGCGAGACCCTCGCTACGCCGAGCCGGTAAACGGCAATTGACGTCAGTCTCACTTTGTCACAATCCCTTTCGCTCAGTATTACAACACGTAATTTTTTGTCAAATTGCTATCCGGAATATATCAATCCGCGAGAGTAGACGCTTCCTATGGAAAAATGTCACACGCCCGGGTAGACGGGTGAGAATTAATAAGGGACGCGTGTACTTGGAGACTCATCGTTACTGACTGCATCACTAATCCTCCCAATAACATGACCGCCATAATTGAGTGAATATAAACCACAGGTTGTTTGTATATGGAGCAAACTGAAAAAAATGAATGACTGCTGGCGATAATGCTATACGTAAATCATCACTGACTTGCAGTAAACTTTACACTGTGTGCTGAACAAAATCATGGAACCCGTATGAGTTTCTAAGAAATCAAACACATTTTGATTCGACTAGTTTGGCATTTACCCTGCATGAACCCAAGACTAGAAAATGTCCACTAAGCACTGTTATAAATTTACTCCGTTATGCTTTCGCAGAAAATTACTTCATAAAATTCAACGTCCAAAAAGTTTCAATCGTTCGCGTAGCGGCAGGCAATTGAGTTTGCGAGCCTTATCAGTAGGGTTCGCGTGCTATCTGCAAGCATCCTCGCGAGTTAAAATGTTTTATGCTGTTTTACTGAACCATTTAATGTGAAAACATCACGGAGTAAATGTTTACCAGTGTGACAATGTCCCGCAGGCACAAAGTTACGCCCATCATGAGTGAATTTCATCCATCATGCCCTCGCGAAGAATCGCAGTCTTTTTTACGCCCGATAGACGTCATATAGTAGCACAGTCTATTTCGTGAGTGAGAGAATGTGATTCTGTAAAAGGAAACCGGAAAGATCTAACCCCCGACGCCACAGCAATGCTTGGCAATCGGTCACTCCCACGCACAAAAAGGAGGCGGGCGTCCACTCGCCAAGTGCACATAGGCGACCGCAAACTACCAAGAAACGTGACTCACGCGCCCACCCTCTGGAGTAGACGCCATTTTTACAAAGATCCGGAAGCACAGGTGTCCACGGAGCAGACGCTATGAAGGATCCCATGAGAAGTGAAAACGTTCCAGCATTGCAAGAGCGGGGATCATGCAATTTCTGAACTACTTCGGATCCAACTTGTACCTGGTGCCTGCATTTCGTGGTGTGCATGAACAAAAACAATGATGTAGACCTAGATGTAAGGAAAAACACCCGGATGTGGTGGCTAACAAAGAATATTGATGCAAACTTACTGGGAAAACGAAATAAATTCATTTCATAGCACACGACATATCATTTAATGTGCTTGTTTTTTTTTTGTTTCGCCTGAGGATAAGATCTTGTTTTTAAAACTTTACCACACCAACAGGGATGACGCGTCGGTCAACTGACTTCCGGCAGCCGATTGTTTCTTTGAGAGCTAAATTCGAAGAACATCACAGGACAAATAAGAGTGATGTGGTGGAATTCCTGGTATCGTATTTATCCGGAAAACCGTACGGTCAAAGGTCGAACGTTCGATCTCTTTTTCAAATGCTAGAATTTAACGAACCGCGACTTTTAGAAGGGAACGAGCTCTACTTTTATCTTGTAATGATTTAAAGCGGGGGTTGTTACCACTTTCATTTACCACGCACAAAATATTGACGTACAACATAAACGTATCCATGATGTACGTACACTAAACTTACGGGCCATATATACGGCAGCATGATGTCATCGACGGTGGGTAATAAAAAAATGGATGAAATAGATTAGCGAGTTTAAAAATACTTTGACGTTCACAAATATCACAAGCAATATTCTGTTTCTTATCGATACATTGTAAGACGTATTTTTTCCAAAATAAAACTATCTTCCATTAAGCATAAAATACTACTGTCGGTTATGATAATATGTCTCCGAGTAAGGTAAGGAGAGAAAACATTAGCCCTTCATTGTATAACGCTTTCCACATTTTCCAAGTTCATGAATTTAACATTTATTGAAGGCGTTTGAGAAGGCGCGTGCATATCGGCGACCTCTTTTCATTGGAGCCTTTGGTCTTGCAAAGGTAATACTTCTAGCTATGGCTGAAGGTATTCGCCGACTGACTTGGGGGCCAAGTTCCAAAAGTGACTGTAACAGGTTTAATTTCTCTTCCACGCACGCTCACTTAAACTTTCCACCGACCACATTCTCTTCCTTAACTGTCACCTCACAATGCCTCCCTGGCCGTCAAATGCCGTCTCCTTATTTCGCGTGCCGGCCTCTTTCATTCTCCCGCACGAATGAATGACTGAATGAATAAATGGCGGCCGAAATGACGACGACACCGGGGGATATAAAGACACCGGCATTTTGACATTCCTGTACGTACGCAGTCTTGATGACATCGGCTCCCTCATAACAAGCTATCGAAAGGAAGGAAATCTTTAGAGAGCCAGGACAAGCTGGGCAAGCCGGAAGTTTGGCTAAATTCGACCTTTTTATAAAGCAGCAGTTTGGTTGGCTTAGGAGGCGGTCTAAATTGATCTGAAATAACGCGTCTTTGATATCACTCTCGCTGCGATTCGCCCGGAGGTCGTTGGAGATGTTGCGAAAGGACAGTTGGCATTGACCACTGACATAATTCTGCGAAAACGATTCATGACACAAAACATTTTCGATGAACCGCACTTCAACGTAATGATTCAACAAGCTAAATCCAGACTGAACAATCATATTGAAATAATATCTTAACAACAGATTAATCCCACAGTTAGTAATAATTCGCTTCATATTTCGAAAGCGCTATAAAAGAAAAATAGCACATCAAAACCAAATCTTAAGTATGAAAACCAATCCAATTGCTTTAAATTCGACGGATTTCTTTTTCTATCACGACTTTCCAAAATGCCCAAGTGAACTATTAGTGCATCGACTAGTAAGGAAAGTAGTTATTTAAGCCTCTATCGGCAGATAACACACAGAAATTTAGGCAAATACATTTTACACATAAGCATTTTCCTATTTGATTTCTTTAACATCGATATCTTGAAACAACTTAGAACATATCATTCCTAAACACTTTCTCAACAGGAGGAACATACTCTGCCGTAACCAGCACAGATTTAGGAAAAGTAGATCATACGAAACACAACTGGGTCAATTTATTTTCGAAATACTCAGAACGAGAAATTGATATACAAACTATGCTATTGTGGTATTAACGGGAAGGCCAATAACTGGATTAGGGACTTATCATTCAGCGAACAAAAAGTAGCCGTCGAAAGAGTTGACTTCTTTAGCAGCAAACGTAACTCCATGGTTTCCGCAGGGAGGTGTTTTTGGTCCTATGCTTTTCTTACTATACCTGTACATCAACGACCGAATATTACTGCCAGCAAAAAATTAAATTGACTTGAATATTAGGATTTGATAAATTGATGGTCATGCCCATCAATTATTGCACGTCGCAAATAGGTATTTACATAGAAAAAGAGACGTTTCAGGCGTGATATGGTGGAATAACATTATTAATGAAAATTAACAATTTTCCACAAAAATAAAATTTATTAATACGACCGGTTTCAATGCAACAACATCATATTCGATGAATAGATGATGTAGTTGCATTGAAACCGGTCGTATTAATAAATTTTATTTTTGTGGAATATTGCTAATTTTCATTAAAAAGGTATTTACACACACGAACTTATATTAAAGTGCATAAATGAACTAATATTCAGCCGATTTGGTGGTGCTCTAACACTCCCCATTAAACGCCCTAATGGCGGCTAATCAAGGGAAAAGGGCCGTCACAAAAATACTAAAAAGATTTGTCAGGATGAGTCATTCCTTAGAGTTAGAATGATTAGATCGCAAATACTGCAGGTTCTCCTGATGAGAGTGTAAGGAATTCAGTCAAAATGTTTCATCGCCAAAAGCTTCATTAACATATTTAACCCTGGCTCAATATTTTTATATACCATTCTGATTACATGAGAAAAGTATTACAACTAGTCAAAAAAAAAGAGAATATTTTTATTTTTTCACTATTTAAAACGGCATTTATCAATGAGACGATATGCCCCACAAACCTAGTCATAATAATTCTGTGGTTTTAGGAAGTAAAACTAAGGTCGTCCGTATTTCTAGAAATCTTTCAACTTCTTGGCTCATACAAGCTGCGAATATCTTATGGTGTCATATTTCATTTTCACACTTTATTCGGAATATATATTTATATATATATATATAAATGATACGCGTGTGTGTGTATATACATGTGTATATATAGTAAATTAGGTTTCCTTGGTGGTGTAATTGGTAGCACATCCGCCCGGCAAGTTGAAGGTCCGGTGTTCAAATCCCGGTTAAGGAAATATTTTTACATTCGTGATCTGCTCAAAAAACCGCCTTCTCCACATGTCCTGTGTTCGCCTTTTATGTGTTTTCCTATCCCCTTTCCTTATGCCTATTTCTATTTTTGAATATTTGTGCGCCGTATGGCGGGACTTCGTATTTGATTGTGTATATATATATACACACACACACACACACGTATGAGGCTTCGAAGGCCGCGAATTACTCATTTCCTTTGACATTACGGAGTTGAAGGAGAGAGTATTTCACTTCAAAAGCTACAAACCGCAGACCTAACAGTGGACCCACAAACCACTTTATTAACCTCAGATCGTTATGGTTAGGAGATAATGCGAATAAAATTTATAAAAACAAAACAAAAATATCACTAGCAATCCAAAAGCCAAATTTATTCGAGATTGGATAAGGAAAAAATCCACCTGCGTCTCTGCGAGACTTGAAGGAATGTCGCTAAATTTACGGCATAACCGGTCGAGCGAGGATTCTCACGAAGGTGATCTTTGCGAGGCTTTCAGGATATCTCAGCACGTGGACTCGCCACTCAAAACTGACAAGGTGTGCCTGCACTTAACTTGAAGTGAACGATATACAAGGTGAGTCGCAGGGGTGAAAATATTTTCGTACAATTATTCTTACGCCCTGTTGAACTTCCCTGAACTTCCGGCTATTTTATACCAGACAATATTTTTTAATTGATCAGCGGATAAAAGGCGTGTCTTGCACCGAATAAAGAATGGCATTGCTCTTGCACACGGTAAGCTACCCCCAACTGGCTACAACTTGAAATATTCTGCCTCTATGTGGGATCATCAAAAACATAGTGCGGTAGCAAAGTGGGTGGAGAACTCGACTGCCTGGTTGGAGGGTCGGTGGTTCAACCTCAGGTGAGCCCTCCGGACAGAGCCGACAAAACCATGCGGTATGCATTTCTGGGAACAAGAACTGGAAAACCACAATCATCGAAGGGACTGCAACCCTCCCCCCATTCCTTGAATGCGTGATTTCACGCTCCGTCGAGCAAGAGCACGTCTTCACCTATCCTGTCAAACCAACCTCGCAGACTGATGCTGCTTGACCACAATGCAATAATATTGAATATGAATGCTTAAAAGTTCCATCTCAGTGGAATTCATCTTTTCTACATGAAATTTTAAAATCTCTGTCGTCCTCCAGGGGATTACTTTCTCAATTTTAGCAATCTCAATGTAACCTGCTCTCGGATTATTTGCCACGGGAATAATTCCAATTGGAAAAGACCTTTCTAAGCTACTATCTAAAATAATAATGATAAATAATCAAACAAGTTTTTCACAAGGACAAGGAAAATAGAACACCTCCCTGTGAAACGTATTGATTGAATTTTGGGAAGAATTAAATTGAGGAAAATGTCTCGGTGGTGCGCACATGTTTACCAAAGACAAAGGAGTCATTCGACGCTGATGAATAGATGTACTTATTTCACGTGCTGTATTAATTCAGGCGAAAAGTACGCCATACATTGAGAGCCCAATTTATTACAAAATTACATTTTATCCCTGTCGACAAAAGTACCGTGGTGGAGAATGGCTTGCATCAGCTCGCCCATCCACTCCATCAACACCACAGGATTAGGTCATCGAGGCCAAGAACGAGCAGCTCACTATGTATAAAGGGACATTCACTCCGTCTACGAACAACCAACCCCTCCCCCCCAACCACATCACTGGATCATTTCGGCCAGGAATGTCCGCTTCACTTAAAAAGCTCGGAAAGACGCTTGGAAGAGCGTGGGACGCGAAGTGACCGCGACTGGAAGACTTCGCAGAATGCACGGTGACGCGACAAGATCTCATTAAGTACCAGGATGATGATGGCACCCTTCCACTTACTTCATTGTAAGAGGCTTCCGAATTCTCTCGAGTCGGAAGATGGGAGATGACGGCAAAACGGCCAAAGTCTTGTCCGCGAGAGAAAATGAAAGCTGTGCGTTCGACGGTTAGACCGCATGATTGTTTTCCGGATTGACATTTTCCTCTCGATTGGGCGACGAACATTCGGAATGCCATGCGGAACACCAGTGCCACTCGGAATCGAACCGGCACCTATAGAACAGAATTCTCGTCGAGCAGTAGTGCGGTTCTGCGGTTTGAGGAACGATTGCACACTAGAGTTGGCTCCGAATGTGAGTCCACTTGGAAGGTACACGGATATCACGCACCCGACCACAGCTGGGTTTCATACTTCTTGAGTGGTCGCCGTCGCAGGCATCGCGAGTTCCACCACTTCGACTAAATCGTTCAGATCGGACTGCTAGCACGACTCAACAATGCACCGTTTCCTCCGAGTTTTAACAGCATAACTACACCTTCAGAGAGTCGAAAAAGATATCGACTTAATAAATCATTTTTGGTAATTGAATTGCCGAAGATGGATCCAATCGTATTTTCGGTCATGCTACCGCTGCAAATATTTTTCTGACAATTTGCAACACGCCGATACGATCGCTATTTCAATTCGAGTCGACCATAAGGATTCGACACGATCAAAATCATCCAATTTCTGCGCGTATCCGTGCGATTTTTACGATGAATCGACGAACATACTACAACCCACATCGCACGTATCGCCCTGCGATGTACCGAACCCTGGCATGAATTGCTTCGATGTACTTCGATATCTATACGAAACCAAAAAAACAAATTTTGCGGGGGTGTTCGGGACTTCTTAAACCCCATCTTGCGGGAAGAATGTCCGCTTCTCGCCACTTCCTCCGAAGAGCGCCCCGCTTACCAGAGCGGAAGGCGGACTCGGGGGGCATCGGAAGGGTTCCCGTGAAGAAGAGGCGTAGCGCATTGAGTGGGAGGGAAGGAGAGACGGGAGGAGCGCGTTCTGACGGCGCGCACACATAACGGGGAAAGAACGTCTCGGCGGGACGAGGGCGGGCGAAGAAGGAAGCGAAGAAACGCCGTGGAGTGTCGAGGAGGGGGGGAAAGGAGAGGAGAGGGGGGAGACAAGGGTGAGGGTCCGAGGGCGTTGGCTACGTCGGGCGGCGAGATGATGTTCGCCGCCGCGGGGGGAAACGCGAGATTGAAGTGGAAGGTGGAGTGAGCCGGGCGGGGGAGCGAGAGCGAAGGACAGACGAGGAGAAAGGCCCGGAGGGGCGAAAGGGATAAGGAAGAAGACGGTAGGCACGAAGAGCGAAGGGGTGGAGTACGGGCCACATGCACCGTTATGCATATTTGATACGTACATGAGCCGAGGAAGAATGGGTGTAAGGTGGGTCATTTTCAAAGTAGTGATTTGATGGCCCAAGTTACAAACTCACTCGTCAGGGAAACACCCTGGCTCAAACTTAAATGGTTAAAATTCAAAGACGGCATCGTATTTCTCCTCCAGCGAAGAGTTACAATCAAAATTACGCCAAACTGGGGCATTCGCGTTTAAAACTAGAAAGGATATAATTCGCATTACTTTTCCTTACGAAGGTAGGTGTTGTCTTTACAAGCTCCAACTAAGCACATACGCTAAAGGCTTAACATCAGCCTATAATTAATTAACCTTAATGAAATACTATAATACATTTCAGTAATTTTTATTATTGGCCCATCAAGATGATATTGAAATAATAGCTCGAAATTCACTGAAGACAATATATTATTCATTCGGCAACATTTGGTCGAGCATTCAAAAGTGAATATACTGAAAACTATTTTTGTATTTAAACCAAACCAATAAAAGGGATGAAAATAGCTGTAAAGACTCTGATTCTCGAATATCTTATAGCGTGTGTCGAGGACTTTTTAAGAAGTTTCACAATTTCGGCTAACATTTTACACCTTACACTTGCCCATCACATTGAATAGGGAAAATATTCGTCAATTGCGTCGACCTCAGAATTAAAACAAAAACAAAAAAATCAACTTAAGCGCCAAGAGATCGCAATCGTCCTGACGAGAAGATGAGCACTGTAGAAAGTAAACCTAATCGAACTCCAAAGAATAAATAGATTTGTACTCGTAAATGCCCTCCTAAAAATTGAGAAATTCATCAATTACAGGATACCATGACACACTCATTAGCAGATAATTGATTCAAGATAAGTTTAGTGCATTTGTAGTGAGATGAGCCCAAGAACATACCACGAAACGAGTGATGAGAAAAAAAAGGAGGACGCTTCCGCGAACGAACCCGGCGTAGTGTTCATGACAATCCTAGTGCGATAAATACTACCACGAAAAAATCCAATCACTGAACGACTGAATTAACCAAAGACCGATCTTTTCTCAACACTTATCTCATCCTCACCCT
Organism: Hetaerina titia; assembly: GCA_037158775.1. NCBI lineage: Eukaryota > Metazoa > Arthropoda > Insecta > Odonata > Calopterygidae > Hetaerina > Hetaerina titia. The sequence continues at coordinate 85,219,518 of CM073770.1, forward strand.
CGTGGAGCATCCGGCAAGATGGGCGCTTGGAGTGGAGGATGTTAACGGCAAGGGGGAGGAATGACGCCGCTTCGGGGCGGGCAGGCGACTTCGAAACGTCGAGGATGGTAGAGCGAGAGAGAGGGAGGCTGGCTGTGAGGCAACGCACTTCTTAGTGCAGACGGGGGCATCACCAAGGAAGATGGCGAGAGGAGGAGTGTGTAGGGAAGATTGGGGGATCAGGGGGAGGGGGCATTTCAAAGACATGCCGATGACAAAGCGAGTGACGTCACGACCTCGCCTCCGCCGGACTGGGCGGCCGTTCTGACTGCGTGAGGCGAGGATCGGGTGGGGGGAGTGGATGAGGAGGGGAGGGTGAAAGGCAAGAACGATGGGGGAAGAGGGGTGGGGGCGGCTGACGCAAGGAACCAGTTACGTACAGTGATGTCACGCAGAAAAGCGAGTGTGCGAGGGTGGCATTTTATATAAGGAACGAGACTCTCTCTCTCGCGCGACTCCGAAGCGAATGATGAGGACGGAGGGCATGGGGACGCCGCTCCTAAATGGCAGGAAAGGAACACTCACTGCGTCCTGTCCACTCGGATTCTGGAAGGAGAATCAAATCCTAAATGGGGATTTCTGGAAATTTTTTTCTCGTTTCTTTAATTGCACGAGGTACCCATAAAACGATTCCAGTCGAGATTGTCTTTTATCGATGGCAGCCGCCTCAGTGGGGCCATTTCATTCAATGTTGTGAGCCGTGCTAAGGAGACGAATCATCTCCGCTTGGAGAGAGTAGACCGCACACATACATACGTAAATGCACACACGTGGATAAATCCTGGAAACCTATGCCTCATCGAATTAAATATACTCTTTGAATGCGATGACGGAGCGATGGCAGTGATGCAATTCAAATTGCAGAACATCTTTCTCCCAATAAAGGCTAAATTATGTCATTTTGCATAAATAAAACCCAGCGTTTGATGAAAGAACATCAGAGCATAATGTGTTTTCCTGGATATATCATAGGAAAGGTTTGATTGATATAAATGACTCATTTTCTCGTTTTATTTTTTAAGATAACCATTTTAAATCTCCTTTCCCTTCTTGGGAGGCATAAAGATATGGTTGTTGGAACGGACATTGACAGTACAACTCCAAGGATAATCACAAAATCATCAGAACCGGTTGGAATTATAATTATTATTTCAGTCGATGACGTCAAGCGACCGAGTTCAGTTCAAAGAGCATATTGCGGGCAAGACGGCGCTTACTGCCGTCATTATTAGGAAGGAATAAAATTTGAACTACTAGTGTGACAGAATGACTATTGAGCGCGCAAACACCACTATTTTAATGGCATTGCAGTAGTTAAAACCTATAACGTCGGCTTCTGAGATTGAATGCACAGATACGCATTTTATGAGTGAATACTCAAAAGAGTCTTAAATGCCAAGCTGGAGACAAAAAAGAAACGCTACTCACGCGAGTGACACATGCGGTAAGGAGCTAATCGCAGAATTGATTACACAAATCCGATTCGGAGTACGAATAGACATGGCGAAAGAGTCTTACAAGTGCATGTCCACAGCGACAATCCTGCGTAAAAGAAAGCACTCGGAAACTCTCCTGAAACGGGGCGATTATTTCATCTCGACAAGTCCAAAATTCACACACCCACTAAGGTCAACTGCTCGAGTGATGTCATGGGAGGTCGTGTGGGAGAGAGGAAGGCTAGAACGAAGAGGAAGCTTCTCACGCAGTGAAGCTTTAAAGATAACACTTTGCAAATTACAAATTGCATTGAAAATCTTTTCATTCGGGTGGACAACGGAAACGAGCCGATTGAGGAGTTGACAACTGACAATCGTGAGACTCAACCGGGAGTCGCGCAAAGGGTGAATGGTTATTGTACGAATGTCCATTAAGTTTTATGCTGTCGGGAGGAGTATCAAACATTTTTAAAATTTGGCCATGCTCGTGAAAACTTAAAACCCCATCTCTAAAATGTATCAATTGAATCTTTCATTCGTAATCAGAGAGCTTACAAAATGGATTAATGTGTGACTTGCGAGAAATATCCCGATGCTTTCAAATTCATTCTCACGCGGGGAAAGAATGGGGGCAACGCTCATGGAACACACACTATAGTCCTGGTCAGCACTTCACTAGACTCAAAGCAAAGAGTCATTGCGAAAACTTTAAAGAAATAACACATTTATACAAAAGAGGGGTTTTTATCCACGACTTCCATCAATTTACAGGCGGGCCCCTCTGTCTTTCACAAAAGGAATTCTGGGAATAAACGCAAATGAAAGGAAACCAGGAGAAATGCCCCTTTAATCACTATGTCAGGTCATCGCCCGAGTACACATTTGCCAGCCGAATTGCCAAACGTTTAACTGCGGGAGCACAGGGGGGAAGACCTCTCCAGACCGACTCCTTCCCAGAAAAAGAACTTGCGCAACACTGAACTAGTGTTTACACCAGGGCACAATTTATTTTGCTAAGAGGATCCGTTTACTTACAGCTCAAAGTGACCGCAAATCACTAAACTTCTGCATCCATTTTACCAAACTCTTTTCCGTTTCGTGCGCAGACAGTTGATCGATTCCACAATGAAACAAAAAATGTTGAAAATTCATTTCATACATGTATATAAAATCAACATTTTAATTCCTGCATTGATTTATGTAATTTTTCAGGAGGCATCAAAGCAGCTTTTTATGAATAGATATTTAACCTTAAAACAGGACGAGTTTAGATGATGAGTCGGATAATAATCCTTTCTAAACTTTTAGTGGCGGGCGCACCGACGCACGACGTTATCTTCAGTCTTGCTGCTGCCCCTGGCCATTTATGACCATGCCTCAAAAACGACAATCAGATAATTAAAAAAAGCGTGGCGTCCCTGTTTTTTTCGAGAATGTAATGGCCAAACTCCATTACTCACCGCTTCCCTTGGTCCACTGAATCTCTTGACACACACAAACTTACAATGCTAAATTACGGCGGAGAAACCGGTGTGCATTGGAGGAGCCTATGGTTCATGGGAAAAGAGAGTTGCAAAAGTTAAAAGCTATCGGTCTTCTTTACGATTTGAAAGCCCGTGAACATTTTCAACGAAATGTTCTGGATCTTTTCGACACGAAAACACATTTGACAATGCTGAGTCGGTGAAGATGACAAATTAAATAAATAAAGACTTCACGGAGCGGCCAAGTTAAATTTTATTTCAACGTAGAGTTCTTTCACCTATGAACAAAATAGCATTTACTGGGATTACCTTAAGGCTAAGAATGTTTACACGGGTCACTCTTCATGTAGTAAATCCTATCAAGCTCGTGTATGAGTTCCTGTATTTTTTACATGTTTTAAATCGGAGAGCAGAGACATACTATCTTCTTTATCATTCAAAACTTTGGACAACACCCAAGTCTTTATTTCCATGGCGGATGTGGTAAAAACTATGACAAAAACGGTTTAAATGATCACTCATGCCAAGAAATGGATTGAATTTCAATACACCAGGATCTCACCATTGTCTGTGGCTAACGACAGCTAATTGTACTCCGCTCAATAAGCATTTTCAAAATGAAGTACATAGAGCACGCATTGCACCCAAGTAATAATTTGAAATCGGGATGTGAGAAGTACGCAAAGATTAAAATAGAGACATGCGACGAAATGAAGAAACTAAGTGAGTCTACAGTTGTCTAAAAACCGTCATGAAACATCGGGAAAAAAAATGAATTACGAAAATATTCTGACGGTTGAATTTCATTAAACCATAAGCAATACTAACCCCAAATCGGCAAAAGAGCGCTTGATTTATATTTCGTCGGGTTACTTTCCTGCTCTTGTAGTCCTCGTCTCCGGCTAGTGCCCTCGTCGGCGACGGCGAATCTCATCAAGAGGGCTAATTAAAATAACCTGACTGAACCAAAAATGACAATGGTCGCTCGGCTGGTCACTCCATTCTAAGAACGGGAGAGGGAACGGCTTCTTCCGCGAACAATCGGGGATTGGATTTCTGCTCTCGCGCCCGAAACCAGTTCGGTAGGGAGAATCGACTCAGGAGGGAGGGGGGAGCAGCATTCATGAACCTGCACAGCCGACAAGCCACCACTCCTCACCCTTTTCCCTCCATCAAGTGTGATCCCATAACCCACTATGGAGAAACTACTTTTATTATAAACACAAATACTGCGCAGTAGTTATCCTTTGTCAGTTTTTAGCCTGGAGCATTTCTTGAGTTTTCTTCAGGCTATGTTGCATGATGGCCCCATATCAAAGCTTCTACTTGAGCAGCATTTATGTGCGTGGAAATTCTTCAAGTCTTCAGGAGTAGTAAAGCTGGTAGCAATAAAGAATTGGACTTTTTGAAGCCTGTTTTATTGTCGTAAAATAAATATTATTTCAATTTAACTGTGGATTCCACCCACATCTAAAAACTTCATGTAAAGTACAACTTTTCATCGTAAAGGGCTATGAAAAAAGGGTTTCATTGGTTTTATACGGGTACAAAATATTCGTTTCATCACGCTCTTTCAAGTACACAGCACGGAATAATAAAATACAAATTCAGCTGTTAAATGATAAGATCATTTGCTGGATGCTTTATCTAAATTCGATCACACGCACACATGGAGCAGTATGCAATATTGTAAGTATAAAGTTCAAAGTGCTTCCCTAACTTCCCAACAGATAATTGCGGGGTTGAATTGAGAAGCGGTGGAAAAGGTGAAATTCTATTTTGAAAGTCTCCTGCCCGGATGTGTACTATGGAGCTTGAGACGTCGATTCTTGCGATTTCGACCGGTCGGATTTCACAGTTTCACAGGACTACACAAAATACATACCTGGTTATTTCCAAACCCACATGAACTTAATCAATCTCACCGCCGCCATCTAATTCTTAACGGAAACAGTACGGAAATTTATGATTTTACTACACCCTTTTTACGAGGAAAAATAAATTTCCTCATTTTTTTGAGGTTGAGTACGACATTAAAACATAGCATGAATACGCTTCACCCGTTTCTCCTTCCCGCAATATGATGGAGATAACCATGTAACCATCCGGTCAGGTACTATCAAACCACTCCAAGGCCACAACCTTGTACGACTTAAGGAGTGAGAGCAGTTTCACGACCCTACTGGAAATATGAGGGCAGTGTCAGGACACTATTGGAAGAATTTAAATGGGAGCCACCAGTTGACTATAGACTTAAATACAGGTTAAATTTACTGCGTAAATTTTGAAGTAGGTTACTTATCTGAGGATGTTAAGGACATATTACAGGCCCCCACTCACTGTGGTAGATCAGATCATCAACGTAAAATCGGGGAGATTTAATGTAGATCAGATAGATCTAAAATATCGTTCTTCCTCGAACCATTAGAGATCATTCTAGACATGACATCAATCGCGTCGGAGATAATTAGAATTAGCGGTGTATATATTTGTCGATCTCCCGCATGTTTCCTCCTGAATGTTATTCTTTTTATTTAACAAACCCATCTTTTTAACAGTTCTAGCGCATGATTTGAATGTACGTATCCTGTTATAAAATATTGTTGCACTTATGTACTTTATTTCGTGTGATTATGGTTTGTCGAGTGCATGAACAAACTAATGTTTGCGTAGATGCAAAATTATTCGGTTTTATTCTAGTTTACGGGTAGTGACCTAACACCCCCTGCCACACGCCTTTGCGGCGGCTTGCATTATCTACACAATGATGTAGATAGATGAGAGACACTAGCAGCTTAGTAAAACACAACTACTGCAAGCAGGAGAACTACAAAATACTTTTCGTCCGGCGTTTCTTCCTTGAACGATTGGAGCGTTCCAAACAAGACCGCTATGAAATGAACGATTTCGGGCGACACGCGATGACATAATTTAAAATATTTGGACATCTACTCGACGTTATGCTATAAACAATAAAACACAACACGTTGAGAGGTTCTGTAGTCACTTTAATGCGAATTGAAAACGATGCGTGAGTAATGACACGCGGAATGAAACAAAAGTACTGCTGTTTGTTAAAAAATTGCTAAAAAGAACTCCAGATGTAGCACAAAAACTGCGAAACTTGTGATCAAGGGGGACAACAAACGGAGAGCCTGGAGGGTAAAGAAGTTCAAGGGAAGTGTGCGCAGGAGTAGGGCACCACCCCACGAGACGAGACAATGGGGATTCCTCTCACACCGAATGCTCGGATGAATACTAACGACGGCGCACTTCAGAAGCCTCGGGTTTTTTTTCGGCCTGCATGTCATAAGCAGTCAGCACTCTCCGTAAATGGCACACCGCAAAGAGGAAATATTCATTTTGAAAGCGCACTCCTCACGAGACTTTACAGGAAATATTTAACGACACACATTTCTTCCAAGCAGTTGGTCTTTTTGATGATGACTCACCGAGGATCGGAGTTGCAGAAAGAGGTCGACGACCTCCCGACTTGCAGCAAGGACGAGAGCAATGAGATTCTCCCCCCTATCGACTTTCTTTCCTTGACGACCGTTTCAAACGATATTACATCTTGCGCGTGATTATCGAATAAATAATGAATTGAATCGACCACGTTTCTGCAGTTTAAGCGTGCCATAGTTTCGACTGCGGCACAGACTTTGCTTTACATAGATCGCTTGGAGATGTGCGACGACTATCCCACCATAATTTGTGGGCAGGGTATTTCTATCGAAACCACTACTACCAGCGGCGTGAAAACCACAGCTACGTACATAAATAGAAAGGTGATACAAGATACCAGGCCTGCGTGTTGGCGGAGAGTCACGTCCCGAATGATTTATAACATAGAGTAAAGGAAGGATGATATCATATAATCATCTACTTTTATAGCCAACCTTAAATACGCACGTTATTATCAATCTCAGTTACTGATCGAAGGTCTATTTTTACGCTTCTGAAAGTCCAGTAGTTAATCTTTGCTCCCATTCTTTCAAGCCTCAATTCTCACTTAGTGATCTCACGAAGGCATTAGAGGTCGTGGGGTATAATAATAATCATTATATGGCTAACCTGTACATGCAACTGCGTTGTAAAATCGACGCCGATCTTTATATCAGCACAATGTTAACAAATTTCATTCGAACGATTAGGTCAGTTGCTCGATATTAACGTAGACAATGAACGTCAAATAAATAAATAATATAGCTATTGAATTCCAGTTACCAATATTTGACCAAAGTACACTTCTCCGAAGGTAATTACTTATATGACATATTACCACAGGTCAATTATGATTATTCCGAAAATTTATTTTGCACGCTGTATAATATGTTTTGAAATTACGTACATTTTTACCGTATTCGCGAATTAAATTAACCAAATACATTCAACTACGATGGGTACGTACGTAATATGGGGGAACAATAACTAGAGTTAAGATAAATAAAATAAATCATAGTAACTATAAGAACTGACGCAAAATGCATGCACGCAGAAAATAAAAAGCCAAATAAAATTTAGTTTCGGTTATTACGAATGAAAAACTGAAAAACACCATTATGAAAATACTCAAACTCCAAAGAGAAAACACAAATCCGTCATTGATTTGTAATGTCTACATGTATAATGCAAAGAATGTGGTTAGTTATTTTGACCACTAACTAACAGAACCATATAAAGCATTACCATATCAATAGGTTTGTTTAAAAAGAACCAGACAAATGTACGGTCGAAATTTCCCTAAACACTAAGATTTACTCCTAGGAACGAGACAAAGGTAACCAATGCAGGCAGGCCTTTCATGTAACCAAAAATTAATTATGTTCCATTGACAAAAATAAGATATTAGCATGATTTATAAAGGCTCTGCCCATCCCATAAGTTGACAATATGAGCTTCATAACAAGTGATTTTACAATTGGAATTCTGATCATGGACGTCACATATTCAAAGCATCCCACCATTCACAACCAAAATCTACGTTTCTCTTCGAACACATGATATATTAATCATGTGTTCAAAGAGAATTTAACGGGGTTTTTCATTTTGTAAAAGACAAGTCGCGAGGTTGAAACACGCGTAAAATGGCCGCTAGAGGAACAAATACCCTTCCTAATGAGGCACCATTCATGAGACCAAGAGTAGACTCATGCTAAAGAGGAATCAAATTTGTAACAGTGAGATTATGCAAGTTGCTCGACAAGTGCGACGGGGTCAACTTTCCCTCCTCGAGGGGATAGGGCATCCGCTTTCCGCCGCCTGGGAGCAATTTGAAAATTTTCGGGCAGCTGCAATAGTTCACCGAGTCCATTACGAATAACAGATTTGCGGAACGAGTTCCCCGGAGCCCCCACGGCTCATTCTGCACAACAGTCGAGTTGGCAAAAATGCTCCCATAACACCGAAACACAACAACACTTTTTAAGACCATCGATCTGAAGTACCATCTTGTCCCTGAGACTATTGAACAGTATGAGAAAAGCGGCAAAAGAATTATACTAAATTGTGAGCATTCACTAAGCTGAATTACAGTAAATATGTCAAGATTAAATAGCAAGAGTGATGCCTATATTAATGAAAAAGTCCCACCAGGAACAGGACACCAAAGAAATTTGTAATAGCTTCATAGGGAAGAGGTGAAAGACAGTGCAGGCTGTTTATACTTGAGGGAAATAATTCTCCGAGTCCAATTACGGTAACTCCAAATGGTGGAATGAACTAAACGAGACGATCGAAAGTGGAATATCGTCGAAGCATGTAATCCAGGATGAGAAGAGAGCGCTTATGGAGATGAAGAAACCTATCGAGAGGGAAAGGCCTGGATCCAACACCATCCTAGCAATTAACTCGAAGGTTGGTTATCGTAAGATACCAGAGCATGTTTCAAACCAAGCACAACCATGCGTGAAATGCATACACTCGTAGTAGGGTAAGCAGTTAATTTCCTTCTGCCTCCTTAGGTTTTCCTCGAATATCCGGACTCCCATTTTTCACACCTACAAGTCAGTTTACAAGTCTGTATAGTTTACACACACGAAGTCTGCAGATGTTAATAAATGGCGCGGCTCTTTGTTATTTCTCTCTCAAAAGCGTTCATATTTTCAAAGTTTTATATTACATTAAACACAACTCTTTAGAGAATTTGCAAAGCGAGTTTAAGGTTTGAGAAACGTCCCTCCGGAACCCTGATAACTATACAGTTGGCATTCAGCTGCGAGGGTCCAGAACCAGGAACTCTCCGTTAATTAGCTTAATTCCATTCACTTGCCAATCCGTTTTGCAAACACGATATTCCACGAAATAACAGCAGCAAACCAATCCTCGGATTACCAACTTCTCATTGTAACACCGCCACGACTAGGATTAATTCAGCGATTTATCATGATCGAGTTACCGCATTTCAGTGGGGGCAAACTCAAATCGACTCAATTCCACCAAGACCAAATCTCTATCTAGCACTCGACGCCGAAAGAGAGGTAGTACTACTCAAATGCCATCCTTGAAATCTTATTCCGTTTCAACTTTGGTCCTGCGACATTTCTTCACAGGATCTCGTCACCACTGTCCAATCACCGACTACACCAACGTGAGCGGACGTCTCGTCTACGCACGATCAGGATACGTGAATGGGAGGAGGCATCACGATTATCCCCCCCCCCTCAACGGCCGGATTTCCCGCCTCGCGACCGCATTCTGAACGACAGATTTACAACCCGAAACAGAGGTTCCCAAGCCCTTCTGTGGCGACAGTTAAAACTAACGCCGACCTCACGACCCCGTGCATTAATATAACGCGAGAGGGAGAGATGAAGACGGGGAGGATGGCAGAGGGAGGGGGGGAGAGACCGACCTTTATTGGGGGCCGCGACCCCATGCCCTTGAAGAGCATTCTGAATGTGACATCAGATGAGTAAATACGCGCACTGATCAATAGCGAACGCTTTTGGATTGGTGGAATGGGGGGGAGAGGGTGGAAGGTTCGGAGGAGTAGGCAAGAGGGGGGGGAGAGCCTCCTCAACGGACGGCAATAGAGACTTGACGGGGGGAGGGAAGGGAAATGTGTGGAGTGGCGCTCATTGAAAAATCAATGCCATTGTTTGACGACTAGTGCCTTTTCATGTCATCTGTGCCACGCACACCTATCCTCACATTGTGATTCTTTGAGTGACTAGGCCTGAGCCTCGAGTTCATTTGGTGCTAAAAAATATCGGAAAGTACACCTAGATTTCGACAGGCTAAAATATAACGAGTACCCGACACTTCTGAACATGATGCTCGTTGGTTGAAAAGTGATTTCTTCCATGGAATACTTCAAATAGTAATATATTTAACCGCTCTCCAATAAATCTAGAAAACTGCATTTTAGAAAGTAAATAAGAACGACAAACCGGAAAAGTATACGAAATACATCAGTAAGACGAGCTTATTATCAATCTTGTAATAATTTGTTTAATCTTTGTCAAATTATAATTTAAATCTGTGTACATTCTTTATTAACTTTTATATAATTACATTTTTAAAATCACATTTTAATTAAACTGAAACTTTAAATATCAACACAATAACATACGTTGCATAAAACCAACAAATTTTCGATGACTGGCTAATAAGTGTCTCCCTCTGGTGGCGAGAATTTCACCTTCACTTAAAAGAGAAACTGGAAAAAATTAATTTCTCAAATAAAAATAAACTTTTTCAAAAGCTCGTCACACAAAAATGGTTAAATGTATCGGTGTTGAATTTACAACCATAGGGAGTTTTATTTCCAATGCAAACATCCTTCCTACTTCCAATTCATTGTTTCATCTTTCACGAAATACTCTAAAAAACTTCTTTGATTATTGAGAATAGCGACTTAAAAGAGGGCGACTGATGACAGTGTCAGGCTGATTCCATTGATCGCGACTGATTGATGAAATTTCCATTCTGAAAATGTCCAATTCCTTCTACTGTTAGGTGATTTGCGTTCCGGTGTCTCTCCATTTGTCAATGAAACTCTTTACGCATAAATACATAACATCAAGTGTGTTCTCCTCCCCCGAAGGTCCGGATTAGCGGAAGGGAGGGTGGGGGGGGGGAGAGAGGAATGCGTACGTATTTCGACCCCTCGCACGGGCGGAGATGAATGCTCTCGTCGAGGGTGCCTTCGACGCTTGACACCTCGGATTCACTCGGAGACCAATAATGCACACCAACATCAATATTTGTTCCTATAACATGGAACCACACACAAGGAGAGACTGTAGGGATATGTTGCAGGAGCTGAAAGGACACCAGCCAATAATTAAGCAATAGCAAGATGTCATAAATTCATTTTATGGGGTCCAAATTAATTGAATAGGGATATTACAACAATGCCTGCATAAGACAAGTGTAGGAATACATAACAGCGGTTTAGATCAATAATACTGCGATGGAATAATGAGTTGCTTTTAAGTGTATCAGTTCGGAATTCCATTTGTTTAATTTGTTCTACTATAAGGGTAAAATGCGATGACATAACCAGATGCACCTTATCCAAATTCCTATAAAAAAGTTCAAACCTGGATTTCAAGACCCGAGAAGTTACTTAATTTTCTATTAACCCAGTGACCGCTAGTTTCCCACCGTAACTACCTTTTTACAATTCAATCATCCTTCCTTGTGAACTATCCAATTCCAAAATCCAATCTTTCTTCGATGATTTCCCATTCCTTATCAAGCATCGTATCTTAAATACGGTCTAACTAAAGTGATATCACACTTTTATTATTTCTTTTACGTTTATTTATCTACCGCTGGGGTATATATTATGGTTCTCAGAGACAGAACTGGCACCAGATGGAACCTGGTGCCAGACCCCATCCGCACATTCCGATAATTTTTTCACATTGGCTTCCCTTCGGCGCCAGGTACGACCGCAATGGGCTAATTTCCCCGGACGCCACTAAGTACCCGCGTCAGGTGTGTACACCTATTGCAGCGTTGACGGCAAAGGTCATCTTGCACAACTGTTCATTTCCGAAGGCGGGTTTTAGCGATAAGACATTTACAGCTTGTAAAATGATGGGAATTTTTAATATCAATCAATGTTGTGCGTACTCGAATGGCAAAAACAACCTACCCTTCCTGACACATCTTTGCAAACACGCCACGTGCATTCCTATTGTATGCACGCACTCATTGGAATTTTGACACCTGCTACAACATTAAATTCCGAAGGGGTTTTTAATTGGACTTGTTAAAAAAATTAATATTTCCTAAACAAGTCTGTCCCATTACGTATAATGAGCGTTTTCCCCAAAGTTAAATCCAAAGATAGGAAATGATAAGGTTCTTCGCCTATAGTATACAATTAATTGAGTTGCATTGGCTGAAACAAACGATCAATTAATTTAATTGCTAGCTCCTCTGTATATCTGCCAGTTCTATTTTTTAAGTTCTATTAGTAAGCTTATTACGTGTGAATACTGCAAGTCTAGTGTGAAATAAGCACCACGTAACACCAAAGCGTTGGCTGGCATCTTACAAGATTCTCGAGGGTAGTGGAAAGATTTTAAGGAGACCCTAGCGGTGTTGACAACGAGCGAGATGCAGCAATGAATCTATACTATCGTAAATGAAATTTCGACTACTATGTGACGACAGCTACACATACGAGTTATTGGAACCATAATTACTGTTCTGTATACGCGACAGAGGTTAGCAAAAAATGGTTTATTGTTGCAAAAAATATTCTAGCAGTCGTCCGCATTTACCGACCACAAAAACCCCATTTTTGTCATTCTAATAACTGAAAACAACTTACTTTTTTCAATTACAGATATTGTAGCAAACAAATGAAGGACAGAAAATGACCAGACGTTTTTGTCTCCACAAGATATATCATCTATTATACTACGTCCTCACGTGCTGAGTCCATGGGGGGGGGGGATACCTCCACGTGTGTACACCGGAGATGAACAGGATGCACATGAGATATTTGCGATCTTGCGAAAGGAAAATTATATTTTATGCAAAAATTATTTCAGGAATATGAATTAATTAATATATTAAAAGACACATAAACAATGAAAGAACTAAGAAACAGATGTTGACCTTTTATATTAAACTGAAAGAAGTATCAAAAGTATCGGAAAATAACTAAATTATAACATGCCATTTCAATTAATGTTTTATTTAAGAAAAATTAACCTTTGCGGTCGCGGGAAGCTTAATCAAACGCTGGCGGGTCGTGCACCGCTGTCTTAGAATAGAGGTCAGGGATTAGATACAAAATTTACTCCTAACAACTCTGCCCTAAACAAATGACTCTATTGTGCCAGTAATACGTATTGATACTGTCAAACAAAAGAATCAAATGGACACGCCAGAGTATCGTCGTCCCCTGCGACCCTGGCGTACAAGGTGCAGGGGAGAGAATTCCTCGAGACAAGAGAGAGGTGGGGGGACGAAATCAAGGAAGCGGACGAAGTGTACGACAGGGGTTGAGCGGGAAGGGGAAGAGACAGGATGAACGAACGAGTTGGCATGCAGCGGTCCGGCCAACCACGCGCCCTGGTGTATCACGTGTCCTTTCCAATATTGCGGATACTGTACAGCTGAGGGGGGGGGAGAGGGGATGTGGGGAGGGTTTGGCCCGCAATGGCGCAACAGAGGCGGTGGAGGACACAGCCGTGGTGGCCTGGTCAAGGCGGGAGCCCCAACCTGGTGCCGCCGTCGACCGACCGCTCGCTCACACGGGGGACTCGCATACAATCGATAGGCGGCAAATGGCAGCGGCGAGCCAACGACGGTGGACGAGCGGGAGGGTGAGAGAGAGAGAGAGGAGGGGTCGAAGGGAGACATGAGCGCAGCTGGTGACGAAAGCGATGCCCTCGAAAGGAAAGAGGTGAATTTGGCGCACTTTGAGGGATGTTTGGAGGCATTCGCAAACTAGTTCACCGATTAAGTGTAGGGGAGGCAGATTTAAGATGTCATTAAGTCGTCAGAATAACGTCCGACCGCGCTAGGGGAGGAAAGTATTTTGGGTCGAAGGTTCCGGTGCATAATCATTCCCTGCCACACACCATAGCGGTGGCTTTCAGTGCACTATGTGAAAAAAATGAAAACAAATGAAAACCTGCAACACAGGAATCTCAGGGGATGATGGAAAATCCCTGCGCGACCAACAATCAGGTCTGGACAGGAGAGATCGCATAGGCCTGTGTTTTCCGAAGAGGGGAACGCGAGGTGGTCCGGGAGAGGAAAGAGCGCTGAACAAATAAATATCGCACGTGGATAAAGTTAAAACCGTGAATGCCACAGGCGAAAGACTGATTCATGGGAAGCTTTTCCTATGAGCGCAGATTTTTTTTGCGAGGAAAAATGTTGGCGAGAAGGAAATTCGAACCCGTTACACCACAGTTCCCGAACGGAATACCCATCCTAGCTACTTTCACACGGTAGCTTCGCAATAAATTCGAAAATTGGAAGGGATCGGGTTTATAAGTCCCAATCTTTTTCCCTCTTCAGCAGCAGAACGAGCTCCGCTGATTCAAGCTGACAATTTGGTAAATCCCTGGGGTGAAATCACACGGAATGAACGCGAAATTCATGTTTGTTGAGAGATACCTAGTCTTTTCCTCCAGAGGAACAGGATCAAAAGGTTAAATGAAATCAGGACATGCAAAAAGCAAACGATTTGGCGACTAGAGAGCCGAATAGAATTGCGAATACACCCCGGTCAGACTTATATAATAAGTGGCGTTGGCGAACTGGCGCGGACTTAGTCACTTTAGTTTCCACAAACAACTAATTTATTTATTAGGTAATCTACCGGTTAAGGTAGGTTTTTGGATGGCCACAACTATCAAATAAACACTTTGTAACTCCAAACAAAACCCAGCTCAGCAACATAATCTACATCAGGTCCCTCTTCATCTCTATGTACTTCTTTCCTCCCTTCATCCCGTCCAACATCCCTATCCTGTTCCTGCCCTTTCCTCGTTTGCCCAACATTCTCCCCTCTATTACCTTCTTCAAACAGGATCAAATTTAATTCAGCAATGCCAATATTGATACCAATGGCGTTGGAAAACCGTCAGTAAATCTAAGGTTTGATTGGAATTATCAATTCGATTAGCACTGACATAGCGCATTCGCGTGTCATCAAACAGAGCCAGTTGCTCCATAGCCAAGGCTTGGGCCACATCTACATGCATCCGTCCAGAGCTGAGTACGTCATCAAACGTCACCGCCAGCACCGATCGTGACGAGGGTAGTATGACCTCGCATCACCCCCAAAAATATCCTGATAACCAAGGACGACTGGGCGCCGGCGCACCTTAATGGTTGATTCACATGCCCAAGCACTGGAAGCCCTAGCATGAAATCGTCAGGCA
This sequence comes from Hetaerina titia, assembly GCA_037158775.1. Lineage (NCBI taxonomy): Eukaryota > Metazoa > Arthropoda > Insecta > Odonata > Calopterygidae > Hetaerina > Hetaerina titia. The sequence continues at coordinate 85,234,842 of CM073770.1, forward strand.
GAAAAATGAATTACCTGAGGCACCGCTAAAAAGAAATAATTCATTTTTTTTAAATGTTAAAGCAAATCTAAGCTGTTTTGCTGTAAGGCCATTCATTCTTACGCCCCGTGCAATTATTTTATTTCGACGTGGATTAAAATTTGTCAAAGACTAATTAACAAACCTCAGCACCAGCAAACATTAGGGGTTAGGGTTAGATATAAAATTTATCAGAAACGGCAATATTCGTTGTAATTACCTAATGTATCTTTTGAATGCTTGATGGTATCACTCCACTTTCATTCCATACATTTTCTGAATGGTGCTAAAGGGGTTAATCTAGCAAAACGTGTTCCTCGGCAGTGACGAACTTCATACGCCCGGGAAAGATTTATTCAAGTTTCGGGACGACCGCAGTTACGGCCAACCGCTTCACTTTGAGAGCGCACGTCTTTTGAAACCACTTGAATATTTCAGAGCGGCCCATTACAGTCTAATCTCATTCCCTCGCTCTACCGGAATGCATAATTCATCTTTATCCGTATCACAGCGGTTGACACTTTCGCCCAACTACGTACATTCCTTTGAGAAAGGTTTCGACGGGCGCGGTCAATAGGTTTTCGCGAGCACTCCTTTGGCGATGAGAAGTCAAACATCATTAACCTAATTTTTCGCTTTCTTTGTCGGAAGCAAAAGACATTAAACATTCGTGCTAATACTTTTTTCTTGCTGGGGTCTCTCTCCCCCGGCACTTAATAAACCTGGAGCGATACCTTTTGGGATATTTAAGCCGGAGGGAAAGACAAGCAGATCTCTCGGTCCAAACATTGGAGCAGAATCCACAGTAATTAATAAAAAAAATCGATAGAAGCTCGACGACTTTGTGAAAGTTCTTGGCATTCGTACCTCGCTCAGCAAATGAAAACACACAAAGATCGACTTTCCTGGGAAATGAAAATTTAAACAGAAAAAGGATGAACATCCATTCAAACTATTTATATCTATTAATTGCACTTCCATCTACATCTTCGCATCAAATCGCGTGAGCATTGGCGTGAAATTCGAACAATAAATATCATTAAAAAGTGTGTCACTTATAGAAGTCTAAATCTTTATCATAATTAAATCTTTAAACAAACATTTTCGCACATCATTTCATCCGTGAGTCAAACAGTTATATAATAATCTCCTTCGGTTATCAAATACAAGATAATATTTTCCAAGGTTTGCCGCCGGAAAATAGAAAAAAAAAGACTGTTTTAGAAACCGAGATAGCCCCGGACAATTTCCAGAGGACGGCCATGACGTCTCTGAAACCATAATATCCAGCGACAGATTTTTAACATGGGATACGACGCGCATCTCTTGTCGGCAAAATAACCACGAGCGTCAAAAGCCTTTCTGCGGGAAGGAATCTCCCAACGCGGGCGGGCGGGCAAGTGACAGTTAGTCGGCTGCCTGGGACTGGAGTTATTTCATAATCGAGTGGCCGGACAAATTGGTCTCGCTTTCGTCGGGCAGGTGGAGGCGGCGCCAGCCAGCCCAGCGTCGGCGGAGGGAGGCGCCCCTCCTCCAGACCCCGGAAGGGGAGGAAAGACGAAACTCGAGGAGAGGGCTGGGAAGGAAGTTGTGGGGTCAGGACAGGGAAGAGGCTTGACGTACGAGAGACGAGACTCGAGGGCTAGACTGTCGCCCTAATCTGATTCCTATCCATCCCCTCTCTTTATCCTTCGCTAATGAGACCCACTAAACACCATTAATGGGAGGATTCGAAGGCCCCTGAGGCCAGTGAGAGCACCCCTTTCTAGAGAGAAACTGGAACGCACAGAGTTCCTGTCTTTATTGTTTGTGTGCAAGGAGTTGACAAGAGCGCGCGAAACGAGTTCGCATGAAGTGAAACCATTACTTTACTTTTCAACTGTTACGGACGACGTCCTTTTCGGGTTGAGTTGAAACCGCGCCAGTCTTGAACGCTAAATTGCCCGATCAAAACCTTTGCGTCAACCAGTCGTTTAATCACAACAACCTTTCATTTAGATTATTCATGGTGGGGGGATCTCGGATTCATTTAGGTGTGACTTCCCGGAACCCATAACCAATAACCGCTGTTTATTTACAACGTTCCGGATAACACATTTTATAATACTTTCACAAAATAAACGCGCAACTGAAAAATGGCAGTTAAGAAAATATGTGAATAATGAGATTACAAGCTTAAAAAAAATATTTAATACGTTTATTATTCATCGAGAAAACGATACTTGAAGCTACCGATTAAGAACGATACCCGTATGGAGGAAAATTTGAAAAAAAAATACATGAAACTCATACGGAAAATTTGGGATAGCAGTTTTATCATGTCTTATTTGTTTCAATGAGTAATACACTGAAGTATAAGACTGGACGAAAAACATGCTCGCAATAAAAATTCAGTTAAATTTGTTCCTAATAGTTCACTTACATTTCTAACAAAGCATCCCTTTAAATCACACAACTAGACTGCTGTACTAGACAATGTTTGGTTGACTAGATAATGTTGTAGACTAGATACTGTTTGGTTGAACGTAAAGCATCTGAACGCAAAATTACACGAATTAATCATATTCTTACCTATACACTATCTTCAAAGAGCAATAAAAAGGGAGCGATTCAACTCGAAAACTTATTTTTTTTCAGAATTCTAGGAATTCATAGTCCCATTCTCACAAACTTGAAAAAAAAAACGCTTCAAATCAAAATGAGACAAATTGGGACTCGTATCCAAACGAAATACTTTGGGAGTAAATTTTTTTTTAAACGGTTTATGGTGGGCGTGAGGTATCCTGATCCAAGGTGGGTCCAACTTCACTTTCGGTAACACCCTCGTGTTTCTTGAATATTAGCACGTAGATTTCCGGTCATCCCAAAACGGTTACAAACTTAGGTAATAATCCTTTTCGGGTAAACAGCAAATGAAAACATCCAGTCCATGTAGTCCAACACTAAGATGAGCTTTAAATAAAAAACCTTGCTAAATATGATCACGCTATCCACTGAGGTGGGAGAAAGTGAAGATTTCAATACTTGAAATGCAAGGTGTCCCACGGGTTTAAACTAAAAGGGCCCCGGAGCACTTACTCGCTCGACTGCCTGCACCTGTCAACGATACACCGCTTGGTCTGGCCACAAAAACATTCCTAAACCTCAGCTGTCTCGAATACCAAACGAAAACACCCTTCTCGTAAGACTATCCTCTGGTGTGGTGGCTGTTTTTCTTCATTTAATCCAGTAAATAAACAACGAATTTAGTTAATAAGTCAAAGCTAAATTCAAGAATCGGGAAAACGCTGAAGAGAGCCATCAATGACCCCTGAAGACTGCTGCATAACCGTGAAAGGAGAATTCACGCGCCTTAGAACACCCAATGGAAGCAGTATGGTACTTGAAATAAGTTAACCGTTGCGGTGCACTCACCGGCATTCCACGACCCAAAGACTATCGCAGACCCCTTGGCCTTTCGCTGACTAATGAAACCGGTTCCAATACCAAAGCGAGGGAGAGAAAGATATACCAAGAGTCCGCGAGGGCAAGAAGGGAAGCGGAGGGGGAGGAGAGAGTGCGCTTCTTATAGGTTACGCCTGCAGAATAAGAAGTGTGTGGGGGAGGAGGGGTGGGTCTAGGGAAGCGGTCGGGCGGAAGAGGGACGGGGGGGGAGACGCGAAAGGTTGGGATGGGGAGACTATCCACACTCCCCCCCAACCCGGCCACTACCCGTTATCATCCCACCCCCACTCGAAATCTCTCTCTCTTTCCCTCCCCCCTCACCAACACACCCACTCCACCCAATCCTCCCTTCGCAGAGTTGCCAAACCAATTTCGAGCATGCCGCTAAATTCACCCCGGAGGAGGAGGAGAGAGGGAAACGAGACTGTGGCACGGACGCCTCGCCTTCGCCAAGGGATCGCGTCGTCGCTCTGCTGAAGGAACTACGGCCGACTCGCTCTGGGAAGGGAAAACCGCTGCGGATGGACGCCGAACGTGCAAGAAGCCTACAAACTAAGACCTGGTAAAGGGGGGGAGGGGAGGAGTGCCATGGAGTGGATTTTTTTGAAGGCTCTTAAAAAACGCTATTCCGTTTCATGATGAGTCACAGTTATCATCGCCGAAATAACAAATTACCCCTTATTAATAAAGAAAATGATATTCTGTTTTGATTCGCTACTCAGTTTATCAATAGAAGGTTTTGCAATTCTAGCTCCTCTAAGTTTGCATGGCTAAGGGAATAAAATTGTAAGACGCAGTAAGGGGTTTTTCGGATATTTAGTGTCATATTAGTCAAGGCTTAAGGGTACAGGTGTATAGTGTGCGGGTCCATCAGAAAACTTACCCCATGGACTGGGTGGACCACCTCTACAGAATTAGAAAAAAAATCAATGCACTATATGTAAAGAGTGTATTTATTTAAAAATAAAAGCTCGATAAAAATCTCACGTACGTAAAGACTCAAGAATACAAAAGACCATGCCAAAATTTTCCCCCGCCCATCTCTCTTTCCGCAAATTACTTCCTTATTATTCACCGCCATTTTTGAAACCCGTGCGAAAATTTGATGACCGAGAGTCGATAACGGAGTTACGCAACTTTGGATGGCGATCCAAAATAATAATGTACGCATTAGCATATCCGGTCCGGAGCACGATCCAAGCTAGAGACAAGTTCTTACTGAAAAAGGAAGGCGCAAGGCACCACCGGGAAGGCCACGTAACAGTGCATAATTGCCAATGGCCAAAAAATGCCAAGTCATCAGCTACCCCGTCCCTTTCAATGGTTGTATTACCGGTGTTTCTGCCTGAAGCCCTACGCAGTTTTTTTCTCCAAAAGAATGTGGTGGAAAAAAATAGCGATATCCTTCCTGAGCCCCGCCAAACCAATGTAGTAGTTTGTGGCCAACAAATAGAAGGATGACTGAAAAAAGGGAAACGAGCCACCCTCCGCGTCTAGGTAACAATTAGTTGAACTCAATTGCATGCACTTTCACTAGCCTCCTGTGTGTTGTGTCAGAACCCTTCCCGCATGCCCGAGCGTCTTTACGAACTTCATGCTCCACCCTTCCATCCCTTGTCCCTCTCCGCGGGTGTGCCCTCCTTCCACCTGCAGCGTTGGGCCAGATTCCTCACCTTGGGTGGGAGAGAGTTTTGTATGGAACGCTCTTGTGGTGGTGGTGTTTCGCCTGGCTACTTGCTATAAACTAGCTGGCACGTTCGTGATAGGTTTCTTGCTGCATCCTAGGGTGGAATTATTTGTTGTAGGTAAGCGTATGTACTTGCATGCTTTTGGAGTGAGGATAGGTAGATGTGTGGTTGCATGCGCGTCGAATGATGGGGTGTTGCAATGAATGTGTGCACTGTTGTGGATTGGGGTTTGCATGTGTGTGTTGGTTTTGAATGCGGTGTTTCTTTTTTCCTTTTTCTTTTTTCCTTTTTTTGGGTGGTGGCCTAACACCCCCCGCCACACGCCCTTGCGGCGGCTTGCGGGGTATTATGTAGATGTAGATGTAGATGAGCCACAAACCAAATTTTATCCATCACGTTTCCGTCAAATTACTGTTTCTCAACAAACCTTAATTTTCACTCGCCATCCATTCGTGAGAAAATACGCATAATTGACAAGGGAAGTAAACAAAAGGCAAATTATCTTAAAGAATTTCATTTTGACCAAACCAGCTCATTACTAAAAATTAACGCCGCCTTGAAAATAAAGAATTTCTATAAATTATCAGTGGCAGGCAGTCCACTTGAACTCGAAAACAAGAACCGATGACAGTGGACTAAGAAAATCGTAGACAGCGAGATTCTAAATACGAGTAGATAGACATCTCTGAGCACTATCCGGCGTTATGAACTTGGAATGACCCCTGTAACATTCCAAACATTTAGCCGCTATGGGGCGAAGATGTAGACACCAGTGCGGGCACATTCCAGCATCATCCTCTACAGACTCCTCCCTCGCATATTTGAGCCTCACCCAAGAGTTCCTTTGTCAGGTTTTGATAAGGTACGGGATTTTTAAGATTCCCAAGACTTTCCTATGCGTTTATTCTAGATTACTATACTAAATGTTTTATTTCTATTTCTACATGGCACCTTGTAACCCACCGCTAGGGTGTGCGGCGGAGGGTGATTACACACCAGAAATGCTTCAACAAAAAGTAAGTTTTTCTTAATGGTTAGTTACAAAATACTTATACATATTTCAAACGATCAAAAACGTAAGAAATGTCTGAATGGAAATTGACGATTCCCCAATGATATCAGTGGTCGATAGGGCATCTAAGAATCCACTCATCCAAATATCGAAAGACATTATGAACTGAACACAGTTACAATTACACGACAGAGATGTCTGTTCTAAGACTATCTCCCACGCCCGCAAGGGAACAATGCGTATAGCTTCAGTATCTCACTATAGTGAGGCCATTTGTAAAATATGATCGACCACGACCCCTTCTTACAGTAACCTAAAACCAATCAAGAATTAACCATTTGGAATAATCACACAAATGGTGCACATTTTCAACAAATTTACCCTTCCAGGTTTCGGAAACTAAGAAGGACGACTTTCACAAAATTCTCCGACATTAAACGTTTTTCTGGTTACCATTTTGTATTCACATATCTTTCCTCAATGAAGAGACGGATAGAGAAAACAAAACTCAACCAAGAAATACCTAAAACCTTCGAACTTCTGAGGGGAAAAAAGTTCAAATGTGCTATGATATTTCATTCCCTCGACCAGCAAGTTTTTCACACGGCATCGAGCGCGTTCGAAACAATACCTTTTTCCGATGATTCCCCATCATGCGCATCCGGCAAGTCCCTCTCCTCAAACGAAAAATCACAACCTAAGTTCAAGGTGTATTTCGCACGCTCACGTCGATCGACTCAAGTGGGGCGGAGTGGGCTTTGAGCGCTTCACCCGCCAATTGAGCTCGGCCAAGTGTCAAACGGTAGGGTCCCGTAAACCCCAAAGGTCGTCGAAGATTTGATGGTAATTTCGCGTGAAAGGAAACCCCAAAGAAGTTTTCGTCTGAATGCCATCTTCTATGTTGCAGTAAAAGGGCAGATCGTAATGGTTGACATTTATTATTTTTTTGGGACGTTACGGCACAGACGTCACGTTACATTTCGCCTTCTCGTTTTTATTCCATCGAATCCCATAACCTACTTTGGGAGCAAACAGAGAAAAGATCCTCATGATATCCGCTACTCTGCTGCCTACCCAGGGTCACCACACCACTCGAAGAGTACGCATTGTATCCGTCAAATGATGAAAATGTCTGATTCTTAAATTCTCCGATAAAATTAACCGTCAAACTACAAAGGCCGAAGGTTGATCCGACACGCGAGGGTAGAGTTCACCCTCTACTAATTTAAACTCTCCACTGTACGTGTGATAATTACACATTTAGGTGCAATTATTTGTTAGATGATAGCATGTATAATTAATTTCATGCTGGTAGAATGAAAGGAGGTAGATATGTATTTGCTTGCGTGTAAAATGATAGGATTTTTGAATGAACGTATGCAGAACTGTGGGTATGGGTTTGCATGTATGTGTTGGTTTTGAATGCGGTTTTTTTCCCTTTTACGGGTGGTGACCTAACATCCACCGCCACACGCCCTTGCGGCGGCTTGCGGGGTGTTATGTAGATGTACACATTCAGGGCAATGAGGAGACGTGGGGGTTCAAGCTACTTTCTTGCGCCAGAAAGTTCAAGTGCCCAGAAATCCACACTCCTTGGTTCAGCTAGCAACACCCCGAGGCATCAACTGGACTTAAAAACACTTAACCCTGGCAGGGGGGAAGAGGCCGAAGCTTTTAACGGTTTTTGTAATCTGCAGCTGTAAAAAATACAATTGAATTGACAGCTTCAATGTGGGAAGGGCTCATTTTTCCGAAATGTATATATAATACCAACTGAAATTAGGCCAGGACGGGAATTCTGTTACTGACCGCTCACCACGAAATGGACGTTAACGACGCATTTATTGATCAAACAAAGGACCCCAAAAGAAAGAAACGTCTGGCTGAGAAGCTATCAAGGGGTTATTACTTCATTTTCCAAACATAACACATACTCTCTTTTAGAGTGATGATCAATGCTTATTCTTTTCGCTGGACATATCCCTTACAGGATACCTTTACAAAATAAGATAAAGTATTCGGTCCTCAAATATTACTTTTTGTCAAAATGCCTTTCGTGTTATTACAATTATTATTATTGTAGGTAATCTACATACATTGACGAAAATGGGTATAAACACAAGTACTGAAAATCCAAATTTCTTTTAAAGAGCCTCGTCTAAATAAAATTTAATGGGGTAGTTTCTGGCTACTGTTCTTCCAACCTTTCATGAAATAATTCCAGAAAGTTTAAGCCGGAAAGGCCTTCGTTCCAAAGACAAAAGACTATCCTGGCAACATTCGGGATTGCAGCCGCAACCTATGATGCATTACAATGATGATTTGTTGCCTCCCCAACCACAAATATTTCCCACTTCAACTAAGGCAATTTCGAAAGCTCTACAGATAAAATACATCGAGTCAACCCCTCCATCGCCTCCTGCATGAATTCACCCGATCCGCGATGACTCGAATGCTCGCACCGCTTACAATGCGGCAGAGAACGCAGAGCACAGTTACACCGTCGCCGCAGAAACGCCGCACAGAATTTTCCCCCAGCATGCACCGCGAACGAAAGAAACGTCACCGCTCCCAGAGCAAGAGCATAGGCGCAAAAATTACACGGCAGAATTGGTAACCCTGTCCGTCTATCCCCAGCCAGGGTCAACTTTCCATTCTTAAGGATCCCTCCTCCTCAGATGGGTCGATAGTTCACAACCATTTCACCCGTATCCACAGCGACGACCTTATAAAAGCGAGGGGAGGAAAATCGAATTTTCGGTCGTAAACACTGGAGTCATTGGCGCCCCACGGCTGCGTCGTCGGAACAGGGGAGGCGAGGCGGTTGAAAGAGGGGGGAAGAGGGGTCTCCAATGAAGAGGGAGAGGGGGCGAGATAGAGAAAGGGGGGAACGGGAAGTGCATCCACTCGTCCTCACGAAACACTGGCGTGAGACTCGAGATGCGATGAGAGGGAGGAAGGGAGAGGGGACATGACGAAAGAAAAGGGGGAGGGTGAGCAAACACTGCAGGGACGGGTGCGCCGAGAGGGATGTTCCGGGAGTGAAGGGCTCAAGTGCTGGTTGTCTTTCGCCTGCGTTCCACGGAGGGCGATCATTACTCGTCCCGTCGACTGAAGAGAGAGAGAGTGAGCGAAAACAGCCCACTCTTTGTCAACTGAATAAATCTCATTGCTGCTTGAATGCAACTCACTTCCTTCCGACTAATGGACGACGGGGAATAAACATTTCTCGACGGTTCGATAAAAGAGAGAAAGCACGCCAAAGCTACTGGATTCCTAAACACCAATCATTACTCCACTGGCTAATGACCTGTCCCCCCGCGCTACACGCCCTCGTGGCGGCCTGTGGGCTTCTGGTTTTGGATGTACTACAAAATGCTAAAAGGGCGGGGGGGGGGGGGGCAGGAATAAATCATCCGACTGTCTATCAACGCCTGAATACCACCAAGATGAGTTAAACTGTGAATCTAAGGGTATCATTGGTGGTTTTTATCCCCATTTCTAGAATTTAAAACCTAATAACCTGAAGGCGCTCGTGCACCCTCCATGTAATTATATTCGTCAAAGAATATGTCCAGTTGGATCAGCCTTTGTCCACAATTTTTTGGAGAGAGTTCGTAATGTCTCCCAGGATGGCTTACCTGATTGACGTTAATCGTCCTCAGGTGGTGATATAATAAGTGTAACGAATATAATAAGTGTAAAGTGGAATATTAACTACTTGGTTTCAATGAAGCGAAAAAACATAAATGCCACGACGGGTTTATTTGGGAAGGTAACCATGAGATTCGGCAAGAAGTGAGACTTGATGGCAAGTAAGCCCTTCGGGTGGGAGTGTAAATGAACGCATTCTGTCATAAAGATTTACGTAATGATCTGTTGTAATATAAAAACAACAGTGGACAATTTGGCAAGCAAAGTTGTGGGTTGCCTGCAATTTCACTTTGAATGCATATACGACGCAAGTGCATTAATATGGACTTGGCCTGGACTACTTGTGGTCGTCCTGTAATAAAGAAAATGAAAATGGTTCTTCCGCAGCGACTCGAAGAAAGTACAACATATCTGAATAAGTTTTTCAGGGCGTGACCATTTACCATAATTATCATTGAGTGATGAAATAATACTTCACTAAATAGTTACTGGAGAATGAAGTAAAATAAAACTATGTCCAATAAAGGTACTTTCGGGTTGAGAAATGCTTCCAAAATATGAACTTGATTATTTCCAAGCCAGCAGGAAAATAAATCGTGGAGAACTGCTCAGTGTTGAGGCTTCCGCAGGGTTTTTACTTCCCTAGCATAAATCAAACGTGGGCCAACCCCTGTGGCCCAAGCGGAAAAACCCGCACCGTTTATAGGACGGTATCCCATATTTTTGGAATGGTCTGAGCAAAATTTTATAGTGAACCCACTCGGAACACACGACCTTAGGAAAGAAAAGGCTCGCGTTCACTCCGACTGGAGAGGGGAGAGAACGGATGGGGGACAGGGAGCGAGGCTGGCTCAGGGGGCGGTTTTGGGCAAGGGGGAGCGGAGGGAATGCAAGCTGGCCCTCCTAACAAAATAACATCGGCAGTCGCAACTGCGGAGCGACAATAGAAGACGACGAACAGGTGTGCGTGAACCTTTAACAAGCGTAAATAAAATCTTAAGATACCTGGTAGAGAAGGAATTCCAAAAGCAGCCTGGAGGGCGTCACATCAAAAAAATCACTCCCGTGGGCCACTCCTCCTCTCCTGGTTCATGGGAGACGATGAGCAACTGCTTTTTCGAAATCCCCGAGGCAAGGCGATCTCCTGGATTGTGGCACACTCACTCAACACTGCGGTTTGGGGGAGGGTGAGAGGGGGTACAAGGGAGGACGGGAAGACGCAGGGGGGGGAGGGGACTCACAACAGAAGAAGCAATCGGAACGACCACAAGTGCACAAGATTCGAAAAGGGTTCGGTTTGGTTACGCTGGCGAGCAGGAGACCTGTACGAAACGGGCAGTGACTCGCCTGCCCGCGAGGAGAACGACGTCGCTCGTGGACGAGGCACACAGGACGGCACCAAACATGCACGGCGGAACAAAAACCCCCGATTCCCTCGACGTGGTGCACGGCTCCGGAAAAAAAACTTCGGTTGCCACCCGTGGAGAGGAGAGCGTGGCGAGAGAGCGAGGAGCAAGATGTTTCAAGAATACGGCACGGGGAAAGCGCTAGCTCATCGCTGGGCAACGGACGTCGAGGCAATGAGCGAGCGGAGAGACCGAAGAGAGAGGGAGAAAAAAGGGGCGGGGAAGGAGAGGGGCGAACGAAAAGGCGAGGGGTGGAGAGAGGAGATCAGTCGACTGCGACGGATGGGAGGGGCGCGCTGGGAAAGGATATGGGCCTGTGGAGGGGCGAGGAGGAGGGGAAGGAGACGGTCTGAAAGTAGGCACGTAGCGAGGGAAGGGGGCAGAGTTTGAGGGGCGTGGAGGAGAAAACGGTGGGCTGTCAAGAGAGAGGGGGGGGACAGAGGGATAAGATGTGGGATGGAGAGGGGAAAGATAAGGGAAGGGCGTGAGATGGGGAGTGGGTTCGAGCAAGGAAGGGAAGAGGGAACCCGCGACCTGGCGTCGACTCGACTTATCGATCAGAGCGAGCGAGAGAGGGAGGGAAGGAAAGAGAGAGAGAGAGAGAGAGAGGGAGACCCACACTAGAGCTGCGGGCTGGGTCAGCACACCACGGCAGGACACGCTGAAGGGTGTCCCGCTCTTCTCCGGGACTGTGGGAGAGGTGCGCGTGCACTGGTGCACCACGAAGATGTGGAGGAGGGGTAGGTTGGGAAAGAGAGGAAAGGGAAATTGAAAGAGAACACGGAAAAAGAATGTGGGCGTTCCTTCCTACCATCCTTTCGCTCTCCCGACCTCCTTTTCCGGACGGGAGGAGAGGGCGCGGGGGATTCTCCATGCGAGAACCCCGGGCGACTGAATATCCTCCCTCGAACCCGAGGAGGAGAAGGGACCCTCGAATTCGAGCACCCGAAACTGGAGGACTCGCACGATATTCCGAAGATAATAAGCACCTTTCTCTCGCATCGAAATATCGGGCGTGAAGGTGCTTTCTTTCCCGGGATCTCACTAAAGAGCGACGGGTGTGAGACTCACCGACGGTGGGAAAAGGATGAAATATGAAATCGTGATCGCGTAAAACTATGCTTTTTGCGGCTCATCTTTCGCAAGTGCGAGCCCTTAAAATTTAAGACAATTCCTCAGCATTCATTTGGACCTCCCAACTTCCCTTTGCCTTTAACCCGGAGTCAGGCCAAAATACGACATAAACATTTCAGTTTCGAGCCGGAGAACTGAGGGCGAAATCTGATTATGATCTTAAAGACTTCCGAGAGTGCACAAGACGAATATCGTTATTTTCTAGCCAGTTTGAGAACGGAAAGTGGAGCTAGTGGAAAGGGCAATTTAAGAGTCTCAATACGCGATGAATTCCCACATTATCAATGATGTGAGATAAGGAACTGTTCACGGTTACACTCGGGAAGGCATTAGGAAAGGTATCAAAGAGAATTCGATCGCTGGGGAAAACGGGGTGAAAAACTTCAAAACACTTATTCAAACACTCGACAGAGCAAAAGTTTCCAGGGTCAAGGACTTGAGAGTAGGAAACTGCGCGAAAACGACGAACATAAAGCTGAGAGAAACTTCTAGCGAGGGACAAGAGCAGATTCGCTAGGCATTGAATCAATGAATTGTTCCTCAGAGAGAACAATGGAGGTGAGAATTAAGACACAGTCTGGCACTCGGAAACATTTCAGTGGAGATGCCATTGCCTTGGGAGAGCATGATTTCTCCTCCATTTTTATTGTTGGTTTCAAGACCACTTTCCCTTGGTACACCAAGTTTCATAAGCACCGTTGGCAAGTATTTATGATGGGCTGAAGATACTAACAAAATAATAACATCTTATTTATGACCAGCAATAGGGTTTCATCAATAAAAACATTTAAAAAACTCACCGTTCGTGTTCAGGATTTAAACTAAGAGGCTTTTTTAATATGAGAGAAAATGCTACTTCCACGATTGATATCACCTCTGGGCTCCTAAGGTGCGAGTGTTTATTTATGATGATATTAACTGTGACGACCAGGGAAGTCGGGCAGAATAGTATTACCCGTTCCCAAGAGACAAACGGAACCCTTGTGACGTTCAAGTGAAAGTTTTTCGCGAGCGAGGAGCTCCAAATCCTGATGTTTTGGGTGATTCTACCAGCGAGAACTGCATCAAAGTCTCACGACATTCTCTTTGGAAGAACACAATGCCCCACGTAATTTACAAGTTTCATTTCTTCGAGAAATACACGGACGCATTATCAATACTTATTAACCGATAACACAATCACAAAGAAGGAAAAATGAGAAAATTATGCAACCTAATACGTATTACCAATGCGATTACTGGCGTTTCTCCCACGCAACGAAAATTCATAAAAGCGGATAAGCCATTCACTGCCCTCAATAAAACGCCTATGATACCCGCTGAATGAGTGAATGAACAGACTAGTTCACAGACGATAGACCGTAAAATTTTGGCTAGGTGGGGGACAAACAGGTGTCGATAGAAAATTTCCGCGTAATATATCTACCACTTCGCGAACATTTAACTAATAAAAGAACGCCCAAGCATAATTCCAAGTACTTCAAGCAAGAAATTGGTATCTGATATCGACCGATAATGCGGAGCGTTCTGGGACATCCCGACCTTTTCTCGATAGGGTGACGCGGCTGATTCGATCCCCGTCTGGGATTGGGAGAGATTATCATAAACCAAAAGTTCTTAGCTTTTTCGGGGAAGGCTCAGCATCCCTTGAATGGATATTGAATCTTCTCAAGTAACCTACTAAGACGATGCAATTCATATTTAAGAAAACCGTGGGGAGCCGTGGCAAATGTAACAAAACCGTGTTGAAGGCCTGCCTGTTTTTATTACGAAATATCGACTAGATTCTGCATCCCAATCCCCAAATCTATTTCTGAAGTCACGTTTTTATTCTCTGCGCTGGTCAATTACCGACTGTAAAAACAGAGGGGCCGGATTTAGACTTTCTTTACAGGCAAAATATTTGTCTATAACATCCTTGCATCGCATCACCTGGTATTGTGAGCTCTCCTGTTTAAGAACCGCTGGTTTTAAGTGACTCGGGGGATGACAGACGTGATCATGAACGAAAGGGCATGCCAATTTCGCAAAAATCAAGGAAAGAATGACATCAAAATTGAATGTGAAAAGTGAAGAAACAATTTCTTTGCATAAAATAGAACGGGATTGGGTTTAGCACTACTGAGAGAACGATATGAAATACATTAGGTATTTCAGAAAATTTTAGGAAAAACTTTTCGTAACCTTTAAAATGTTCACCAACTGACAAGGAGTTGTTCTCCTTGGGAAATACGCTATTCTTTTTCATATACGTCGTCGAAAAGATATCCATACCGTGATTTCTCCTCTGACCATTTAGTTTGATCATTTCATCATGCTCAGCACAGTGAAGCAATTAAAACTTGTTTCCTTACTACGGAGAGTATGACCACGTGCAAAGAGCATTGATGAAAATTGTTATGACTGCAAAACCAAGGGCGGAGAGAAACGGAGCTACACTTTCCTCCTCGTGAAACACTTGACCAGAAAATGACCAGAAAACATTTTCTTTAACTGTCAAGAGAGTAAACGATGTTCATTAACTCCAAGGATTTAACACGGCTTCCACACATAAAATGAGGACAGAGTCTGGAGCGATGTAAACGTAGGACAATGAAGACTGAGAACGCAGGATAAAATTCCTAATATATTAACAGAAGCCCGTTCTCATTCAAACTGAATATTTGGCTTAATCTGCAGCAGCGAAGGAGGGATTTTAAAACGACTATTTATATTTAGAGGACAGATAGAATTAGAAGAGGCAAAGAGAAGACGTGGAGGAGATGGGAGCGTCGGTGAAAAAATGTGTGAACACCAATGTTTTAAATAAGGAGATAAAGCATTCTGAAATGCACACGGGAGCTTTAAGTGTGAAGGGGTGGAAGAATTTTCAACGCCGGCTCATGGCAACTAAGCCTTGTTTACTGCACTCGGAAAAGCTAATGCAACAAATATATTTAGAAGTCGTTGCCAGGGTGAATAGAACGGAGTAACCAAAAGAGAAAACCACCTTTAAAATTAAGCCACCTTTTCACCATCACATTGAAAACGAATTTTTATTTACCCTCGATACGCCGCTGTTTCAAGGGGCAGGGGAGCCCGCGGCGGTTCGATACCAGCTCTATGCAGACTAATATAACGTAATCAATTTGAGGGGGATAGAAAATCCAAAAATACAGTTACTTGGCATCGAAAGGAAACATAGCATCTCTCTGGGGACATCAATCAACATTTGATAAGATTTGTACGTGAGAATGCACCGCTCGGTTTAACACTTGTTCAATTGTGACCCTCTATATACAACACGCACGTAGCCTCTTACGGCCAATATCAATTAATGGTATTTTTTTAAAATCGATTTACAGCACCAACGGTCAGTGAGTGAAGAGATCCAGGAAATGCTAACAAATAAATAAAACACGCGATGATTCAATAATGCGTACATATCACGGAAACGTTTTAGGTCAGAATGCCTGCGCGAGACGCGGGTCAAATTTTTAAACTGATGGAGACACGACAAGTGACAAGACTTTTAGATATTTTTGAAGGGTAACGCAGGCGAAGGAGAGGGCTCGAGAATTAAAATAAATTTCAATTTCGAAATTGATCTCCACACGGGTAGGAAAAAATCGAGGGGCAAGAAGTAAAACTGGATGGTAGCAGTAAGGAAGGGAGAGGGGGGGAGAGTAAGTAAGTTCGAAGTTTATGAATCCCCGCTGGAGAGAGACGCCTTTGGAATGGTGCGGCAATGGTCCCTTCTCCAGGATTGGGCAAACTAGGAGCCACGGCGGTTGCTACCGCAGCAATGCGCATTTCCCGCAGACGGTGGTCTGAGAGGGGCAACGCTGAGGGGAACTCGGAGAATACGCCGGGACGTCACGCAAGCCGTTGCCACTGGCAACATGAGAGCGGAGAGTCTCGCTTAAGTCTACCGGCCGCGGAGGAACGGTGGGCGACGACAATAATAAAAAACACACCACCACAAATAATGAGTAGACCTCTTGCCAGAGATCTCCGTAATGCTGTCGGCAGGCTTTCAATAAGGGCGACCTTGAAATTAATTATATAGCCGGGTTTTAATGAGGAAATAGTTCGTCGGGAGACATTCTTTCGGGACGACCGTGGGGAGGGTTTGGCGGAGTAATCCACTGAGGTATCGAAACTGTCGTTCCTCGGCAATACCGACGTTGTGACACCACAGCCTCGACGATTCCTAACTCGGGTAAATACAATTCGGGAGTCGTCGAGGGCAATGACGCTTTTATGTCGTCACTGTCGATTCTCAACGGTCCGGAGTCCTTCGTGAAAAACCCCCGGGGAAGGTTTTTTTTCCGAGTTCCGACGACACGGTTCCAAGATTGCGTGCCGCGAGGGGGTGAAGTCACGCACCCCCAACCCCGAGGGGCAAAGAGAATGCCCCCCTCGAGTCCATTAATTCCACCGAGTGGGCACAATGGCTGGCACCGGGTTTCTTCCTCTCATCGATTTTTTCCCAGTACACATTTCCGGTAATCTTTACTCGACGACGCGAAAAAAACTAACAGTAAAAACAAAAGTATTACTTCTCGGAATACATTCTATAAAATCAGACTACGTACGTACGTGCATGCATAGCTTCTTCCAACGGGTTTGTTGGTAGAAGAGAAAGCGAGCTCCTCGCCGTGAACGCGGTACACGCAAGCTAACTCCTTGGTTCTCGACTAAATTTTAATATCGCTAAGTTGTAGATTACATTTTCAAGCGGAAACATTTTCATTACAATAATATCGACGCCCCCACTATTTTTTGGAAATTACTCTAGTTAAATTCACAAATGATATTTGGGATTCTCGCATAGAGATAGTTGGGGAGTCGGCATTTGTACGCCGCCCAGCGCGTGCATAAAATCAGGATGGCATATGATAATAATTAATGATTATATTCGGATGAACTATGATCGTGATCGATAAGAATTAATATTTAAAATGAGCGAATCCTTGGTGTAATGCACCAAACGCTTTAAAAGAAGGTATTTTCAATTGAGAAGAGTAAGGGAAAGGCGAGCGAGTAGCAAGCACCGCGTACACTGTAGCTGCATAGAAACATCTGAAGTACCACTGCTTTATCGCATCGATTTTGAAAACTCTCTGCTGAAAAAAGATCTCTTTTGACAGGACCAACCATCCCGCCCCTATATAAGAGTAAATAATACCAAACCTCCTGCATTGAATATGTTTAATGGGCTGGTTTTACGTCAGACTACCTGCTTCGCTGGTAACAACAAATGTGGTCTTGGACGATGAAACCTGAATATCTTTCGGACTGAACAAGGTTTTACTGAGAATTAGTTGAGAACTTCTTTACCGACCCCGCCAATCTAATGCAAATCCCCACTCATATCAAACAATAACTCTACCTGTCCGATACGGAATCAGCGTTTGGAGACAAGAACACTGATGAGAACTAATATAATAAAACCAAAATGGATTTTCGAGAAAATCATATAATATAGTATCCGGAGATTAACAAGCGTGCTTACGTCCGGATCCCGCATGAGTCTCCAATTAAAACTTTGAATAAGCAAGGGAAATATTTGAAATCGACAAAATGTGATTAAAGGAGACGTACAGACGCAATGTCGGGCGAATACGTCGGATTATCGGTCCGATCCTCGTCTTCATCCCCTCTTCTCAGCTTTTGTTCTCCTGATCCATAACCCACAGTCCCAGAGAGATCTCTTTGAAGAGAGTGGGGAGGGGCCAACGGCACTAAGCTGCTATTGGTTAGGCAGCTTGGATGCCCAGCCAATGATAGGAAGGGCGCTGTTTTGAATCTCATCAGAGGGGAATTTGGTCTGGGCTGCACACATCGAGAGACTGAATATTCTCATCCGGGTTTAATGAAGGTAATTTAAGTTCATGGGATATCTCCCTCGTGAAGCCACAGGATCTCCCGACGTTATCAGTTCTTCCGCTTCTCTTAAGCTATCAACTTTTAAATATATCAGATCCTTACGATCTACGCTGGACTTCGGTGGCCTACTTCATTAAAAAATACGGAATCAAACCAACAAAGAAGTATTGTAACCAAACTCTTTAACAGCGAACATTTATCATGAACATAAATTTTACGTCGTGAATCAAACGCATAACACGTGATTCGTCTTCGAAAAGAAAATATTCAAATGATTTTCTACGATGATGAACTCAAAGTCATTGATATTATTTTTCTGAAATGTTTCTCATATAAACTCCTTATATAACTCTCCTATAGCTCACACACTTTCAGCAATTAATTTAGTCATGAACAGCGTGCAATGTCAACAAGAACTTACAATTTTTAATTCTGCAACGTGACAACAAAATTAAGAAACAAAACAATTTATTAAACACATATTTCACGTAATTCTCCGACCAGAGTTGTCCGCTTTCTGACAAACCCCAATGCTGTAGTTTCGAATTCACCGAAAAATATGTATGCCCTTTTTATATGCAATGAATCCAGCGTTTAACCTATGGTTCGATCTGAAATCGTCCATTGGGAGGAGCTTACTAAGGGCAGCACTAATCCTTAATTAAAATGACTAATGTAAACGCAAGTTTGATCACGGCAGTTAATTTATATTTTAAAAAGGAATAAACAGAAATTACTTTGCAATTCCAGAAGTTACGGCCGATCCAAATAAAATATGTCCGTAGTTTTCGCGATGCCATTCACGAAGGTTGGCCACTTTAAAAAGGGAGAGGGAGAAATATATAACAGCACGATCGCACAAGATTTAGTGGTCGCTCGCGCGCCTTGAAATTGCCCTCTTGACAGCGTGCGTAATTTATTTGAGGAGGTTAGCCCAGATATTTTTTTAACATAGAACCAATAATTTGCCAAACCAAAGAAGTAAATCAATAACATCAGTGGTTAACAGCACTCGACAAAATTCCCCAAGAGAACAAAAATGTACATTTTTGAGGTGAAATCTTCAACTTGCAGCAGCCCATTGTACAAATTTTCATAGACAAACGCCTAGGCAGTGGCGGGACGAACAATTTGAAATCCTACTGTGGGTCAAAATGATATCGGTAGTACTCTAAATCAAAAGCCGCTCGGTACGCGAAGTAATATTTGGTTAAAATTAAATTATAAACTATGCTCAAGAATGCGCCTTTTCTGGAGTCCTAAAAAAATTCAATTCGAAATCTTATGTAGGATCTCATGGGAATTACACTCTGAGCTCAGTTCAAAATGGGGAAAATGGTAAACATTTTAAATCAGTCGATGAGGACCCCAAAATAATGCAACTTAGACTCAGGAGGCCATGAATGGTGCACTCTCATCAAAGAAAGGGTCAAGGGTGGATCCTTGACGACGGTAAACATTGTGACCCTCAAGTATAATTAGTGCCAACGCCCTCGGCACCAAAGTTTTTCACGCTGAGGAAAGAATCTGTTTGATTGATGCATACGGAGAGAAGAGACCCCCAAGGTGTTTATGACGCATGATCTGGCACGTGAACTCGTCCCTGTACGTACCAACTGCTAAACTGCGGCTTGCCTTGGCTCTCTCTCCCTTCTACACGTGCCATTACATTTTCCACAGCAAATGAGTTCACACCAACCTGAATTCGGGTTAAACCAGCTTTAATCGCGCTGTTGAAAACGTTATGTCATCCTTCCATTGCTGAATAGATTGGGCATAAACACACACACACACACAAAGTACGGAGGAAAGAAAGAGAGAACTCGCCCGTTCCGATAAGAGCAGAGGCTTTTATCACGCTCCGCAGACCCTGGCCTTTGCCAACAGCCGTTAGTCAGGAGAGGGTTACGACCAGGGAGCGCGGTTCTTATTCGCCGGGCTGGCATTGGCGCACCGTGGATGTTTATTCATCAATTTATTCCGGGGGGGCTTTAATTAATTCCGCGACGGCACTTTCACCGCGAGAGGGAAACACACACATCCCGCGATTCGGAGCGCTCCCTTCATATCGACTTCGAAAGGCCTTCCTTCCGTTGGTGCAAGCTTGCAGGCGACGATCGGGGCACGCGTTCACGTACTGCAGCAGATGACGCCCCCCGTTCTCATGCGCCACGGAGCCTGCAGAGGTGGCCGCGGTTACCAAGGATGTAAACATTTCCCGACTCCCTTTTCCTTCCTCCCTCCCTCTGCACCGAGAGAGAGACACATACAGGACGTACATTCCCAATATCCGGGGAAGGGATTCGTCGACTCGTAAGAGTCAATTCGAGTTACACTGTTTAAATTAGAGCCGGCGAGCGAAAGACTTAAGGGGGGTTAAATAAAAACTAATTAACGAAGGAGTAAAAAAATGTCTGGATTGAACTTTCGGCTACCGACTGAAGGGTACCAGATCCAAATCTCGGGTGACGCCCTTTGAAAGAACCATCACAAGCAGTGCTATTAAATGGATGACACCTACATCTTAAAAATGCTCCACAAGTAGCTTTAAGGATGTGTGGAGGAGAATGTTGGGACGCACAACTTGTATGCAGAAATATTCACTTATTTACATTTGTACGCACATAAGCACGTACACGAATACATTCATGTTTACAACGTATCCTACATGGGGTGCGCTCTCGAGAGAAGTAATAGTTTTCGCGTTTTGAATTTAGAAAGTGATTAGGTCTGATTTTTGTTATGATTGTATGCGCTAAGTAGGAACGAGTACTTGAACGCGTCAGTGATGCTTATTTCATCTAACTCTCTTAATTTATCTTGGAGGTCGAGTTTACCCACGTAATGTTTAACCGTAATAATTCCCTCGATGTCACTAGTAAATTCAATTGTTCTGTTCTCGCTAGCTCTAAAATACGAGCACACAGGATGGGAATTATTATTGCTCGTATTAGCACACAGGATGGGAAATGGCAAGTGGAAGAGAGAAAGAAACTCGCCCACAATGGCCTGAATATATATATATGTATGTGCTCTTCTCACGCAATAATTTGGGCTTAACTCGGCGTGACCTTTAACCTCACCTACCAACATTTTTATTAATTACTTCGATTTTACCTACTTGGATTAGCATATTTTCTCGGCGAATGTATTGTTCAAAAATACTGTCTTGAAGATTAAAAAAAATTTGACTGCTCGAGAACATCTATGGAATGGTAGGTGTCGGCTGTTCACGGGCTACATATTGACCAAAATTTCACAGAAAATGTCTTATTAACAAACTCTGACCGATCATTTTTACTTGAAAACATAGAACATGCTCCGAATAATTAATATAACTTGAGGCTTGTGACTTCAGGGGCTTGAGCCTACACTTGAACCTTGACCCGAAGGACATGAGATTCAACTTGAACTTTAAGGCGAACTTAAGAAAAGGTGAACTTAAGGCCTTCAAGAGAAAACAGGCGAACGGGCTTGGTTTAGGGAAAACGAACTAGTATAAACAGAACTGTACATCGTCTGAAAGAAATTAGAAGTTGCTATGTTATAATAAAAATTATAACCTAAGTATTGGAAACACATGACCACTAAAGCGGCGCAGTCTCTCCAAGTAAAAAGAGGTCGAAGTTTGACCCTCGGCAGTCTGAGGTACGGTACACGTAACCGTATCGCTATAAATTTCTGTCTCGCTGCCGCCATAAAGAACCAAACTACGCTGCTGTCCCTCAATTCGAGAAAATTAAGTCAAGCTCGGCTCGAAGCTTCAAAAGACTTGCATACTGTTTTGTGCTACATATACATATGTATATATATGCTACATACATACATACACATGAAATAGATCGAGTCGCTTAGACAAATCATTCTATTCAGTCTACTTCCTATAGGAGATAAAATGATAGTAGAATTGAAAAGCCAGACACTCAAGGCTATAACGAATGGCTTTTCGTAAATCTTTACTACTAATGGTGTTTTAAGAGCATAGATTTTAAAATAAAGCCGGATTCCATCCATCGCTGAGGTAACAGTTTATTTTTAGTAGTACAGTCGTAAACATAGACGAATAGTTTCAATTACAATGCTAAGCCCCTATTGAATATCTCAATCCTGAAGATAAAACAGTCGGGAATTCTTCCGATTGAAAGCGCTGATCTACAAATTCATTCCACGATTCAGTTATACTTTCAATTTTCAGAACATAACCAAAATGGCCACCACGTTCATCGTCAAACGATTCACGATGGAGTTTTTCCCAAGTTTTCGTTAAGATTGAGGTCGACCCGCGCCGGAAAAGTGGCGTATTCCCTTACCATGGTTCTAAAGTTGGATTGATGAGACGAACGAGACTTGCTTCGCTTTTAGTTTGCTCTTCCATCTGAGAAGACATCCGAGAGGGGAGACGTGTGTTGGCACGTTCATGATAATGAGCGCATCACGCACTCTCCGACCGTTTAGGGACCTCCGAAGGCTTCTATTAAGCATCCATTGAAGTGTTGACACTCCTTGTATCCTTGAGTAAAGCCAATTACCCAACGCCTAATCGCGACGGAGGGCGTAAGAGCGAAGCGAACCCGTCGGAAGACGGCCGTTCTACACGGGAACGTGTTCACGTGTAGGACGGCCGTCGTAGTATACAGTACAAGTTCTACGTACTATATTATACATGTACACGCGGTACTTGTATAATATAGTCATATCTTACCTATTTCACGGAGTTACTTTTGCGAAAAAATTGAAGAAACTCGTTTCGTTCTTTGAAGGACCTCTTTACGGACGTTTTCGACAACGAATGGTTGTTAACCCGGACTGTAAAAAAAATGAGACGGATTACGCGAAAGGTAAAGTCCGTTTGGAAACCCTACCTGGTCTCGTTTTTTTTGGCCGGAAGGGATCACACCTTGCATTATGGGGATATCTCACAATATATAAAGGAACAAGGATAACAAAAATCACGATTCGACCTCAACTGTGTACCCCGCCGTACCACAGAAAAGGATGGTAAGTTCCCTATTGAAACACCAAATCATCCTCAAGAAATACCCTAGCCTTCGAGTGAGAAAAATATATGTACTACGTTATCACAGATTGTCGGGCACAAGAAAAGTTACGAGGGAAACTATTCCTCTAATGAGAGTCATATAATTTTGAATAACTGAAGGTTCTGCTGAAAATACACTGGAGTTTGAAACGGTTGAAGGTCTGTGACATCGTATCCATGCTCGGATATTAGGATGTAAACGTTAGCGTGCAACATTCAATCATACTTGCGGTATTAGCTCCAGCCGTTGCAGTCCATTTGAACTGAACGCAAATGGAACAATTGAACAGTGGCCTGGCAATACTTAGAAGGCACATAAAGAAAGGCTTTGCAGAGTCTTGTAGCAAACCATAGACACGATTCTATAAGCCACTGAACCATTTAAAGGAATCCAGCGGACCGGAGGAAGACCGCAGGTAACGCTTCATCGGAGTCATCATTTTGAACGTCAAGACGCTCTAGATGACGAATGATTTCGAATCGACATTTGAGTTCAGTTAGATGGGTCTCGAGATAGCCAATCAGAGGACTAATTTCGTAATATTGCTTTTGATTAAGCATCCAGTTCATATTGGAGTGAGCATAGAGAACATGGTATGCCACTGTACAGCCCAAATTTTTCATTTTCGATAAAATCGGGGACTCTTTCTTAAATGGATATAATAGATGCAAAAACAGGTCTATGAATTTACAATTAAGAAATGGCATAACATAAAAAAACATCTGCACATGGCCTGCAGGTCGTCATACGAGACACATAAATATATATCAAAATAAATATGAATATATGTGTGTGTATAAATAAATAAATAAATATATATATATATTATTTTCGCACATAGAAATAGACATATAAGGAAAGGGGATGGATAACGAAATATTTTTACATTTGTGATCTGCTCAATCAAAGTGGTAGGGACGTAAGGAGAAGAATTGCGCTAGGCAAGGAGGCTTTCTCAAGGAGGAGGGAGTTGATGACGGGGACGTTGAGTAGGGATGTTAAGGCAAGACTCGTAAAAACTCTGATATGGAGCGTAGCATTGTACGGCGCGGAAACGTGGTCGCTGAAGCAGGAGGATAGACGTAGATTGGAGGCTTTTGAAATGTGGGTGTGGAGAAGAATGGAGAAGGTGAAATGGACCGAAAGGAAAACAAACGAGGAAGTACTGGAGATGGTGGGTGAGGAGAGGGGTTTGTTGAGAGAAATCCTATGGAGGCAGAAAAAATGGATGAAAGGCGTATTGAGCGGGAGTGGAATGTTGAAGAGGGTAATAGAGGGGAGAATGATGGGCAAGCGAGGAAAGGGCAGAAACAGGATAGGGATGTTGGACGGGATGAAGGGAGGAAAGAAGTACACCGAGATGAAGAGGGACCTGATATAGATTAGTTTGCTAGGTGGGGAGTCAAAATGTTTATTTGATAGTTGTGTCCATCCAAAAACCTACCTTAACCGGTAGATTACCTAATAATAATAATAATGATCTGCTCAAAACCGCCTTCCCCACCTTTCCTGTGTTGGTCTTTTATGTGTTTTCCTATCCCCTTTCCTTATATGTCTATTTCTATGTGCGAAAATAATATTTGTTCGCCGTATGGCGGGATTTTCAAGTTTGAATAAATATATATATATATATATATATACATACATACATTTATATATATTTTTACAATATATGTTTATTTAAAACCCTTATCCTCCCCACTGCTAAGAATTCCGAGAGTGATAATTCCATCTCATCTATTTCGAGAGCAAGATACTTAAAGGGAAAGGAAATATGATATAAATATTTTAATGACTCCACCGAGGCTTCTGAGAGACTCGCTTTTATACGAGTGCTCAATGTAAGAAGACTTGTCTGAAGGACGCCTAAGCCTCATTGAAGTATGCGACTTCGAGGGGACCCAAATAAGATTTCCGTGAGAATGAGAATGGTTGCTTTTTCGACTTGAGCTCGTTTAATTGCGCTCCTCGGGAGACGGGACTCCATTCCCGCTTATTAGATTCCTTCGAGATACAAAGATTTCCATTTAGCACAATGATACAACGCTAAAAGACTTTGAGAAACCCTTTAAGAGGCTATCACCGCAACACTTACGATCTATGCATGCAAATACAAGTGTATATATTTACGGCGATGGGCCCTGGTTCACACACACACACACAAGGTAAGCCCTAGGTTAGATGTTCCCAAACAGCGAGCGGCGGCTTCGAGGGTAGGAGAGGTATGATACGTTATGTCAAACGACAAAAATATAAATAAAACAAAACGTAACTGATCATGAACTACCAAAAACCAGATTTTTTTTCAATTTTGATTCCAAATCCTTAAGACACTGCGCTGGAAGAATGAAAGGAAGCATCTACTCACCGAATTGCTATATTTATGTGCCCTTCATTGTCCAATTATTTTTTTGAAGTTGGGTGTATTTTAAATCTCGCGAACAGTCCACTAAATATTAAAACAACTAAGTTTCATCGATATGCTTGAGGTGGGGAAAGGGTATGTTATCTTTTAAGTTAAAACATTAGTTAAAGAGGCTCGATTCTCCTGCAACCACGACAGTGTATAATTAGATGAACTGGATGAAACGACGTAGTATTAAAATCCCCATTCAAATCGTGAAAGTTGAGATTTGAAGTTTTGATGCATACATTTTAACTTTGGGCACTAATAAAAGATAAAAAGGGTCATAAAAAGTGGGGAGGGGGCATAAATTCAATCATGAGGGTGGCATGGGGAAACGTTTTCCTTCCAGATAAGAATTTGAAAAGGGCGAAAAGATAGACAAGGGTCAAATGTATGAAAATGAGTCAAGACGGCTAGGAGATTTTCAAGACTTTTCCTCGTATCTAAAAGTTACAGTTCTTGAACTTTCTAACTTGAAAGAGTTTCCAGCCGAGTGAAATTAATACGATTCCGTATCAAAGACAGATAAGTAACCTCGGGAGTATTTTACAAAGATCCATCAAAATTTTGCAAGTTAAGAGCAATTCAGACCATTCTGCTGCACACTGAAATATGGCAAATTCCACTGATTTTGCCTTCCAGGTAAACCACGATCTTGATTAAAGGAGCACCTGATGTCAAACCACAGTGTATGGCTTAGCAGGATCTCCGTCGCCTTTAAATCTGACGGCCATAGACATTTATAAAATTTTTCCTTTATATTTCAATAAATAGGAAAAATAAGAATGATAATATATCTCACTTAAAATTTAAACCAGCACTCTAAGATTGTCTTTCAATGAATTATGAGGCCACAATGGATATTATTTCTGTCCGGAGGAGCGTATCGGGGTGAATAAATATAACACGGCTGTAGGGGAAATAAGTGAGACGAAATAATTTACTAATATACGATTAATGCAGTTCTTTGGTTTGGATTTTTCCTGCGAAGGAATCCGTTTTTCTCCTTGTACAGAATGTGAATGATGAATTTATCCCAGGTCTGTCTGGTTCACTGGACTCCTCTGAAAATTCTCCAAATGTGGACTTAGCAGCCGATATGCGGGAGTGAATTATGATGATACACTTGTGTGATTAATTTTTTTCATAAATTTAACATCATTAAAAATTACTAAATCTTAAGAAATTTACGTCCTGGCTCCAGAAGTTTTTTGAGAGAAGCAATTTGTGTGTGAATTTTTCTCAGCATAGTGCACACGACTAAGTACAAAAACTGAGGAACCAGAATACAGACGAAAAACGAGGTGATGAGAAATTATTTGTACAAAAAATATGCTAACCCACAGTGCACTAGAATTTAGGGCATGCTACTCACTATATGATTTACGATCCACTGACATAGAAATGTGCTAAAATGCAATTAATGCCAAAAAACGGAGGGCCTACATTTAATTATTTGGTGTATATACTGGGTTATATTCAAAGGGAGAAACAAATAAGTGAGAGGTGCCGAGGGAGCACTTGATAAGATAGATATGCGAGAACGGAGAATTTATAGAAATTTATGGAATAGCACACCCTTACTTCCACAGTAGAAATAACTTAAAAGGGTGTTGGAATTTTGTCAATTATAGCATGACAGATGAATTTCTCCTAAGTCTGCCTGGTTCCTTGGGCTCCTGATAATACTCTGAATTTCAAGACATCTCCAAATATGGATGCATACGAGCAGTGGCTACTGATGTGCCTGAAAGTCAAGCTTACATGTGAACAGACCCATATTAGGGTTGCACATCCTGCGTGCAATCGTCACTTACATGCTCGCTGTATATCGCCAATGTTGTTGGAAAGCAGAATGTAAGCATTAGTGCACATTTCACCAATTAGGAAACGTCAAATAATTATCTAGGACGCCAAAGGCTCTGTAAAATTTCTATACCCCAGTCAAGGTGGGTAAATTGGACGGAAGGGATGGAAAAAATAGAAATCTTTATTGAAAGCGACTCGGATCCCTCAATTTGGAGGGAGAGGAGCGGCGGGCGCCTCTAGACGTCGCCTCCGCCGCGGCGGTGTAATCCGCCCGTGAAAAGTCGGCAGGTGGGGAAGGGGGGGAGAGATTCAGGGTGAGGGCCACCGCGAAGGAAATTTAAATCGACTGAGGCACCCTCGACGGGGAGGAGTGCTGCCAACTTCCACGCCAGCCAGTTTATATTCTTGTTTTGCAATTTCCCAGGATTCGTGGTAACCTGATCCTGGATATGTTTTCTCCACAAAAAAATTATGTTCTCCCACAAGTAATTTCTATTTTTCTGTGCTTTTATACGCCTTTATTTCTATTTATTTTTATAGTGTTTACAAGCCTAACTGATAGTTTCATTTTTACGGCATTTTTATACAAAAAATCACACCTGAAAACGACGTGAATTAAAACTAGATGTTAAAAATATTAGTCCAGTGCGATCAATGTAATACAACATCAGTGACACCTTACGTTGAGAGTAGATTAATACCGATGCTAGGTTTCTCTACACACTACCCCGGTTCGCTGAAAACTCTACCTCTGCAAAATTACCCACCAATTTCATAAGACGCAAATTACCTCAGCTGTAGACCGCCTCCTCAAATACGTGTTAATATGAACACTATAGCAATGTTCTTTTTTGACATAATGGAATATTTCCACGACATCACACACAATACCGCTACAAATAACCATCACAAGTTTTAGATTTTACGGTGAAAACAGAGAAGAAGTAATCGAATTCGTGATGAATGGGAAAATTGAAAATTCATTTATTTGACAATATCCCCGATATACACGTACACGTATGTGTATATTTCTTAGATAACTTGAAACGGGCATCGTCGTGTGTGTCCTCGTACAAATTCACAAAAACAGACTCAAAAAGCTAATTTCAGAACCATAGAAAAAAACAAGATTGCACAGTTTTTTGATAATTCAATAACCATATTAAAGTTTCAACAAGAATATTAATTTAAAAAATAAAGGGAGGTTTTTACTACTAGGTAATAAGACTTCGGCGTGTGAAATTCATACATGCTGACTACAGTTCCTTCCCCTTGCTTTCCCAAAAAAGTTCCAGAACTCAATAAAATCACTCGGACTGGACTTAGCTGGCGATTCAAAGGCACCAAAGGGATATGACCCTAAGACCCTCCGGCTCTTCCCACAGGGCAACCACCCAGCCCGGTGACTTGATGAAGAAGTGAAACTTAGTCGAACTCCTAGCGCCCCTTCATTTTCACTTAAAAAAAGTTGGCAACTCTGGAATTGCCGCTCGGGATGCCGTGACACCACCTCGGCCACCGGAGGCGTTGTTCCTCTCTCTTTCTCTCCCCACCGTCCCTCCTCCACGAGCCATCCCCTCCGTGGACCCGCCGCAATGCAGTCCCGCCCCGCCGCTGGGTGGTGGCGGAGGGGCGTCGCGATGGGGAGGCGGGGGAGGGACGGGACGATGCATGCAGGAGTAGGGCATTAGGGGAGAAATGGGATGAGGGATCCTCGCGCGCTTGGGCCACTGCCATGCCGTGGGATAGCACCAAGCCCTTACACCATCCTTCCCCCTCTCACCTATGCCTCCCGGCCATACCCCTCGTATCTCACACACCCCATCCTTCCCCACACAGCCGTGCCGGCATCATTGCTGGTCCCGATGTGGGTTGGCGGGGGAGGAGGAGCAGGGACACATCTTCTTCGTACTTTTTTTTTCGCTGCTCCCTCCCAGTTTTTTTTTAACATCCTTCCCAACCTCCACACCCGGGTCCAGATATCAGAAACGATCAACCTAGATCCCCGCCGCGGACTCGGGATAGTCACGTTGTGGTTGGGATGGGTCGGCTCAATGGAATGGATGGAAATGTGAGGGATTTAATTAGCTATATGCGGGGCGGAGAGCAAAGTGGATGGGAAGAGTTAAAACCCATACCTCATATTATGTAGCCAAATTATTGATAACATCTATCGAAGGAGAAATCAGAAGCGATGAAACGGAAACGGTTCACATATAAGAAAAAACAACAAGAAAATTGCAATTCTCAACGAAGCGGAATGACAAACCAAAAATCCGTTTTTCAACTGGGTAAAACTTTTTATAACGACTTGGGAAAGTTGTGTTTTTTTTGTCATTTGCTCATTGTGCTTCAATTTCCGCCCGAGTCTTCTACATTTGTTCAACTGCACAGATCATTAATTTTTACCACCAATGTTAATGGGATACAATGCTTTCTAGAGAATGATTAACCGATATAAACAAAAAGAAATTCGAGGAGAGGGAGAAGACCATGGAAGAAACGAGTGGAAGAGGGAATATTGATTGGGCACATCCCGAGGCATGATATCTTAAAGAAGAAACTATCTTAAGGAAAAATGAAAGGGAAGAATAAAAGAGGAAGGCCAAGAAGAAATCATGAGGTGCACGCAATGTAAAATGCCGGCGCAAGGATCTATGAAGAGATTGGCAGTGGGCCACTTCGGTGAGCCACTACAAACCAACCAATGGAAACGTAAAAAGTGTTATCTAAACTAAAAAAATGGCGGCGTTTGACTTCTCTGCTCACTCTAAAGAGTACTTGAACAAGGGTTGATTAAGGGGCCGCCTTTTCATGACTAACTCGCTAAACAACGCAAGCGACGCACACGGCAGGAGTCAACACTGTACAAGTGGAAGGGGGATACTGCTGAAATTTCCCTCCTGAAGCCCCGGGGTCCATTGCAGTGGGTGACAAAACGTTTCGCATGAATTCCGAACGTGCATTCGAACAGTGAAGGGAGTAGGCAAGGGGAACACTTAGGTGTAGAATGTGCATCTTACGTTAAAAGGATTTTCGGGCCAAAATTTCTCATTTTTCCACACAACCTACCCCTCAACTGCGGTCTCACACGATAACCAATGCTATACGACGAATAAAACCCTTGCAATTATGCATTTCCGAAAATATCTACAATAGAATGAAGAAATACTAACCAAACACTGACGCCTATGGAAGTTCACCGGAATTGAAGTGACCTAAGCGAAATACAGATTTCAACAAGGGGAGAAACTCCGCAATGGAATAACGCACAGCGACCGAATTAGTCGCAATGATTTCAATTCATCTTTATCAAATTGTGGCCATTTCCTGATAGTGAACGGGGGTAGTCACCACACAAGATTGTCAACTACGAACCATATTTCAGTCACATGCCAGCACAATTTGACTGTCTTTCTAAAACGTCAAAAGCACAAATGGGAGGTGCCAAGGTGTAAATGACAAAAAAATAGACGCTCGTCCGCGAGTGTTTGCAAGAGTAAATAAAAGGGTTGACGAGTCTTTGAATTAATCCCTCGATAGAACGAACCCTCCTATATTGTTATTAATGTCCGATATTCCGAAGTAGTGCAGGATTGGATAATTTCAAGTAAAATCGCAAGATTTATGGGCATCTAATAATTTAGTCCATCGTGGTGACCACCAGTCTTTAGGGGTTCCCCGAGGTTAAGCAATACATACATAAATGTCAGACTTTGACTGCCTTCCTGGCATTTTTTTACGAATCGGCCAACCTTTCACTGCCTTTTGCTTGATTCAAGAATCAATGCTTTCAGGGATGGGTTCCAGGTGTGTTTGCAGAATATTCAATGTGTAAGGGCTTAGACCACTAAGAATTAAGAACCTAATAATTCTTAATCGTTCCTAAACCTTTTCAATTAGTGAATTAAACTGCTTGAAATAAGTAAAACAACCGCCTACACAATATTCATCACCTGAAACGGAGTTAAATCCATGATTTAATCTTTAATTATCTGAAGATAAAGGAGAATGGGGTAGAGCCTTAGTCTACTGACCGGAATGACCGGGTTCAAATGCACCAATGAAGACCCCCCCCCTCGGCCCCGGCTTCACCCAAGCCGCGCGATTTTCATCTCCCTCGAAAACCGCAGGTGACACGGGGAAAAAAACGAGACCCGATGCGGGAATTTTACACGCCGTGATGCTTAGAAGCGAGGTGTGTTTTACCCTGATCGATCCAACCAATCCTTGGGGTTGATTACTCTGATGATTATCGGCAAAATCCCTTCATTCTTGACCCGCGTTTCCAAGATTTAGCGATTTGATGAGGGAAAGGTCGCGGGCACATAAAGGACCTTCGATCCAAATTAAACCTTGCCTCTGGCGAACCCCGGCGGACGGACGACGGCAAAGCACACCCGCTAATCAAAACTGCACGAAGATGCTACTCCCCTTCTATCCCACTCCCCCCTGGGCTTTCCTCCCGTCATTACACACAAGACCACAAGGGCAATCGAAAGGGAACGAAAGCCGCACGGACCATGGGATCCACGCACCGCGGCGATGTAAATGATGATAACCTTTTAATTGATCCCTTTCTCTCCTCTCTCTCCCTCGCTCCAACCCTTTCCCTCTCCTCCGCACGCCTACCTCCCCTTGCCGACTCCCCCTCCCTCCCGCGGTCCCCTCCCCCCAGGATCCCGCTCCCCTCACCGCCCCAAGAGGAAAGAGCGAGCAGAGCAAACAGACGTCGGATCCAAGTGGCCTGCAGGGCCGACCTGAGCTTCGAAACCATGGGGGTTAAATTAGCGCCGCTTGCATGGAAACACGTATTCACACCCATTCACACACAAGCGTGCAGATACACACACACACACATACAAAAGCATCCACTCCACATTTCCACTACCCCTCCCCTCCACTTCTCTCTAGTATCTCGAGTGCACGGTGAACGAAGTGCCCGAGAGGAAGGAAAAGCTATTGACCTATTGCATACCAAAAATGAATCTAACACCACCATGTGAAGCATCTTTTCATATATTTTTTTAAAAGCACCATCGATGTGTATTGACCCACCTTCCCCGCGAGCACCGACTCGAGATACTCCAGTCTAAAACGTTCTCATATCCTCCCTGGCGCTCACACCAACGCCATCTCTCGCGTGTCGCACGGGTCGGGAGAAACATCTGCCTTTTTTTTCATTTTCATTTTTTTTCGCTCGAATATCCCAGGGATATTAGGAACAGCCTGTTGTCTCGCTATGCCGTAAAGAACGGAAAGGGATTCGGGGAAACTCATATATAATCTCCCCTACAGCGCACCAAGACTTGAATCATGAGCGTGCTCTTGCATTTTTTTCCTATTTCGCGAAATAAAATTGTCAAATATTTTTTAAATCCAGCTTCAATTTACTGTTTAAATGATAAAATCTGACTTAAAAAACAAAACTGGAAATTTTCCAGTGAAGCATGAATTTTTATATCATTCGCTATGAGGTTAAACTGCAAGTGGAACCCTTAGGTAGGTTGAATATATTTTATATCAGCCTAATTTTGAACTAAAGATTGTGCCATAGTTGTTACGTTAAGACTTGAACGAGACGAAGGATGACGAAATTAACTCTATTCTTACTTTTTTCAGTACTGAAAACTACAGCTCGCGGTGTCTAAAATGGATCGAACACAACGTGGGGAATCGACCCTTAAAACCCTTTACGCACAATTAGTGCTTCCCGCTTTGAAAGTACGAGTTGGTACCTTAAAAAGTGATATGAAACAGAGAACCTTACTAAAACAAATAATTCGATAATCTAACATTTTGAAATTAGGGAAGACAATCCTACCATACTTCATTGAATATTAACCTCCCTTATTATAATAACAACAACAACAACAATAAAATTTATGGGCACTAATAATACGTGCTCAAATTTATTAGAAATTGAAAAGGCTCGTGATGCACCAACCTAGGACGATGACGTAAGTGAGACGAAAATCAAACAAAATGATATCCTAGCTCTCAAGTTTTAGTGTGAACACACATCTCTGGAAAAGGTTCAATCTTCCAAAACTCCCGTGAATTGTAGCGCACCATGGTGCTATCAAATGATATAAATCCACCCAGGACGTGAATGACACCTAAACTTTGCGTGAGGCCGTTACCCGCGGCTTCACGATTTCCCTGGCGCATCCGTCTTTTCATCCTCTCTCGACTTTTCCTTATTAGCACGCCTCTACTCTTTAACACTTGGCCTGCCCGTCATCCTTTCCCCTCCCTTCCTATGCCTTCCTCAGCCGAATGCCATTTTCGTACGAAGCCTTTTTCATGCTCTAAAAGCCTTGGAGCCAGTGGACGGTCGCCTCGCGACGGAAGAGCTCATAGGAAATATAAACACGCGGTGACGTAAAACGAACTGGAGCAAGACGGAAGAGTCATGAGGCCAGCCGAGGCAAATGGAAAAAAAATATATATCCCCACCGCCCACGGGATGCAGACCTAGCTAGGGACGAGCAGTTTAACGTGCCCAGTCAGACATGCCCGGAATGATGCACGATCAATATGTGAGAGTGGCTTTCTTCCCCATTCCTTTTGGAACGGAATGAAGGAAATAGAAGTTACCAATCCCTAATTTCAATGGAGCGGAACCACAATTTTTTTTAACAATCCACGTGGAAGCCTCAACGATATTCAGGATGGCTGGCGAAATTGATTTTTAGAGTTTCCTCATTTTTTTCAGGCTCTATAAATTCTTGGTCGTGTATTTCGACCTTTTCATACGCATTGTTCTCTGATTGCTCTAGCATTTTCTTCAAAAATTGTTCCACCAGATGTAAACTGCAGTTAAAATGTCGACGGACAATTCCTGCCCAATATGCCCGTGACAAACCGGATGGTATGAATTCCATGAGATTTCCACGAGTTTCAATGAGCATCATTCAACTGGACATGACTCAAGATAGTGACTACAATACAACTCAATTGATTCCACTATTATTATTTTTAATTTTTCACACCATTAGGCAATCGGTAGAACGAAGACAAAGCCGTTAGGGAAAATTTTACATCCTTTATTTATGACCAATTTCATAACGAGAATACAACCACTATTTTGAGTAACAATTTAAGGTGAATTGATTTTTCCGATGGAATTGAACGATTTTCAGTTTTACCAACAGCCATTATCAAGGCGATTAGTAGTGTCGGAGTATTACAACGAATCTTTAAAGTTTTGGCACAAGAATGCAACATTTTATTAAGAGGTGATTACATATTAAGTCCCTAAATGTAGTCTGCCATGCAAGTATGATAGTTTCAGGGAAAATTGCTATCCCTTTCAATAATTAATGTGGCAAAGCGAAGTCTACCAACCTACACTTGGAACCAAACGATACCGCACAACATTATCGTTTCAGGAATATTATTCATTTGAATGCAAAACAGATGAGAGTAAAACGCATGTTTTCCTAAAAACAGTAAACACTTTGGTCGCTGTACTTCTTATTCAAAGTAGAAAGGTAAGGGATATATTATTGTACTTAAATCACCTGTCGACGGGACAGATTGAAACTGTTTCACAATTATTAAATAGAGAAAAAATTATAACGCCATGGCTAAAGGCAGTTTATTTTATCATTCTTCGACTCACTGGTTGACCACATACTTTGTTCAGAACCTTACAATAGGACAAGAAATGTCCTCTTTTATCAGTCACCCCCCGAAACTTCCCGAATATTCATAATTTACCAAATTTTCTTCGGACTATGGTCACGCTGCCATCCATCTCTGCAAATTCAACGACTACTCTGGGCGGGTATCGTGCCAAGGCATCCGTGTTTCACACAACTTCATCGTCTGGAGCCCACGTTGGCTCCAGGACACGTTGGAAAATCGCGTACTCCGCGACTCTGTAACCATCGGGGTATTGCGCTCCACGTCGCGACACAAAGAAGCCGCAATCGTATCGATTACCAAGCATGTCCCTTTACTTTTATTTCCCTTCCCAACTCCAGCCCTTTGTAGATACCGCTTCGCAGTACGCCGCGTCAGTACATCCCCGAGCTTTAGCCGATTAATCCATATGAGCAAAATAAAAGTTTTGTCTCATTTCCATCCACTCAGAATCAAACGAGGTATACCAAAATATGATTTAATTTCCATCACTTTTAGAACATCTTAGTGTCGTAGTGCCAACTATCATTGTTGCAGTGATATATCTGGCCCCAAAGCAAGAATAGTCCCTAAGAACAGACACTGTCTAAACTGGACTCTACTTATCCATTATGTAATATCAGTAATCAACTCGAAGATCGGTTTGGTAGGTGATAAAGTTCACCCAATACTAAGCCCAATGGCGTGTCAAATTCACACATCAGGGTAGGGAGGCCAGTTCCTTTCCCCGTGCCGGTTTCCCAGGAAGAGCTGGTACCGAAAAAATCACATAGCTTGGGTGGATCCGAGGGTACCCAGAGAGCCCGGGAAGCGAACCCGGGCCCTCCGGCCAGTAGTCCCAACGCTCTACCCCTTGACTACCGCGACCCACTCAATATACGTATAATGAATATATGTTCATTCATTCAGACATACATTATATATATATATATATATAATTCACATGGGCACAGATATAAGGAAAAGGAATAGGAACACACAAAAGACGAACACAGGAATGTTGGGGAAGTTAGAATCGAGAAGATCACAAGCGTAAAGTAGTTTCCTCGACCGGAGCTCACACAAATACACATTAAAATAATTTACGCTCTCATCTACCAATCAATTTTTGCAGAGCTAGAATATTTTAATGCCATTTCTGACTGGCCTTCCTATGTCGTCACTTTAACCCCATACTCTACCACAGTGCTCTCCTCCCATTCTTCCCTCTGTCGTAGACTTTCGCCCTTCCCAATGGGACTGTTACTGCGAGCGATTAAGAAAAAACCTCTGCGAAGACTCAAATTGGCGAATAGTTCACTAGGCCAGAATGAAAACATGGGAAAAGCCCTGCTTGAGAAAGCGGTTGTCGGCCGGTTACGGCGGTCAAGCCGGACGTTTACGGAAAAGACGAGATGAGAGCGAGAGGGGAAAAAAGATAAATGCAAGGCGAGAGGACAAGGGCGAACAAAATGGCAAGCGTTGAGGGGGGAGGGGCTGGAAAGAGAGCGGGAACCGGACCCAGGTATGGCGGGAAAAGAAAGCAAAGGCGAGAGACGTCCTCACGTCCGAATAAGTTCCGTAAGGGGAGGCCGAGAGAAGGAGAAGCCGACACCTTTTAAAGAAAACGATATCACCAAAAGACGGAACGTCGCAAGGGACTGTTTAAAGCAGATATCCAACTGACACAGCGGGCGGGAACAGGCGTGATACGCATCAGTTGTTCCCAAAATTGGTTTCCCGAACGCAGCAAACTCGAACGGTGCCGTCCTCTGGATTTAAAATTATGAGGCATGATTCACGTTGCTGTTCAGCAGGACCTGTCCATGCAGCATGCTCCAAACTTTCCCGTCATTTCAGGACGGGAAAAAACAGCAGCGCCACGCAAAAGTGTACGGTTTATCGGGGAACGATACCTCAAACGGCATCAGAAAATGTGAGTCGCGACCATGTGGGGCCGGCGCGGAAATGCATCACGGGAAACGTCAAATGGTAAAGGAAACAGAGGCAAAATTGTCTCAATTTAACGATTTAGCTCTTCATGGATTCCAACAAAGGAGGATTATTCGGATTGACATTTACTTAGTTCTTGGCTTTTTTCGATAATTCTTTACCATCAAATTGAACTCTAGGTTGCATAGATCTTATCAAATAATTCAAGTGCAGGCATTTGTCAAATATACAAAATTGGAACATCTACATCTTCAGAATTTATCCTCTACACTTAGTACCCTACCACGAAACTGACGGTGCGTTATAAATTTTGTGGTTAACCAGGGAAAACAACAAAATTTGTTGGGGTAATTTGATAGTCCATTCACAGAGGCCGCTCATTTATCCTCTTTTATGATTACAACCACATAATAACCGAATTGGGAGATTTATTAAGTCAGTACAATACACACAAAAAATTATATAATGTACGCATTACTCTTACAAAATAATTATTTTGAAATTAAAATTTTACTGCATAAACGAAACATTAGACAACCGTAACTCAAAATGGTGCCTTCTCGGATATTTGTCAGGTGGCAAGCGATCAAACGAATTAATACACCCAAAGGGGTAAGTTTTCCACTCAGCGAAGCTGGTACGAGAGAGGGAGGGGGAGGGAGAGAAAGGAATAATTGTTAATGGAAAGTGACCTACCAGAAACAACACGATGAACTCTGAACACAAGGTATCACTCTCCCTATTTTAAGACCTTGGGATAACCTCGGCGGAGGCGAGTCGAGTTGGGATTTATCACAATTATTAATTAACCAGTTCAATAGTTTAATTCAACGTCTTTAAAAAGTATTTAGGGTACTATTACTTACTTTATGGCAAATAAAAGCTGGCGCTACATACCATTATGGACTTTTTATTAGGTTTAATTTTAAAAGGTTTACGGACACATGTTCTCAGATAGAGGATTAAGCGTTTTTCAATTTTCTAATAAAGTCACTAACGTGGTTTCGGCGAAAATCTACGTAAATCTGCAGGTCATTTGCACAAAGATGGTATAAGAAGGCTTTTTGAGGACCAGAAAGATCACGAATGTGGATATCGATATACGGAACAACTTGATTGCATAACGTGAATAGCTTTTTTCATTAAATGTGTAACAATATTCTCATCAAAGCGGATAACAAAAATATAAGGAGGACAAATCTGTGAAAACGTGTACTCGGCTAAATTACTCTAGCTAAAATGACATACTTCAATTATAAGGTAAATTACGAAAACAGTTTACATATTATTTCTTTCCATGGATACAGGGTGCACTGGTACACTGAATTCACTGAGAATCCGGTATTATAATCTCATAGCCGCCCAGAGGTAGACATGTGTAAATGAAATCTGGCCATTTCATTATTAATAAGTGATTAGTCAGTGAAAAACAGGCATAGTTACAAATATAGATATACTACAACATTACTATTAAAATATTACCTTCTCCCTTGAAGTTTCATGTATAACTATCAGGACTTGACACCTTCTAAAGCAAAATACCTTTCTTAAAAGTTATAATAAATGACCGATAACAAATTATTCAAATTACATTTGTAAGAAACAAAAAGTATGCATAAATAGGGCTAACAGAAATTAATTAAAATAATTACTCCTAAATCGACCAGTTCCCTCTCGGTTCTAATTGCTTTCACTTCAAAAAATTGTTTTAAAACGCACTTAAAGGAGCCATTAAAACAGAAGCAGAGAAGAAACATCCCTTGCGTAATGCTATTAACTTAATTGTGTTTTTCCGCAGACATTTAATGCGAAACGCTTGTTACATCAATAAAAAAATAAGCGATACAAAGTGGATGATGCACATCTCTGCAAAACACACACTAAGCACCAATGATTTACGATGAAATTAAGACACCTTCCGCTCAATTATTTTAATAAGAAAATATGTACAAGGCAATTAAATGAATCAGGCCGGATCCTTTTACAGCATGCTCGGGGGTGGTGCTCGATCGCCGCCGTGAATCCGCACGAAAGATCTCGGTTCTAACCGAAGCCGCCATGCAGCGAGGGCGGTACGTCAAAGGGTTCTTGGGCAGGGAGGACGACGTGGCCGGAGACGAATCGGCCGACGTTCATTAGGAGGACGGAATCACGCGAGCCGCGCGGGGGCGGGTCGTCCCTTTTCTGGTTGAAGAACGACCGGTGAGATGAGACGGGACGAAGGAGAGACTTTCGCGACGAGCGGAAACAGGTTTCTTTCCATCTAGAGCCAGGTTTTGAGACTAATTCACCATCCGCGCTCCCTATGCAACCATTATATATACATACATATAGTCAATATATATATATATATATATATATATATATATATATATATATGTATACACATTTTTATCTACGTCCAAT
Source organism: Hetaerina titia (assembly GCA_037158775.1). Classification (NCBI taxonomy): domain Eukaryota; kingdom Metazoa; phylum Arthropoda; class Insecta; order Odonata; family Calopterygidae; genus Hetaerina; species Hetaerina titia. Next base: position 85,274,312 of record CM073770.1, read on the forward strand.
TAGTGGTCCGAGCGCTTTTAGTTCCAGATTATTAAATCTGTATACATGAGGTAACGTTAGTCTATTATTGACATCCATGTCCTGAGATTGTTACAAGAATAACTACGAAGCGTGAGGGATCCATTTCCGAAGAAATTATTAATTTTCTTCCAAAGTTGAAACTCTAGCTCGACAACACTTAGCCACATCGCAACAATATCGAGCAGGGGCCACATCCTACGAACACAGGAGCATAGGGATCGACCGCATATAGTATTCCTGTGTAACACTCATGCTCCTATTACAACGGGAGATTTGCACCGATTAAATAAATTAGCTAATCCACCAAATAAGAAAGAAAACGAGGTAATTAGAGAGAGGTTCCATAGCACTGAAAAGGACAACGGAGTCGAGACACGAGAATGAGGATGCAGGCAACTTTTTAACCTATACGACCATCGACGACACCTTCAAACACGACGACGCTATCAACGAGGATGTATTGGGGACATGGAGGGATAAGGGAAGCGGAGAATGAAGGGCTTGTGCAGAGGGAAAAGTAAATGAATTCCAGGACAGTCCTCAACGTTCATCTTGAATCCGAAGGCGTCAAGAATAGGGTTAAAATTCGTACTCGGTTCGTTTTTTCAAGTGTTCGCCTAACTAAATCGCGCCACTGGATCCAATTTCCATCACCGAATTGGAAACCAGGCACCTTCTCAACGAGAAAAGCAGACGTCGATTTCAGTAGCAGTTAAGGCACGGACGCCGCTTATATCTCAAATGCATCAAACTTCGCTAGATCGGCTAAGCGACAAAAGGAGGACATTTTTTTAGAAAATTTTCAGAAATATACCACGCTCACATAATACTTATCAAGCACGGATTAGGAAAAAATACCGAAAAACCTCACTTGAAACTAAAATTTAAAAAAACAACTAAAGCAGATTGTATTGGATAAGTATTAACGTGTGCTAACGACAACTTCCGGTCTTCACTGGTCTAAAACACTTTGTAAATATGAAGTCTTTATGGAAGTATTTGTAGTCTCCTAAGATAATCAACGACAATATACAATGGAGAAGGACTTTTTCAACGTGTACACGCCACATTATGTATTAGAAAGCCACTTCACTAGTACACTTCCACAATATTACATCGAACCGACGAACAATTACCTAATAAAAGGTACGTATAATTACGTTAATTTCACGTTCATTTAAACATCACCAAGCACCAAGCTACTTTTTTCTGCGGCTTTACTATGGTCGACTTAATTCATGACTGAAAAAATCCGCGTCGTGGAAACAAAACACAAGAATAAGTTCAGGTAAATGGACGCGGCGGTTTATTCATAAACAAGTAGTTGCACTGGAATTTTAAACGCCAAGCTGGTGCTATTATAGCCTTCGCATTCATGAATGAAGTTTCCTTTTACAATGACTAGAATACTTAGCAGAGGCATTCTCCAAAGCGTGTCATTCTAATGTGTTTCGTGTTTCCAAGAGACACGTTAATTTAATTCAATTAATTAATTTTAATGAATCAATAAACATATATGTTGTCAGCATTACCTTCTGCATGTGCGTATCTAAGTTATAATATAAGAATCCTTTATAATATTTAAAAATCATCTCTCTCAGCGAGTTAAACGTTACTGCAACCCACAGTAATCAGCCTGAATGATGGTTTTGATACATGAGGGGAGATTTAAACTTAAACTAAGTCTTAATATTGGCGAAATTCAGGCATTCACAATAGGAATATCATTTCTTCCCTGTGCAACATGCAGTTCCCCACGAGATTGCTGTTTCCAAAATTTTCATTGCTCCGAGTTTAGGCAGGGTGGTGCAGAATTGAACTTCAGAATAAAATGTTATCTGTCGTGATTAAGGAATAAATAATAAAATCAACAGCCTTGTGTACGTGACGACATGTATACAACTTTGTCAAACTGATACAATTCAAACTATTACATTTCTTGGATTGGACTGGATAAAATAAGAAGTCTTCAAAGGCATTTGTGAGATTGCTGGAGTTACGTTTGAACAGTAGTGAAGCAGAGATGTCAAGGGAGAGCTAAAACTCACCACTCGTGGAATGAAAACAAAACAAAATAAGACCCCTTGCGTACTTTCCGGCGCAAAAATTACAAAAAAAACTCTCCGGGGAACTTCTATTTCGTTGCGTATTCTGTACACCGTACACAGACACAATCGCTCGGTCGGAAATTAGTAGCACGTTTCCCCTAGGAGAGCTTATAGAAAGAGAGCAAGCTCAAACCGCGTCAAGCTACCACTTCTCGCAACTTAAACTTTTCGCGGTTGGATTGGGGGCAGCCGGAGATTGGGTTTTACCACATCAACATCGAAAATAAAGAAGCAGTTCAAGGACGGAAATAAGACAGGAGCTTGAGGATGATCGAACCTGAGGCTTTGTGGACATCAATCAGAAGCGGTGAAAAATGCTACTGATGGAACCAATGAATCAAAATGACAACTCTTTTATGTTACACGGCAAAGGCTTGTCTCTGCACAGCGCTTAATTCGTACGGACGATGCATTATACCGGGGACTAATCAAGTCAAGTCGTATATTATTAGTTTTCATCGAAAGTACAACCAACATATTTCTACTCACCTCAAAGTGTTAATACTTGTCAAACAAACGCAAGGAGATAGAAAAATCACATTGCTCACGCCTATCGTGTCCGTAAGTACTGTAAAAAACATACATTTTTGGCGGTAGGTCAACCGCACTGGATAAAAAGCAACGTTGCATTCAGAATTAATCCGGATAACGTGATACCCTACCTAATCGCGAAATAATTTGCAAAAATAACACAAAGCTACTGCTTCTGCTATGAATAAATATTGAGGATTTTGAAACTTAAAACGCAGAATGTAGTAACTTTGCTGAACCAAGAACTTTAAAAAAATGTATTTAATATTTATAAGCCTAGACAACATTAATATGATAAACCAAAATACATGCAATCTTGAATCAATGTTTTCTCGTGTTTTTCCAAAATTGAGGCCATTAATTTCCGCTTTTCTTTCATTGGATGAAATCAATTCACAAGATACTAGCGACGAGGGTGGACTACTAAATTCAACCATTAAAATTACCAAATCATAAAGTAAACGTTAGCTTCCTCTGCAAGACATCTTTCACAACTGCTAGTACTACGAGATGAAGATTTGCATATCAAGTTTAATTTCTCTAGAATAAATATTTTGAAGCTCCGACTCCATTCAGAGATAATTAAAGAGGTAGGAGGTGAATCATATACGTATGAGCAGCCGATTTGAAAATCCTTTAATATTTTGTGGTGGCGGGAATATATTTTGTGCTCAACTTTATAACAAATTACGTGGGACTGCACAAATTCCAAGAAAGGCCTTCATTTTTGGTGAGGTAAAATTAAATTGTTCAACGTCATACAGTTAGTCTTATTCATAAGTCACCCGCAAGACTATCACCAGCTGTCGTGCACCTTGGTGAGCGGCTAAATAACGTTTTACCTTGAGGAGCTCGTTAACGTTTTGACTGGCGATCGGGTGCGACACGAATACCCCTGATAAATAAAACACGAAGCAAGAGTTCTCGATGTGTTGTATCAATATGTCGAAGACTTCTCAATGCACGGACGCCAACCTCCTACTGCTACAGCAAAATACAGCACGTCTTGCAAAACACCGATGAGTACTAGTTCATTTAACATTATCAGGATAGGCATGCTTCCCAATTTAGATGAGCACAAGGTTAAAAGGAATGTTTTGCAAAAAATATCTTAAAAACAGATAACTGTAATTAACGTATTTCAATCAGTCCGCCCTCTAGACGCCCGAAGAGCAAACCCAGGGCATTTGAAGTGATACTTTGAAAATATTATCCTACCTTTCATATACTCAAAAAAAAGTCTTCACTGTGGAAACATTTCCCGAAAAAATTTACGTTCGCAGTCTCGTAGATTTCACATGGAGTTACTTGAAAAAAACCGTGATCTTTATACAGTGCTTTTCCGATATAGTGTCTAAAATTTTACGGATTTTCGCTTTATGGAGATTGTGCCTTTCTTCCACCATACACCTACTGTGAAATAAAATGGAAGAGAAAAGAAAATCCTTAACTCAACTGAAAATTTCCCAAGGGCGAAAGAAAATCCTCGTCGTTGTCATGAATCCCAAAGGACGACAGCACTCCCTCGACTTTTCCCGGAGGTGCGCCTGTCGAAATCCACTAGGGATTGAGACTACAAAACGAGTAGGGAGACAGAAGGCTATGTATACGGACAGAACTTGCGGCTAAAGGTAAATAAAATATTTCATGAATGTGGGCAGTGTGCGGCGCATGTCATCCAATCAAGGGAAAGGATTTCAATGCATGAGTGCAGTTTGACTTCCTTCCTCTGATTGGACGAACGAACTGTGCACCGCCCGCACATGTGAAAACGTACATGTACATATGCACCCTACGAACGTAGCAGTTCAGAGGCATGAAAAAAATCGAGGTAACTATACGTAATCCATTGGTGTATTCAGTATCACTTGATTGGAAACAAAACCTTACTAAAAATTGGCATTAATGTTGTCACCAACGACAGAGATACTTGGTTTTATGGGAATTTTGTTGGGTAACATTTTAGCTCATTTTTCATGGGATATTCTGAAAGTCGACGCTGGAATGCAAAAACAAATATTCACATCAGGAGATGAACGAGGATCAAGCATTTGTTTTCCATCGGCAGAACCACGTCTTAACGACAATAATCGTTGAGTAAACCGATAGTCCACGTGCGCGTATTCCATGAAGTGACGCGATCGAAATAAAAAATAAATATGATTCAGAATGGCAACGAGGTGAGAAAGGGAAAGTTGAAAGGGCAGATAGTGTGCATAGGAGGATACCGACGACCCCTAATATGCAGTGAAACAATTCATAAAGCCCTGAAAAATAAAAATCCACACGGTCTGTCAGCACCAGAGTTGAGTAATGCACTTGGACCACTTCCTAAGGCTCTCCGCTGTGCAGTGAAGCGACCGCACCAGGCGCCACGGCATTCAGGCGCCAGCCACGGATTTTCAACGTTAAAGAGGCTTAAAATACCACGCTAACAATTCGAGCTACGATGTATGCTTTGTGGCCAAATGCACTTTGAAAAGAATGACCGACGGATGAAGAGAGAACGTTGAGTGCCCACAAACTAGACCCTCACCGTATCTCGTCAAGATTATATTCGCGAAATATTCCCCCACTACATGAGCAAACCATTACTTTCATCAAAAAGGCCCTTAAGTGCAAAACGTACATATATACCCTTCAGTGAAGCAATTCGGTGGTACAATATATCGTGTCGATATTTTTCATATCGAATGAGCCTATATGTCTCTAAGGTGCCGATATAATACGGTCGATAGTACAAAATGCACATAAATGACTTTCAATTTGACAGTCTTGATGGAACAAAATGACGACTTGTCGATATCTTTCATAGTCTATTCGGATAATAATAAGGCTACGATATAATATGGTGGATAATTATCGTCCGAATAACGACATGGATGATGCAGTCGATACGACGATATGGCCGCCATTACGATATTGCTCTTGAGTGCTCAGGACCCCCCAATGTTGTCGAAATTGTTCGATGTACCCGACATTCATCGATTAATTTTAGTAACCTCAACATTTATTTTATTCCGACGGTGGAAAATGAAAAATTAACTTCTTACAGGCCTTAAGTTTCGTCAATACAACAATAAGTTACATGGTACAATTCCAACGTTGGAAAATGTTTCCATACGTGAAACATTCGTCCAACCCAACACCGTTTTACTCCAACTTTCCAAAGGCAGAGGCGAGGGATTCTCACAACAATTTTTTAATATTCAAATGCAGGAACGAAACGAAAAGGGCTCGACTCGCAGAGCAAACGTTTTAACGCCGCAGGAGTCTCATTTGAAGCAAAAAAGGCCCGAGTCCGCGCTAAGTGGACGACTCAATGATTCAAGGGGGCATTACATGCATTTTATCTGACCAAAATATTCATTAGGGCAAGCCGGAGAGTTCTATAGCAAGACAGCCAAAATGCCATGGAAATCCCATCCCCTCCCTACTTCCACTACACACCTCGGCGGAAGGGGGAGAGAAAAAAATGAAATAATCCTAGTTAACGCCGCCGCGCCGGGGATAGGGAAAGTGAAGTGCTGAGTGGGAACAGAAATAGTCATCGGAACAATGGGACGACGGATGAGGAAGAGCGAGAGATTGAGAGAGGATGAGAGGGAGACTTACTAGAGGGGGAAAGGAGACATCACTCGGGGAGAGTGATGAGAAAAACCAGGGAGTAGGGCAAGAGAGGAAAGTGGGGAGGTGGGCGTTAATTTTGACGGCAGGGAGAGGGAAGGTTGGGGGGTGAAATTAAGTGTGCGGAGTGGGGAGGGGGAGAGGAGTGCAAACGGCGGGGGCTCTGCCGAAAGGGAGCAACAGAAACTGGGCCAAAGGGGGAGAGAGAGAAAGAGAGAGAGATGTGACTGCGGCGGAGCGCGGAGGGAGGAAAGGGTAGAAGGGGGTGAGGGGGGTTAGGAGGAGTGTATGGGGCAGGTACAGGCGGGGGAGGGGCCGAGAGGGGCGTGTGTGCCTGAGAATATGTGCAAGGGGACGGAGGAAGGATGAGGAGAAAAGGGTGCGGGGAGGAGAGTGTGGAGGGTTTAGGGTGCGGGAAGGAGGGGCGAGCAGAGCAAGGCATTCGGTCTGGATTACGAGGCCGGATCAATAAAGGGTCTCTTGCGGAGGGAGGGAGGGAGAGGCGGAGCGGAAGGAGGGGAGAGGGGGCTGATGGGGTGGAAGAGGAGCACGAGTGGGGGAAGGGGTGTTGCGGGAGAGAGAGAGGGGGTAGGTGGAGTCAGCCGGGGACCTCCTTCGGGAGAACGGGAACCGCGGCCGACCAATCGGCGCCCGGCCGGTGACCTAGCTCAGAGCGCACGTCGCGAGGAGTTTGGTTTCCAATCCGCAACCTAATTGTGCAATTTACGCGGTAACACGTACGACGTGATTTTATACTTACTCTCTCCGCGAGGTGTCGAGGGTAGTCTGGGGGAGGGGGGGTCGGAGATAAGTAGAGGCGACGACGACTGTGCTCGACGGCGCGCGCTTTTTTGTTTGTTTCTTACATTTCCGCGGATCGACAGGAGAGGGATTGCGGAAGGGGGTGCATACGGGAGGAGGAGGTAGAAGACGCGGGTGACGCGCCCCTCGCTGGCGTCCGTATGAGATAAAAATTATTGCGACATCGCGACGAACGAGCATTTGAAGGAGTTCTAGAATCGTGAGACGATTTTAAGATCTTTGATCGGTGCAACTGAGAACCTAACCTTAGCCTTGCTAACCCCACCGCTTACTCTACCATCTGTGAAACATAAGTGGCTATTCAAAACATCATACATAAAAAATACATGGCGTCGACATAAAAATCCAAACGTGCAACCTGACATACAATACCGCAAAAATGCCAATGGAAGAAGGACGTTCATACTATTTAAATTACTACGACAATCCGTGTCAGACTAGCGAGCAGTCGATGATGGAATGTAATATGAAATACCTCTGAATGAAAGAATGGAAAACCTCTCGGATTCTCTCGCTCGAAATTACTACTGAATAAACAATTGCAACCCCAAAATATTTCATTTGAAATCCGGCGTTCATCAAGGGACATCGCACGTACAAAGAGAGAACAAGTCCGTATATTTGCGCCAGTTTTTATGGCATTAAACTTGAGCCATTGCAATGAGTTCCTTCTCTGAAGCAAGCTCTCGATTCTTACCGACACTCATTTTAAACTCATTCATTTGATATTTCATCTTCATTTAATAGTTTGGACTTTCAAAAACTATTTAAAAGAACAATCAATTAATTTTTATATGCTCATGCATGACACATTTATGATACATGTAGTTACATGTACAATAAGTAAGAACTATTTTGTCAGTTCCCGGTCCCAGGGAAATATGCACACACCTATGTGTGTGTGCATATTTTGAAAGACGAAGAGCAAATATTCCGCGAATGATCCTTCTCCATGAACTGTAACTCCCCCCCCCCTTTCCTGTGTTCCACCCCACGCTCGTCGCGAGCACGGAAACTCAAATAAAACACCCTCAACAGGACCACCGGAAAATGACGAGCAGGGTGAAACTTTCCAACGTTTACACGGATCCCCCGTGTGGTTACCGACAGCAGACAGTCGAGTGCTCAGCGACGTGAGAAGATGTACCGTCGTCCACCCCTTCAATTGCGTCCCGCTAATTACCAGATTCGCTCCTTGCTTGAGCAGCTTCGCGACCTCATTATAATTCCATGTGCATATCATACATTCATTACAGGAAACGTCAAAACGGCCCTTTCTAAAAAAACTGAAATACAAATCTGAAATCTACAACACACACGCTGAAAACGAATGCCGCACGCAAAGTAAAAAAATCATATACATTTTCAAAGTTGTTGGGATACACAAAATACCTTGTTTGAGCAAATAAATTTCCGAGGATTTTTAACCATTGCAATTCAAATGTATGCCCTTTTTCATGGATCACTTAACGCCTTCCCTTGGCATGGTCATTGTGCTCCAATTAATTCTATAGCTTGTTTAAATTAGGAAGCACGAGTAAGTTCTTCAAAACAGCAATAACAAGGCGGACAAATGAAAGATTACCATCACTGCGTTGAAAAGATTACAAGGAAATATTTATATATAAATAACTGTGTAGAATTTATAATACTTTCATTTATCTTTTAAAGAGTCCACCTGCAGGTTACTCGCCATTTCAAAAATTATAAGTAACGAGCGCTAAATTGTCAAATAAAACTTCTTCCAAAAAGTATCACAATACTAGTATGAGAAAAGAGAACACAAAAAAAGCACAATATGTCATTGAATTTCCTACAACCTGTGGTGAAATTTCAGCCCTAAGATAACTTAGCCAACAGGAAGTTAGCACGAGAAAACCGAAGCGTCATACCAAAAGAATTCGTCCGTGGGCATAGTGTTATGCTAGATACGAGGGGTGTATTACCACTGTTTCCACAAACAACCTTGCACATCTTACATTGTATCCTCAGAGTAATGGAAGCCATTCTCCCACTCACGAGCGTGTCTCGCCAGCAACACCCGCCTCGCAACACCCAACCCGCTGGGGAATGGATTTTCGAGATTGGGTGACTGTCGAGGGAGAAGGAGGGTCATACGAAAACCGTCGGCAAACAAAGAATATGCAGGGAAGTGGCTCAGTAAAGCCACTAAAGGATATTCCAAACCATGCACCCATAAACCCAAGTCGGGAAGTTGTTAAAAATAGGTTGATTTGGTATTTAAATACGGTACCTCGAAAGGGCCAAGGCTGCTCACCCGGAAGGAGATGGTCCTGAAAAGAGAATTGGTGTCGTTTAATTATTTTTTAAAATGGCGAGAGAACTTCCAACATGCTAAATTTAAAACAAACTGCAACGACAAGCAAAATATACATTAACTAAGAGATAGCAGCCATTTCAAATTTGTAATTGTATGGGTCATCATATTTTTGTGAATGGATTAGCCACCATGTACTCCAAAACAAATAAGAACACAAACCCCTCTAGTGCAAGAGAGTATTTTAGCGTAATGCAGCACAACAAAGAGGCATGATCACTAATGGGTCCACGGTTTACTGTCCGTAAACGTCATAATCTTCGCAAACTGAATACGTACATTCGATTTTATACTTCTGGCAGCGAATGTATTTTAAGATAAGATCAAAATGTGATCCTATTTTATCAGAATTTGTTCTATTTTAGTTTTTCTCAGTGAATGAAGTATCTTTTCAGCTTCACACCAATGAAAATCACAATCTTACATCATTACGAAAATTGGCAAAGTAGATAGAGAGTAAAGGAATTAGATGATGAATCGCAATAGCAAAAGGACGATTGAGGCATGGATAGGTTAACGACATAAACTAGTGAAATACGTACGGTGAGAATAAGTTTAGATAAGGGGAAAGACATACTAATAGTTGTTTGCAGGGGTCGGGAAAGAAATAAAGCGGGTGGAATACATTCGAAGGAGGATCAAGGACAAATTTAACGAAAGAGACGATGAGAGTTAAAGACTATGGTAGAAGGGCGGATTTTAGATAAGCAGAGAAAATGGAGAAAATGAAAGGGGCATTGTTCACGGTAAAATAGGGATTTTGTAAATTGAAAAGGTGGAGCTGAATGCATAGAACATCGCACAGAAGACAAAACTGTGATTGCTATAAATGTGGCTCGGAAGTCCTTGAGGATAATTAGTAGTCTCCGAGGCCTTACAAACCTACCTAGTAACAGTAAACTGCACATAATAATATGTTTGAGCCCTATAATTTCTAGTAACAGAAGGGAATTAAGGCTAAATCTAGATTTAACTTTTTAAATTCTAGAGGTGAATTAGGTTAACTTTTATGACACCTCTCTGTTAATTTGTCACTATTTCGATAACCAATTTAATGTTTTTTTTTAAGTACAGAATGCACTGCAGTGCAGCAGATATTATGCGAGGCGACCTGGGTCATTCCGGCCATTCGGGAAGGGTGGGTCAATAGGGGAGTAGGTAGGACTTCCAGATGTGAAGGAAGGTTGAGGAGAGGGGGGAGAGCAAGCGTCGTCGTCAACTAAGCTTCCGAAAGCACAAGGGGTGGTTTTTTTTACTGTTTCAAGGTCAGCTACAGGGTTTGGGTAAACTCCTTCCAGTCGACACGAACGGGCTACTGAACTTAGCGCTTCCCACGGAGTATGCAAGCAAGAAGAGAAATAATACAGACCAATCGGTCTCGAAGGTTTGACATGCGACCTCGGCGTCGAATGTCGAAAAAATACAATCCATCCCAAAAATATTCCCATCCAAACCATCATGTGCGAACTAACGAATTACAAAATGATGTGCACATTAAGCTATCTTAAGTACCGGTGTTCCGGTTTAACAAAAAAACAAAAACCTATGAGAGAAAGAGTTAGATTTAAAAAATATTACACATTTAATTTTCTCCAAATGTCTCTCATCGGAATATTGCTGATACATTCATGAAATTGGGAATGATGGCCTAGTGGATAGACTATTGTTCAACAACCTGGAGCCCGTCATTGCTTTCTATTCGTCTCGCAAACGCTCATGTCGGTTTAAAAAAACGACATTTCATATAATTGCGTAATTTTCCGATAATTCTGTTGATTTTTAATTACAATAGTGTTTGATAATGCTATCACAAAAGCGTTCATTTGTTACTTTATGCAATATGCAACGTAATAATATATTCCACAGGAACGAAGCAGCTCGTAGATTTACTACAATTTTCCTTATGTGGCACGTATGCTCTGAAAATATTCTGTGCGGCCAGTTCGTAGACAAAGGTTACTGGGAGAGAACACTTGACCACTGACCGGAGGGTCCATGCTCAAACCTGGTAGAATCTGGGCGACATCAGGTTGAACCAAGCGGAGTAATTTTCCGAAAATCAGAAACAATCACAAACCTCGGTTCACAAATCACACACATTTTCATGGGCCGTACTAAGAAATCACAGGCGGCACAAGAAAAGGAGCTGGCCCACGTAAACCGAGGAGTGGATTTCAAACACCCCAGGGTTTAAAAATTAGCGAGAGGTGAGCTTCACTGTGATAGAGACGATTTTTCCTTAAAACATCCTAGTGTTTCTTCCTTACCAAGGAGTATTTTATTATTGACGTAGAACATTAACATCTCTGCAGAGAATACTATCCATATATATATATATATATATATTATTTTCACACATAGAAATAGATATATAAGGAAAGGGGATAGGAAAACACAAAAGACAATATATATATATATATACATATACATACACACACACACACACATGCAAGACGCAAGGCAGAAAAACATCAGTGAGGACTGGAAATATTCCTTTTCATTCGCCTACGAGAAAAAACCACTGGGCATTGGTAGTATCGTCGCTGCTGACATTAATCCTACTTTAACCCAGTCATTAGCGCTCGAGAAGAAGTAAACAAAAAGAGAGAGAAGGCTAGTAAGAGGGCAAAGGCGAGAGAGGAAGAAAAAGAGAGTAGCGGTAGGATTAAGGTACCCTTTAAGAGATTGAAGTGAGAGGTCACGCGAAAGGTTGTCTATAGGGAGGTGGAGTAAATTGCACGCCGTACTCGGCATACTTACCACCAAGGTCAGAGCGAAACTGAAATGTTCTAAAAATTCGGAGTAATGGATCGTGTCTTGGCCTTTTGAAGGAATGTGAAAATCACATCCGGCGGATGTCACCGCTAATGTATTGTGAAGGATCCGAAAAAATCATGATCTTATCAACTGACACACAGCATAATGAGGGCCTGGCCGTCAATCATGCGGCAGAGTTACAAAAGTCGCTTATCGTACATATCAGGGGTGGTCAAAATTGTCTTTGGCTAAGATCGACTTTGACAGTCGAAAAAATATTAGGATCTGCCACGACAAAATAATTCACTACTTTACTTTTGCCCTTTTATAAGAGTAAACAAGTGAATTTCCATATTGAATAATATATCCAAACAAATATAAATTATTTATATATTATACATTTATATTATTTAAAATAAAATAATCCTAGTATCAAAGCTATCGATTGAAAACTTTCCACGATCGATAAGCGGGTCGCGGTAGTCCAGGAGTAGTGTTTTGGACTACTGACCGGAGGGCCCGGGTTCGATTCCCAGGCACACCTCTCTGGGAATTCTCGGCTCCGCCCAAGTTGTGTGATTTTTCGGGTACCAGATCTTCCTGTAAAAACCATAGCCAGCACAGGGAACGGTAATGGCCCCCTACCCTGGTGTGCGAATTTCACACGCCGTCGAGCTTAATACTGGGTGAACTCGACCATTACCTACAAAACCTACCTTCGGGTTGATTACTGTGTTTATGGTTTACATACACTACATGGCATCAATGACGTAAAAACAATTATTCCAGGATATTTCACATTACTTCCCCAACTGCCATTGCTTCAAATAACGCCGGTAATCGATCCTGCCTCTCTCCCCGAAACATCTACGCAAGAAAAGCTGGAACACTTATTCCCTTCTCTTTCAAATATCGGAGAATAATGTACAGAACCAATTATCAAAAAATTTGCACGTACCCAAGAAAAGATTACATAGAGTCCGGTAGAGAGTAATCTCGTTGACTAGCAACGGGACCAACAGGAGGAAGGGACGAATCAATTTTACACAGAGCACTACAGAGTATTACGGGGTAATTGACATGTCGCGAAAAGATCTTATGGTTTCATGCTACTAAAAAGAATTCAGTTACGACGCGTTGGGGTTCTTTTGTAAAATGGGTGAAGGAGGGCGATCACCTGCTTTCTGGCTACACTCCAGGTCGAAGCTCAAATGGGAGTATGAGAATCTCTGCATAATGTTGCGGCATGGCTGGTGGATTAATTCTCAAACTAGCACGCTTCCCGAAATTTCGTAAATTTAGCGAGACTACCACATGTATTGGTTTCGGAATAATTTCAACCCATGCCATAGACGCCATAATCTCAGTCATACCCTAAGCACTGCGAGATCTCACTGGAAGTTAAAATTAGGTCGCAAGGAAGATGTTGCTGGAAGAAGCTTGATCAGTGAGCAAGTAAAAAATTGCAGGGAAGAATTTAATCGTCTGGGAAGTGGGAATCATGGAAGAGAGCAAAGAGGACACCAAACACAAGTAAAAAAAATATTTTTTACCGGAAAAACATTACAGAAATTACGGAAACCCATTTTTATAATTCATGCAATCATATAAATCATAATTTTTCAGCAAATGATGTTACATACAGCGTTATACGGTTTTTCCGACACATTTATATCGTATGAATGAACGGTCCGAGTATTTGATAACGAAGGAGATGATTGGACGACTAAGTACGACGAAATTGCTTAGAGGGGAGTTCAATTTATTTTTCAAGGGTATATCAAGTCTTTCTTTAGTCTTTCATTGCTGGTAAGCGAGAGAGGGGTATAGCGAAATTATGTCATAGATGAACTTGTAAAAGGATTCGCCAGGGTATTTCGCTACACCTTCGTTGGCCAAATAAAGTGACTAGGAAGGCGTTAATTTCCCCTTTCTACGAGTATCTCGTATATCAAGGGTATTGGGGAAATAGAAGAGTATTGGAGAGAACAGAAAAGTATTGGGGAAATTTGAGGAAATGGATAAAGAACAACGTTATCTTTCGGTAGTTAGACTTCATTTAGAATGTGCTGACACAATATGGGATCCTCAAAATGTTGGATTGATTGCCGTATAAGATCGCGTGCAGAGTAGAGGAGCTAGATTTATAAAAATGTTAATACCAAATGAGCAGTGTATCAAAATTATTAGAGGAACTAGGGTGGATATCACTCATGGAGAGAAGGTTAATTTACGGATGAAATCTCTTGCATAAATTGGAAGGATGTCTATTTGGTGATGATGTTGACAATGTATTATTAGCACCATTGTACTAAGGATGTCATTTTTCCCACGAACGATAAGGGATCAGAACAGTGCTATCAGATAGCGATGCATTCATGTATGTATATAAGAATATTCATAATGTATATATGCTCATTGAAGATTGGTGCAGTCCCCGCCAGAACCTTACTAAGTAATACGTAAGTTTCCGATCCAATAATAACGCGTCGAGCACGGGTATTCAAAGAACGTGCGTGTCTCACCATTCAGAAGACCAGATCCTAGCTCAATAATAACCCTTGAAAAGACTCGGTTCAAATATATAGCGACAAAGCCAAAAGAGGAATTCGATCTTTCGACCTCGGGGGGTCATTCGGTCGTCTCACTTTCGGCCGCCGTAGCGTGCGACGCCGGGGTGCGGGGAACTGTAGGGTTGGTGGAGACTGGCGCCAGAGATGAGAGTGGATAATGTTTGCCGGCCCATTTATTTTTTTGGCCCTGGTTTTCCCCAACTGACTCAGGCGTTGCTATTACCTTTTAAATATCGATGCATGGACGGGAGAAATTTGAAATACTCTTAGTATCAATGCCGTAACGCGCATCAAGTTTTAGTCGAGATGCTCTCTGTCTGGACCACCCATTTTTATCCAATTCTAATTTATATTAGTTAATTTACTCAACAAAGATGGGAAAACAATAATCCACGGACTAAAAAGGCAATTGGAAAAATTGTATAACAACTTCTATTCTGCTCATCGTATAAAAGAAATTAAGTTCTTAGAAGTGTTCCGATTCGTTAGCTAGAGAAAACCCTGGTTTCGGAGTTGAATGGCACATTTTGGAACAGAAAAATGTAAAGAAAAGAAGTCTAAATTCAAAAGAGGACAATGAATTCATTCACGTCCCGAGGAAAATTCAGGAAGTGTAGAAGTGCCCTCCATCTGGAAATTCTCCCTTCCGGATTTACCCAATTAAAAAAATAGTTGTCATTGCGGTCGCCGTTTTCTCCAATGCATTGATCTCATAATTAGCGTCCTCATTATTTCGCCAACGTCGCGACACATTTTAAACACAATATAACCCCTTAAAGCAATTTTCCCTCGGCACTTTCCTGTCGATCAAATTTAGGTTCTGCATACACGTGAATTGGAGACTAGAGAACCAACCGGACCGTAACCCCATCCAATTCCCTCTGCCTTCGAACGGTTTTGGATTTTTAGTTCCCTCTGGAGGGTTGGGAGACGTTCTCCGAATAAAGGCGAGGCGTGCTTGCGTGCAGGCGAGGATAACAGGAAGGAAGGAGGGAAAAGGGAGAGAGAGATCCCTTTTCCCACACGCCCGCCTCCCAGAACACGATAAACGTGACAATTGGAGGCGCACAGCAAATGCGCAGTGGACAAGGGAGGAGGATCGCGACCGCCGAAACACCACCTCGCCTCGGATCGCTTTCGGCGAGGGAGGAGAGAGAGAGAGAGAGGATTCCGGGCTGCTCTGAGGAGAGATCGATTCGCCGCCTCTCCGCTCTCGACGATCCACGGATCGCAAACAAAGGTGAGAGCAGGAGAGACAGCGACAGGAACGAGGGTAGGGCTCCTCGAGCGAGCAAAACCTGGATCCCTCCGAACCGGATCCAGCGAGGCGCGGCAATGATTCAACCCTGGGTGCCCAACGTGAAAAAAAGTATTCGGAGAAAGGAGAGCGTCGCTACACCCATCAGTCGCCGTCGGATCGGACACCGCCGACGCCTCGTGATTGTCCGATAAAAATAAGAGAACGACCAAAATAGAAGTGACGACTGAACAAGGCGGTTCGGCGTGAAAAAATTACATCTTTTGAAGGACCACGACTAATGGCCCAGGGACGAAAAGTAGGGCAGTCATTCACGTTGCCCTTCCAAGACTACCAGAACAATATACAATAAATTTACGCCACGAATAAATCCAATTCCGCCCAAGAGAGAAAAATGAGAGTTTGCTTGCAAGGCGATTAATGGGGAATAATGATTTGTCAAAGGATTTTGAGATCAAATGCTAAAAATATGAATACCTTTATTTCCCAGCTTGTGAAAATACACTCACGTGTTCTTAAGGGTCATTCTCAAAGAGTATTCATGATCTATTTACAATATAGGAAGGAAAACAACCAATGGCATCGTAGGCAAGATGGGATAAGGGAGGGAAACGAGCATCTTCAAACGGGAGAGTACCGATGGTAATAATATGGTCATACATCAGCATTTTACATCATCTTATAATCTTGATACGGTGAGAATTTGCAACTTTTAAAAGATTAAAAAATCACATTGAAATTTTTTTTAAAGGAAATGTTTCTAAGCAAAAAAAATAGAGTTAGGCGCGACGAATGCGTAGAACCAGAGGGATATGAAGGAGACGAGAGCGCTGCGGCGCAAGCGCAGGTATTGCTTTTGGAGTGAGAAATGGGGAGGAAATGGGTAAAAAAAAGAATCTGACATGGCTGAAAGAAAACATCGAAGAGGAATGACAGACACCGTTGCCTAGGTGCCATCTTTGGGGACACGGATCAAAGCGAAAACCATCGACCGTAAGGGCTGCTGCTAGAGATCTTCGACTCCTAAGGGGGGAGGAGAGTTTTACGTCCTACTTTTCCGTAGATTTATCAGAGAGTGGAAATGAAAAAATTGACAACCATACATTGATGAGAATAAAAATATAGACAAGCGACAATTAAAAAAATACCAGAACGAATATTAATTGGTACTTTTCTAAATAGTGTGGGAAAATTTAGGTATTTCCAGTCCATTCAAGATTTGTCTAAAAATTCCCAAAGACTGCAGAACGTAGCCATGTTCAGGAGACATTCTTGAAAAGCATATCTATATTCACATTTTTATATTCCCCCATTTATGCTTTAGCACCTCACGTTTATGTCACACAATGCAGAATTATAATTGAATTCAGACGCTTGAAACATCCATGTTTTTGAACGCTCGAATGCTGCTTGGAGTAGGTATAAATTCTTTACCAAAGGACTTACTTCAATTAATCCATTGATAAGAAGCGAGATAATGAGAATAATTCAATTGGATCCAAGTTCCATACTTGAAACCGTTAGAAATAAAAACTCCGGCATTGGAAAAAACATTCACACGATATAGTGTGAACACTTGGTGCACATCAATCAGCTGGAACAAAGAATTTTTGCCGCACGTTACCAGCTGATGAGTGGGCATGAGTCCATCTTCACGGCCGAGACATAACAATTCCTTTCTCAGCCTCCTTATACTATTCTGGGACATGCGCCCCCAAAATAATATTCAGTTTCCGACTGTTTTTTATTCTGGGGAAGGAAACGTTTTCCCCCCTTCATTGGACGAACCCGAGGTCATCAATGTTACGGATGATGACAGTCACACATCCTCAACCCTCCCTAGAGGGTGATCGTCACTGGAGAACATCAGACAGCACCAATCCAAGGTGCGTTTCCACGACGACCCCCGAAGACCTCCCCGGGAGCGCATTATACTAGCCGAACATGGACGCTCATAAATCTCCATCACTTCTATGTTTTTGCGCATTCGCCAATTTAGTCGATCCTTTACGGCACCATAAATTTTCGGTGCAATTTCTTCTGCTTCTAGAATCGAATTCTGGCACTCCTCCCAGCCAATTCTCCCATCCTTCCTAAGTTCTCAGGACCTTGCATTCCCACACGTTTTGTTATGGTTACATTGCTACTTCCTTTCGTTTCACGGAATCCACTTTTAGATCCGAAAGGGAATTACCCAAAATAAAATAGACAGAAATTTTTACGGGCCCCATGGGCAATTGCTCTCAGAGAAATATCTCTTACCAAGTGAATTGACTTGATGGCATCTGAATTGAATTTGAAATTTGTTTACTCGGTGAAACTAACACGGCGTAAATTGTCGATCCTCCTAAATAAAACAGGGGGAAACATTTACTTATTGATTTTCAGTTTTTTTTCCGTCGGAAATGAAACGCGAAAGCTCAAAAGAGATTTTGATCCCGAGGAAAATAAATTCAACTCTTAATTTATGTCAATACTTACAACCCATTTAAGGAAAACGAGCCTCCTACTACGAGAGTCATTTTAAACTGGTCCTTGTTCATTATGAATTTATTTCGGCGGATTTAATCCTACGACCGATTTAATGGCTACAGACGAACTACATGACCTGATTTCCTCATCGCTAGAATGGTTTGGACGCACGAGGACGAAAGCATCGTAAAAGAATCCACATCCACGCCCCTAAGGTCCTGCAATCTTTCTTGGCATTTATTTCGTTCGGTGACCGCAACAGAATTGTCGCCACGTAACCGTTGCAGTTCGCTGCTCGGGAACAAACTCGCGGAGAAAAAGAAGCCTAACGCCTGAAGGCGACAGGGATTTTGAAAGACGAAAGATGGAGAGGCAACAAAAGGTTTTACATTAAAACGAGAAGAAATACCTAAGACCAGTGGGGACAGCAACAATGGGTTTCGCAAAGAAACTTGCTATAACATTTCCCAGCGGGGACTTCAAAAACGAACACGAACGTGGACAGCAGAAGAAACTCCTCGTTTGTGTTTGCATCCGTCTCAGCCTCGCACCTAAAGCCTACACACACCCCAGTCATATAGTATTCCGTAAGAGGTCTCGCACTGCTTCCTTTGTTCCATTGGCGCACAAAACATTTCCCATCCTTACCTCGAAGGCTTAAGAAAAAAGGCCAATTCCGTCATGTTACAAAAACAATTTATGCTTTTATTCCTCACCCGCTTATTTCCAAGGCCTCATCGGTTAGAGCAAGTAAGTGCACCAACATCTTCCGTAGTGACGTAACGCCCGCCTTGGAATTACGTTCCTCTCAGGAAAAACACGTCAAGACACGAAAAAAATATATATAACAAGGGAAAAAAACCTAAATCTCCGGTCGGCGGCAGCATATCCGATGGAAGAGAGGCGAAGGATTCGCCCGGATTCGAGGAGGTGGAATGGAGCCGGAAGCGAGATAGAAGGGATTAAGGCGTGGAGGCACGGAGAGGATGAATAAAAAAACACTGGTCTGGAAGAGATCATCGGCAGGGAGGAGGGATGCAGAAAGGGAAAAGACTGGAAATGGGCGACGACGCGAGGTGTGGTGAGATGGGACGGTCCTCCCTCCTCGCAACGTCGCCGACACGAGACGACCAGAGCACATACATATGTAGCAGTTATCTATTAAGAGTTTTATGGATTCTCCGACGAACCGCAGCGTCGACGAAACCGAAGAGAAGCAAGCCTACAGCCTCCCTGGGACGAGGGATTCGGAACCACAAGCTGCGGGTTTACGGGAGTATGTGACAACCATCGGAAAAATCTCGAGTCGTCACGACCGGCCATCCCATTAGTTACGGTTATGGGCTCGCAGACTGTAGTTTTTTTCCTGATAAATACGGCATTCATGTATTTCAGAACAAAATTTCATAGAAAGATACCCATTTGAGAGTCGGTTTGCCCACTTCAGCTATGGAAAATATCTGTGGTTCAAGAATAAAGAGTAGTAAATACGTAGATTCATTTACTATTAATGAAGCAATAAAAATCCACATACGCTTTTGCTTTACGAAACAACCTACGCGTTAACATTTTGGAACGGTGGCGAAAGGCGGCGGAGGGTCACTACGTGTATAATCCAGCTTATCTCCGACAGGATATCCCTTCCTCTAAGAGACGCATTCCCGTCATCGGGATTCTGCAAATCGTACTGAATAAAGGTGGCAATTATGCAGGTGCATCGTAAAAACGCTTTGAGCAAAGCTACTCGACATGAAATGCTATTTGCGCGTTAGACAATCGATTCGAAGACAATGTAAGTACGTACTCATTTCCCTCTTCTTCAGCGACGGAGCAATAATTGATAAAAATGAATAAAATGGGCGGCATCAAGTTGAAAAATCCGTCCTATCGATGGTATTGCACACATTAGTCAAAGAGTGCGAGAAGAATTTAAAAGAAGAGCAGGCCCGCGTACAATTACGGCCCATGAACTGTGTGTGATATGGTTTACTCTATCCATTAAAGACCCATGTTAACAACATCCATATCGAGAAAATGGGCCCAAGTCGCTCAGGAATCAATATCAATCTTACCAATATTTCAAATTATCAATATTTAATGTTTACATCTTTTCGATACGTTTAAGCTCTTTAATTTCTGTTCAAACCAAAACCAGCGTCTTATCCATGATAAAACAAAACGGGAACGTGAAGAAATACAAGCTCAGGACCTTTGAACGATTCCAAATATCAAGCACAACTGTAGAATAACTTAAGCTTTAACAAACTTTTACTTTAATCTTTAGGCTGACACTCGAAAAAAAACACCTCCTCACATTATGCCAACAAAACAGCGATATTTCAATAAAAAAAGAACAATGCAGTGTAAATGAAACATTATTATAGTAATTATAGTCACTTGGGCATTTAAAAATCTCATAACTCGTGAAATGAAAACAAGAGGAAGACGAGGCACCTGGCGACAGCCGTGTGGAGAATAAAAATACAAGTGGGAGGAATAACGGCACGTGCCTCAAATGCTTAAGCACCTAACTCCGAAGTTCACCAAATTAAAACACAAAGAGATGCGGTCGGGCGGGGGGGGGGGCGAGGTCGGGAAAACGTGGTCCCCGCCGAACCGCTAGGATATTTTTCCGTGACCCGAGGAGAAATGCCAACTCAAACACTTCAAAGGGACTGAACACCAGCGATATCCACACCACCTACCGCGAAGTACACAAGCAGGATCGAATGTGGAAACGCTTTCACGTCCACTTCAAAATGTTTTACCGGTAACCTAAAGCAACACTAAAGAACGGCTAGCTGAAATTTTACTATAGCAACTGTTCTTTCAGGTTCTCGAGAAGGCTTCATAACTCTAACATTCGAACGCTGTTTAATAAATATCGCATGGATTCGCAAAAGGAGAAGGTCCATTCAAGGCCGTGAAATTCCACGCAGCTTCCATCTGGGTAGGACACTGCGCTCTCAGTATATTCTCTCCCTCGGTGGTCATTTTATCCAGACCGCCTCATGGTTCCCATCCACGAGGTCATTTTCGGAGTCGTCGAATCGAGTCCCATTACTGCCTTCCTCACTCCCTTACCTTCTCTGCCAACTCTCTCCGAGAGGGCGCTTTTGGAGATCGGAAACCGAATAGGCGATTGGCCCCTTCGATCAATTGGAGCTAAACGATGCTACCTTGATGAACTTCATTCACCGAGATTCGACTAGGGTCCACCGCCTGGGATTTAAAGCAGGCCAATTTCCTTCAAATCCACTCG
Organism: Hetaerina titia; assembly: GCA_037158775.1. Taxonomy (NCBI): domain Eukaryota; kingdom Metazoa; phylum Arthropoda; class Insecta; order Odonata; family Calopterygidae; genus Hetaerina; species Hetaerina titia. The sequence goes on from CM073770.1 coordinate 85,296,081, forward strand.
AGAAGCTAAATCTGGCCAAGAATTCCGCAAACTGCCAACGCAATACGTAAAAGCGCATATCAAACGGAGTGGGAGAAGTTGAAAATATTTCTAACATGGGATGAAATGGCAGTATACCACAATTTAAGACAGTGTCAACGAAGACGAGCAAAATGGTAGAGATATGGAACCAGCACGTGAACATTTTCATTTGAAGTGGAGGTATTCTGATGATGACAGGTATGGATGACTAGAAAATTAGATCAGAGAAGGATTTATTATAAGGTAATCTACCGGTTAAGGTACGTTTTTGGATGGATACGACTATCAAATAAACATTTTGTAACTCCAAACAAAACCCAATCCAGCAACCTAATATACATCAGGTCCCTCTTCATCTCTGTGTACTTCTTTCCTCCCTTCATCCCGTCCAACATCCCTATCCTGTTTCTGCCATTTCCTCGCTTGCCCATCATTCTCCCCTCTATTACCCTCTTCAACATTCCACTACCGCTCAATACGCCTTTCATCCATTTTTCCTGCCTCCATAGGATTTCTCTCAACAAGCCCCTCTCCTCACCCACCATCTCCAGTACTTCCTCGTTTGTTTTCCTTTCGGTCCATTTCACCTTCTCCATTCTTCTCCACACCCACATTTCAAAAGCCTCCAATCTACGTCTATCCTCCAGCTTCATTGACCACGTTTCCGCGCCGTACATAGCTACGCTACATATCAGAGTTTTTACGACAGAGAAGGATATTTCTCTAAAACTTAATTATGGGTAGAGACGAAAAATTAAATGTTACAAAAGAATGAGAATTGAGGAAGTAGAGGATATCATGGATGGGTAGAGGGGAGAGAGATCTCATGGAGAACTATGGAAAAAACTAACCTGACAATTTGGCAATCCTCGAGACAATTACTAATTTGTAAGGGATATAACAAAATGAAAAAAAGGTCCCACGAGGATGACCAAGTGGCAAAGAAGGATAAATGTACGACAGTAGAGTTAGCGAAACGTAGGATGATTGTATCATGGAGGGCTACAGTTAAAAGTAATAGTGCGCCAATAGGGATTGGTGGGAAAGGAAGGGTGGAGAGAAACCCGGTGTCGGCATTAGTCTACTCTTGTCTAAAGGCACCAAGGGGTCCGCAGTTTAACGTCCCATCCGACGGACGACTGAACTCAAAGTGCTCTCCACAATTAAGTAGGGATCGGGATGACATTGAAAAATATCTATTCCACAAGGATTCTAACCCGGGATCTCTCAGTAGAAAGCCAGTACGTTAGCCACCGCATCATCTCGATCCCCCGGGTAGAGTTAACTAATATCCGAAATAAAAAAAATTGACCGAATTTAGACTTTATTAGACCGCGGGAGGTCGGTCTTAAAACCTGTACATACTCGTACATCAATCAAAAAAAAACCACCTAAAAATTTCACCTATGAAATAAGCTTCAAACATACCTTCGCAATACGAAACAACTATAACAGTCTCACAAAAATTTTATTAGACTCATGATTACTATGCCTCGAGACTGAACTTGCGAATTTATAACCAAAGGCAACGACGCCTATGGACTCGGTGACGCTAAATTAAAACGCAAAGTGAAACTTCGATTGTTACGATAAAAAAAAGCCTTCGAGTGCTGACATAACCGCTCTAAAATACCTTCCCGATCAATAGACGGCGACGAAACACAAAAATCCTTCGTCTCCCCACTCGCGAGGCACTAAGCTACAAGGCCGCCGAAGAGCCATGAATAAGGACAATCATCTGATTAGAACCCATGAAATTCTTTTCTTTTTTTTTAAATAAAATACACCAAAAATATCGGAAATCCGTCCGAGTCTACCCAATCTACAGGTCAGCTGGCCGCTGATCCCTCCTGGCGGCTGAAAGTCGCGAGTAGAACTGAACCCTGGAGAATTAAAACGACGGTGGATGAAAAGTAAAACTGCAGATCTCCTCGAGATGAGAATGTTCATCATCAATGTGGGAGGTCAGTACAAACTGGCCTTTGCTTACCACTCTTCACCTAAACACGGGCTCCCGACCAGCGGACGGAACGATATCTCTCAGGCCATTCTCGAAGGTCAAAGTTTCGATTTTAAAAGCCGGAAAGGCAGGTACGAAGCAAGTCTCCCGTAGGGTACCATTCGTTTCCGTATGGTATCATACGTTTAATTCTATTTCATCTTTTCACTCATGCCTTACATTAGGCTTTATTGTTCTAGCGTGCCGGAGGAATGCTACATAATCTCGGCGATTGTCGTGATATCCCACTGATGGGATCATTATCTGATTTTATGCCTTTGCTTTCTTCTAGTTTTTGTGTGCCTAATATAGATTTGAGCGATATACCGTTTTTAGCTGGACATTAGTCTAATAATCGCCGACGAAGCTACAGCGAACATCGAGACAGAAAGTACCCTATCATTGGAAAATATCCGCAAATGAACATCTGAAAGCAAAAAAAAAACCGAAAAAGCATGGCACGCTGGTTTGACTCGCGAATTATGCCTAGTTACCTGAATAAACAGAATTCGATCCCTAACTTCCCCAATGCCACACAAATTTCACCGCAGTGCAATTTGGATTAAAGGTCAATGGTTTGTTTGACTTCCTGGTCCTTGACAAACAAAAAGGACCCCTGACGGTTCCCCGCCCCCCCGTGGAGTGAATGACTTCCCAAGCGCACTTCCCGCATTTCACGCGTTCGCGAACCGCCTTTGTTCCAAGCACGCCGATGGCGGGAGCAGTCTAGTGCACGTAGACTTGTGCCGTTCCAACGCATGCTCCGTCATTCCGCAGAAAAGTCTCCCTCGCCACAATTCCCACATGGGAGCGAGGCGAGGGACATTGGGTAATGCATGCGGGTAGGGGCGGGAAGCAAGTCGTCGAAGTAGTTATTTGGGGAGGCGAGCAACGGCTGAGGTCATTTCCTTCGTTGGGGATGGGTGGGAAGGCCGATGGAGGAGAGAGAGAGAGATAAACCCAGAGTTATCATTGACCTACTCTTAACGAAGGATGCTTATAGGGTCCCCCGCCTCTATGTCCCATTCGACGGTCAAAGATTACACTAGAGTAAAATCTTTCAACGGGCGAAATCGCCAGGGCCCACTTTATATTTCTCGGAATAGATGGTTCTCTACCTTAAGGTTATACACAAGGATATATTTGGGGAAATTTAAAAAGAAACTTAGAAGTTAGAATTAAATAGATTATTTTCCGCAATGACAAATAAAGTTCATTTCTGTAGAAAGCAAAGATAATATTCATTTCTTAAGTTAGATTATTTTCCCTTAGAATTTTACGAAGCCGGAAAAAATAGATGTCAAGCGACAGGGACCACGGGTTGTGTTCATGCGCACAAACAGCCTCAAGTCCAAGCAGAGATATTTTTCAAAATTTACATCTGATTAACGCCTCTCAAAGATTCGAGTGCTGCTCATTCATGTGTGAAATGACGCGGAGCGTGCCTTCCATCCGCGTCTCAAAGGTTCCGTGTTTCAAAGGGGCTAGAGAATTCGCCGATAATTATGCATTTATATTCCGACGTTCCGAAATTGGCAGGTTTCCTCCCATGCAGATTCCACCTTCGACAGGTTTTAACCGTATCACTTGGAACGCTACTTACAGAGTTCCCAATAGGGTGGAATACGATACGAAAAACAAACTGTCGTGTGGATTTCAACTCGATGCCTTGCCGTGAGAAGCCAAGATGTATCCGAAGCAGCATTCTCTCCCAAAATATCCTCAGAAAAGTCATCATCATTCTCGCTTCTGTTTCTAATTGCAAATGACGCAACTGCACATTAAATTTACAAGCCAACCCGATGGGTTTATAACTGCAACTTAAAAAAAAAAGAATTCACTTAAGCTGAACAGCAAGAAAGATGTTTATGTATTCCCAAACACGCTCCCACGTCCTGACGACATCAATACTGATGCCAGATGTACATATTATTTTAACGACGAACGTTTCAATCGAAACAATATTTTTAATTGTCATTCTACCGCTCCAGGTAGGTTTTCGATGCTGACTGCTCACGCCTACATTGCTTAACTTAACAACACACACTACAATAAGCTGTTCTTCGATTCCGCATGCATTCTACACGCACTTCCATTCCTTCTGCCCAACATGCCCATACTCTACCTCGCTTGCCTAACGTCCTCCCCTCTATCACACCCTTCAGCATACCGTTGCCAATCAAAATGATCTGCATCCATATTTCCTGCTTCCTTTGGATTTCTCTCAACAACGCTCTCTCCTCCTCCACCACGTGTAGACTTCGTTTGTTTTCCTTTCCGACCATTTAACCGTTTTCATCCCTCTCCACAACCACATCTCAAATGTCTCCGATTTCCGCTTATGGTCTTGCTTCAACGACCATGTTTCCAAGTCGTACAGGATCAAGCTCCATACCAAAGTTTTAAATAATATTTTCCTACTCCACTCAATTAACGCTAATTACATGATGCTAGTTAGATCTTCTTAGCCTACAACGATTACATATCTTATATTCTTGGATCAATTTGAGCAAAAACACTGCCAAGACAGGTTAACAATCCCACCTGATCTACGCAGTTTTCGATCTCTTATTTTAACATTTAATTTAGCCTTCCTCATTCTCGAAAACTTCTGAATTAACGTTTGGCCTGCATTGATTCTTATCCCGAACAAATCACATGCAATTCCATTGGGATCACTACTGATTGCAACTCCTTGCTTGGCTGATTATCTAAAGCTTAAACGACGAAAAATTGACGAGAAAAACAACAGCCAAACGGAAGATAGAAAAAATAATAAGTCAACGAGTTACAAGCGATATGAGGGCCATATGAGAAACGACTAAAACGATACTCTAAAATTTCAAAACCAAATTTCAAAAAAAAAAATAAATAACGTTAAACCCTTCCCCTATCCGGGATTGACCTAATTCCGAGTTCATCCTTTCCATCAAAGTGAACCCACCCCAAGGCTTTAATGAACACGAAACGTGACACCCTTTCACTGTCTCTCCCGCCAACCCAATAAAACACCCCAACAGAATTCACCGGCTGGGGAGCATGCGACTCGAATGCACTTTACACGTTACGCCTTGAAAAGCACTCCTTTATACTCCCGGAAACTACGCAAGAGAGAGCACACCGAGCAGTGGGAGGAAAAAAAAAGTTCAGTCACCGTTTCAGACCCTGCGCGCAGGGGTAAAGGTAGAAAAGAGCCAGCCATCTTCCTCCCCACTCGTCTAATTACCATCCGAAAAGTGATGGGAGGTGGGGACGAGAGAGAGAGAGGAGAGGCGGTGCATGACAGAATGGGAGAGAGCGTGACCTGACCTAAGCATCAAATCACCACCTTGCACCGAAGAGCCGTGGGAAGGGAAGGTTCGGAGGGCGCGATGCAAAATGAATATCGCAAAAGGTTTCGCTACGTGGGCACCTGATGCAAAGGGACGACGCATCGCGTTGCCCAAATAAAACCATGCCATTCGACCATGACTGACTACGTGACGAATTGCAACATTCCTTTTCTACTCCGGATGTATGAGATCGATTCACAATATCAATCCCGTGATCAACATGAAACCCGGTTTGACACGCGCGGGTAGAGACCAACTCATATTAATACAAGCCCTAGGGCGTGTGAAACATATATATAGAGGGGAAAGGTCCTTATCGCTTCCCACGAAGATTTGGTTACAGGAATGTTCATTGAAAAATTCAACTTTGGGTTTGGCTGTCAGTGCCAGATGGCGCCAGCCGAATTTGAACTTTAGCCCCCAGTCAGTAGCTGGCCGATCTGCTCACTGGGCCACCACGCTGCACTATACACTCGGATGGATCGACGTTAAATAACAATTACATATCGGACGTACTAAATCAATTTCGCAACGTCTCGGTTGCGATGAGAAGTACCGTTCTACTTGGGTGACTGGAGATCGCAACGTATCGCAATATCGCCCGGGCCCGCGGAGGAAGAGCGAGGACGGGGTGAGCGGAAGGAGTACCTGACGGGGAAAGAGGGTGGCGGATCGAACACCGTTGGGTCCTCTCCCCTCCAGCCGAACACCTTGCCCGTCTCCTCCCCTCTCCCTCCAAAGGAGACGACTACACCTCCGCTCCCCCGCGGCCGCCAGCCCTCTCCCTCCACGACTCGTCGCAATTGTGACGCGGGTCAGTGACCTTAGCGCGGACAGACGGAACCCCCTCCACCCCCGACTGCAAATAGAAGAAGCCATCGCCGGAGAGAGAAGAGGAGGGTATGTGGTGCGCGAGTGAACAGGAGGAAAGGGGGAGGGTACCATGTAGTGAAACCGAGAGGGGCAGGGGGAGGTGTACATGTATGTGTGTGTTTGAGGAATTTATCCCCCCTTTTTCGAATTCTGAAGGCGAGCCGAAATCACCCCGTCGTGCCTGCTCACGCCTGGAGGGAATATTCGCCTTGATGACTGCGACTACCCACACGGTCTGGGACCGTAATGAAACGGGGGAAGTAAAATAATACATATACATGTCCTCAGACCCTTCAGAGATTCGAGAGCGACCGCACGGTCAAAGCAAGAACGCGCATGGAATTCCGGATGGATTATAAAAATTACGTTTTTGATACATCGATAGAAACATATTGAATGGAGCGATATATCTGTATTGATACATCGATCATAACACACAGCAATATTTCCTGTTAAGGTCTTTCAAGCAATTACATTGTATATTATAAATGATCCATGAAGACAAAAGATTTGTTCTGGTGGTGGAGGGATTACCAATATTTTATGTCCCAATAAATTGATATTTTCTGACAAAAATATATTTAAAAAATGATAGGTTAAACATTATTTCAGGTAGGAGCCATATCCACTTGATGGTTGATATATGAGGTAGAATAGACACCTAGTTTATCATAAATTTACCAACTACACACGGAATTTAATGACTTCCAAGAGTGGGTATTCGGTTTACGTACAATGAAACTCATAAAAATACCTCTGGTGCTAAATAATATACAGGTCTAATGTAGTAATCTAGCATGAAATACGTTAATAAGTTATGTAAAATCCGAAAAAACAATAAGTAAAAGTGTTTAAACAACAAATAAAAGTGTTTTTTACTCGTACGTTCCGAGCGATTTGATGAAAATAACAGTGACTACTCTATCCAGTCTTATCGTGATTAGTAATAAACTCGCCCATGGGTATGTATGATAGACGCCGATCTTCCAAGTGTTAATTCCCGTGTGTAATCGCCAAATAATATAAATAATTGTTGATACGGTGGGGAAATACATGGATATGCTAATACCATTCCCGTTTTTCATCAGGATAACAGAAACAATCACCCGTCCTCGAAGTTAACCTCGCCCGGAATGCGTGGTCTGTGTGGCTCCGTGGGACATTATTGAGGTAGTGCTAGCTGTCGTATCGTATAGTCTAAAGCCACAAAAAAATAAGAAGTTGAGAACCCGAAATGTCACAGTTTTTTGAGAAATACTTGAGATAACTCCGAGTCAATACTCATAATAAAAGTTCTTCGATACGATTTGTAGAAATGTTTAGCAAGAGACGTTAACGCAACGAGTTATTTACTAATGATTTGAATTCATGGTTCCATTTGTGGTTGCCCTTCCGTTTAATTCGTGGTTCAATCTCGTACTTACTACGCTACCTACCCAAAAAGGCTTCCAGAAGCTTCCGTCAACTGCCTCGAATATTTCTTGAATTCTTTTTAAGCGTTACACAGAAACAGGAAAAATAAAAAAATTTGCTGTGAGCGTAAAATATACTACTATGGTAAATTCATTCAATGACAGGACGCAGAATATACCCGAAGAAATGAACCAAAAAGGAAAAAAAATAGCAACTAGCTACAGAAGACACTTTGGGCCGAGGCAAACTTTGGGCACAGCTATTTCGAAAAAAAAGAGCCTTCTCGAAAATATCTCGGCTAGGGGGACGAAAATAAATATAAGAAGATTGGAGAAAAAAAGATGTGCCGAAAGAACTGCAGACAAGTGCTCTCTTTAGTTGAAGAATAATGAACTATGGACGACAAAAGAATTATTCTCACAATTTATTGGATAAAAAATTTCGTGGATGAACATGGAAGAGAATGTAATCCCACTTGAAGAGCATTGAATAATAGAGAATCATGATACAATGAAGTTCTTCAGCAGCACACACGCCATGGGACAAATAAAAACGTCTAAGAATCTAAAATGTCTCAAGAACCAAAACTGCGGGAGAGCAAATATGCAAGTTATCCACAAAGCGAACTTCAACTTTGCAAATATGCAAGAGAAAGGAAAATCAAAATTTGGCACAAGATCCGGAAAAAGTATGAAGGACCTCCTCCTACATGGGGGATAATAATTTGAGGACAAAAAACTACACGGCCAAAGAGAAGTGAAACATCCGGCCAAGTGCAAGCCAAATCATGAATCTAATGAACTGAGAACATGTTCAATAAATTTCGAGTCATCTTGCGATTTCAGACGCGATAGATCACGAGCGCAGTTGGAAACGTGACAAAACCCCTGCCTGCCCCTCTCCCCTTTCAACAGAGAGGATTCCGACATAGAAGTTCGATTTCGCTGGAAGTGAGGATTCCGGCTTCGAGGAGAATATTCATCAAAAATAACTGGAAAAAGGGGCGGAATATGAAAGAGCGAACAGTCTAACATCCAACTACGAAAATTAAATTAATTTGAGCACTTCCCATAAGTGTACAATAGATTTATTCATGCTTCGCGAAAATTAGCAAATTGACGCCAACAAATGCGCGCGCGATGTTCTTTTTTTCCTGCGCGAACAATGCTTCCACTTAGCGATAACGAGTAGGTTAAGGCAGTACTACGTATCATAAGATTCATTTTTTAGACTGATTCCGACACTCACCGGTCAATATGGGCAACATCGTGAATTTGCTTTATATTTCCAACTTGGAAATAGATCAATGCAATAATTTCGGAATGTAAAAACCATTCGCCTCGACCGAGATCCCGGTCAAGGCGAATGATTTTTACATTCCGAAATTATTGCATTGAAATGCATGTTAGCGGATGACTCCGTTAAAAAGTTACTGTTGCGGCATCTCCCGCAGTTTCTTGAAATTTGGAAAGAGATGTTTGAAGGAGGACGTCCATATTTCTGGGTTTTACATATTTTAAATGCAATTATTAATTTTCCAAGCATTACTCTGTCACTACTTATTTATTCACCCGAACCGAAAGCGGGTGGCAATCCAATGAATAGACAGTTTGGATACCTACCAGAGATTAAGGGTTCGATTCCGGAGGAGAATTCCCAATCTTCGAGATTTTTCAGATATCCCTGGCCAACCACAGGCGCCACGGAGACGAAAACTTCTCCCTACCCTAATGTGTCAACTTCACATGCTTTTGGACTTAGAAGCATGTCGAGCTCATCAAACCAATATTTGGTTGGATTACTGGGCATTACAGTCAGAATTACAGTCGGCATATATAGGACTTCATTCATTTATTTACTTTTTATTAGTCTGAAAACAACACTTTGACCTTTACATCGGACTTGGAACATTATTATATCCAATTGACAATTACATATACCCAAGCTGTATGTGTAGGAAAAACGCCGCCGCCAACGGGGAACACAAATTTTGACACGAAGCAGTCATTTAAAACACTGGAAAAATAATACTGTTAGGAAAAACGCGATTATAATATTAAAATGCTACAATAAATATCCAACGAAAAAAATAATTCAGTGGCTAATGAACTTTATGAAGAACGAGGTAATCTTCTGCAGCACCACCACTGAACAGAACTTGATTATGTAATGACTTTCTGTGATTTTCCCAGTAAACTTTATTATTTTCCACGATAAACAATGACTCTCCATCCTTTCCAGATCTGGTATCCACGCTGAGTCTACGGCCAACTGCTGCACTTCGCTTCGCGCAAGATTAGGTTGTCTGGCGTCACCGCGCATCGGTATCCCTTAGGTTACGGTACTCCATTTGAGTTATTTGTACACGAGATCAAAATAAAATTTCACACCCAATATCAATTCCCAAATCAGAAGTTAAATTTGGTCTTTTGCATGAGCTGTGGGCGAAGGGAATAGGTATGCATTAAAATAGTTGGTCGTGCTAACATAAACTAGCTGTCACGCATGCAGATTTACCATTTCTCCTTCGCTCGCACTCAAATACGACCACGATTTAATTCAGATCTAAACCTTAAGCACGGCAATTTCGTGAAGTGAATATCCATAAGTCCACCATAAAACTTATTGAGAGGAAGAACGAAACAGGCTGGTGAACCAATCGTGACGCTTTGCGCCAATGCAAAATACTACAGGACCACGAAAGACGTTCGCAATTATTCAATTGGTACCCAATCCAGTCGATCTGGGCCATCGGATGGATTGACCCCAGGAGAGAGTGCTGAGAACGACTCCGAGGTCTCCATCGTCCCGTCAAAGATACTTGAAGTAATAAAATCATTCGGGGGTATCAATAAACCACGACTAGTCAAATTTCCGCCCTTGAGAAAGGCTCAGTCGGACAGGGCGCCGTATATGGCTTGAGAAGCCTCTCAATCAAATAAATCGATAGCCGTCATAAAAAAATCGTGCACCAGGCGAAATAATTAAATCCAAAGATTTTACACGAATCAAATCGTTTTAATAGGCTTACGGCTGATACGTTGTCCCTCGAACAAATGAAATGCTAATTTCGCAAGGTAGTGTTATAAACTCATTCCGGATCGCAATTTCCAAGCGTGATTAAGTATGCCGTGTACAAGAATAAAAAAAAATCTCTCAGACAAACGAGTAAAAAAATATTTACATTGGACCGTTTGCAGCTTCTTTCTTCTTAATTCTTTGCAAAATAAAGTTGCTAGGGGTTCTAGATACCCTTTCGTGGACCAACTGTTACCGTTTTTCTAAGACTAAATGCAAATATTTCCAAAAATCAAATAGTAATAATAAAACCTTATGAGAGGGTGACAAATCACGACATAAACATTCTTATAAATTTAAATTTATACATAAACCCGAAGTATATTTCAAAGAGCGGCACATGACACCGAGATATTTACAGTTGTGCGTCTGGTTTCACTGTTTTGTAGAAAACTGTGCGAGGGAAGATGAAGAGAGTTCAAACATCCATCTTTACTGAAGTCAATTTCTCTTTCTTAAATCTAGGTTCATATATTTCTCCCCCTCATCCACAAACTAGCGAATCAGTCCTATGGTGTATTGCATGGGAAAACTGCACTCTACAGACGACCATTCCGGGACATAATTGGTGCTATGATTTGATAGAAACATTCGATTATTAAGTATTAAATTACGTAAACAACGACTTAGAAAACCGCCACTTTCAAGATTACTTTTGAAGTGTTTCATTTTTAATAATCTAATAATTATTAACTAATTTGACGATTTACAAGTGCTACAAATTTTACATATTTTCCATTAAAATTGTACAACAAAAAACTGTGGAACAGCAATTGTATATGGCATCTAGTAAACAGAGCGGGGGCACCACTCCCACAATATTATTCCCTTCGGAAGACAGAGGGAGAGGAAACAGATTGGGGCAGTCGAGCATTTCGAAATATTTCGTCGTCACAATTCCTCTGACCACACCTTGATCAACAAACGGGCATCATAGACTCACCTCACTTTTCTACTTATGAAACTGATTCACTCCTACTTTTAAAATAACTTACCCTCCATCCTCCACTCTCCTCACACTCATACATCATTCGCACATAAACAACGTTTCTCAATCTCCCAGTTTCTTCAAAGGTATATAGTATGTACAAATGTGGCATTGTCTAAAGGAGTGTCGCCAGATAATGACAATAGCTCGTGCGGATTTGCGCCATTTTTTTCGTTAATGCTCCACAGATGTATGAAAGTCGTTCAAATGCAAATTTTTCATGCATTAATGCACTAAAAAAATATATATTAGTCGATTCGTCAGACTGAGTAAAATACTTTAAAAAAATGCAAACGAGTTCATCCTCGTTCAAAATATTCAAGATCAAGCGCACACAGCTGTGAAAACACCAACTGCGTTCATCTATTAAACCAACGATAGTAGAAATTATCAACGATAGTTAATTTAAAAGTGGAAAATATTTTATATACTTGAGTCTCTTAATCGTGTGAGTATAACCACCACCTTCGAGGGAAAGTGAAATAAAAGGAAGTGCACAATATGGTTAAATAGTTGTAATGTTTAAAATTATCGCACTGAATTCCTCTGCATTTCGCTTCAGGGAAAGTTAAAAAAAAAAAACTTTCCCGACCGAACTATATCTTATTCTAAACGTTCTAGTTTATATCCTATCATGAAAGTTCGCTCGAAAAAATATTGCCCTGTATTATAATCGTTAAAACTATGAACACCAATATGAATACTATCAAATGGTGCGCAAAAAGTAGCGCATGTCGGGTAGAAGAGCGAGTTGAGTGCATCTCAATCCTTTCGTGAGCATTTACATAATTAATACGTCTAAGGGAACGATTCTCCAAAACAAATACTGCTGCACGCCGTTTACCAAGGGAACCATCTATTTATGCGATAAACTATTTTACATTTAGCCAAGTCGATCGCATTTTTAGCCCCAATGAATACGTCACTTACGGAATTTGAAGCCCTTCTATACTAAAATAACACGGCGGAACATTCGAACACATCCACCACTCTAATTCTCCCACTGCTGGCTTAATATGGATGCTCTGATTACCGAAAATAAAAATTTTGCAAAAAAACACAAAAATGTATATGCGACATCGCCGGCTGGCACGTTGAGCATCTATCGTATACCATGAGCTCTAAGTGCCGAACTGTATCTCATACCCTCATCGAGCTAGACCCGACGTCACGCATTCAAACATCACGAGCCCATTACCATTACTAACTCTACACTGAATCCGATGAATAAACTATAGGATGGAGGATACGTACACGATGATATGATGCACGATGTGAAACAAAAGTCAACCAGTGAATTTAATGAAATAAATGTCATGAAAGACCTCTTCCGGGATAACTACAGCACCGAGTCGGGTGGAAAGCAAAATAAAAAGGAAGGAAGCAACTCTCTCGAATTCAAGTCCACGTTTGGATGCAAAATGTTGAGCGATGGAGGACGGGGAGGGGATGGGGGCGATGCAAGGGTTGAGTGAAACTTTCGAAATGACTGAATCGATCAGGAGCGACAGGGACGGGGGCCGAATAAGGAGTGGTGAAGCCAGTATCTGGTGTTGAGCAACGGTGGCTGCGGTTGAAAAATTCAAAGCGCTCCGCCACCACAGAAACTCGGGCGCTAACTAGACACATGTACACCAAAACCCACCGACAGTCTTATTGATATTCGGTTATAATTCGCAAACCGCGAGAGCCTTGCCAGGAGCGTAACAGCCCAAACAAAGGTCGATCACCGGAATCGGGAGTATTGCATTGGGATAACCACTCATTCTTATGCCCGCATAAAATAATAATAACCATTTGTAAGGATATGGCGATTTTTGTGATACACTGGATAGCATTTATTTGAAGAAGAAGGGCGAATCCTCCTTTCGAGTCTCCGCAGACATTTGAACAAAAAGAGGATGGCCGTAGGTACCGTCAGGTGAACTAGTCAGCAACTTTACTAAAAATTTGGCCGTTGAGGTTTTTCGACAGCCGTCATTTGCAATTTACTATATTCGTATTTGAAAAAAAAGCACCAGAAGGTGTGGAATATGCTAGTCAAAAACGTTTGAGAGAAAATACCGTAATGGTTGAGAAGTTTCTTAAGGAACCCTTATCAGGGCCCTTTTCTCTCTAAGAAAGATCTCTCTCAAGAATAACATTACATAGACCCCTTACTGCGAACTTTATACGCCAACAGCTTGACAAATAGCTCATGCACCAACGACGTAGACTGGGAGGCTCTTTCATACAAAAACATTCTTCAAATCTCTGACCATTACGTCCTACGCAGATCATTCTATGATACCGCTCTCGACTTACTTTAACAATTGAAATGAAAGCTTGGACTGATGAAACAGACGATGATTAAAATTTATACCCGGACCGAAAAGAATTTCTTCCAATTACGGTGTCCAATTCAATAAATCGAAACAAAGGTTTTAATGTCCATGCTCCACCTGCGAAATTTAAGCTGAAAGCTGCCTCTCGGCAGTTGAATCACGCCATTCATGTCGTGCTCTCCAATTTCGTTCCATGGAAAAATGTCCGAGGATGCAGCGCGCTGTGTGGAATGGGTGCAGTTAATGTCGCGTGAATGTGAAATCTCATCAACTCCGCTTTCACGCATCGAGAACATCCGACAGAGGGCACGCTTGTGAGGGTCGCATCCAGCATGAATAAGTCGCGAGACCTACGAAACTGGGTCAGGTGCCATGCTGTAACGAGGAAGGAAACGTGATGCGGAACACATGCCTCATTATCCGTAACTAGAATATGTAAACACGCTGCATCTCTAGGATGACGATAAACAATGGAAGTGATCGATAACGAGTTGCACGTTTCCGAAGTCAAGAGCCTCAAAATACCCCGAACCCTACGACTAGTGAAAACTGTAATAGGTTGCCGACGCGGTAGGATGCGTGTAATTAAACGGATAGTGCTGCGGGGCTGCGAAGAATTCTATCTCCCCCAATTGGTCGCTTCCTGCATGCGGAGACAGCGGGAACTAAATACACAAATGGGGGGGATGCGTGTGCACCCTGCCTCTCTCCCCCCCCCCCACTCCCCCGCCCCCAAGGACCAAGCTCCCATTTCCTATCCGCCGCTCCCCTTCGCGTGCTTTAACATCTTCCAAAACCTCCCATCTCAATTTCGACGCGGTTTTCGGGCTAACAGACAAACTAACAAACAGATGAATGATAAAAATTTTGGTTTTCTTCGAAAACACCCAGCGTTGGCGAACAAAATGGTTTCCCGGCGTGCTTTAATCGACAAGACTGGACCAAGTGAACGAAATAGTTACATCCTACTCTTAAAACACACTTTTAGAAATTGAAACCAGGTGCAAACATTTACTCAAAACTGACCGAATTTTAAGGATACGACAGGTCAAGATGAACTCGGTACGCTTACGCATTACCGCAAAGAAAGTTGCCGGAAAGACAGATGGTTTATCAAGTGCAACTGAAACTACAGAACATTTTCTAATGACGTTATTAAACGGATAAATAAGGAATTTTAAAAATTGAAGGAATCTGAAATGGAAAGGAAAACTATTTATGGCCATTTTCCCTTAGTGAATGAAGAAATCAACAAACAAAAAATATGCGGAAGAACAATTTGTTCCGCGAGCATCTTCAAAAACATTAAATTAAACATCTTGAGTGAAGGTGTTTAAAATTAATTCAAGAAAACACTATGCAATCATTATAGAAAATGTTTCGAAGCATAAAACTGAACTTTTTTTAAAAGTTAATTGAATTACTAACATGTTAAATAAACAAAAAGCTTTTCACAAGTGGGTAGAAAAGCTTAGAAACCAAAGTCAACAGTTTTTCGAAAGCATGAGAAAACTATTGTGAAACACTAAATCTCACCGCCTCAGAATATACCAAGAGTTTCGACAAATGTAAATGAAAGACATTCCGCACCACCGAAGAACACCAACGTTAATATCACTGAGTTAATCTGATGAGATTAAAATCAGTCTGGTATTTCACGAAGTGAGAACCACAAAGAAGAATTCCGAGACGTCCCACAAAGGCAGACAGTACCCTTATGCACTTTTTTTTAATTATGGGCTGCAATAAGTCGGACCGTTGTTCACTTTCGCTCCCAAAACGGAGGACTGCACGTGCAGGAGGGCATCGAGTTTTACAACCACGAGACGGGGGCGACCAACGTCACCACCACCATCTTCCGTGACGCGATAATGGCCATGGGTTACCGCCATCAAAGTCGACAAACCGGAAACGTATCGAGGCAAACTGAGGTCCAGACTCGAATTTTACAACCTAAGGAAAGAAGGAAGAGCCTAACGTCCCCGAGTTCATGCGAAAGCGACTGGTCACAACTGTGAACGCACAGATGTTACCCCGGATTACGTGAAAAGCCTGGCTTGAATTGTGAAGTGAAGCGGATAAATCGAGAGACGGTAGCAATGGGCTCGACCCAGACTCGGCACCCACGAAATCTTCCGTGGGCACTTAAGGGCTTCACGGATTTACGTTCCGCTGTGTGACCGCACAGCCAAATGCGCGCTGTAATTTCTTTACTGAAAGTAAAACCGTGCCGTAAAACATTATGGAAAACGTAAGTTACATAGCCTGGTGGAAATTCCAATAGTGATTTCTAAAGGGCTACAGTGAGGGTTTACAGCAGGCGTCTCTCATATTTCTCCTTCGCCAATAGAGATACAGCCCACGAGGAGGATGTCTATCATTATATTTGAGTCCCCGCGTTCTCCACCATAGGTTTATTTTCAATTCCTTCATTCCCTATGCTGTTTTCAATAAAATAATCCACCTATGGTTACATGGTAATCCAGGGAGAGAGCGTTGGACCACTGGAGGACACAGATTTAATTTCCGGGCACGCCTCACCCTCAGCTTCACCCGAGCTTGGTGATTTTTCGGGTGCCAGATCATCTTGGGAAACCACAGGCGGCTAAGGAAATGGAGTTGGAGTAGGATTAGGAGTAGGATCCTACCCTCAATTATCAAACCGACCATCGAGGTAGATAACTATGTTTCTGATTTTTAATACACCTAAGCAAACTTGAATTGTTTGAGAGAAGTAGGTGGCTGCCACTGAAATTACGTTAACAATTAAATCAAATTTTCGATCGACCGAAAACTTAAAAAAAAAACACAAGACCATTATTTTAAGGTATTCGACGGCCGATGAACAAAAACACGTAAAACGGGGCAATTCCCTACAACTAACAAAAATTACTCACTAAAGTATCATGAAGTAATTTGAAGATCAACAGAAAACACTAAAATAAGTATAAAGATAAAATAAGTACACAAGTATACCTGTGGTTACGTCACTTTCACCGTCACACTGCATTCACTTAGAGGACGCCTGGTCAATTGATTATACAGCTCAAAACGTTGCGTAGGGAACATCCCTTCCAAAATTGAGTCATAAACAGACTTTTACGGAATGTCCTCCTCATCTCCGGAATTCCTCTCGAGTTTTTCAGAAGAGCGAAATTCTTTTCAGTTTTTTTTCCGGTTTTCGAGGTTAGCGGGCACCCTGTCGCCGCAAAATGAGGGGAGGGATCCAGCCGTGATTCAAACTAAGAACGTCCGCTCTTTCAAATAGAAAGGAAGCGCTCATTACTCGTACGGTGCCTCATTGGCCAAATGTTACTTCCGCCCACGTGCTGCGTGAAATTTCTACGGCTCCTACGCTCGCAGTGTCGCTCGTTGGGTACATATGCACGTAGCCATACCAGGTTTTGAGCGTTATACCAAGATTGATTACATTTCTGATTAAACGCGAACCGTTTACCATTACCACAAAATTTCATAACATATATCGCATATGAGCAAGTTCAAATGTAATTTATTTTTAACTGTATTATAATGTGTATAAGTGCCAGGCATGGTGGGGGAGGGCAGAGGATAGTTGGGAAAAATCAAAAGGAGGCAAGAGAGATGATAGATTCAGAGCGTTTTGATTGGGGATGGGATATTGAAGGCTACTGGAGGGGAGAACGTAGGGCAAACGAGGAAGGGCAAGGGATAGCAGAGGCATATTGGATGGAATGGAGGGAGGAAAGAAGTAAGCGGAATTGAAGAGGGACTTACGGCAATGCCCCATTTCATATTGTTTTTTTGTTAGGAGAAACAAATGTATTTTTCTACACTTGTGTTGGCTGTGCCCATCCAAAATCTACCCTAACCGGTAGAATACGAATATTATAATAATGTGCATGAGAGCGAACGTGATGGGTATGTTCGAGGACTTAGGTTCAGAGCTGCTTGACTCACGAAAAGAGCAGGCAAGACTTCAAAGACTTTTGGCTCCTGAGTTCCTTGGAGACACCAAGTAAATTATTACTGGCCCACATTACATCAGGAGATTGAACTGAAGATCGGAGAGATTCAAGTACTCTTCTCGCAAGATACCCAATCATAACAAAATCGAACCTACGGGTCCGAAAACAATACCTGAAACTGACGTTTTTATAAATCAAACCACTTTACTTTTCCACATAAACTTTTTAATTTTCACGACCCAGGTTTCGTTATAGCATAACATCATCAGGTAAAAATACAAGTCAAGCACAGTATATATACATGTCTCTGGGCGGAGGTAAAAAGTTTATGTGGAAAAGTAAAGTAGTTTGATTTATAAAAACGTCAGTATGAAGATTTTCCACCAAGTTACGCCAGAAACTGTTTTGTTTTAAATACCTGAAACACTTAAAATTAAGTTTTTGTCATACTCATCAACCACTTTAAGATGTATACAGGCATGCATGCTCTTATGCGTACGCGTATTAGTGAATATGAGCAAATGCATATTCAGGTTCATGTGTGCTTGGTGCCCTAACACCCCACCACACGCCCTCGCAATGGCTTTTGAGGGGCACTGTGCATATGTTGATAATTAGGGTTCCTACCAAAACGGAGAATAAAATTCAACGACACCTCCAGTTCATCCAGACCCTAAATTCTAACTTTCCTCGCGAATTTCGACGGAAAACATTGTGCGGTCCTCTGCCAAGTACGTAAAAGAGGGGAAGAAGGGACTATTTAGTCTCAACCTCGCCCAATTAAGACGATAATAAATAAATAAATAAATAAATAAAACTGTAGTCCGACAGCTTCGTTTAATCACCTAACGTTCCTGGCTGGAATGTCCCACGGAACAAGACTACCAAGAGTTTTAATCACAAAAGATTCGACAAAGTGAAATGGAATATACACGTTTCGAATACTGAAACAAAGTAGACAGCGAAAAGCTGAAAAATGAAGACCAAACGCAAAAACCACAGTGCTACAGCGAAGTCACTGATTTTAGTCGCGAAGTGGAGTGGAGTGTAGAAGCGAACTTGCGCCCAATTATACTGACAACATTTTCATAAACTTAGGACGTGCTCAATGGTTTCGGGATTCCTTTCACCTGCGCTAATGTGCCTTTTCTATTTCTAGGATAATGATTAATAAAACCCTCCCAATATTTCAGGTGATCACCCTGTTTGATACCTATATTACTGTGCCTAGTAATACAATGAAACAACTTTTAAAATAATATCTGACGGAACAATATATGAAAATACACTAACTAGCAACTGGGCTCTGCAATTATAATCAAGATTTATCACGGACATCATTCATTCATATAGACGGTTGCACGACATCAGGCTCTGACAATGTTTTGCGAATCGCAGATGGTGTTGACCCAAAAAGAAGGGCAAGATCTTGAAGATGTGAGTCGCAGACAACCCTTATGTTTTTACACAATATGGCGCCCAAAATACATTCACTTGTCCCACGTTTACTTTAGGCAAGTTTAACAAGCAAAAAAATCGTTAAGACAACACTTTACGGAAAAGGTCGGAGAGTGATTTGTTCGCTTCTATTTCCCACAATACAAGAACCTGACCATAATATTTGTCATAAAATAATATCTTCATGGTCAGGGCCAGCAAATAGGAGGAGGGAAAACCGATGATTTCTTTAGTTCAGTCGTACTTACCTTGACTTTATGAATAGCCAAGCCGTTCCCCAGCCACATAAAAAGGGCGACATTGTGGGAGGAATCTCTCCCTCCGGCTAGAGCGTGTGACGTTATTTATGAACGAAGCATGAATCACGGCCCCTACCGAAGGAGACCCTTCTCAGCCACGATAAACCACAGTTACAGGCAGTCCTTTGAAATTCACAAACAAACAGGTGCGCCGGGTTATAAACGTTGTGGGAATGTTTTCGCTTTGTTCTTCGCAACTATTTCACTACGATACGGTAGAGCATATGCCTGTAGTTATCATGTTATAAATTATTTGTATCATTTTACAAATATTGTAACTAAAACTTAAGAAACATTTCATTTTTTAATGTTGCATGGCTCGTATTGAATCACCCCATGCCACACACCCGAGCGGTGACTTGTGGAGTACCATAAAACAGCAATTAACATGGTACCTTGTAAAATCATGAGAAATAAAATCAGAAGGAAAGTAATAACTCGCTAAATTACACGAATGCAATACCTAAAGAGGCTTCCTTTTTCCTACTTGAATGGGAGGAGCGAGAGAGCGGAAAGTTACAAATACGGACGTCCACCCCACTTCCAAAAAAAATTGGTTTTTCTACGCATAATGGACCATATTTTGGGGGTCCTTAGGACCTTAGGTCACTGAGTAAGTCTGTCGTCTATTTCCCTACTACCCAAAATTACTCAAGGCACTTCTCTTTCACCGCCCGTTTGGTGAAGAATAGTTATGAACGAATGAAAAGTGTCGCATAAGCTTTGGTTGGGGGCAATTGGGAGTCCACAGTTTACAGGCGCGAATTAAACGTTTAAAAAAGCACGAATAAACTGGGCGTAAATCTGACTCGAAGAAATATTTCCAGCACTGCGTTGAAATTTTAGACGAAACTACAGTGAAACTACAATACAAAATAAAGGAAAATTTTTGCAGAACCGATCAAGACATGATATAATTTTTCCCTTCGTAAGATTTGAGACCAAAACATTGGGAAACAACGACAAATCAGTTGCCAATTGCCGTAACAACTTGGGATCTAAAGTTCCCTGCTTAACCCCTTCTCGACGGTTGATGTAGGCGCATGTACTTGGCGTTCAGAGCATTCATACCCCTCACCCATAAACTAGATCACCAGCATCAGTGCTTCAAACCCTAACCCTTTCTTTAACCAAATAGCAACACCGGCACGATGGCCACCTGGCTAGCACTGATAATACACATTCGATTGGGAATACTTTCCGTTTACCAACACAATATCTAGACATCTAAAAGTTACAGTAAAATAATCCAAAGGACACGTGATAGAGTACAGATGTGCTGATTAGATTGAAATACTTTAAATAATAGAGCAATGATACCTATACCTTCGTGAGAACATTTTTTCAAAAGGACCAGTCATATTACTTTTCTCGACTACAAAAAACTAAGGGAATGAATTAACACATTCCTATGACCAAATTACATCTAATGTCAGTTCATCCCTGAAATGCAAACATTTCATATCAGAAGCCAACCACACTCAATTCATCAATTAGTAATTTCGTTTAGAACAACCACCCGCATGGAGGTCAGGGATTCATTAATATCAAAATTAGTAACTTTTAAATATGCACACGGTGCAACTTCGCATTCACATTGAAACACCTTGAATCAGCACACACACGGCCTCTGCTACTACTCCCGAAATAATTATTAATTCCCCTTAGGTTTTAAAATAAATGTCCAATGCCCTCGAATTACGTAGCCTGGTAAGAAATAGTACGAGTATGAACATCGAAATCTGGTCGGTAGTCAATTATTGTCAAGTGGAAAAGTGGTATTATTCGGTCATCATGTCTAGCACTCTACTTATCTCTTGTTATCAGTGGCCGGTTTCTCAGAGCCACGAGACAAGTGGAGAGCCCTCTATAAAAAGAGAATTAAATGTAGTATCAAAATCTCTTAACCATATTCTGTAAAATCTAGACAAAAACATTCTATAATACGTACCGTCGGTAAAAAGTTCTTCATGAGCAACGACAATGACTATATATTGGCTGGATAGTTTTTGAAAATGGTCCCGGGTCCCTTAGCATAACCATGCTAAAATCCACAAACACACAACACTTACTTCCATTAGCGGGATTGGCACATACAGAGAAGCTTATATTCATCAATCTGCCCGGCCAAAATGCTAAGACTTGTTCCACCTAACCCCAAGTATTGACTCAAATAGACATTTCCCCACAAGGGGACAATCACAATTGGGTTCCTAGGCACATAAATTAATGCGAAAGAACTATTAATATTATGAACAGTACGATGAGAATATGCGAATTATGATTGAAGCATAATGTAAGACATCATCATACTTATCGTTCCAATAACGGACCCGTAACGGAATCGCTGTTAATCTGCCAAAATATGACTTAGACGCTTCGGGATGAATCCATGGCTAAGTTAAATTAAGCAATGTACCTTTCATGTGCTTTAGCGAAGAATACACGGCAGGAGAGTGCCATATCTTGAACGCAAAGGTAGTCATGGCGTCTGGACGGAATCATTAAGACAAGCGGAAATGAAATGTAGATGGAAGGAGGAATTTTTTCCGTAAGTGATTTTTAGACAAAACATCGGCCTTGGGGATCGTTCACCACCCACAGTATTTTAGCGAAATCAAAAGATCTGACCTCTCTGAATTCAGGGGAGTCTATGGCAATCGATCTTCCCCTCGTTGTCGACCCAAGTCCTTCTCCTCCTGTGGTGTTTCCCATGAATTTATTTATTGTGTATAAGGGCGTGTCCAATGCATTCATTACTTCACTTTTGAATGGCATTCCATTATGATTTCTCTTCTTCCACACTCCCACCTTCTCAATCGTCCATTTCATTTCCGACAGCCTTTTTCATCATCGTATAAAGAAAGATTCTAGTATGAATTTGCTCGCCTTGCCAATTGTCCACACCTCTCACGAAGATAGCGACTTACTTCACATAACCAATTCCCCCACAAACTCCTCCAGTAGTCATAGATCGATAAAAGATTCCGATCGAATTCAATTTCCATTTATCGCTATTGGAAACCTCATTACAATACAGCATCCAAAACCTATTCATTTCTGATCAAGCGTACTCGACGCCACTTCTACTGTCTTCATCTTGGTAATGACTCATACATACTCGTACGTAACCCTAACACCTTCCATGGTGATTAAATTCCAAAAGGTTTCTCGTCTTCAGAAATGTGGAAGCTGTTGGAACCACTGTAGAATGGTGCGAATTGCAAAGAGTTTTGGCCACATTTATATCCTGTTCGCACAGAATTTTATAACTAAGATAATTACAATATCGCTCCAGTGATACACTGACCCAAAATTGCAGAGCATACTAAAATTTCACTGGTGAAAAAAATCCAGAGTTTAGCATCAAAGACATATCAACAAGTCAAAAATATGCACGCTAGTGTACGCCGATGATTAATCCGTGAAGAATAAAAAAAACCGTAGCAAGAATATGGGTCCAGAGCTTCAGGGTTGCTCTCACACCAATTCACTTTGGTAAACGACACCGGCATTCCAGTCAACATCTTCAGGTCCGAATATAAGGATGACGTATGAAATGTCGACGAAACTGCCCTCTACCAAGATGAATCACCGCGGAAGACTTTGCAATAACTTAAACAAATACGCGATAAAACAGGTTTAAACCAAGATACATGAGTGGATCAAAATACAACTGGGTCACTTCTGTCTCAAAAATATAATTGACACCTCTGCAAAAATACACGATTAACTTCATTTCAAATTAAAATTTGTAAATGTAAGATGCCCCATCAAAGCGACCAGTTTTTCATACAAATCTTAATATTTCATGATAAATATATGCAGTAGTTGACAAAGTTACTTTCTGCGAAGGTGTCCAAATACAGATTGCTATACCGAAGGGTTAATTGTTGGAAAGAATGAAAAACTAATTACAGCCTCTCACACTCAAGTATAATTGAAAGTAGACGTAATTTCATCGAAACCTTACAAAAAGTGAAAATATTCTCTTGAAATATGTTAGCCATATTCTTCAAAGTAACTAAATACACAAATTTAAGTAAACCATCATCATTCCTGTAATGTTTAATCATTCATTTAAGTAAAATCATCATCCCTGAGGACGATGCACGAGTCGAGCATCGAAACGTCGGTCATCATGGAACCCCTGACCCGGTTGAAGACCCAAGAAAACTTCACCAAGCTTAAGTAAACCAGTTTCGAAAAATGATGGTAACATGACCCCAAGTTAATTAGTCACCATGAATATGACAAGGTAATCAAATATGTACATATGGCACAGACGTAAAATGATGTACACACATGCATAAACACAAAAAAAAATCCGCCCATACCATGTCCTCATAAAAGTTAAGAAAGACACCCTTCTGAGTACGATGGCACAGAACACGAAAACAGTAAAACATCTATTTTGTTTAATGTTAGTTTGTATATACCTCTTGTGTAGCCACTCGTTGACTCTATTATTTCAATATATATATTCACACAGACACCAAATTAATTTTATAACAACATTTAAATGATAACGATGAGAGTATTACAATATTTTAAACAACCAAACAATATTCCAAGATAACTTGATGGAGAGAAGTTGCACTTAAATCCTGAAGATGCTTGCTGTGACAAGAGAGAATTATGGAGCCACAAAAAGCTTGACATGCACTCCAGCAAACTTCTAAAGGTATCCCTGTATTGACAAACTACTGAGGTAGCTATCATTAATTATAAGTGTAGAAATATATCAACATTCATCAAATGTAGAATGAAGTGAATTACTGATGAGGCTTCCTACCTGTGATTTGAAAATACGAACAAGGAGTTATTACCCAGAGTCACAAGGGGTGTAACTAAATATGAGAAATTTTTAATATAATCAGAGGAAAGAGAAAATGAGACCCAAAACCATAAATTTCAAAAAGAAAATGAATTGGTGTGTAGAAGAGTTTATGACACAGATTTCTGTTTTTGAATTTCCAATTTCATTTGGCATGATTCCAACTTAGGCTTTCAATACAACATCTGCCAACAATCTTCCTCAGACTCGTATACATTTAGTTATTTACTATATGAATATTATTTACATAAGTATTCACCTGCATCAAAAAGATATGGAGAAGGAATAATGATGAAACTGGTAGAGGAGCATTTTAAAAGGGGACAACACACATTGTGTTTGACTGCCTGGTTTTGTCACAGGGGTACATCAGTTACAAGCACGGGCAACAGACAATACTGAATATGTTGTAACTCTTAATTACCATGAATTATCGAAAACATTTGATAACAATACATATGTGTGGAAAACTATGAAGTAGAGCATATCTTTCAAATGTAACAAAATCCATTGAAGCATTTTACAAAAATTACCACTCATATAATCAAGGCATAATTCAGACAATTGGTTCTTCATCACTGAAAGAGAAACTCTCTAACATAGGAAAGGAACTCTCCATTGAAAAAATACTTCCCTGTGCTTTATTTCATCGAGCTTGTATCATACTGGTCTATCTATAATGATGCATGCTCCTGAGGAATAGCAACAAAGTTTATTCTGTCTATATTATAGACTGCACCTATTAAATACTAACTCAATTGGCCATGGAGAAGTCCCAAAACAATGTCACTTATTTAATGACTAACATTTAAGAAGGTCAAATTTTAATGTCACTCATTAACCTAATCTGTAGCTTGAGCATTACCCCTTTATAAGTAATGGCATCATGCTTAATTTTGAGGAATCATTCAATACTAGAGTAAATAAACACCCCCTAGTGATTTTCTAATGTATGTATGATGAGGACATACCAACGTTAAGCTAACTTTAGCGAGAGTAGAATTTCCCAATCAAGAAAATTGCAAGAGCAATTTAAATACACCTTAAGGCAGCTTAAATACACCTACAGGTGAGTTATGAAGGAGCTTTTCTACTAATGTTGTTTCCTGTCTCCAATTGAATTTGTCTGGATGAGGTAGAAAGTAGATAACAAATAAAAATAGTGTTTTTCATTCTCAATAAATCTCACCCGGCACGCTGGTAGGGAGTTGCTGCATCCATCTAATCTATCACCAATTTAACAATACATGCTTGAGTGGAAATGGCAAAAGAGTACTTTGGGCAAGTTTCATGTCACATCAACATTGCTACATTTCCGTTTCTTCATAAAGAAAAATAGAATAGAGGTTTCAACGTGGAAAGAAGTTTAAAAAGCTTCACATGAAGATAGATTCTTTACATCATGGAAAACCTTGTCCATTACTGGTATGATAAAAGGTACTCGATACTGTCCACTCGATACAAACTGTGTTCGACCTACCTCTCCGGAGGTGAACAGATTGGATGGTTCTCAAATAGGACACGGGAAAGGCTGTCGAGAAAACTAATTGATGCGATTTCGTTGCAAGAAACTGTTATGGAATTTAACATACATTAAATGCTATACTAACAGATGTGACACGGTGGAAGAATAAATTATATGAAGGTGGAGACTTCAAAAATAAATATACATATTCTCTCTGAAGGCTTAAACACTGCCCGCCCATTTTTTCATTTGCACGCAACGGGCTTACTTTTAGGTGTGCAACGCATTGCGCAAACCACATCAATGCCGCCTACAAAATAGAATCCACGATGTGCAGGCTCGTGACTATACTGTCCGCTGACTAATGTCAACAATCTATCAGATAATTACTTCATGTAAGATATGAGCCACATTCTTTGCAATATGATAGCGAAGTAAAGCAAACATAAAAAAATAAATAGTGTAAGGCCCAATCATAAGTTAATCCTATGCCTTAGATAGTTATGTCCTGTCATCTTAAAATGGAAGGGTATATAGGAATATCCGCGATCCGATTTAATCCAAGCAATAAAAAAAAGATCCGTTAGGTTCTAACATCCACTTAATGTTTTGGCACACTAAACATTCCATTATGTACTATAGATTAGTTGAAATAACCAAATATATCCACTCCAAAAGAATTAATAAAAATTACAAGATCATGATGTAAACACACGTAAATTGAAGCACACAAATACCATTAACAATTTTAGGGCATAATTATTACTTTCGGTTTACTCGTTCCATTATGATACATTTTCAACACATAATTTCCCGGAAATTTTGGAAATTGAATCCTTCTCGGCTTTGTAAATAAGTAATGGTGCCGAAGACTTTCTTAAAACGCTACCATCACACTCAAAAAAATTAATAAGTATCATTATTATGTGAAAATTAATTCCTGAAGCAAGTTAAAGGGCCTAAAAATCCAGAACATCGCAAGTGTAAATGTGCAGTACAACGAAATTAAAAATTCTCTCGCAACGAAATTAAAAAGTACTAAATCCCCTTCGATACAACGAATGCGGGCTAAGGAGTGCACCAGAGAGGATATTGATCACCACGCTCTCGACCTGGTAATGAGCAATGTTTACTGGTACAGGCAGAAATACAAAATGTGCCCGAGATAACTGTAATTATTGGACCTCGCACGAATTTCAATCGCTATAACAAAAATAAGACGTGTTTAAAAATATTCCGCGTTTATTTTAACGTTTAGCGATTTGCATAAATTGAACAAATCAAAAAAATACTGGCAATTTCATTCTGAATTAATGCCACATCAATAATTTATAGTTAAACTTCAGGTAAGCTCACACCTTCAAAACTGCAACAACTGTGGCTACGATCCCCTTGAGTTTAGTCAACCTGGGGTTCCTCCATTAATGACCGACTGGCTACGCCCCTATCCATCAGTGCCAGTCGTAAATTTGAATCCCTTTTCAATTATCTACCAAGATTATGAAATGACGTGAACGATTTTCTTCGGCAATTCAAGTTAACCTCAAAGCCATAGACATGAAGAATACCGCAAATATGTAAACAACTACAAATGTAAATATTTTCTTAACCTCTTGTTAACCAGTAATCATACAAAAGACTTCAACGAGAAGACAATATTTTCCAGTTCACCTACAGTGAAGCTATTTTTATAATAGTTTGACGCCAAACTTAAAGTGACTTTAGCATTAACTGTTGATATGAACAACATAAACAATCCACTACAAAAATAACATTTCACTTGCCAATAACTAAATTTTACAAATACCATTAACAAAACACAGCCATTGAAGTTAGCTAACCTAACTTTGACTTTCAGTGGATCGAAAGGATATTTGTACGTGGGTCAACGTCCAAGACGAACATACTGGCTTATTTAAATTTAAGGCGATTGAACCAATGACCTATTTCTTAACTAACACTGATGATGGAAAAACATATAAAGTCGTATATAATTACTTCCATCTCTTGCTTAGGATTATTTTCTAAACAAAAGAGAAAGGGATAGAAAAGGCAAAAGTGTACACAAAACTCAGTATTAGGCTATCGTAAATTTTGTTCTCACTTTCAAATCTAAGACCCAAAAAATGAATGAAAATATGCTCCTGCCTATCATATATTGCTTTCCACAGTACAGATAACTAGCAAAACATTTTCATTTGCTCACTGCAATGCATTTAAAGAACCACACGCAAGAAACAAACAAATGAAACATCAGCCGGCCATACTTAGAAGACTATTTTAGTATGACCATAAAGCTGTATCAAGCAGACTTAAAAAAATATACTCTGGTTTAGAGGAAAAAACTAACGCTTAAAAACTTACCGATTCAATATTATCAGTTTCACTCCGGGTAAAGTACACTAACACGACTGCATACAGAAAAATAGCACTACTTCGAAGTGACCTGACACCAAAGCCCAACACCGCTTCCTTAGCCGACGCTTTGGCATCGTGCGCCTTAAAACATAGTACCACACATAATTTTTTGTTAACTTTATGCTTAACTTGCTACCATGCATTGCTGTGCTTAGCATTAAAAAGTCATATATTTTTCGTTAGTTTCCTTAGCTGTCTCAAATAAATTCAAACAAAGAAAACGAACGTTGATAAATATACGCGGAAAGATACATACAGTAGATGATGTCATCGCTAGTTTGGCATGTATGAATGAGGCTTCGAAAATGAATTTTTCCCCAAGGTGGGCGTGGCAACTCTTTTGGAAATTTTGATTAAAACTCATCAGTTAACGATGACAAAAATACTTTCCTTATGCGAATAGAATGCTCCAACTACTGAAAAGCTTGGCATCTTGCAGACGCATGAAATGAAATTCTAGGGCACCTAGGGTCTTGGAAAAATACCTACCTGCGTTCATATTGTTCGATTTCCAGATACATTTTTTATCCCTTAGTCTTCTAATGAAAGAACAACTATTCAATTTCAAACATTAAGTTTCGTATTGTAACCCAGGCACTATACATAACTTTGTGAGCAATATCAACACCAAATAAAATTCGTAATATTGTCACTTGCACTTGGTAGCCAAAAGAGAATTTAGTTTTAGCGGAAAATCATGACAGCTTAACAAATTTTCAATGAACACTTTAAAACACAATTCTCATGAAATTGGAATTAATCCACTGTCACAATGAAATAATGTATATTTTGTCACAAAATCATAAGATGAAGAGATGCTGGGGTAATACAATTCATTAAATTAAAAACGACATAGCTCCTACACAAAAAATATTGAAAAAAATGAGGTCACTAAACGCAAGTGTCTAGTAAAAATATATTGTTTACAGCAGTCACATATTTCCCATGAGCACAATATATGGGATATTACAAACATGGCCAATTTTGGTAGGCATTTGACTATTGTTTCTATTGAACTGATCTCCAAAAGAGCATACAAAATTGTCCAATTGCATCTGGAAGATATAGAAAATAATTCTTAGTTCCAGTGATGGATCAAAATACATTTCACCACCTAGTATTGAGGACTATAAATATTGTTAAATAGCTAAAAATTGTATTAGAATATATATGTACAATTATATGGAAAATAATTAGCTTTAATCATCTCGTCAACTTTTAATGCAACCATGGAAATCATTCATGCTCTTGAAGACAGCCATCAAGTAACTTCAAAAACATAGTTATTGTCTTAAATTTAATCAAATCTCTTCAGAGCATTTCCCTAATGTCAGGTGATCCTTGCCACAACCTTTTAGCCATCTTATCTGCTTCAATATCCTTAGTTCACTCTTCAAAGTATGTCAAAATTAGTACACATATACCAATATTTAATTTGAATTTCCTACACAAATGGCCAAAGCCTTTTTAGGATATGGATGTCTTCAATAAAGTGGTCATCTCCATTAACAATTGGATATCATTGCACAATAAAAACATGTGGATTGAGCTCAAAAAAATCTTTGGGTTTATTTAATAATTTTGCATTTTTGAATGCTAAGTGGATGGCACAAGAAGGTGCATAGTGATAACCAGAATGGGCAACAATAGGCAGGAGGATAAGACCGTACTGCCCATTATCGCAGGTGTTTAACTTGCATGGTAAGGAAAAGTTTGAGAATGGACATTAGGCAATGAAATGATTAATTAGACATCCAAGGGATAGTGGTTATTTTTGAGTGCTTGATAAGATCAACACAAGATGAACACACCGAATTAAGATTAACCAAAAATTAGACTAGACACTATTACACCAGAGCAGGCGAAAACTTTAATGTACATGGATACTATTTGAAGGAAAATGAGCATAGAAGTAGTGCCATTAGGAGAAAAATACTATTTGCAAAAGGTGAAATGCAAAGGTGAATTGATAACAGGTATGCTACATAAGAACTTAAAGAAGAGAGTAAATAGATCATACTTGCTATATGGATAAAAACATAATCTTCAAGGTATATGGAAGAGTGCAGATAAGAGGCTCTTAAGGTGTGGTTAGGGAGAATAATTAAGTAAATAAGTTGGACAGGGAGGACCAAGACCAATGATTAAGTTTTTAATATGGTGGGAGAAAAGGGACATTGATAGGTGAATTCCAAAAGAAAAACCCCAAAGTATGGGAGGAGAAAATAATGAGAGGTAGTCAGACGTTAATGGCTCTAATAGGAGGGAGAATGATAGGTACATTTGAGAGAGGATAGAAGAGAATACAAAAGCTTTTTGAATGGCTAGAAGGCAGGCTGAAGGTCCAAGGAATTTAAGAAATAAATAATTAATGAGGGAAACATGAGGAAGTTTACATAATATACTATACATCTGTCCAAAACATAACTCTAATAGGTTTACTACCTAATTCCTTAATTTTAGCTAATTACCTACTTAATTATACATCTCATCAACTTAAGTTTGACCCTCACAAAAGTGAATCTTCATGAAGTTTGCTCAATATCAACAGCACATCAAGAAAACCTCGCAACCATCGACTCTGTTAATTGGTGAAAGACTTACGACCTATTGCTTCCCAGATGAATTTAGATCCATCAAAATTTCTAGTCTGTTTTAGCCTAGGTTGTAAGCAATTCAGAGGAGTCATCATGACTTAAACTTTCAGTTGGTTCCGAGTATAGCAATTATCAGACATCCACAACATATTAATTCCTTTTTGCTAATTAAGCACAGTTAAGAATACATTTTACTTCTTAGTAATTCATCAAAGGTAGAATGTTTCACTTACCTGCTTCATATCCACAACTGCCATGAGCTGGATAGATTAAAGGAATTAATGTAATATTTATTTTGAAAATTTCCACAAGCAGTATTCATTTTAATTAATACTTTTTCTCGGCTTCCTTGTGTCTTTTTTAGGATGAAACTTTTCACATCTGAAGGAGTATGACCCATTATAGCTGTTAGAAAGAACATGTTGTACAAAATGATTCCATCAAATTTTTGTTAAAGAACACCAAAGGAAAGATAAATGGTTATGGAAAGACTTGGTCACCATGGAAGATACCAGGTCCTGGTACCAAAATGCCATTAGATCTTTTTTGTTGGAAAAAAACCATTTGTAGGAGGATCTAAACATTTCCCATAGCTTACTAGATGCATTTACAATGTAAAACACAAAAAAATAATTATGAGGATGGATTAACGCCTGTTTGGAAGTACTTATTAAGGGATGAGGAGTAAAAATGGGAAGAAAACAAACATGTTTGAATGTGACTGAGATGAAGTAGGCAACAGAGGTTAACTACCATCAGTTGAACAAATTTGAAATGCTACAAAATATGTACACATATATATGAAATATACACACACAGTCATAAGGATAGAATATGAAACAGCATTAACAATACTGCACCAAATGTTACAGCATGAAAATTCTCATCAATCTACAAATAATTTAGCTCTATTTAGTCATAACTTGTTCTGGATGACTGCCATCTCCTGATTCAGCCATAGACAGCCAGGAATGGAGTTAAATTACTGAATTTATAATTCACAATTATCTGGAGTCATTGAAATTTGTATGGATAACCAAACTATGCCTAATGCAGGAATTGTACCAATGGAATTCAGGCTAATTCATCCTTTTCTCTACACAAAATTACACCCAGAGATAGTAAATAAAATTTACTTGTAATTCCTGTCAAGTATCCTTTAGAAGCCTTTCTGGGACCTAATTTTTCATAAATAAATCAATTCTTACTGAGAATTTTCATGATATCAAAAGATTAACACAGTGATCAATGGTAGTATCTCTTAAGTTTTATACAGTACATGTCATAATTAAATTTAGCACTATGACTATCTATTATTAGGTAATCTACCGGTTAAGGTAGGTTTTTGGATGGACACAACTATCAAATAAACATTTTGTAACTCCCCACCTAGCAAACTAATCTATATCAGGTCCCTCTTCATCTCGGTGTACTTCTTACCTCCCTTCATCCCGTCCAACATCCCTATCCTGTTCCTACCCTTACCACGCTTGCCCAACATTCTCCCCTCTATTACCCTCTTCAACATTCCACTACCGCTCAATACGCCTTTCATCCATTTTTCCTGCCTCCATAGGATTTCTCTCAACAAACCCCTCTCCTCCCCCACCATTTCTAGTACTTCCTCATTTGTTTTCCTTTCGGTCCATTTCACCTTCTCCATTCTTCTCCATACCCACATTTCAAAAGCCTCCAATCTACGTCTATCCTCCTGCTTCAGCGACCACGTTTCCGCGCCGTACATAGCTACGCTCCATATCAGAGTTTTTACGAGTCTTGTCTTAACATTCCTACTCAACGTCCCCGTCATCAACTCCCTCCTCTTTGAGAAAGCCTCCTTGCCTAGCGCAATTCTTCTCCTTACGTCCCTACCACTTTGACCGTATTGGTCCAAAACACTTCCGAGATATGTAAACTGCTCTACCTGTTCTATTCTTTCCCCGCCTATTTTAATATTTAGCTTAGCCTTTTTCTTTCTAGAAAATCGCATAACCTTTGTTTTATTAATATTGATTCTCATCCCATATTTATCGCACTGAACCTCCAATTCACTCAACAATGCTTGCAACCCCTTGGCTGACTGAGCAACTAATGCTTGGTCATCAGCAAACCTAACCGATTTTACGAATTCCCCTCCGACTTTCATTCCTACCTCCAGTTCTTCCCATGCCTCTTTAATCATTTCCTCTACATATACGTTGAACAGTACCGGTGACAATGGGCAACCCTGCCTTACACCTCTTCCTAACACTGCCCATCCGGACTCTCCGTTCCCCACTCGCACCTGAGCAGTCTGAGACATGTACAGGTTGCGGATCAGTCTCCTGTCCCTCCAATCCATTCCTATTTTCTCCAATACACGCATTAATTTTTCCCAATTCACTCTATCAAACGCTTTTTCGAAATCTACAAAACAGGCAAAAACGTCCTGACTGTATTCTATATTTCTCTCGACTAGTGATCTCATTACTGCAATGGCATCACGCGTACCTCTTCCTTTCCTGAACCCAAACTGATCATCCCCTAAGTAATCATTTGCCTTACTCTCTATCCTTTTGTTGATGATCCTGAGAATAACTTTAGCTGCGTGGGATATCAAACTTATTGTTCTGTAATCCTCACATGACGAAGCCTTTGCCTTTTTTGGAATAGGAACTAACACCGATCTCACAAAATCTTCCGGCCAGATTCCTTCCTCATAGATACTACGAATCAGTCCATATATGGCCTTCTTCCCACCTTTCCCTAACCATTTCAACATTTCTACAGGAATATTGTCCACCCCCACAGCCTTATTTGCTTTCATCTCCTTTAATGCCCTTTCTATTTCATCGTCGAGTATGCCTGGACCTAAGCTATCTTCTTCTACCTCATGTTCCTTTTCTATGTCTAACCTTGTCGGCCTAAGTTCTTTACCATACAGTGTTTCTATATATTCCTTCCATCTCTCTAGGATTTTTCCTGGTTCAACTATTATCTTACCCCATTTATCTTTAACTGTTAGCACAGATCTTGCTTTCTTACTTCCCGATAATAACTTAACCTTGCTGTATAGAGCACCAATTTCACCCTTCTTCTGTAGACTTTCCATATCCTCGCATTGCGTTTTCCACCATTCTTCTTTTGCTTTATTTGTGGCCCTTCTCAATTTATTGTTTAACTCTTTGTACTTCATTTTGCCTAACTCTGTGTTTACATTTTTCCATCTTCTTCTCTCATCCATCTTTGCAATCATCTCATCCGTTACCCATGGTTTCCTTATCCTTTTCCCGTTAACGGTTCCTATAGTGTCTTTAGCGGCTTCCAATATCCCTTTCTTGATACATTCCCATTTTTCTTCGATAGCACTCAGTTCTTTACCGTCATCCATCATTTTCTCTACAGCCTCCTGATACTCCTTCTTCGTTAATTCATTTACTGCTTCTAAATTCCATTTTTTAACCCGCCGCCCTTGCCTTAACTTCTTGAAACGAACATTACATTTCATAACAACTAAATTGTGGTCAGAGTCCGCATCCGCTCCTGGGAAACTGTGCGAATTTATCACACTGTTCCTAAACCTGTGCCTAACCATAATATAATCTAACTGATACCTTTCTAAGTCACCTGGCATTTTCCATGTATACCTACGCCTTTTGTGGTGTCTAAACCATGTGTTGGTGATGACTAACCCCTGTCTCCTGCAGAATTCAATTGCTTTCTCTCCGCGTTCATTCCTCGTGCCTAACCCATAGTCCCCGACCTCACCACCATCTCTTCCTTCGCCTACCGTCGCATTCCAATCCCCCATCACTATTAAATGTTTCCCTGCAGGAACACTCGCGATGATATCCTCTAACTCATCATACATCCTATCGACTTCTTCCTCCTTGTGGTTGCTCGGTGGCATGTATACCTGAATAATGACCAAGTTCGTCGGCTCTGCTTTAATCTCTACGAGTAAAATTCTATCTGTCGCTTGCTCTATGTTGACTACGCTTCTTCCTACCCCTTTATTTAAAATTACGGCAACCCCTCGTTGGCTCTCGTCCCCGCCGCTGTATATCACTCTATAATTGTCACTCCAGTAATCCCCGCTATCCTTCCATCTCACCTCGCAGAGGCCTAAAACATCTATGTTACCTCTTTCCATCTCTCGCTTAATATTTTCTAATTTGCCTCTCCTCAACATTGTCCTGACGTTCCAGGTTCCTATTCTTACTACTTTCGCCTTCTTCTGAGTCTTCTGTCCTGCTGAAGTTATGACTATCTATCAAGCTTAAATTAACAACTTTTAAATATGCCATGCTACAAATTATGAATTTTAAAAACTAAAGTGGCACCTCATTGTACGTACTTACTAACACCTTTATATTATTCCTTGGGCTTTTTATGCAAAAAATCACTTACAGTTCTATTATTTAAGTGAAAATTACACATCAAATACCATTTCTAGACAGGAAGACATTGAGCCTTTTTTGTAATTTCAGCCACTCTCATAAAATAGAAGGTGAGAAGGATAAGGTAATTTCTTATTCAAAATTAGTTAGGAAAGAAAATTTTTTAATTTGAGCTCAAAGAGA
This sequence comes from Hetaerina titia, assembly GCA_037158775.1. NCBI lineage: Eukaryota > Metazoa > Arthropoda > Insecta > Odonata > Calopterygidae > Hetaerina > Hetaerina titia. The sequence continues at coordinate 85,331,692 of CM073770.1, forward strand.
CCTCTACACACTTCAAAATACCTAATATTAGCACCTTTGACAATTTCAGAGCCAAAACTGAGTGATCCTTTGACTATACCTCCCACCATGAGCTCTAATTTCTGCACACTGTAAGTTTGCAAGAGGAGGAAATAATCCCAAGTAACATTATCTTTTTTGAGATAAGAAGGACAAGAGTACCAATAATATCATCTGCTGGGATTCTCAATTAGATACAATTATAAAGATATCTATTGCTTATCTATCCTGGGAACACAAAATCACACATCCTTATCAAACTATCTAACAATGTGATATTGTAATAGAATATATGTAAGTTTAGCAATCAGTGGATTCCTCTGGTCAACTGATCTATTTTCACAAAATAATTTCGATCAGAAATACTTAGAATTCCCACAATGGATGCAAATAAGCAAAATCTCACTCTTCTGGCTAATAGTATTGAATAATTGAAAGAACTCCAAAAGCCATACACAGTTTACCTTTCAAAACAAGGTACAATTGAAATTAGTTGGCAAAAGTCAAAGGATAGGGTAAAGGGTAAATAAGGAAAGGGAAAAGAAAGGTGAATACGAATTCGGCATATTTCGGCCACAAAGTAGCCCTCTTCAGCGTACTGAAGGTAAATCGTCACGACAACACAAGTTGAAGCGAGAACTTTTTTTCCCTTTCCTTATTTACCCTTTACCCTATCCTTTGACTTGTGGCGTTTGCCAAATAATCTCAATTGTATCTCGTTTTGAAAGGTACTTTGCTTATTTACCCATTACCCTATCCTATGACTTGTGGCATTTGCCAACTAATCTCAATTGTACCCTGTTTTGAAAGGTAAACTGTACACGGCTATTGGGAGTTCTTTCAATTATTTAATTAATTTCACTGGATTGATAAAAATGAGAAAGATGAAAAATATATTTTCAATGGCTGCAATTTGCTGAGAGAAATTCTGGCAAACCGCTTCCAATCATTCTTGGTTCAAAGTAAAATTCCTCGTAGACGGGTACCTACATTAAAATATTATTTCACTTTGGCCATGTATGTGAAAGGAGACCTGGGTGTCTTACAGGGAGTTCCAAATGTCTTTGCAGAAGAGAGGGAAGAGAAGGGAAAGTTTCCAAAACATGACTTTTGGATTTTCAATAGGAATGAAGAGGCCTAATAGAAAACTTAGTTCCTCTTTGATATTCATGTTGTCAACTTAGTCCCCTATACTGACAGTTCTGCAAAAGGCACAGATTTTTCTCACAGCCTGAATTCTGAAAGAAATGGCAATGCTCCCTCATGGATGTGCCATTGGATAGGGGCACTTGAAGCACTCTCCTGAAGGATATATTCTTTGGATATAAAAACTTCCTGTGGACTCTCCAATGGTAGAGGGAAAGGAATTTGAGCCCGATACTTCCATGTGTAATTTCTATGAACAATCAGCTCAGTATGAAGTGAACTCAACACTCAAATCAACCTTTGAATTAATTGCTGTGGTATATGGATATCTATTAATGACAGATCATATTTCACCATACAAAATCTTCACTTCCACCATGTTTCATGAAGTCCACTTGAATGAGAAAATGAATTAATTTTCACAGGTGAATAAGATTTCACCACATTTCTCCTTTCCCATCTTTCCCAAAGGCATAACACATCCAAATAATAATTAAGGCAAATGGTTAATCAACCCTTTCATTCTTCAAAAACGCACTGTTTGACATGTAATGAGTAATAATCATTCTTCATTTGATCATGGCAAAAAGATTTTTTTCATTTGAAATAATGCTTCCACTGAGGAGATCACTTGGAGCAAGGGAGAACTTTAACATGGATTAGGATACTTTGAAAAAAAAAAGTAAATTATTCCGCTTCAGTATATCAAATAAAAAATTAAATAGGGTCAAAATATTTGTTGTGTTTTAATCACTCCATATTAAATGTCTTCTCAAAACAAAACAACAACATCAGTTGATGCATAAAAATTCAATCATAAATATCGGTAAATTCTGTAAAATCAACAATTTTATTAATAGATAGAAACAATAAATGGAGGCCAGCTCCATCTCTTGGGAACCAGTGTAAATATATTTTAAAATGCTGAGCATTAATCATTTGTCATAAGAGAGACTATGGTAGAAATGATCTTCCTCCCATTTTTATGAGTCACAAGATTTAAAGATGGATCTTCAATTTTCTCATCAAGGAGTTTCAACAACTCTATTCTAATAGTCTTCAGGAGCTCGGCAACCTAAAAAAATAAAGAAATCAATGCAAAAGATTTTAAAAAAATGGAACAACATTCAATATGGACTAGAGACAGTATTACATACTGTGTTTTTATATTACATTTACAAATATACATGTGTGCTGTTTTCCCATCACATTCAACGAAATTTTAATTAATTATCCAACATTAAGTTATCTACCCTATTTTCTCTTCCCAGCACTTTACGTGTGGATAAAATTACAATTGTGAAGGTAACTAAATACTTTAACACTTCTATGTAATAAAAAAATACACATTTGAAATACTCCGGCTTTTTAAAAAATGTTTAATTTGACCACAAAATCTAAAGTTGCCAATAGCATTTCCCTAGCACTCATTAGCCCTGAGAATTCCATATTGTCCTTTAAGGCAAGCATATAAGTATACATAGTTTTTCTATGCAACAAATAATTCATAAACACTTCACATTGCATTATTTCAATCTGTACCCTATGATGAATACAAATCCGTATCAACAATCCTTTTTAAATATTCCCCCTTTGCCAAAGATTTGTTTTTTCCTTGGTACCTGATTGGTTTAACTTTTTGTCAATATGTTCAGCGATTCCATTAATTGATGATATTTCACATACTTGTAAAACTATTATTCCTCCCTTATGAAAACTGTTGAAAAATGGAAAAGAAATTACTTTCCATTGCAAAGAAATCTCAAATTAATCACATGGAATGAGAAAGGATGGTTCATATATTTCCTATCGCAGTCACATTTTTAAAAACTATTTTGATTCATACTAATTGTATCCGTTCATACCACCACCATATATTTTCCATGTATTCACTTATCTGCATGTCATCATGCATCCATTATTATGGATAATCAAAGTTTTCCTGTAAGTGGCAATAAATAACAATTGGACATCTTATTCATTTTCTCCACAAATGCTCCAGGAGCAGATGGAAGTATAGTATGAACTGACAAAATCTAATCAGTCTTTGATTTTGTTTTAGGAAAAATTGTTTCCAATTTATACGTCAGATAAGGTGTCCTTGAACACTTAAGGATTTAACATGCAGGCACAAATTCATGCCACTTTTGATGAAGAATAAGGGTAACACTAGTACTTACTATCTGGCGCTCAACAGATAACTTTATCCAGCCATCTTCCAAGGATATAATAAATACTCCTTGATTAAGCTCAACATTTAGCTTGCTGCCAGTGAAGAGCACCAAAGGCAACACTGGGACCATGCTGCATTCTCGGATGAACACTCTGCTGGTTTTGATTTTCTCATGGTACACCAAGTATGGGCTTGGATAATCATTAGCGGAGTAGTTAACCGAAGAAGGATGTATGTAGACCTATTGACAGAGAGTTGTCATCAAATGGATGTACTATTATTAACGATGTTACATAATACTAAGATTAAAGAACTAGCAGGAATCTATAGAACAGATACAGGGTGTGGCAACATAACTTCCTTTTTTGAAAGCGTTTTGCATTTGAAAAAATGAAGTTGTGTTGCCGCACCCTGTGCAATAAGCACAAGATCACAATGCCAAAAACAACATGATTTCTGAAAGGTGGAGATTTTTAAATGCTATCATTTAACTTCTCTTGTAAGCAGCCAGGTACACCTCTATGATTTGTTAGAAAATATTCCTTACTCAGAGGGAGACAATCAATTTTTAGATTCCCAAATTTGACTTTTTCAAGATTTCCCCAATGAACACACTGTCATTTTCTTTAATTTTCCTACCAAGTGCTAGGAAACCAATTGGTACATTTGTGCATCTCTTAAAGAGTTAGTCCTGCTATATTTTTGTTTTATCTCAGCACCTGCATACAAACTAGCCTATACCAAACATGAAACAGTATCAAACCTAAAAGAAGCATTGTCCTCATTAGGTATTCCTGATGAGGAATTGCATAATAATTATCAACTTACTCAACAAATGTAGCCCATTTACAGATTTTTTTACGAAATGGTGATTGCTGAGGGTAAAAGAAAGAGAAAAAACTTTGCACTTCCACACACTTTTCCTAATAATGGTGATTTCCAATAGTTTCCTGAATTTTTCCAGACTGATTTGTCACTCTTATTTTTGAATATATTCACCAATACATAATGAATTGTAAAAGTACCATTTGTTAGGGTTGAATTAGGTCACAAATTAGTACTTGATATTTGGAAGTACCAAAAAAATCAATGCTAGAAATGATGTCTGACTCATAAAAAATAGTTTAAAGGAAATTTAAATACAAACCCCATATGTACTACACAAAAGAAAACAACAACAGTAGAAGGAATTGTGTTACTATTCCATTGAAACTAACAGAAATCAGTGTTTCGGCTTTCATAACTCAATGGTGGGCAATGAAGGAAAGTCACTGATTAGTGAACTCACTGTATAGGAGGATGTAGGCCTGGAGAGATAATCTTTTATGCCATTGAAAATCATTGCATTCATACTTATTACAACTAATGAGAAGGTGTGTGAAGGGTAGTCATCTTCATAAAATATTTTCTCAGATACAGCATGCAGAAACCATACAAACCTACGAGCCACACAACCATTAAGTTCAATTACAGAAAACATTTCTCATTATTTTGATAATATAAACTTCATGTAAAGTTAGAAAAGGATTCACACCTTAGGATTCTTGTGGATTTTTTATTTCTTATGCACAGGAACACTTTTTGTAAGGATTTCCAATCCAAACTTTTTTTCCCCTGATTATTTTCCTAGTTGTTTGGGATCTAATCAGGTATTTTTCTTGTGGTACATGCCTCACTGCTTTGTGTACCACTGATATCAAAGAAGTTAGCTTGAGTTTTGGTTTTTTGCCAGGGTTGGCACAAGATGTCAAACATGAACTAGTTTCAAAACTAAAAGGAACACTGTTCTCACCTTATTCCTGATTAGCATTTCAAGTCCCTCACTTTTTCAAAATGTTTGTCCCTTTTCCTCATTTTTCCCAAATTAAAAAAATAGTATTTCTAAATTTATTCCTGATTTACCTGTGTCTACTATGAAGTAACGATTCCTTTCCAAAAGTATAAAGAGATTTCCTACCAAGATTGACAGCTACATACTTTTTGCATTTTGTAATAATACACTACCTCCAGACTAATATCAAGTAGCGCTATGCATATTTTAATTGGTGTACTCATTACTTCAAAGATGCCAAGTTTTAGAAAATTCTTCGCTAAGAACAGGGGCCAAATCCATGCTCATTACTCGACATGTAGAATGAACTTAAACCACTTCAAATTATAATATAATGCACAACATATTAACCTATTTGCAATGCTATATTGATGCTCAATATTTAATATCAAAATACTGAAAAAATTACCACTAACATTATTTATAAATATAAAAAAAATTTCTTTTTTAATAAGTGACTATTCTGGCCCTTAAATATCATCCAGTGAGCATGACCTAAAAGGACATAGGACTGAAAAAATGGTTCTATTACCCTTTTGGTTCAACAATCCTGGTTTCGACCAATAAAATATATGAAACATTATTCATTAGTCAATTAAATTACATGAAATACACAAACATTTCAAATGACTAATTTCCAACATTTTACCAAAGACAAAGAAAAGTATGCCAAAATAAATGAATTGCATGATTTTACAGGAAAAAAATTTCTTACATAACCATCTTCCTTAGTCTTGAATTTCAGCTCATCTGGTTTAGGAGCTCTTGGAATTGCACCTCCAGTACTGCGGGCATATAACTTTTCCGGAGTAAGGATTTTGACCACATTGGGATACAAAGCAGCACACAATATGGCTGCCAATAGTTTGCTATTATCTCCATTGGCATTTAGCTGAAAGAGAAGGGGAAATGAATTAAGAGTTCTAAATGGTAACAGACTGATATTAAAAGAAGAGTGCACATTTCTAGTTGGTATACATAACTTAAATATTTAATCATATGAAGTTATGTAATTAAATAACAATTATCTGAAGGTATTTAGGACCATGGATATTCCATAAAAATGAGTCTTCCATAAAATAAGAATTTTGCGATGTCAATATGACATAAGCAGCAACATATATTAATAGGGAAAAATATGCTTTACAATAATCAGGAAGCCATTTTTGATCACCTAAGAAAAGCTTTAAAATAATTAATTATGTACATTTTGATGTTTTTCATGCACCATTGACGGAAAATTTCAAATTTTAATCTTCATCTTGTGATATTCAATATCATTATTTCATTCAAGACCTTTTTATTATTAAAATTTCACAGCATCTAATGCCATTTTCTATTTTTTTAGGGATATAATCATTCTCATTTTCTGTGCGTTTCACCTTTCCCATCTGCATTATGTAATCCATAATTTCTTTATCAGTCACTAGTTGAGTTCATCACTTTTAAATCTGCATCCAACTGTGTGACAGTGGTAGCATCGTTAACACTAATTCAATCTTGGAAGGTTTCATCAGAAATAACCGTAATGAGCACACATCTCTTCATTAACTCAATGAGGGCTGTATTTTCCATTGCAGTTCTTTTTTATTACAATCAAAGCAAACTCGAATAGATCAAGATTTTCTTTGAAACTAACCAGAAGGGCTAATTTCCTCTAGCACTTCTGGAAACATGATCCCATACATTTGTTCATTCACATACATGGATAGTAAATACATTTTATATTGCACTTTCCAAAAAGCACTCATCTCACCAGAGTTGTCATTTAATAGACTTTCTAGTAAGTTAGACCTACTCGTATAAGAGTTCCTCACTGTGTGCATTAATCCTAAATCTAATGACTGTAACAAACTGGTAACATTTGGTATGAGACATGCTGCGAAGGCAACTGTTCACCTTGTTTCTGAATTTGGATGTGCACCAAAGATGTGCACTCGAGAATGAAACAGCAGTTCTGTCTACCAGCAAGTTATTCTCACAAGTGTTCTCTAAGCTGAGAAGGCATACTTTCACCAATGTTGGCAAATTTCTTCCATAATCATTGCATTTTTATTAATTCTGCCAATCACTGGCATATTTTTACATTTAAGTCAAAACATATGCATCAATCAGAAATTTCACACATGTTTCATACAAACTTAAATGCTTAGTTTCATTAGTCCTAAAAGAGAGATAAATTACAAACACTTTATCAGAAGTTGACCAGTTTTATCAGAAAGCAATGGTATTTCCATAAAACCTGTATTCCATGGCAACATGATTACATTCTATGTATGAAGTTTATGGACAATAATTAAAAATTATGTCTCAATTGGAAATTTCAAGCAGTAAGTTGAACTTAAATGTCAAGTTCAATTAGTCATTTAAGAGATATATGTAACAAATACTTAATCAGACAAACAATTTCGGGGTTATGCATTTTTTAGAAGTTTCTAAGCTACCAGTTTAAGTGCAATGATGATTTATATTTCGGGACTGCCTCTTCACCAAGACTGAACTTTTGCTAATAAACAAGGAAGCTCTTTCAAAGCTAAAATCAATTAATGCTTCCATTTACCACCACTTTACATGTTTTAAAAGAAATTTAAAAAAATTGGAATTTAGGTAGAACAAAAATTTTTTAGATAAATAATCAATGCCATATTCCAAGGATATGTGAGATAACAAACCTCTTGTCCAGTAAAAGAAAGTATCTTGTCAATGCCGGACCGAGCACCTCGCTTCAACTGTCTGAATCCTACATCACCTTCAGGAACAAAACCAATGCTCACCAACAACTCAAGCAATTGAAGCTTCATTTCTACCAATGTTTGCAAAGTGCGAGTTGATAAGTAATTTTCTTTGGCAAATGCAATTCCAGCATATTTTCCATTCTCACTTGCTTTTGTCCATGCCTGTATTTTAGCAAATAAAGAATAAAATTTAATATAAGCATATTGGAAAAAGTAAAACTCGACACTAGGTACATTGTTAAAATAACATTAAATTAGGAGGGAATAAACTGGATCAGTTCATGTGTTCGACCAGTATTGAGGAGGAAAATGAGTGATGGGTGTGTGAACATAAGAAGAAGAATAGCATCAATGAAAAGTGTTTGTAAGAAGGGAAATGATGACAGGTACGCTAAGTAAAGAAGATATTAATAAAGACTTTAATGCAGAGCATTAAGGTGTATGGATCTGAAATCTTGTCTTTGAACCAAGAGGATGGGGGGGATTCTGAGATAAGGTTGCACAGGTGAACAGAGGAAGTAAGTTGAACAGGGAGCAGGACCAGCAAAAAGGGTTAAAGTACAGAAAATGAGAGGAAATGAGATCCAAAGAGGGCAGAAAATGTAGGTTGAAGAAATATTGAGAGGTAGCGGGATTATGAAAGCTGTGACAGAAGGGACATTATTAAGGAAACAGGGAAGAGAAAGAAAGAGAAAAGAATTTTTGGTCAGCAGAGGGCATTTATAGGGTACAAAAAAACTGAACAAGGAAATAAGGAAGGGTAAACCATTGGAGATTCACCCGATATGTAAAAAATAATAGGCAATTGCTACCATCCAAAACCTATGTTTGGTTACAGTTAGTTGGATAATTGGGTTACTGGCCATTACTTCCATGTACATAAAAAATATGATTGTTTAGGCAATTATAACAATGATATACCAAAATGTATAGTCTACGGTGGTGGAAAGATTCCCCATTGAGATGTAGCAATTGCTTGATCCCTTCTCAGATATCACTGGAAGTCAATACTTCTCAGGTCATTAACAGTGGGAAAATTGTGAAACGCTGATGGCAAAATAATCAATGAGATGTGTATACCTAATGGAAACATTAGGAAGAACTTGTAAAGGAGTTGGAGAGGTTGGCTGAATTGTGATAGAAAAACTTAATCATCCACTAAAAATAAAAAGAGATGTTTCAGGTGTGATATGGTGGAATATCATGATTAATTAAAATTGGCAATTTTCCACAAAAATAACTTTTATTAATACGACCGGTTGCAATGTAACTGCATCATCTTCTGGTAACAGTCATTTCTCATGTCTCCAAAGAAATGACTGTTACCAGAAGATGATGTAGTTACATTGGAACCGGTCGTATTAATAAAATTTATTTTTGTGGAAAATTGCCAATTTTAATTAATAATAAATCATACACACTTTTATTTGCCAATAAAAAAAATTATGAAAACCAACATTAACTTACTTTATAGGCCTTCAAAACAGTCAACTGATCACTGTTGCCAGCGGCAAACTCAAGTTTCTTTAAATCTGCTTCTTCTTTTTTTGCAAAAGGGGCAACAAATGGAGACTTGTAACTCAAACAAGCTGCAATAGTTAGAGCTGAATCCAAGCAAAAAAACATAGCTCCAAACAGCATCAATTTCCCTATCCTACAACAAAAAAGAGTTTATTAATCCACTTTTCAGGAAACTTGAAAAGAAGATAAAACAAATTGAGAATTCCAAAATCATTAGGAATGCAGTTATTTAACTGGAGCCTGCAGCATTGGACAAAAGCCAATCAATGCACACATTAATATAGAGCAACATAAAGGAATGCAATCATCATAAAATTGAGAAATCTTTAGGAAAGGGATGGAATTCATTAGCCAATGTTAAAAATATTACTTAGTTATGTTAATGAATATCAGGAAGGGCCAGTTTACAAGTTCTCATGAATATAACACCAGACATGCCAACTTTCAAAAATGAAAAATCGGGAGGACATGCCAACTTTCAAAAATGAAAAATCGGGAGATTTTTAGAAGTGTATCACGAAGTAATCACTTTTAATTACCACAATATTTGCATGGCACCTTAATCCCTTTATGACACTTTGCCAATTTTTAATGAATGTCACACTTTATTAACATGTTAAGCTAAGTACACAATTTGAACAGTTCATCAAGAACGTAAGAAGGAAAAATCGGGAGTCTCCCGCTTAAATCGGGAGAGTTGGCATGTCTGTAACACTAACCTCACATCCACAGGCAGAGCAGCCAAATGTTGACCCAAAGGAGTCAGCTGTTTGTCCTCATCAAAGGCTCCAATGTCCTGAAGTCTCATCATTGCATTGTTTATGCTTTCCTCTGAGGGTGGTTCCAGTGTCTGACCTAGAGAGTGGCATTTGGTATTTCACATATTAATAGGTTTACAATTCGTTCATAAGGCTTCAAGATGTGAATTCATAAACATTAAAACATCTGCCACAAATTTATAGGAATAACATTTTTGCAATGTGTTTAATTCAAATCAGAAATTATTGCTCGGTAGCCTTCTAGGGAAAATTTTTAACACACAAGTGGATGATTTACTGTTATAGGTACTAAGCAAGGTCGATGTGAAGGAGGAGAAGGAAAAGTTATATTATTGAACTGAAGACACACAACAACATTGCAGGTAGGTTTTTGTTAACATCATATCCCCAACTTTAATTCCAATAAATTGTTTACATACACTGAAAGGGATGTTTTTTTATAAGGATTATTGATGAGGATATTTTTTACCTTTTTGATCATTCCTATTACCTTTTTCAAACAAGTATAAAAACATTGGAGTGTTTCCATACCAATTTAAATTTAACTTGCAACAAAACCTTAAGAAGGCATGATCATTTATTATACAAATAATATATAATCCCTTACAAATTGCTTGATTTATGCTCAAGATATCCATATCAAACTAATATGCTGCCAAACATGAAAGAAAGAAGCTTTGAGACTACTTGCACTCATCTGAGCAACATTAAAATGTATCTATTAATTTCATGAAGTCACACTGTGGTATAAAATTCGGCATCATGTGCTTGCTATGATGCATTCAAACACATTGGCACATATTGAGTAGCTTCAGGCATGTTGTGGTGGAAGCCGAACATAATGAATAACTGATCGTAGCACTTAACTTTATCTTATGAAAGGGCCTGCTCACATTATGGCCTCCACTGAGTCCCAAACTTCTTCCTGAAAATCTTTTTCATGATTTACTGGCCCATCCATAGCTATGAGGGGCAAAATCTGAGCACAGACACATCACGTAACAGATTAGAAGCTGGCCTCACAACTTCCTTTGTGGACAGTAGATCTGATGATGATGTAATACATCAAAACCTGATCGTAAAATAAATTTTATCAAGTGGAAAAGTGCTACAATCAGTTATTCATTACAATTGTACATTAATTGGCAAAAGAGCCTATCTTTCTTCTTTCCCTGGGACATTTAAGATCTACACATGAGGGAAAGGGTGAGAAAATTAGCTTGGCAGAAACTAGAATAAAGGCATCACAAGGTGTACCTGAATGGAAGTGATTATGAATTTCTTGTTGTTCTGCTGAATATGTCTTGAGAGCTACCAACACACCAAACTTATTATTGTGATCAGAGTGATATCATTGTGAGGAAAACAAAAAATTGTTTACATTACATTATGTGTCCATGCCTGGTGAGATTGAATGTTCATTTTATGACACAAAATTATTTTCACAGAACATAGAACAAATTTTACAATAGAAAATATTTCAATCTTTAAGGTATCACATTATCTTGCTAATTAATAGGTACAAAATCTTGTTGGTTTAAATGTGAAAAAATTTGTGTTCTCGCAATAATAAAGTGATTTTATATTAATTTCAACATTCAAAATAATTTGTTACAATTCCAAGTGTTAAAAGAAAAAAATAAAAATTAAAAATATTAAAATTTGTGGAAAACAGATATTTTTAATTTGCTTTTTTTCTAACTATATTGGTGAAAAAATGACTAAAAAGCACATAAAAAACCTAGCTATCTCTTCTCTGTTGATCATTAATGCACACATATTGTTTCTCTGTAACACATGCACTAAATGAATAGGGCAATAATAGCAATAAATCATTATAAGTTTAAACCTCTTTTACTCATAAGGCATATCAGTTGGTTAGTTTTGTTGGGAAGGCGACCAACAGCTAAGGTCATTTGAGCCATTAGGGAAGGATGGAGAGAAACCCGGCATCAGCATTAGCCTACGCTTGTTGAAAGGCACTAAGGGGTCCGCAGTTTATCATCCCATCCGATGGACATCATACTTGCTCAAAGTGCTCTCCACAAAGCACCTCAACTAGGGATCGGGGATACCCCTGTTTGTTTGTTGATGTTGATGTTGATAAATGTTTGTTGTCTCCAGGATTTGAACCTGGGCCTTCGCGGAGGGAAGCCTCTGCACCATCCTGATCCCCCTCAGTCATATCAGGTGGTCACTATGCTTAAGTACATCTATTTAGGTGATCTGGCATCACAAGCAAATGAGACAACTCCTTAACACTCACCCAAAACATAATGTGGATCTTTCCCCTCGAATAGCCTGAGAACCTTGATTCGAAGGACTAATTGCTCTAGCGGTACCCTCTGCAGAGCAGGGATGGGCTGTGCCAGCAGGTTATAAGTGTACCTATGCCTTGTGTACAGATGGATGCATACACCAGGCATAACTCTCCCAGCTCGACCCTTCCTCTGCTGTGCATTTGCACGTGACACCCACACCAACTCTAAGCTTTCCATGTTCTTGTTTGAATCATACCTGATTGGAAAAAAATGATTGTTAGAAGCATACAAACCAAAGCATATACATATGGGTAATTACACGAATTCATCTTTAAATAGGAGTGTACATGCACCACATTGGAAATGTACTTAAAAATATTGCCATTTAGAATGAGGTTGGAGGATGGAGAAGGTTAAGCAGACAGAAAGGAAAACAAATGAGGAAGTACTACATATGCTGGGAGAAATCCGAATGAGAAAGAAAAAATTGATGCAGAGCGTATTGATTGGTGGCGGGATGTTGACAACTGTGATAGAGGGGAGAACTTGGTCGTGGAGAGAAGTGAGGTAGAGGGAGAAAAAGGATGACCATGTTGGATGATTTATGTTTCATGGAGTGCTATTTCACTGATAATTTATATGATAAGCAGCTGAAATATTATTTGACATATTATGATTATCTTCAAACATATTCATAAAAACTTGAAAGCTAAACATCCATTTTGGCAGAAGTGCTCCCTCTCATGACCCTGGATAATTTTTGTAATCACTACGCTAATTATAGTCTTGTTGATGTTTGTGTCCTTAGATGTTGTTGTTATACGTGCCACTATAAATTGGCAATCCTGCTGTATGTGCACAATTTTTACCGAATAAATAAATAAGCCACCCAAAACACATGCTCAGGTCTGTCAGGAGACATGGGGGAGTCTAAACTGGCTAGTTCCAGATTATTGAGGGTTTAATGCAAAGGAAAGGATACAGGTTCTATTATGATTAATACTAGAAAGGCAAAGGAATAGAACAATAAAATTTATAAAAGCTTCATAGGGCTACAGTTGCCCATATTAAAAAAGTCAATGAATGTAACAAAATAATAAGTTTTTAGGCTGACAATGTACAGTGAAAATAGTAACAACTGGTTTATATTTACAACATTCAGGGTATTAATTCCATAATTTTTCAACCTCAGTTTTTGTGGTAATTTATGAGAATAGTGCAAAATGGTCATATTGTACTTGTGTGACAATATGTATACATCATGCTTAACCTGAAATTAGTTTTGGTGAATTAACCAACTGTTCTGATAAGCTATAAAAATCTCTGAAGTGCATGCCACATTCAAATGTACATAACTGTGACAGGGAAAATACCAGCCAGCATTTATCCTGTTAGTGTGAAAGTCATCTAAATATTGCAAGATAAACATAAATCCCTTGGGAACAAGTTTCAATACAACATTGGTGGGTTGGGTGTCTCTATGCAATGTGTAATAGGGATCATATTTTTTGTCATGAACCGAAGGCAGTGCACTTGGGTTGAATTACAACCATAATCAGTCGGAATGGACGAGATTTTGCTGTGGTCAATTTTGGCATTAACTAACATGTTAATTTTTCTGTTAATAAAAGATGAAGTTTATTGGCAAAATTGAATTAATAAATATTATTGATAGCAATATTGTAATTAAATTTTTAAGAAAAAATTGAGTTTTAAGATTATTTATTACTTTACCCAAATATTGAGGTTTTGGAGTTGATCAAAGAAACAGATATTACCCAAAGCTCAAGAGAAAAAAATCCATTATGGTTGTATTTTGTTTACAGATACTGCAAAGGAAACAGGAATCCATATGAAAACAACCCTGGAACAGTATTTGCAGAAAAAGGGGAACATGGGTATTGTTGATCCTACCAGCTTGGAAAGAGGTGAGAGTGTGACTGTAACTTCAGCCTACAATGCTGCTGGTGGCTCTCTATTTGTAATTTTCAAATATATGAGTAAGGAATACAGGAGATGTATCCTATCCAAGCATGGGAGATGTAGCCCAGCAGATTAAGTAGTGTGCATTTACTTACCTTTTCTCCTTCATTTTTCCGCAGTCAATGACAAAAACACAATCATCAATGGTAACTGACGTTTCTGCAATGTTGGTTGATATAACAATCTTCCTAACTCCTGGCTTACTTTTCCTGTAGGAAAATTTTTCTTTCAGTTCAATTATGTAGATATGAATACATTAATTGAAGGGTAGATAAAAGTTAAGATCGGCAGTTAACACGGTAATAAGACCAATTGATAACAGGATAACAAAATCAACAGTCCGAAATGTGACCCCCCCCCCCCCTTCTCTATTTTGGTCAGAGCTGGAATGTTTGAATATTAAACAAAGTATTATTCACTACATAAGCGTGCAAATATTTGGTGCAATTAATTTAAGAGCAAATCACATAATTTTTGACTGAATGGAATTACACCCAAAAAGGTTACATATTTACCCCAAAAGAGTTAGCAGCACAAAAATTTTCTTGCTTGCCAAATTCTGGCTCATGGTAGTTCATTTTTTTCACTTCACAAACAAAGATATCACCTAATGGAAATATCAGAGCATAGCGAGCAACAAGCAGCTCTTTCTTTCGATTTGGTGGCACCCAAGCAGTAACAACATGTCCATGGAGATAACATTCACTTACATAATTGTACATGTTGATCAAGTAAAGAATACATTTTTCACCGGATGAAAAGAAAAAGTACCCTCGATGAGTGGAATTTGAATGAAATGCAAATAAATGATGGGACTATTACTAGAGAATGATATAGAGTAATGAATTTAACTGAGAAAAGTGCTTTAAGAGATTTTCATGAGAAAACAGAACTTACTGAAACACTGAGGCTTGTTCTTCACTTGAAAGTGATGAATGTAGAGGTAAAAGTGTAAAATTCCCTTTTCGAGGCGAAAGAACTGGATTGTCACTCAGCAGTTCATGCAAAGTTGTTATTTCTGCCATTCCTGGCAAAAAGACCTATGGAGGATCACAAGAGACTTTTTAGTAAATAACTTCAATGATGATTCACGGGGAAAAAGTTATTATGATATTAATAAGTGAAGATCCTTCCAAATCCTGAATCTTCACTAGTAGCAAGATATACATTAACAAATAAGAAACAAATGTAAACGTGTATAGACATTAATCTGATAGATACACATAGGTCTGTCAACTCTCAATAAATCGTATTCATTACTGATAAGTCATATGACAGTCCATTAAAAACCACATACAACAATAGGATATGACTTTCCCATTCAATTATGCAACAGTATCACAAATGTTTACATAATGATAAATTTTACTCTTTACTTATCACTACTCAAGAAATTCTTCATAATTAAATGGAAAATATTTACTTGCAGATTTGAAAAATTCATTCATTAATAACAAATTGAATAGCTTCAGGAGTGATGTGGTGGAAATCAAACATTTTGAATAACTGATCGTAGCACTTTTCCTCTTGATAAAATTTATTTTACAATCTGGTTTTGATGCATTACGTAATCATCAGGTCTGATCACCTGACGATGATGTAATACATCGAAACCCAGTCGTAAAATAACTCTCATCATTCATTAATATTCTATGAACTAAAATCATTGGAAGCCAACTGGGGCACTTTAAGAGAATTAGATGCTTTTATGATAACATGAAGAGTACTGTGACCTTACAAGTAATTTTGTTGAATACTTTCCAAATTGCAAACTTCTACTTTGGAATCTAGACATTTTTCCTCTAGTCATGTGATAACTGGCAAATTTATTCAGAAATTTTTAAATTACATCATGCAATGTCAATAGCTGAATGGCCTCTTACCAGAATTGAACCTTCTCTAGGAAACTCATGACTTCCAGTTGCAATCCAGACAAGCAACGTTTCAATCAGATCATAATTTATTTTCTCTGGGTCCATCAAAACCATGGTTTTACAAGTATGCTTGCTGTAATCTGAAAAGGACAAGAAACAATGGCGGAAGAGAATTATTTATACACATCTATGCAAAATGTTAAACCTAAAAGATTATTCCAGAGAGAAAATACTTTCGAGGAAAATTATACAATTTTTTTCCACCAATAGATTAAATAGATTATTATATTCCATGGAGGAAAAAGGATATTCAAATTAAGAGCTTGGTTAAAACTCATTACTGTGGATGAAATAAAGAAGGTACATAGAATGTAAAAAAAGAAAAAAATGTACATTTTTTATCAAAACAGGATTTATTTATAACTGCAATGCCTTTTTAGTAATTTCTGATGCAAGAGGTTATTCAGGTGCAGCAACATAATTTTCTTTTATTCTAGGCAAACTGAATTGAAAAAAAGAAGTTATGTTGCTGCACCCTATATTCATAAATATCCCAACATAGACCACCTGTAGTCCATTAAAACATATTGTAAATCATATTTCATGAAATTCAATATTTAAAGAAATAAAGTGCATTAATAATTAAAACTTTTAATTTCTTTGGTGGCATGTGAATATATAATATATTGGTTTCAGTAAAATTAGAGATATCTGAAGCAACTGGAAGTGCTCTGGCATATAAAATGCTGTGAAAATAATTATATCCACGATAATCGAATTGATTCAGTACCTGCAAAATTTAGTATAACTAAATAATGCACCCAATTTTGTGAATGTTGTCCATTCACAGTTCAATCTTGTGGTAAGCCAGATTTCACCAAATGTAACATATGACATCAACAGAAGTTGTCGAACATGGCCATTCAATTATTATTAGGTAATCTACCGGTTAAGGTAGGTTTTTGGATGGACACAACTATCAAATAAACATTTTGTGACTCCCCACCTAGCAAACTAATCTATATCAGGTCCCTCTTCATCTCAGTGTACTTCTTTCCTCTCTTCATCCCGTCCAACATCCCTATCCTGTTCCTACCCTTACCTCGCTTGCCCAACATTCTCCCCTCTATTACCCTCTTCAACATTCCACTACCGCTCAATACGCCTTTCATCCATTTTTCCTGCCTCCATAGGATTTCTCTCAACAAACCCCTCTCCTCCCCCACCATTTCTAGTACTTCCTCATTTGTTTTCCTTTCGGTCCATTTCACCTTCTCCATTCTTCTCCACACCCACATTTCAAAAGCCTCCAATCTACGTCTATCCTCCTGCTTCAGCGACCACGTTTCCGCGCCGTACATAGCTACGCTCCATATCAGAGTTTTTACGAGTCTTGTCTTAACATCCCTACTCAACGTCCCCGTCATCAACTCCCTCCTCCTTGAGAAAGCCTCCTTGCCTAGCGCAATTCTTCTCCTTACGTCCCTACCACTTTGACCGTATATTGACTGTATATTACTCTATAATTGTCACTCCAGTAATCCCCGCTATCCTTCCATCTCACCTCGCAGAGGCCTAAAACATCTACGTTACCTCTTTCCATCTCTCGCTTAATATTTTCTAATTTGCCTCTCCTCAACATTGTCCTGACGTTCCAGGTTCCTATTCTAACTACTTTCGCCTTCTTCTGAGTCTTCTGTCCCGCTGAAGTTATTTTTTCCCTTAAAGGGTTTCGTGGGATGACGACCGCGGAAGCCTTGCCTCTCCCGCTGCCGGGAACGACACACGGCCTCTTGGGCCGAGTCCCGTAGTTGCCAGGACTCATATTATCTATAGTGCCCATCATTATATTCTTGGGAATCATAATTGAGGTGGTTGGCCATTCAATAGCCAACTGATATTATTAAGTCAGACATGCCAACTTTCAAAACTGAAAAATCGGGAGGACATGCCAACTTTCAAAAATGAAAAATCGGGAGATTTTTAGAAGTGTATCACGAAGTAATCACTTTTAATTACCACAATATTTGCATGGCACCTTAATCCCTTTATGACACTTTGCCAATATTTAATGAATGTCACACTTTATTAACATGTTAAGCTAAGTACACAATTTGAACAGTTCATCAAGAACGTAAGAAGGAAAAATCGGGAGAGTTGGCATGTCTGTTAAGTACACAGGCATATACATATATAGACAACAATGAAAAATTGGAAATGTGTGTCATCTCACTCATGTATAGCCTCAATGAATTACTTTAGATGCTCTCCATTATATGATCAGTATCATTAAGACCTCATGTGCAATGACGTTTCTCTTTAATGCTCTTCAATGGCCAAATTAATTGGTGCACAGAACAGATCTTTATCACATTATTAAAAAGCTACAACTTGTTAGAGGTATCATGATAGTATGACTGTGGAGTCAAAAGCCATTAACCCTTACCTTGATATCTGTAGAAAAATTGCGGCACAGTCAGATTTTCATCACGTACATTATCCTTAGGAACTTTGAAACCATCTTCAGCAACCATCTCATGCTCCAAATCTATGCTATCCAGCGCATCCTTCAGGGACTCTATTGCTGCATTTCCCTTAACACAGTCTTTAGACAAATTACTCTTAAATTTAAGGGGTCGGGCAAAGGGAGAATTCTCCTCCATTGCGTATCGTGTCATTTCAATGATGTCTTCCAGAAAGAACTGCTCAACTGGAAAAGTCCTGCCTTAAAGTAACAAATACACCAAAAATATAATCAACCAACTGACTTTTTCAAATCTATATCAGAAATGGCTACAGAGTGAAAAATTTAAAAGAGAGTGATTCACCATAACAATGAATTTAAGCACAAATGACCGTCATTCAATACTGCAATAGAAAATTGGTAGCAAATACAGTAGCGAGCAACACATAAATGATAATAGCAAAAAGACAAGGTTGATCTTGGATTCCTTTTTAGTCCCCTTGGGGAAAAATCTGAAAAACCGATGAAGCACCAAAAACCAGGAGTATTGGTTGTTTAAGCAGTTGTATATGTGGATAATTCAGTCCAAAATATGATATGGATTGGAATTCTTTAACCCTTATCATCTAACCACCAAAAGCATAAAGATTTACACTGTGCAGAGCAACAATGTAGACATTCTTTATGGTAAAAATACTAGCATACTTTTTCCAAGTCAATCAGACATATTAGTAGGTGCTAAATGTAATTCCCTACACACACTATCAAGATAAGCACTTATTATCACTACAGTTATCCACCTGAAGGTTGGTCAGAGGTTCAGGGCAGAGATCACCTAATACTAAGCATAATGGCATGTGAAATGTACACATCAGGGTAGGGAGGGCCAGGTCCTTTCCCGGTGCCGCCTATAATTTCCCAAGAAGTTCTGGTACTCTACAAATCACAAAGCAGGGGTGAAGCTGACGGTGCCCAGAGGAATCAAGCCCAGGCCGTAAAGTCAGTAGTCCAATACTCTACCCACTGGATAAAGACATGGATACTGGATAAACCCTGGCCCTGGTTGACACAAAACTTGACTAGAGAAGGCAAACATGTACAATATGGGTCAGGCAGGAGGGACTTGTGTACTTGCTCGAAAAAGGAGAAATGTAATCAAGGGAAAAGATGACTGAAACAACTTTTCATTTACAAAGGGCAACAATTCAAACCTCTGAAATTTACCAAATCTCAATTTTTATAACCGCATTCCAGTTTACATTTTATAAGAACATATCAAATTAGTGTTCACGTTTGGAAACCCTTGATATTTCTCTTTATAATTTGTAAAAATGAGGTCAAGCTTATAAAAATTCCACTAACTCTGTGAATAAGACAATTGTGGAATACCAAATCGAAAAAATTACATGAATTTCATACCATATAACCTGCAGAGCAGTTGTTCTATGCATGAGACCCAAGCTCCCCTGCCTGATTCAAATGGCAATTTCACCTTGCACTTACTTTGCCTGTCAAAGATGTTATGCCTTTTCATGCAGAATAACATATTTTACCTGGAATTTCAACTATAGGGATTCCACTGAAATAACTGGAAAACAGTTCTGCATTCATAGTAGCACTCATCAAAATGACTTTGAGATCCGGCCTCTGAGGTAAAAGATCTCGGAGAATCATCAGCAAGAAGTCACTGCAAATAAAAGAACACCGTACAGTTAGTAAGAGGCTGTGAGTAATATGCATTTATCTCGAAAGGAAATTGATGAAATCAATTACATTAGAAGCCTAGACACCTTGATTTTTTTGAGAGCCTCCAATATCTAGCTCATTGATCTGAAGAGTACTAGATCTGAAAACTCCTCGTTTTGCATCACAAAATTCACCAAGCTCAAAAAATTGCTAATGCAGGTTTGATCAACTTTAAGCAAACATAAATGGAAAATGTTCATTTTATGAATATTTAACTGAAAACAAAAGAAGGTATAAAAATACAGCCAGCACTTGGATCATGAATAAATATACATTCCTTCATGTTGATGTATTAGAAAAATCTGTAACATATCCCTTAAATTATTAATTATTGTTGTTTAAGTTCACACATTGGCTTAAAAACATAACAAAAATTAATTGAGCAAAACTTGGATTGAAAAAGTATTCAAAGAAGTTTAATATGGTTTTAATATGGATCTTCTTCATCACTATTTAAACAGAGCCCTTCCAGGGAGGGAAGGAGCTTCCGGTGAGGTACAGGAACATTTTTATCTTGCCGACATAAAAGCTGATGATTACTGTCAAGAATCTGCCCCAAAAATCAAATGCTCCTATTCTCCTAGTCATGTAGAGGAAGCAAACTTAGTGTTGCCAGCAATTATATGATTTCTGATTTGACGTTTTTAAGGATCAAAAACTTTTCCAGTGCTTGCACCAACAATTTTAATATTTAATATTTCCATGCTGTAATGCCGTGGACAATGCCAAATTCAAGAGTGCAAATATTAGTGCATTTTCCCCTCCAAAACAGACATTTATTTATAGGTAATTAACACATTTATAAAAATTGTGATGGCATATCTAAATAAAACTCTTGCTAACAGAGGAGAGATTATAGCCTAGCATTATTGGAATTTTGAAGCCATACATTGAAGTTTTCAATTTAAAAAAATATCAAAATAAATATCAACCATATCATGACACCTGTGTGTTTTTTAAGTCTAATTTTCAGGAAATACTAGAATATGAATGACCATTTAAAAAAAATAATAATGGCTTTTATTCAGGAGTCACCACCATGACCCTGATGGGAAGCAACATTTCTACAAGGTTACATGATTAATTATTAAAGCTACATGATTAAAAATAAATTTCAAAATAGATTTAATTATTATCAATGAAGAAACCAAGAATACATCCCACCAAAAAATTAAAGAGTGAAATCAAGAGTTTCAGAGACATTCCAATGTAGCATCAACTGTTTTGTTCACAATTGTATCTAATCAAGTCAATTTTGAAGTCAGGAATGTGAAGAAGAGCAACTTTCAAGTAGTTAAAATGCAATGTCCAATACACCAATAATTATAGTCACTAATATGACATATAGTCACTTTCAATTATTAATGATATATGGGGAAAATACATATTCCAAATATCAGAAATTTCGAATCAAGTCAAATCAAAGCCATAACAATTTTAGCCAACTCAAAGTTAAGATAGTTTTCTCAATTGGATTCAAAGCGAAAAAGAGTTATTCGCACATCAAGAAGGAATGCAGGTACTATCACCCCAGGAAGTGTGACTAGTGCTTCATATGTTATAATTGATATCACCGGGCTCATCACACCATTGTGGTGAACTTAGGAAAAAATCCACGTTCAGGAAAACCAAAATGTTCTATGAATCAAAGTCCTCACCTCTCCTCACTCCTTTCATGGACTTCATCAACAAGAACGTGAGAAACACCTCTCAATAAGGGGTCACTCTCCAGACGTCTCAGAAGGATACCAGTGGTGCAAAACAGGAGTCGAGTGGCGGAACACATTTTACTCTCCAGGCGTATCTGGAATAAAAATGCAATAAAGGTTAAAATTACCCGTTTATTTGAAGGAAACTACATATCATAAGGAAAATGTTGACCAAAAACTCTTAACACAAACATAACAACCATACAACCTTTATGTACGACATTACCAAATTAATGCTTACCAATGGTAATTATATAGGTCAAAAGGTATACGCAGAGTGAACAAATTACCTGATAACCAATTGTGTTTCCAATTCGCTCCACTCTTTCATCGGCCACTCTTTCGGCCACCCCAATTGCTGATATTCTTCGTGGCTGTGTACAAACTATCTCTCGATGCTCAGCCCCATTCCATCCCTTGTCTCCCAACCACTCATCAAGAATAAACTGCGGAACCTGAGTACTCTTACCACAACCAGTCATGCCACTGATAACCACCACCTGGATGAAAAATAAAGCAAATTTTAGTGGGGATCTAAAACTTCATAACCCATATACAGTAAACATAATAAAACCTTATAAATATAACAGACAGGAGACATGAAGGAATCATTGGCATACATGAGGTCTGTCCATTAAATACACGAACTGGGGCCATAAAAGCTTTATTTTGCAAAATTTAGTCTACATCAATTCTGTCCCCTTCATAGTACTCTTCATTTGGTGCTATGCACTTATTCCATCTCCTTTTCTACTGTTTAAAGCACCCTTGGAAGTCCTCGGCAGTTAGGCTTTTTAGTTTTCTCGTTGTTTCTTGCTTTATCGTGTCCGAGATGAGACAACTAAAAAGCCTAACTGCCGAGGACTTCCAAGGGTGCTTTAAACAGTACAAAAGAAGATGGAATATGAGCATAGCAGCAAATGGAGAGCACCATGGAGGGGACAAAATTGATGCTGACTCTATTTTGCAAAATAAAGTTTTTATGCATATTTACACTGATATTTAATCATTACACTATTCAAAGGAATCCACCTTGATTAAATGGACCTATAAAATGATTAAGGCAAAAACTCTTATGCAATATTTCATATAAATCCATCACTAAAACACTTACCTGATTTTCAGAAATTACTTTCAAAATATCTTTTTTCATCTGCCAGGCAGGAAGAGACTTTCGAGCTCTCATCATACGTTGATATTCCGCTTGATCCTAAACAAAATAATTATATTTAATACAATCCATACATATTAAAGCCATAAAAGAAAAATAGCTATACAACAAAAAGGACAAGATGCAAATGCAAACTGACATTTGACTCTTACATAACTCTTGAAGATAGGATGATATTTTCCATACCTCTCAGAGATATTTATGGAATCTTTGTGGAACTAATGACAATAATATCAAGAGTGAATAGCCACTTTGTAAATCATAACAGTGAAAAACTTGAGGGTTAGTGTAATAGGTGAGGGTAGAGTTCACCTACTACTAAGTCCAATGCCATGTGAAATTCAAACATTAAAACAGGGTTGGGGCTGATTCCTTCACATGTGCCACCTGAAGTTTATCAGGAAGACTGGTACCCAAAAAACCACACAGCTAGGGTGAAACTGAGGGTGTCCAGAGACATCTTCCAGAATCGAACCTGGGGCCTCCAGTCAGTGGCCAGCGCTCTACCCACTGGACTAGTATACCCCTTGTTATCAGTAAATTTGTGGGTGCTTATGTGGATTGGGTAAGCTGATTCCAGGCAAGGTATTCTCTTACAAATTATATTGTGTTCTCATGACTCATTTAAGGTATTTCCTTTACAAGGCTCCCAAACAACCCCAATAAAGTACCACTTATTGACAGAGAGTGTAGCTATCCCTTGTAGGGGGTTAGTTTTTCTGTAAAGAGTCACAGACTGTGTATGTGTGTGTGTAGCATGCTGTTGGGTTGCTTGAGCTCTGTTTGATTCCATCTCCTGGGTGGGAATCCAATTCTACATAAAACACAATGCAAATTTTGGATGCTTCGTTTTAGTTCTCTTTCCCCACATTTGGAGTAATGCACGTTTACAAATTTAATGAGTTTTTCTCCTCTGTTTAAAAAAAAGCATGAGTGAGCACGCTTAATATTAACTAAGGTGGCGGACATTAAACATTCTTCATCAAGAAAGTTCATATTTTTGAAAGCAGTAATGAATATAAGTATACAGTGACACCATTCCATCCATCCCAATCTTATGACGGGTAAATAGAATCTCATTGTCTTCCTTAATAAATTTTATGAAAGGCTTTAAACCCATCAATGGGCACATTACTGGGCACATACATTTATTGATATGACTGATTGCAATGCATATAATTTTTCTTGGGAGCATTCATTTGATATTTCCTCTCAACAACTCATTAAGGAAGAGAAATGGAGAGGAAGGAATAGAAGCACTGGGTAAATGGGCAATTACATACCTGCTTATCCATAAACCTCTGCCGAATCTTCTCATCTTCTCGACTTATCTCTTCATTTGTTGGTCCAGCCCTTGGTTCCCTTTTCCCACCTTGCCCCATCTTCTCTTTGACCTCCGGAGCAGCCACACTCATCTCATTGTCCTCCCCTGCCTCACTTGGAGCCCAAATGAGAGGCCTTCCCTCCTCAAAATCTATCCTCTCCTTCTCCACCACATCACATATCAACTGCTCCATGTTCAGCATTTCAGTGAGGGTGTATATGGCGGCCGTCCCATGATCTTGAGCAATTACTCGTGCCTCGTCGAGCAAACGCTTTGTTATACGAAGGCACGACTCTTTTGGGAACTCTGGATTCTTGGTGGAGATGCACACCACTGCTGGTTCGAGTGGATACATACAGCCCGTTGGAAATCTGATTTCAAGCTCGAAGGTCCTCATTTCCTCCTCATCCGGCCTCAAGTGCCTATCATCTGGAACTTTGGCTTTGGACTCGGGATTTTCATGTGAGTATTTACAGTCATACGTATATTTACACTGACCCTTCAAAAAATAGCGACAAGGTTCTCTCTTCTTCTTGGCACTTTTTTTGTTGTCCAATGGTTCTATCACAGCACTTTGATTCTTTTTCAAAAGATAATCTAAATGTAAACTTATCACCCACACTTGGTTAGGAATTCTCTCTACAAAGGCACTTTCATATATTGATAATAATACATCTTTCTCCTCGTCTCTAAGGCAATGGATTGCTAATTCGTCACTTTCACTTGCACCACACTTATTCCAACTTTGGCTTTCTTCTTCAATGAGAACATTGTCAAATTTCAAACCTAGTTGAAAATATTGGGAGAGTAGAAGCTCGAGTGATTTACCCACATCGCCATTCATTAAATCGAGGGCTTCTAAACAATGTGACCTATGGAAGCCATAGCTGAAATAAATGAGAGATATGTTCCAAATTCATTCACACAAAATAAAGCTTCCACATCATCAAAAAAAAATATTGAAAACAGTAAACTATCATCTATTCCTTATGTCATACAACCACAACTGGCATTTAGCATCTATTTGGTATGAAGTTTTCAAGGTCTTATTTTAACGTGCACCTCTTTGGGTGCGTAAAATTTTACTTTCCAAAAGTCAGAAAGTTCATCAAGTAGTAATTAAGAATATCATGTGTGCATGATTTGAGACCAGGTTAGAACATGGTTAAACCCACTGAGAAAATAAGGATTGCTAAACGCTCCAGAATACAGGAACATTCTAAAAACACAAAGAGTAATTCAAAAGGGATATCTTTTAAGATAAGAAAAATGCATGAATAAACATAATTTTTCTTGAATGTACATGATGCATAAATTCTCAGAACAACTTCAAGAATTTACTAACCTCATCAATTTCTTCAGAGCAAATGCATTTACTTTTTCTTCCAGGTCTACCACCCTCCTCTTCGAGGAATAATCTATTGCACCTTGCACAATAAGATTGCCATTGGTCATCCAATACTGATGGCTGAGGTTTTCCCTTTTGTCTTTATAAGAAGATATTTCATTCAACTTGAAGTCCTAAAAAAAATATAAAAGTCATGCTAAGAAACCTTATTACCTACATTCTCACGAATGAAAACACATGAGATGACTGTTTGACATCAGGGCAAGTTTCACAAGGTCACACGCTAAGTTCTTCATATTTTCTCATACAAAATCCTATGACCATAAATCCCATAAAATATTCATCATAATATTACATGAGAGGCTACGTTTACAGCATTTTTTTTACCTTAACTTGTACAAATTTATAAATGGGCCTAAGTTGATTTAGACTTGGCTCAGACTTAAAAGAAAGATTGCATGCAAACTTCAAGTAAGGTTCAAAATGATAGGATGTTCGTAAAATTTCCCCCCATCAAATGAAATTATCCTTTGGTACATTAATGCAATTTAGAACAAATAGGAAATGAAAATGACTCAATAAAATTTTCTCTTTGGTGACTTTTTAGTATTTCCAGTGAATAATTTTGTCAAAATATAAAACGTTTACAACACCAAAAAAACAGAACAAAACATGGGTATCAAGGAACAATGAAGATTAGCCATTTTTGTCTATTTATACATTTTATGGCAGGAATTTATTGTCTCTTTTCCCCTCAGTAAAACATATATGTATTCCCCATGCAATCCTCTGGTGAGCATTGAGGCTTTATCATATTTGAAATGAGCAATGATAGTGTGGTGGTGATACAGCAGGTGCTATGGTCTAGTGATGAAGCGTATTTTCAGCTCTTCGGCTCAGAATATAAGAAAAATTTTCATTACTGGGCGACTGACCACCCTAATGAACTTTGCCCAAGACCTCTTCATAGCCCCAAGTCAGTTTGGTGCTCTGTGTCCTCCATAGGCATCATTGGGCCTTACTTTTTTGAATTTTGACTTTCAACTGTTACTGTGAACTCTGTGCGCTATTGTGAGATGCTAATGAACTTTGTACTCCCCAAAATGAAGGAGTATGGTGAGGAAAATGACATAGAAGCCTTTTGGTTTCAACAGGATGGCTCATACCACCCGTCGTTCATGCTAAATCCTGAAAGAGCAATTTCCTAGTTGCCAGATATCTTATGAGAGGATGTTGCATGGCCTTCTTGCTTCCCGGATTTGAACCCATGTGCTTTTTTTCTTTCGGGATATCTCAAAGTTGATGTTAACAAAGTTCGACCAAGGACCTTGGAAGCTCTTAAGGAGGCAATTACAGATGTCATCGCTGGAATAACGCAAGAATGCTGAGAAGAGTTTTTAAAAATTTTTTTAAATGACCCAACATGTGCATCGCTCACGAAGGTTGTCATCTGGATGAACTAATTTTCAAACCTTATGAAAAAAACAGCATTAAATGTAGTTTTCACAAATAAAAACCTTTTTTAATTATCTTGGTTGGTTTTTTTACAATTTACCCATTAAATCAGGGAATCCATTCTGCTCCACCCTGTATTTATTTTAAATGGCCAAGTGGGTTGGTGGTGATAATACTGCAAGGAGTAGATGTGTGGCTTTTATTTACGATTGCTCCGCTGCAATATGCCCATAACCTCATTACCACAGAACAATTTTATTAAATGAAAAGACAAACAGAATGTCAAAAACAAATATTTTTGGGAGAGTTGAAAAAATTTTAAGATGGAAGTGAAATGACCCTTTTAAACATATTAAGTATTGAAGCCATAAAACAATGAACAACAGATGTGCATAAATATTTTCTCTAGATTCAGAAGACTAATTTCAACGATCCTACTAGAAAATATCAATTTTGAAAAATTACAGGATAGCTCTTCTGACCATTGGCTTCCCCATGAAATACAAGTGACCAGAAATCACAATATTTGACTTTATAAGTAAGGAGGGCTGTCCAAAGGCATCACCCAGTCTTTGAACCTAGTTCATTAGCTGTAGTTGAAGTTAATACAGGAGGCAACAAGCTGCTGAGGTAATTTGCACCATATGGGATTTCGCAAAAAGTGAAGGCAGCCATAACTGAGGACCACGGAAAATCAAGTTTGATTTTGCATTCAGCAAAGGTATTACTCAGCATCATCAATAAGAGGATGGAAATGAGCAAGGTTGATTACTAAGGAAATGATCAGTTTTGGAACAGCGAGAGGCATGCATGATGCCATAGCTGTAACTAAGTCACAAATAAAAAAGAACCTAAGTAAAATTAGGATGTACTTTTGTTAGTTTTGTAGATTTTGAGAAGACAATTATTATTATTATTAGGTAATCTACCGGTTAAGGTAGGTTTTTGGATGGACACAACTATCAAATAAATATTCTGTAACTCCAAAAAAAACCCAATTCAGCAACCTAATATACATCAGGTCCCTCTTCATCTCTGTGTACTTCTATCCTCCCTTCATCCCGTCCAACATTCCTATCCTGTTCCTGCCCTTTCCTTGTTTGCCTAACATTCTCCCCTCTATTACATTCTTCAACATTCCACTACCGTTCAATACATCTTTCATCCATCTTTCCTGCCTCCATAGGATTTCTCTCAACAAACCCCTCTCCTCACCCACCATCTCCAGTACTTCCTCATTTGTTTTCCTTTCGGTCCATTTCACCTTCTCCATTCTTCTCCACACCCACATTTCAAAAGCCTCCAGTCTACGTCTATGAGAAGACAATATATAGTATAAATCGCATAGAATAAATTAATGTATAACAGAACATAGGAGTAGATTGCAGGTATAGGTGAACTATCCTCAACCTGTACATTTCTCAAGACTGCACAGGTATGTGTGGTAGATTTGTTGGCATAAGGAGAGCTAGGAAGAAGTGCTACAGGGGTGTCTAGTATTACCAGTGCTTTTTAACGTATATATGGAGAAAATGGTAAAAAGATGCATGGGAAGAACTACAGACAGGAATGAAAGTTGGCAGAGAATCCATAAATTCATCATCAGGAGGATCAAGCATTAATTAATGGTCAGTCAAGCGGTTACAATAATTACCAAATGCATTAGAAAATCAGTGTGATAAGAATTTACTTGAACATAATGAAGGTTATGAAGTTTTCGAGGAGGAAATTAGAGTTTAATGCTAAAAAATGGAGATAAAAGCTAGAGCAGATGACACATTTTAGCTATCTTGGAAGTATTTTGGATCAAGATGGCCATAGCAGTCGGGAAATGAGATGAAGAGGTGCGTTAGGCAAAAATGGTTCCCAAGGAAAGGGGGAAATTGATGACAAAGATGTTAAATGAAATTATTATGAGAAAACTTATGAACAGTTTGGTATCGAGTGTGGTTCGTATGGCTGGAAAATTTGTCTATTGAAGGAAATTGATAGGGGTAGACTGGAGTCTTCTAAGATGTGGGCATGGAGAGGGATGGAAAAAGTAAAATGAATGGAAAGGAAAACCAATGAAGAAACACTAGGCATGGTGGGGAGGAGAGAGGATTGTATGGAGAAGTTCATACAAATTAGGAAAGATGGATGCAGAAGAAGATTTTATAGGTGATGGAATGCAGGCGACTCTTACAGAGAAAAGGATGCAAGGAGAGGGAAGTAGGGGTAGGACAAGGATAGGAATGTTGGATAGAATGAAGGGAGATAAAACGAATCGAAGACTAGTTTCTTAGTGTGGGGCATAGTTACATCTTTTTAAGGAAGGCTAAGAAAAGTGGGTATGTTCAGCCCGTATCCATCCAAAACCCACCTTACATGGACGACTATGAAATAATTACAATAATGGCATGCTATTTCACAAAAAAATAGATGAAAATGCGAACCATTCTTAAAAAAACTTATTTGTGGTAAACACCTAATGAAGCAATTTTTCAGAGGCAAGCGACAACAAGTAAGGCCGTTACAATAAAAAAAATGAACACACTAATATTTACCCAGGAGTTCTGGACAGAGAGATCTGTGAAATAATGTTCATAACGTAGAAAAAAATTCTTTGACAATTAACATAAACATACCTCGCCATGGATTTCCTTTAGAGTTTCCAAAAGAGCCAACTCTTTTTCTTTGGACAGATAAAGCTTTTGTAACTCAACTTTGAAATGCGATGAATTATGCTTGGGCTCACTGAAAAACAAGAGTTTTACTTGTAATCTACTCACGTTATTATGTCAGTCTATGTGGAAGGCAAACTTGCCTTAATTACGTTTTAGTGGTGAAAATAAAAGGAATTACCTTCCATATTCATTTTTTGGTTTCGCACAAACCACACTGTCATCAAGAGCACCATTTGATATTGCACGAGAGTCAGCCTTTTTGCTCCAGCCACTCTGAACAGTTCCACCCCAGGTTTTAGATGAATTCTTAGCAACACTCCTATGACTCAAACTTTTACTTTTATCAGCGCTCCTCTTTGGACCACCATTCCTACCGCTCATGGTTACAGTTCTTAGACCACTCAACAATATAGGTTTAATACCAGAACCATATAATCATATCCACCTATTAAACTGAGGCACAATATTATCAAATATACCCGTACATGCAAACCTAAAATGAGAAAAATGCAAAAAATTAATTTGGTAAATATTACCACAGCGTGTAATCCATTAATGACTGCTTAATTATACATATGTGGTGAGTCACCAATTATTGATTGCATAAAATATTGCAAGGTGAGCTGCATCTGAAACTACATTCAAGTTTCAGAAGCAGTGTTCTCACGTTAGGAGTGGCATTAACATGTAAAAAAAACCTCTCGCTTAGAGAAAATATCTCATAGAAATTGCAGTGGTTAAAATTGAATGCAAGGAGGTTGACGTGAATATGTCTATTTACTAAGCACGACTTATATTTACGCTTAAGCGTTGTCACATTCGAAAGAATAACAATGTCACTTACCGAAAATTTATATTCAAAAAACCATTCCAACAACATAAAGCATCGCAAATCTACCTCAACTACACATCATACACTCAGAAAACATTACGTGCCTTAGAGAAATTAAGTGAGCTCCAAATTAAGTCGCACTAATCGATTCTATCGCTAGTCGAATATCAGTGCTGCCAAATAACGGATATTTTTTCTGACCTCGATTTCCTTGAGTTCGAGTAGCGATTTCAATACAATCCACTCAGGTTGAGAAACAGAAATGATTTTAAAATACTAATTGACGCCAAGGAAAGATATTTTATTAATATTTCGTATCTCATTTGTAGCCAATAGAATTAGAAAAAAAGTATTCATTTTTCAATGTTTATACGACACGTTTTCGTCCCATATGACAGCACTGGTATTTCCCAGGTGTGGTGAAAGGGCATGTTCACGCTGATCTTAAAGGGATGTGCTTGTGACGGATGATTATTTCCTTCATGATACCCCTCGGTTAGAGTCATCCGAGGGTGTACTTGAAGGATCAATAACTTTGAGAGACTCCCATGCTAGCCAGATATGTTGAAGGGTTAAGAGCGGTAAGTCGTTTCCACTGGGCCTGTTCCTCAGAGGTGGCTGCAAATGCATACATGTACAGGTTTAGTCCCAAAAGTAGTACGTCTGAGTCGATTAAGAAACATTTATTGCCAGAATTGATAAATTCACCCAGAAGTCTTTGAAGTAGCATCCTTGGTCGCCCACACACCGCTGCCAGCGTGTTTTCCAAGCCTCGTAGACCTTTGGGAAGACGGTGCCTAGAATACTGTTAAGCTCCCTCGTAAAGGCCTGGCCTGTTGTAAAGCTTCCACCAATCCCTGGTGACGTTCTTTCAGCACGGATTTGAGGCGGGGAAAGAGGGAGAAGTCTGGTTGGGCAACGTCAGTGGTTGCTGGGTCTTTGAGGCAGGGTTACCACGTTGTTCCGGGCCAGGTAGCCCGTTACTCACTTCGTTAATTAGAGAGCACTCGCGGCACTAACTTCGCGCACACATTTCTCATGTCCATTATTTCGGTCACAAGTCGATGCACATCCCTTTTATGGATTTCGAGTTCATCAGAAACCATGCAAACACTTAATCTGCGATCCATGTCCAACAAAGACTTCACTCTTGCAAGATCTTCGTCATTTTTTGGGTTCAAAGGGCGTCCGAAATGTACGGTGTCTTCAGCGATCACTAACCTCCGGAAACAACTTGTGTCACTCTAAAACAACCGATCTATCCATGGCGTTATCACTACAAGTTGCATTGAGCATATCATGACTCCCTGTCCCGGTTTTGCCCAGTTTAATGCAGCATTTGATTCGCCACGCTGTTCCAATAACAGGTTCATGACGAAGCGTAATGAGATCATGTTATAGAGATTTCGCAAGCGAACGATCTGCACTCCGCAAAGGCTGGGAGTCAACAGCCTTCAGCCTTTTGCTGAGACTCCCCTCCCTCGAACCCAGCCAGAGAAACCGCCGCCCGTATGTCCGGGAAAAAAATAAGTCATACTACTGTTGGGACAGACCTTGTGTCTCCCCG
Source organism: Hetaerina titia (assembly GCA_037158775.1). Taxonomy (NCBI): domain Eukaryota; kingdom Metazoa; phylum Arthropoda; class Insecta; order Odonata; family Calopterygidae; genus Hetaerina; species Hetaerina titia. The sequence goes on from CM073770.1 coordinate 85,364,295, forward strand.
TTCGACTGGCGGCAGTTTAAAATTAAGGTGACACGTTAAAAAATACCTTCGGAGAAGAAGCTGAAAATTAACTCAATTATTTATTCAAAAAAGCTATAATGGGCTAAAAACGTGAACGCCCTACCAACTATGGGATTCTGTCCACTGAGGCCAGTCTCTTCCGAAAGAGGGGAAATTTCTCTATGCCCAGGTTCCACAGCTGTTATTACGGGAAATCCTCACTTACGTGCTGAAATTAGTGGGAAAAATACTCATGAGTAGACTGCAGGATAGGGATTAGGATAGGGACATGGAATATTATTACTCTGTCCTTAGATAGAAACTAGAAAACATCAAGAGAGAAATGGTGAAAGAAAGTATAATATACAACGTACGTATGTTAGGTTTATAAGATGGATAGGCAGCAGGGATTACTGGATCTATAGTTATAGAGTAATTTATAGTGGGGAGGGTGGCGGAGAGTCAACTTAGAGTAAACATTGTGACGAATAGAAAATTGGTGAAAAGAGTAACGAATATGGAGAATGTGCGTGATGAACTTTTTCATTTATTTATGCAAGGGGGTAATAAGAATCGTTTGAAACGGAAACCCACCCTGAAAGTTAAAATGACTCATCAACATAGGTCATCTTCCGTGGTTGGCAGGTCCAAGGCGGCCTATTCTCCGCCATGTTTTTATTTCCTGTGTCCTCCTCTTTATTTCCTCATAGCCATTACCCTGTTCCACATCGTCCGTCATTTTGACCCTCCTCCACCCTCTCTTGTCTCGCCATTTCACCGTTCCTTCTAGCAGCTTCTTCAAGAGGTAGTCCCTTCTTAGCACGTGTCCAAGTTAATTTATTTTCCTATTTTCGATTGTATTCAGCAGTCTCCTCTCTTCTCCCAATCGCCTCAACACTTGTTCATTCCCGCCCCGGTCTGTTCATTTTATGCTCAGAATTCTTCCCCATGCCCACATTTCAAACGCCTCCAACCTTTTCCGGTCCCTTTTTAATGTATTCCATGCTTCACAGCATCATAACATAACACTCCATGAGTTACAATGGTCTCTTTCTCAGCCCAATATTAATTCTGCCACATAAAACTTTCCTTTTCCTGCTAAACGATTCCTTGGGCATCGCTATCCTTATTTTAATTTCCTTTTCACTACAGCTTTTTGTTCACTCCTTAACAAGATATTTGTACCTATCAACTTGTTCCAGCCTTTCTCCTTCCATTTAAATATTTACGATACTTCCTCATCTCCACCAAAATTCATCACTTTCGTCTTGCTTCTGTCTACCATCAAGCCGTACTCTTTCATGCTATTAAGATACTGCAACATCCCGTTTAACTGTTTTTCTTCCTCGGAAAAATAATATTGTCATCAGTGAACCTGATGCATACAATCCTCCTTCCTCGAACTGACACCCCTGCATCTTCTCTCCAGGATTTCCTGACCCTGTCTTCCAATTAAGGCTGAAGAGGGCGTGAAAGAGATAGCACCCCTGCCTCACTTCACACCCAATATCGAGCCAACCCGTCCTCTTTTCATCAATCCTAATGCACACCTCCTGGTTTAAGTACACATTTCAATCAGTCTTTTGCTTCTCCAGTTCCCACCTTTTTCTTTTAGGGCTTTCGTAAATTTTTCACATCGCACCCAGTCAAAAACCTTCATCAAATCAACAAAACACACACAAACATATCCCCTTCTCTAGACATCGCTCTCCGATGGTACGCACTACTCCTGTTGCATATATTGTGCCCATTCTTCTTTTGAAGACACGATGTTCCTCCAATGTGTTTTCCTCCAAGATTTTGTTCAGTCTTCTATCCAGCACTTTTAACAAACACCTTCGCTACATTAGTGACAACACTTATCGTACGATCCACCTCACATTTTCCTGTTCCTTTCTTCTTTGGCAATGGTATAATATTCATTTTTAAGAAATACAGCGACCACTGTTTACTACAATAAATTTTGTTGTAGAGGGATTTTAATTTTAATAACATGACAGAAAACTGGAAAATTATCAGTAGCAAAACGCATGCATTACGGGAACTTCAATAATCTTAATGAGTTAAATTTTATGAAAGAGCTTCTTGGGTTTATTTCCACTTCCGTTCTCTAATTTGCGCTTTGCACTCTTGTATATTCTTCCTTTGTTTTCTGTTCGCGTCTTTGTAAAAATTTATTAGCGTCGATTGATTGCACTAATTCCCGCGGCGATGGAAAATAAACGTGCCTCAGAATTTCGTCTAGATAAGTTATTGATCTTGGCAAAAATCTCACAAGGCGATACAGATGGAGGGATGTTAGTGGATGAGAGGAAATATGTTGTGAAAGCTTGAAGGGAGACCTAGGTTGCACATTGCCGGACTCATTCTCTTCTCCGGTGGTTTTGGCGGGGGAAAATTTATCTCAGCAATACAGGCAGACCCCACTTTCATTCGAAGCTATCCAAGCATCTTTCCAAACCCATAAAAACGAGCGAGAGAGCAACTAAAGACTCATATTGAATAGAAATATTTGAATTTCACTTGCATGGATGAAAGAAATTGTTAAATCCATCCAATCCAGCTAAGAAGAAGTTGTTGACTGTGTCGCGTGTTGCGTACCCAGACATTTTGCTTTCGTCGTGGACAGATTTTATAACAAAAATACTAGGTTTAAGATATTCTGTTCATTTAATAACATATAGGTAACGCATTTTTCTTTATGGAATTTTATACTCATATAATTAACAATTGTGTCTTATCTCCGCCAAGATTGCAATTTGTGACTTATATTTTCGAAAATAAATTGGTACCTCAATCTCAAAACCCAACTTCTAAATATTATTTTAATCGGGATAATACTTCCTCCCTTTGTTGAGGGAAAGATGAAAAAGCTTAGTTGTAGACGATGATCATTTTGAAATACCTGAGAGGCAATGAGCTCGAACGTTGTTAGAACAAAAAAGTCAATAAAGATACATTTTATTCATTAAACGTATACCTTTTTTCCCGTCGAAGAATGAAAATCTCTCTTGTGTATGCAACAGGAATTTGTAGGCGTTATTCTCTGCAAATAAATTACTTTTCTCTGCCAAAGAAGAAACATGCAAAAATCCCATCAGTTCCTATTGTTTGAATAAATTAGTATATACGTACTCTTTTCCAAGGAATATAGTATCAAGATTTGAGCGGGTCGCGGTGGTCTAGCGGGTAGAGCGTTGGACTGCTGACCAGAGGGTCCCGGGTTCGATTCCCGGGCAAGCACTTTGGGCACCTGCAGGGTACCATACATCGGGTTTTCCTGGGAAACCATAACCGGCACAGGGAAAGGAACTGGCCCCCCTACCCTGATGTGTGAATATTCACACGCCGTCGGGCTTGGTACACGGGTGAGCTCTACCATCACCTACTAAACCGACCTTCGGGTTGATTACTATGTTTTTTTTATCAAGATTTGAAAACACATTGGATAGATCTTCAAAAGGACAACGAGAACTTAGAAACTACCTGTGATGTAATTGAAATCCAAAAAACAAACAATACAGCAACAAAAACGAAGGAAATCCCGAAGAATACCTTTCATATGTAGATCGAAATCAGTCAAACATTATGTATACAGAACGGGGGAGGGGTACATTCTAGTCTGTGGAAATAGTTGGGTAGACAATTCGGCGAAAGGTCTGTGAGAACCCTCCCTTCTCCCTGCCGAAGGTAACATATGCCGAGGGGTGCATCATATGGCAGCGGGATGCAGAGGGAGAAATTATAGATAGCGGAAGATCAACAATGGATTCCATCCATTCAAGCGAAAAAACGAAAGCCGGGGAATGGGGGTGACGCAAAACAAGCAGAGTGGATTTAGCTGCGTGGAAACTGAATTAAATCATCGTTGGAAAGGAATTGGTGATAGCCATGTACAGTCGTGGTCTATTCCTTCTCTTGTCAAACTGGATTTACCTTGTGAGAGTTTACCCTGACGCTTGGCCATTAAGGAGAGTTAAATAGTCTTACCGATTGAATAACGACGAGTAGTTCAACGAAGTCATATCAGGGAAAGGAACTGTACCCCCTACCCTGATGTGTGAATTTCACACATTGTCGGGCTTAGTACTGGGTGAACTCTACAATCACCTGCCAAACAGACCTTCGGGTTGATTACTGTGTTTATGGTGATATATATTTTTTTTATAAATCCTATGGATGCAGGAAAAATGGAGGGAAGAAGTACACAGAGATGAAGAGGGACCTGATGTAGAGTAGGTTGATTGGGTTTTGTTTAGAGTTACAAAATATTTATTTGATAGTTGTGTCCATCCGAAAACCTACCTAGATACCCGGTAGATTATATAATATATATATAAGGCACTTTGGGCACCTGCAGCTCCACCCAAGCTAGTTGATTTTTCGGGTACCAGATCTTTCTGGGAAACCATAACCGGCACAGGGAAAGGAACTGGCCCCCCTACCCTGATGTGTGAATATTCACACGCCGTCGGGCTTGGTACACGGGTGAGCTCTACCATCACCTACTAAACCGACCTTATTAGGGTTGATTACTGTGTTTATGGTTTTTTTATATATATATATATATATATATATATATATATACACTTTTTTGGAAAACCCACAAACGTGTAATGTAAATTCACTGATAGTCATAACAAACACAGAAACCAAAACACAAAAGAGGAAAAACTCACTGGTTCTCGAATTTTCGGTGGTCCAACCACCTTTCTCAAGAGGAATTAGGAACAGAACTGAGGCAGAGGAGGGCCCGAAAGCAGTGGTAGGATGGAGAAGGGGAAATGGGGGAAAAGAGGGGAAAAGAGGGGAAGGCATTCGCGGTGAGGAGTTTGGAGGGGTAGTGTATGGCGCGGGAATTTTAAAAAAGTGGGGATGATATGGAAGTTGTTGGGGGCGGAGGGGGATGAAATAATATGCATAAAGGGGGCAATTAATGTCTAATATTAATACCTGGGCGATTCCAGGAATCCAAGAGCCAGATGAAAGCTAGCTCTAATGTTTTGAGTTTCAGTGGAGGGTCTGAGTGTGGGAGGGATGCTAAGACGGATACTTTAAAACATTGGTCAAAGGCAGCGTCGTGTTCGGAGGCATGTTTGGGGATTGGGAGCATACCAATAAGGGAGGAATTGTTGCATGAGGCTCTATGATTATTGATTCTAATATTGAGGGGTGTGGTACACTGTCCAATGTAAAAGGCAGGGCAAAGTTGGCACTTAAGTAGGTAGACAACATTGCTGGAGGTACACGATGAGTAGGGAATTGGTGGGAGAGAGTTAAAGAGCGGGTGGGAGAGGGATGGGGTTCTGGTTAGGAAAATAGGACATGTTTTGCATCTAGGTTTATTGCAGGGTCTGGGAGTGATTTTGGAACGGGGCGAGGATTTAAGAAGTGGATTGGTAGATTTTAGAATATCTGATAGATTGGCGGGGCGTTTGAAAGTGGCAGAGGGTTGTGGTCTTAAACAGATCAGACTACATTAGGGAAGCTGAAACACAGCTCTCTGACACCTCTTCCTACCAGCAAATCCCCGAAGATCCAAATCCCGCACTTCAGGAGGACCTAATTGAATTTCTTAGTGCCAATGGGCCGAATGAGGGTCTATCTCCTTCAGACTTAGCCCTCCTCTCCCCTCCCCACCCACGCACTCCTCATTTCTATATCCTTCCGAAGATTCACAAGCCGGGTAATCCTGGTCGACCGATTTTATCCTCCCGTCACTCACCAACAGAAAGAATCTCGGCATTTGTAGACCACTATCTCCAGCCGATTGTCCAGGCCCTACCATCATTCACTAAAGATTCCTACCATTTCCTGGATAGATTAAATTCTATCTCCCTCCCTCCAGATGCCGAGATCATTATGGCCACTATAGATGCCACGTCCCTGTACACATCCATTCCCCACTCAGAAGGTCTCTCCGCCCTCCAACACTACCTCTCCCAACGCCCTGAGCCACACATCCCCAGCACAGATTTTCTCCTCAGCCTTTCCGAGTTCATTCTTACCCGCAATTCCTTCTCCTTTAATGATAATTTCTACCTACAAATCAAGGGTTGTGCCATGGGTAGCAGGTTCAGCCCGTCCTATGCAAACCTCTTTCTTGGTCTCGTGGAGAATAAATTCCTGTCACAACAACCCCTGAAACCGCTATTGTGGCTCAGATATATTGACGATATTTTCCTTCTCTGGCCACATGGTCCTGATTCCCTGAAAACTTTCATTTCCAACCTTAATGCTTCGTCCTCTATCTCCTTCACGTCTACAGTTTCCTCCTCCCAAATCACCTTCCTAGATGTAAACATATCATTTATAGACCATAAATTTCACACATCCGTACATATAAAACCCACAAATAAACAACAGTACTTACATTTTAGCAGCTGTCACCCATACCACACCAAACGTTCCATTCCTTATTCCCTTTCCATAAGGGGTCACAGAATTTGCAATGACCCTGACTCCCTAGACAATTTCCTCATAAATTTACACCATTCCCTCCTCAAACGGGGTTATCCTGAATCCCTCCTGAATAAGAGGATCCGTAGGCATACTTACACTCCCAGACCTTCCACCACCGCGAAAAACCACCCTCTTTCAATTTGTACCACGTTTCTCCCTGGCCTAGAATCTCTGCGTTCTATCCTAAAGGACCTCTATCCTATCCTCAAAAACCACAATTCCACCACCAACCTTTTCCCCAAATGCCCCTCTGTCACTTTCAAACGCCCCGCCAATCTATCAGATATTCTAAAATCTACCAATCCACTTCTTAAATCCTCGCCCCGTTCCAAAATCACTCCCAGACCCTGCAATAAACCTAGATGCAAAACATGTCCTATTTTCCTAACCAGAACCCCATCCCTCTCCCACCCGCTCTTTAACTCTCTCCCACCAATTCCCTACTCATCGTGTACCTCCAGCAATGTTGTCTACCTACTTAAGTGCCAACTTTGCCCTGCCTTTTACATTGGACAGTGTACCACACCCCTCAATATTAGAATCAATAATCATAGAGCCTCATGCAACAATTCCTCCCTTATTGGTATGCTCCCAATCCCCAAACATGCCTCCGAACACAACGCTGCCTTTGACCAATGTTTTAAAGTATCCGTCTTAGCATCCCTCCCACACTCAGACCCTCCACTGAAACTCAAAACATTAGAGCTAGCTTTCATCTGGCTCTTGGATTCCTGGAATCGCCCAGGTATTAATATTAGACATTAATTGCCCCCTTTATGCATATTATTTCATCCCCCTCCGCCCCCAACAACTTCCATATCATCCCCACTTTTTTAAAATTCCCGCGCCATACACTACCCCTCCAAACTCCTCACCGCGAATGCCTTCCCCTCTTTTCCCCTCTTTTCCCCCATTTCCCCTTCTCCATCCTACCACTGCTTTCGGGCCCTCCTCTGCCTCAGTTCTGTTCCTAATTCCTCTTGAGAAAGGTGGTTGGACCACCGAAAATTCGAGAACCAGTGAGTTTTTCCTCTTTTGTGTTTTGGTTTCTGTGTTTGTTATGACTATATATATATATATATATATATTTATTTATTATCAGGTAATCTACCGGTTAAGGTAGGTTTTTGGATGGACACAACTATCAAATAAATATTTTGTAACTTCAAACAAAATAGAATCCAGCAACCAACTCTACATCAGGTCCCTCTTCATCTCTGTGTACTTCTTTCCTCCTTTCATCCCGTCCAACATCCCTATCCTGTTCCTGCCCTTTCTTCGTTTGCCTAACATTCTCCCCTCTATTACCTTCATCAACATCCCACTACCGCTATATATGCCTTTCATCCATTTTTCCTGTCTCCATAGGATTTCTCTCAACAAACCTCTCTCCTCACCCACCATCTCCAGTACTTCCTCATTTGTTTTCGTGGTCGCTGAAGCAGGAGGATAGACGTAGACTGGAGGCTTTTGAAATGTGGGTGTGGAGAAGAATGGAGAAGGTGAAATGGACTGAAAGGAAAACATATATAAAAAAATATATATATGTACATATATATATATATATATGTGTGTGTGTGTAAGTATGTATGTATATATATGTATATATATATATATATATATATATATATATATATATATGCATAGAACTGGAGGTAGGAATGAAAGTCGGAGGGGAATTCGTAAAATCGGTTAGGTTTGCTGATGGCCAAGCATTAGCTGCTCAGTCAGCCAAGGGATTGCAAGCATTGCTGAGTGAATTGGAGGTTCAGTGCGATACATATGGGATGAGAATCAATATTAATAAAACAAAGGTTATGCGATTTTCCAGAAAGAAAAAGGCTAAGCTAAATATTAAAATAGGCGGGGAAAGAATAGAGCAGGTAGAGCAGTTTACATATCTCGGAAGTTTTTTGGACCAATACGGTCAAAGTGGTACGGACGTAAGGAGAAGAATTGCGCTAGGCAAGGAGGCTTTCTCAAGGAGGAGGGAGTTGATGACGGGGACGTTGAGTAGGGATGTTAAGTCAAGACTCGTAAAGACTCTGATATGGAGCGTAGCTATGTACGGCGCGGAAACGTGGTCACTGAAGCAGGAGGGTAGACGTAGATTGGAGGCTTTTGAAATGTGGGTGTGGAGAAGAATGGAGAAGGTGAAATGGACCGAAAGGAAAACGAATGAGGAAGTACTAGAGATGGTGGGTGAGGAGAGGGGTTTGTTGAGAGAAATCGTATGGAGGCAGGAAAAATGGATGAAAGGCGTATTGAGCGGTAGTGGAATGTGGAAGAAGGTAATAGAGGGGAGAATGTTGGGCAAGCGAGGTAAGGGCAGGAACAGGATAGGGATGTTGGACGGGATGAAGGGAGGAAAGAAGTACACCGAGATGAAGAGGGACCTGATATAGATTAGTTTGATAGGTGGGGAGTCACAAAATGTTTATTTGATAGTTGTGTCCATCCAAAAACCTACCTTAAACGGTAGATTACCTAATAAATAATAATATATATGCATACATAATACACATATAGTTAAATGCAGCTGAATCATTATATAATCTAGCTTCTCTTATCCGTAATTATTTCAAAAACATAAGTTTGTTGACTGTATTTCTTCAAATTTCATTCCTGAAGTTTTTCTAACCTTCCCAATGCCTGAAAATAATGAATTATGTACATGTTATCTGAGTTAGATATCCTCTTAAGGGAATCACATAGGGTCAAGAAAAAGAAGTTTCCAACAGACTTAGGATACGATGGTGGCCAGGGAGCGCTAGAAACTTGGCTTTAATAGGTGGGATACCTTAAATAAAAGGTATTCTTCTGTAGTAATTGGAGACACTGCTCATCACAAGCATGGGAACCAAGCGGTAAGAAGCATGATTGTCTTAAAGTATTAGGTTTAGAAAGTTCTCTTCGGCTCTAAAGAATTAATATCTATTTAAGCAAACTCAACTTCCGTCGACTTGGATCACTCTGCTCTATGAACTACCTTCGACATTTTCAAATACACTCTGCCAATTAAAGACATAATGTCAATACCTTCAACGATTTACAGTTTCCTGCCCATTTAATTTAGGAAACAAAGTTTCTGACAGGATTGGAAACCAGATGCCTGGTAAGCGGTTGGAATAAGGCATGGACAGTCGAATTTGAGAGAGAAATTTTTAGCATCAGAAAGTGTAATTTGGGCAAGCATATGAAGAGAAATGGAAGGGGCACACTTTGGAAAATATCCATGAATGAATATCGTAAGACATTTGGCCTTGAAAGAAGTTAATGAAAAATAAAAAAAAGTGAACCTTAAACTCCCAATGTTTTTAAAAGGTATGGGAAAATTCAATCACTACTACTTATTTTGGAGCCGGGTGAGGAGACGTTTGAGAAACTCATACAGTTTACAGACTGTAGGTCCCATGTACATCAGATGCTCATCCTTTCTTTATTTGAGACTTTTAAACTTTTTAAATTTTGTTAAAATAAAATGAAATAAGTAAGACAATAAATAAAATAAGTAGACCTGCAATTATTCTTGTATTATAATGGTCATAGGCAACGCGTTCTAAGCCCAACCATACATTTTAATCTTCATAGGCATTATGGAAAGTTAAAACAAATAGAATTATATCATAAATTGTTGTTCATAAAAATTCTAGGATATGATTAGAGTGGCGAGATTGCCAACAGACTAATCCTTGTATTAGTTTCCTTGTATTTCAAACTAATCTTGGGATTAGTTTGTAAGTAACCCAACAAGTTCTCTTGTAACATGTATTTTTTCTTTTATAATCCATATTTTTCTTTTTTCGCTTTCTCCTTAAAATCTTCTTATGCTGACATCTTCTATCACGTTCTTCTACCAATTTTTTTTACAGTAGTTTCCCATAAGTACTCCCTTAACTTTCTACTTTAGTATCTCTCTTCTCTGGTTCCTTGCCATACGTTCCTGCATATTAGTGTACCAAAAAATATATATATCAAATACGTTTACCTAGAATATCTAGTTCAATGTGTCACTAATGCTTATCTCTTATGAGGTAGCGCCGTCTTCGCCTGCGCAATTCTTCCTTACTTACTATCTACCTCTTGCATCATCCATCCTCGGAAAACCTGCCGCCTAAGTAGCAAATTCGGCCATTTTTTAGAATATCTTTCACCCACAACGCACACACAGTACGTATTAAGGTTTCAAGTCTTGACAAATTTTGACAAATAGCAACTTATTAGGGGAATGAAACGGAAGCATATCGTAACAGTAACTTTAACGGAGTCACCCGCTATATGTGCATTATAATGCAACCATTTCAGAGAGTAAAAATCATTCGCCTTGACCGGGATTCGACTACGAATGCCTGTGACATTGTATGTACGGTATTTCGTCATAACATCTTGTTCCTTTAAAGCCCCCAAAATTTCAGAGTGTAAGAGGACGTCTCGGTAGCTTAAATGGTTAAAGCACTCGGCCGGATATCGAGGGATCCGGGTTCGAATCCCGGTCAAGGCGAATGATTTTTACTCTCTGAAATGGTTGCATTATAATCCTTATTACCCTATTCCATTCCGTCCATTACCGCGCTTATCCTTCCTTAGTCCTGCTGCCCCCCGCCGGCCAGTGAAACGTCTCTAGGCTCTGGCAATGCCTTCACGGGAGTTCCTTGGTCTGCGAGGGTTGACCCTTACGACGACCCCTAATTGGTCGAATGGAAAGTTGTTACTGGAATAAAAAAACACGTTGCGATTTTTCTTCCCCCACTACAAACAATCCAGATGCTTGGTTCACTTCCACCCCTGTAACGTCTTTCCATCTCCTCCAACTCCTCCTCTCCCACCCCCCACCCAACGACACCCACTCCTCCCCCCCGGGCCACGTTCGACGGTTACCAACGATAAGAAGGCGAGGTTTGTGATAGAACAATATTTTGCGTTCCCATAATCTAATCTGCGGAGTGAGCCGTGGATCCCTTATCAATCAAACACTTGAGTGCTCGTGTTGGGGGGTGAGGGAGTGGGTGTGATGGCGGCGGAAAGAGGAGGAGGGACGCGAAGTGCGAGGGAGCCGGGTGACAGGGTTACTGGCTCTACCTTGGTGACACCCACTCGCAACCCCACCCTACCTGAGCCATCGTCCCCGGCCGACTGTGACCCGAGCAGGGATTCTTGCACTAACTTCACCCTTTCCTTCGCTTCGAATCCCATTTCAGGCCGAGTTTCTTCTTTCAATGTTTATTCTACACCGTGACAATGGGAACAAATGCTTCAATCCGCTCATTGAAGTTGAGCCGAACCGGAACCCACCGTCTTCAGCTCGAAGGCCCGTTTGATAGTTAAAGTGTGGATGCCACTTCGTACTAAACTCGAAGGCAGGGGGAGCCGATTCTTCTTTCTTTCACCAGAGAGTTCTGGAAGCGAGTAAATCACAATGCTTCGTTTTAGTTGGGAGCGTCCAGAGTTGTCACCTGGGTTTGAACTGGGGATTCTCCGTCTGTGACTTGACGTTCCGCAATGGGTTATTACGACAGCGAGAGCCTTAATACTGCAATTAAAAAGCATTGGCATAACAAGGATCCAAACTAAAAGACTTGGAACTGTCATGATTGAGGCTATACCACTGACCTACTCCGCTGACATTATATCTGCTGCGATATTTTGAGAAAGGCCAAGTTCTCAGTTCAAAGATAGAGAATTTGAGCAGCAAATAGCATGCCCCAGGATTCAGTTCAACTCTCGCCAAATATTTTTTTTCGATGTATCATTCAACAAGTCAGGCGGATTAGGGGACTGGGATGGGATCAGGACTTGGACTAGGCAGGGAATTTGGACGATGACCTTAGGGTTACCAAATCGTTCTCGGGTGACATCTCAGGCTGAAACGCTGGGTGTACACGCCCATGGTCTCAGCAAAACACTCGCAAAAGAAACTGGTCGCTATGGCCTGGCTCGAAAGGGTCGATTACTCCAGTGATCCACCCTGGGTTAACTTGATGGGTGGCACGGTAGCGGCGGCGTATTTCGGGTAGGACTTGGCCAAGTGTAACGGAGGGCTTTTGTGGACCCATGTATGCACTGGGAATCATGGACGCTTTACCTTTCATCCACCCCCGTCATTCCTCTGGTCGCGTCACACTTGGCCATGATAACAAAAAACTAGCAGCAAATATTGACTGGCGATCGAATTTCAAGCGCAATGGAACATTTCCCTGCTTCTTCCAGGTACCGGACTGGAAAATATGATTTTATAACATTTCGTTATCAAATTTCCTCGCAATCATATTTGCAGTTTTGACTGTGGTACGACGCTCAAAAGGCCAAAAGTATGGGAAGTTTTACTAAGTTTAAATAGGAGTTAATGTTAAGGTTAAGAGACTCGTAAGACAACGACGGTGAAGTCTAAATATTCATGTCTTAATTACCTACCACGAAGCTTATTGGTGGTCCATTGTTCGAAGTTACCTTTTATGAGGACCACCCGGCGTTCGAATGATCTTCGTGCGACATTCCAACCACCCAAGGGCGCAAGCATGGCTGGAACATCCTAAGTCAGTTAGACCCTACAGTCTTTGAACACCGATTTTGGGGGTGGGAAGTTAATTCGTTCACTCCGAACGTCCGCAATAACCAGCATCTGGCTGTTTTCTTCTTGCCTAAACTCAAGTCACGTTGAGGCTGAATTCGTATTTTACGGCTGAAACAATACCACCTCTTGGAATAGTTCATGGAGCGAATAACAATTGACTTTCTTTAAATACACGTATCTGCATCAACGTAAATACCTCCCTGTCCACCAAAAAGGTGTGTGGTAGGAGGTGCAAGCACCAGGTGGGATAGATAATGGATAAAGGAGAGGACGGGTGTTTAAAGAGTTAGGGAAAAAAAAACATTCAATTAAATAAGCGAACTGCAAATCTATATGCATGCTACACGTATATTGAATAGATGTAAATTTATTTATGATATTATATTTAATTTGTGAATTCAGAACACAACCGGTCAAGTTCCATGCTGCAACGAGGGAAGAAGAATGTCTCTGCGTAAATTGCCATTTACAAATGATAATGGAATGGCGATGGGTTCATCAACGTTTAAATTGCTTCGTGGGTGATTTGTCAAATGTTAACATTTTCCATGTCATTGATCATCCACTGACTATTTTCCTCTCATATTCATATGCAAGCGTTCATTCTCCTTCATACCCGACAAGCGTACACAACAAGAGAACCTAAGGAAGGGTTTAGAGGAAGAAGAGAAAGCACGAAAATCCAACATTTGTTTCTTATGCCAAGCATATCTCTTCAGAGAAGGAATGATGCACCGTGCTCTTCATATTAGTAAGCTGGACACAAAATAGGAGGGAGGATCCCATGAGGAAGACCAAGGGACATGCACATACGAACGAATCAAAGGATGTAAAACAGAAAGCAATCAGGGGCGAGGGAGATAAAACTGAGCAGAGAAGAATGGAGGCCTACAGCAAACGGATCTTAACATTTAAATACTGATGATGATGATATTATTAAGAACGACTGGGGTATCACTGCTATGGGAGGAAACTACATGACTAACGCAGGTCATTGCTTTTCGAAAACAAGAGAATTACTGCAAATTTTTAATTAATATTTATATTTTAATATGATCTTCATAGTACGAAAAGTGGGTCACTCAAATACACTCCATGTAAACAATGTGTAAGCGATTGACTGAAAATTGCGCGAGTCACTATTTTCGCTAACCCAATCGAGGGTTAGAGTCCATTTTCAATTTATTTTAATCTATAGGCCTGCAGGTACAATTGATGGGTCTCCGTAGGGGGAAGAAATTCCCCTTTTACCATAAGTACGTGTATGTGAGTGATAGGCACTCCCGCGGGTCAATGAGTTTCGCGAACCCAAGCGAGGGTGTGGATTGGTTCATTTTGTTTTCTTAATTTAGTTCTTCGTTGGTAAATTTGATAGGTCATTGATGCGGGGAAATATTCTCCATTTTTTCTGGTGTAAATCAGCAATTGAATCCTTCGGTAGACGAGAGTATAATTGTAATTACGTGGTTTATTTCATATTTTTCTTTCTTAAAAGTAAGTTCCTATCCTTACATCTTTATTGTCTCTAAAGGTTACGGACTGATAGTGATTCCCTTTCAAGAGTTGATCGACATACTAGTAAGTAGGTGTTACTCACATCGTAAAAATAATTTTTGTTGATAATAACAACTACAGGAGCGTACCTTCCTTTTTGTGGTTCGCTCCATAAGAGTACGTAATCCCAAAAGTTCCTCACATTGGTACCATTTACATTTTGAGCGATTTTTTTCGCTTTCCCTCTTGATTGTGACAGAAAACATTTAATTTGATTTGAAAAAGGATTATTTTCAATGTCACAATAATAATTTGTCCAACTTTCCTAATATCCAAAAAGATTAAGGAGTATCGTTTATTATTCTTAAATGGTTCACTGGTTTAAAAGATGTTAATAAAAATAGTATTTCTATTACACCGAATTACAGTCCGCGAACAATTTCATTATGGTGAATCAGAATTAAACCTTTCCTCTCTTGTAGTGAAATGCATTATTTTACTGACTCAATAATTTTGGAAAAAAATTGAAGTGACAGCCATAGGCTTATACCCAAGAGAGCATCTTATCTTGAAGGCTGACATGGAATACATTTAAAATTAGCTCTTTATTATTTGCGATCGTTATTGTACGATTTATATCACTATCATTGATCTGAAGTCTTGCTTATGAGCGAAGGAAGAGCTCAGGAATTTCCTACAGTATATGCAATTGTTCCCTTCAATCTCATTCTTTTTGCATAGTATTATTTTTGACATATTTCTCCTTTGGTTTTCCATAAAGTCCAGATACCTAGAATATTTCACACTCTGAGCGTAGCAGGACGCGTTCAGAGATGACACTTGGATTCGAGCTCGGGGCTCTTCGGGCAGTGGATCAAAAGTTTATCCACTATTCTAATGATGTACTTGATGCATTTGTGCACATGACAAAAATGAATGTACCATCTTGGAAAAGAAACAAGGCTGTTTCCATGGCCTCCAACCAAATTCAATACGACGGGAAACAAAAAAGTTATTTCACTTGTTTACTTTTTATTTTATTTTTTAAAATTTAATTTATTATTTATATTTTAATTTAATTTATTTACTTAATTTGCTTTAAAGCATCCAGGTTACCTGAAAAATTCTAATCTATTATTGAAATTTGATATTCGGTGAAATAAGCTAATCCTAATTCCCTTGTGCTTTGCGACAGTGGGTATTGAGTCGATTAGATAAAGATGATTAGGTTTCGTCATTTGGATAAAACATGAAAAGTCGACCACTTTCTCTCCTTTCTACAACAAAATTTCTACGCGCAGAAAATAAAAAAAAACAAAACCTTAAGAACAAAGAGATGTGAGGTCATATTATTGCATTAATATTACCAACTAGAGGTATTTAAGGAGTTCAAAAAGTTTTAACTTGACTTAACATTTAACTTGAGTTGCTACTCCGACGCTATTCCACATCTTTCCTCTCCATCCCCTCTTCCATATACTGCCATTTTAATGAAGTGGTTTTGGATTTCCTGATGGTGGTTCCTAAGAAAGTCGAAGCGCACTGCGATCAAGTTATCGAGTGGTAAACTGCGGATTTGATTCATGATCCCCTTTGGAGTGTTTCCACCACATAATACCGGTAGCAGCAATCTTCAATTATCATAAGTTACACTGAACACACTGTAAACACGTGTATCTGAACAATGAAGCATGTTTCTCAACTGATTGGCAATGGTATTGCAAAAATAGGAAGACGAGAATGGCGAAATAACCGATAGCGAGAATTACATGTCAATTTATCTAATGATCGTAGATAAATTTCAGACTTCTACCCGTAATTAATCGGCAGAAATAGAATGTTTCCTCACTAGTGACAGGCTTAAACATTTTTTCTCACGATTTGACCATTTAGTTCTTGTTTCAATTAAGGTGTAAATGCTAACAGTGAAGGAAGAGGCATCACTGCGGGAGGGTCGTTGGGAATGATGGGAGAAGCAGATAAAAAATATTACAGGAAATGGAAATACAGGGACCTAAATAAATGTGTGTATATATACATTTATATTTATATAATATTTGTGATTATTATTAGGTAATCTACCGGTTAATATAGGTTTTTGGATGGACACAACTATCAAATAAATATTTTGTAACTCCAAACAAAACCCAAATCAGAAACCTACTGTACATCAGGAATAGATAAATAAGACGTAAATTATGAAAAAGATAGGATCGATTTAAATAGTTCAAAATTAGGAAAATAGTTGGATTTTACTCTGAATTGGAACCTTTTATGGGGTACACAGATTTGAAGAATATGCGGCTAGATGCTGGGCTTCTACAGACAGGTTGCAGAAAAATATAATAAACAAGTCAACGTAAACATATTAGTATTAGGTAATCTACCGGTTAAGGTAGGTTTTTGGATGGACACAACTATCAAACAGATATTTCGCAATTCCAAACAAAACCCAATCCAGCAACCAACTCCACATTAGGTCCCTCTTCATCTCTGCGTACTTCTTTTCTCCCTTCATCCCGTCCAACATCCCTATCCTGTTCCTGCACTTTCCTCGTTTGCCTAACATTCTCCCCTCTATTACCTTCTTCAACATCCCACTACCGCTCAATACGCCTTTCATCGCCCACTATCCCTAGTACTTATATATATATATATATAATATAAATAATATATAATATATTATATATAATATAAATAAATGAATATATATATATTTTCCACAAAATGTGTATTTGATAGTTGTGTCCATCCAAAAACCTACCTTAACCGGTAGATTACCTAATAATAATATATATATAGTATTTTCCATATATATATGCATGCACATACATAGAAAAGGTTTGTATAAAAAGTATCGGTAATAATTTTTTTTCTGACGCCTGCGTGAAGTGCTGAATTCAGACCGTCTCGTCGGTTAAGTGTGCGTATGATCGCAGATCTTATTGGCGTCGGTAAGATGATAGTGCACACCATTGTCACTGAAAATTTGGCAACACAAAAGATCTGTGCTAAACTCATCCCGAAGGTCTTGACGGATGACCAAGAGCAGAGTCGAATGTCTGCTAGTTAATACCTTTTGCAACGATATCGCAACGATTTCCCACCCCTTTACAGTCCCGTCTTGGTACCGGCAGACTATTTCCAATTCCCAAAAGTGAAATCCTCCCTAAAAGGAAACTGCCATGGGACCTTAAGTGCTGTCAAAGAAGCTTGCATGGGTACCCTTAAGGACCTTCCGGAGCCCGACTATCAGGGAGCCTCAGGTCGGGGAAAAGCTGGTGGCAAAAATGTGTCGATACTTTGGGAATGTGCTTTGAAGAATTAAAGTTAAACTTATTGTTCTGCAGTCCTCACATGATATAGCCTTTAACCTTTTTGGAATATGAACTGACACTGATCTCACAGTCTTCCGGCCAGATTCCTACTTCTAGGATGTTACAAATTAATACATTAAGACTATTATTCCCACATTTTCCTAAACCTTTTAGTAGTTCCGCAGGAATGTTGTTTGCCCCAATGGCCTTATTTGTAGAAGTGCGAATATTAATTATAATTGCTGTAAATGAACTACGAGGGTCATCCGGAAAGTAGTACCCGTTCGTGAAATAAAGACACAAAAGTAAATATTAACAAACATAAAAAAATTTATTTGGAAGAGGATACTTTAAACTACTTCTCAACATAATCTCCAAGCAAATTAAGGCATTTGTCATAACGTGTGACAAGTTTCTGTATTCCTGCTGCAAAGTCATTCGCCGCCAACTCATTGAGATACAGGGTCACTCCTTCTTTAAGTTCTTCATCGCTGTCAAATCTTTTTCCTGCCAAAAAGTCTTTAAGCTTTGTAAAGAGATGAAAATCTGAAGGGGCCAAGTCCGGGCTATACGGTGGATGGTCGAAAGTTTCCCATTTGAATTGCTGCAAAAGTTTTTGTGTTATCCCAGCTGCATGAGGCCTGGCATTGTCATGAACGAGAATGACACCAGTAGACAATAGACCTCGCCGCCGATTTTGTATTGCCCGCCGTAATTTCTTTAATGTTTCACAATACGCATTGGCATTAATAGTGTCTCCACGGGCCATAAAATCAATAAGCAATACACCTCGTCGATCCCAGAAAATGGTTGCCATGAGTTTCCTGGTGGACAGAACTGTCTTGAATTTTTTTGGTTTGTTTGGTGAATGAGCATGATGCCACTCCATTGACTGTCGTTTACTCTCAGGTGATGCATAACAAACCCATGTTTCGTCACCAGTAATTATGCGAGTCAAGAAAGAGTCTCCTTCATCAGAATTACGTCCCAAAAACGTCAGTGCTGCAGCCATACGCTTGGTTTTGTGCTCATCTGTAAGCATGCGAGGGACCCATCTTGCACAAATTTTTGCATAATGCAGATGGTGTTTAACAATTTCATGAACAATTGTTCGAGAAACATTGGGAAAATGCTCACAGATGTCATCAATTGTGACGCGCCGATCGTTCCTCACGAATTCGTCAACTGAGCTCACCAGTTGGTCTGTAATGACAGACGGTCTCCCCGAACGCTCATCGTCGTGTGTGTTCCCCCTCCCCATGTTGAAGTTGCGACACCACCGCCGGACAGACGACTCGTCCATTACATTGTCTCCATACACCTCCTTTAATTGGCGATGAATATCACATGGGCGAACATTTCTTGCATTGAGGAATTTAATCACTGCCCTCACTTCACAACTGGCGGCGTTCTCAATTTTTTTAAACATTGTAAACAATCACAGAAACAACACAGGCAATGCTAGCGTCACGCAACTTGGCTCAGAGAAGGCAGACAAGCCACTGAAGCTATCTGACCTCGTCCAGCGGCTACTCGCGTCGTCAGCACTTCATGCGGCACGAACGGGTACTACTTTCCGGATGACCCTCGTATATAGTGGATAGTATGCTGCATAAATGCCTAATGTTTCCTGTCCTAAGAATCTCCGACTCTTCTTCATAGCTGCCCCATCACAACGATGGGCCCACAGCAGAAGGCACAAACCGAGAGATGTACAACAATGGACCACTAAGCTCCTGGTCGAGGGTCGAACTTTGGGTTTGCTCAAGTTTACTTTACACAGCCATCCATACATATTTACTTCGATATAAGACAACCAATCGGATGTAAGATTACATGATCTTAGAGTCAAAAGAGACGTTTCAGGCGTGATATGGTGGAATATCATGATTAATAAAAATTGGCAATTTTCCACAAAAATAAAATTTTATTAATACGACCGTTTTCGATGTAACTACACCATCTTCTTTTCAGAAGATGATGTAGTTACATCGAAACCGGTCGTATTAAAATTTTTTTTGTGGAAAATGCCAATTTTTATTAATGATCTTGGAGATTGGATATTCCCCCATATATAATCATGTGATTAAAGAGAAAGCTATGTGCTTTGGGGTAAATGATACTCTCTTTAAAAGTATCTTTATCTCGTTAGTTAGATCAGTAATTATTCGCTTTAAATTAGATTAGGCCAGAAAAACATATTTCTTAGATGCAGAAGACCAATAACTATGGACATTAACTATAATGGTATTCCATATACATCACAGAGGAAATAAGAAGATATGATATCCACTTAATAATTTTTAGTAACCTGAATGACCTGAAGATGACGTAAAGTGTAGAAAAAATACCTCTTATTAATAAAAAATCTTAAAGTGAATTTAACAACGTGAATTTCATTTCTTCCATGCTGGAAACCTTTGGGATGAGCGAGTTTAGTTCGCAGTCTCAGTATCATTTTACTTAAAAATTCGTCCAGAGCGTTCAGCACCCTGTGTTATACATTTTACAGTGTGATTTGGTCTTTTTAATTAATTTTTTTTTCTATCTCACTCTCTTCAAGGCTATCGTAATCTGTGGAGTGTGTTTTATCAAAGATAGTGAGTGGCAAGGCTTAGCAGTGTACGGAAGTTTTCGGCGAAACTCGTACCTCCCAGTATTATCAGTTCCTCCTTGCCTTTGACCAACGCTGCAATTTTTCAGCTTTCAATAAATTATACAAAAACATATTTTTCGGCAAAAAGACTTCTGATTCCAGCTAGTTGCTGCATTTGTCCCATTAACGCGAAAACAAATTTTAGGAAACTACCTTATTACCTTCGGAGGGTACACATATCAAGGGTGATGATGAGTAACCCTGCCTCATTCCTTTTTATTTTAGCTTCTTACCTAATTTTTCTGCACATAAATTTATGCTGAATGCTTCAACCTCCTGTCGTGGTAGTTCATTCCAATTTCTTTCAGGGTGCGTAGATTCTTACTTCAGTTCACGCTGTCAAAATCTCTCTATAGATAAGCAAATGAATTTATAGGCCGGTTGATATTTCTGCATTATCATTTCCATAATGAGTTTTAGAACAAGAATAGATTCTATGGTTCCTCTACGTCTATTAACTGCGAACCGGTCTTCCCCTAGTTACTTTTCCGCTTTCTTCTCCATTATTCGGCAGATTATTCTTGTCAAATCCTCCGATGGACGGGCCGTCATGTCGATTGTTTTAAATCTTCGAAGATAATATTTTTGACGAAAATTATTCATTTGTAAAATTAGTTTTTCGAGAACACCACATAAAAAAATATTTGTATTTAAAACGATTTTTGCTCTGTCTTGTGGGCACCTTCAGGGCGCCATTCCGTGCATCTATTTTCTTATTTACCTTTGGACGCTCAAACCCAAAATGTTTTGACTGCTGAAAGCCTCTTGAAATAGCTTTTTACAGAAATGAGAAAACGTGTATCCATCTTATTTTGTCCAATGTCTTGTAATCCATTTGGTTTACAGTTCTTTTTGTTACTTCCAAAAGCCATGTCTTCATTTATTGCTATCTACGAGCATATCCGATCGTAGTTACAATTCCATTTCTTTTTATAGTGCCTGTTTGAAATCCATACTCGGCGTATTAGTTTGATTTGATCTATCATCAAATCTTCATCATTTTCTAGTAGCGTGGGTTTCTCGGAATTACGACGCACCGGAGACCTTGCCGCCTTGCCCTGCACTCGTAAGTGCTCGCTCGTCCCTACCCCCCGGTGCCTGAACCCCATTTAACGGTTTTTAAGAAAAGGGTTAAATAAAAACTCATAAAACATAACTACTCTCTCATTTTGTGCTACGCTCCCACCAATGATGTCGCGGCCGCCAACCGCGTGACATACTTCAGCTTCTTGAATTTCAGATGGAATTACAATGTGTGATCAAAAAAAGACCGGACTAATTTTATTCTGCACAAACCGTTCAACGGATCAAAACGAGACACAGTGCGCACGCAATCTAGCGACACATCTAACGACTAAAACGTGAGATGTTGCGTTTTTTACGTCGAGTCATTACGCAGCAGCAGTCGCCGCGTGCAACGGCAGCAATAAAGGAGCAGCAACGCGCCGGCTCACATGGAGCTGATCGTGACAGTTTTTCGCCAGAACCGGAATTTCCGTGATCCCGCAGCCACCCTACTTCTCTAGGCTTCTTTTTGTTTTCAAAGTTAAAATCAACCTTGAAAGGGCGCCGATTCGACTCTATTGCGGGCATTAAAACTAATTGTACGGGGGACCTGAAGAGGAACCCTAAGGCGGCTTACCAGGCAGTTTTCGAGAGCTGGAAGAAATGTTGGCAAGGGTGTGTCGTCAACCAAGGCATGTACCTTGAGGGCGACAAGCTCGATTAAGCTGTATCCGTCGAAATAAACAAGTTATAAAATCAGTCCTGTCTTTTTTTGATCACACCTTGTATATTAGCTATAAACTGTGGTTACTGTCGGTATTGGACAACTTCTGCAGTCGTTTATTTGTGTATCTGCTTGGGGAGTGTGTGGTCGATTTGTAATCATTTTATGTCCCCTGAATTTTTTTTACATGCACTTATCATCTTCGTGGGCGATACCAAAAAGGGGGCTTTTTCCGACCCTAATCTGTAATGTTCTCAGTGTTCGTATTTATTTGATCACTTAATCTCTGATTAACGATGCTGTAATCTGTTTGTTAATATCCTAATTGTGCTTTCGGATACAATTTTAGGGAATCCAAACTTTAATGAGTTTGAATTGATTCCAATCCTTGTGCATTTGGATACAATTTTAGGGAATCCTAACATCAATGAGGATCAGATAATATGGCATTGAACTCTATGTGACCGACAGAACATTTCTCCATCATTATTATAAATGGTAATTTACCGTTTAAGGTTGGCATTGGACGGACACAAGCTACCAAACATCACAGCAACAATTCCACAGCCTCTTAACAAAAGACAACCCAACATTCAACACTACACTAGGTCACCCTTCATCTCCGTATTCCTTCCGCCCTTCATCTTGTACAGCATCCCTATCCTATTTATGCTCCTTCCTCGTTTGCCTAACATTATTCCCTCTATGACTATCTTCAACAACCCATTGCCAATCAATATCCTCTGCATCCATTTTACCTGCCTTCTATGAAGATCTCTTATCAATACCCTCTCCTCCTCCGTCATGCTTAGCTCTTCCTCGTTTATTTTCCTCTACTTACGCTTCGCCTTCACCATCCTCCTCCACACCCACATTTCAAAAACCTCCAATCTAAGTCAACCATCCTGCTTTGATGACCACGTTTCTGCACCATTAAAAAACCACGTTTCATTCAACTTTTTGTCAATACTTTTCTTTACATAATTACTCAACGTCCCTGCCACCAATTCCATTCTCCTTGTGAACATATCTTTGCTTAACGCAATTCTTCATCTTATGTCCCGATTACTTTGACCCTTTTGGCCTAGAACACTTCCAAGATATGTAAAACTCTTCCACCTGCTCTAGTGTATGGGCTCCTATTTTAACATTTGAGCCATATTTCCTATTTCTCAAAAGTCGCATTTTTTCCTTTATAATTTCTTTAACTTTCTATCATCATTCACATTTATTCTAATCCCATACATATGGCACTGACCAGCAGTGCCTGAAACCCCTTAGCTGAAATATAGAATAATAAATAAAATATAGAAATATAAAATAAATACGCCTTTCTAACAATTATTTTAAATTTTGTGTAACTATAGAATCTATTATAAAACTAGGAATGTGTATATAAATGTAAATAGACATCTACATCTATTTACATAATACCCCGCAATCCGCAGCAGGGGCGTGTAGGGGGGGGGGTGTTAGATCACCACTCTTAGAATAAAACCACGTACAAAACCAACAAATCCATGCAAACCTACATCCACAAAGGCGTATATATTCATGCAAAAACCTTTTTAACTTACACGCATGCAAATACATATACTATCAACTAACATGAACATGCACCTACGAACAAAGTAAACATTTATCCAGTAACGTAGTAAATTAGAATTGAAAAGTAAGAAGGGGAAATTGTACTATCACTTGGACATGCTACTCATGGTCTCCGCCCCAAAGGTACAGGTAGGGAATGTTACGCACTGCAGCAGGCAGGCAGCAGGAGGGTCCCCCCCCACAGAGAGAGAGAGACGAGGGATGGAAGGAGAAACTTGAAAACAAACAAAGCAGGGCAAGCAATACTGTAATGTGCACCACATTCTTTAATGGCAGTCCCATACGGTCATGCGGGAAGGATTTTGGTAACAAAGCACACGAGAGTGCATTATTACGTTAGACGAGTAGACACTACATTTTGGCACTAAAATGTATCAAATCTCATGGAATAATCTGAAATCGAAATCTGGCAAAAACTGTAGTCAGTCCAAAATGGCAAATTTGTTACTCCGAGTGTGGTTAATGGATCAGGATATCCGAATGCTTCGCAAAAGATTTGGAATGATCAGAAAATGAGCAATTGGATAATCCTAAGAATGAATTGGCGGATATTTTGCGTGATACTGGCGGAATCTTTAGGATACTTAATACCGCATGACCAACTTAAAGCGTTGATGACTAGCATTAATGGATGATACCTCCACTGTTCCCGGTAGCCAATTAACATAAATACACGCATGATCATTAGACCGGCAACGTTTATTTTATTTTCGCATAAATTATACCGAACTTTTGAGACAGCAAATTCCTCTCATGAATTCATCAAAATCGGTAGGAACAGCACTGTATAGCTATGAACGATGGGATTTGAGCTCACGACCTTATGTTAACCGGTAACTGAGCGACGTAGTAGGGTAACCAGACCATGGGAGACTATTCGGGTTGATTTTAATTACGACTAATGGAAGAGTAAAGAATTTTCGGACCGTTTTGAGGAAAATTTTGTGACAAAAAATGCAGTGTAATGCAATCATACTGAGGAAAGTAAAATAAAGTCACATATTAGAATTGAAAGGAGAGAGATGTTGGGTGAGGGAGATGTGGCTGGGGGAGCCTCAGGGCTCCCCCAGCCAATATCTCCCGAGCTGTAAGATTCTTCGGAGATCAAATCTTCCAGGGAAACCGTGGTCGGCACTAGTAAAGGAACTGTCCCTCTACCTTATGTGTGATTTTGACACGCCGTATAGGGCTTAGTACAAGGTAAGTTCACTATCATCTATCAAACCAAGATTCGGGTTAATTACTGTGATAACATTGGGAAAATAATTAATGGTACTATGAATTCCGGAGAAAACAAGTGAATCATATAGCGAGAGGAATCTCTGCTATGGATCTCGGCAAGTATACTACAGAAAGAGAGAGAGAGAGACTATATGGGTTTGAAGGGTTTCGGGTGATTAATCCGTTTCCCCCTCGCCTCCAGTTGATCCCTCAGAGTTTAATTTTTTTCACTCAACTACATATTTTTGGGGTACCTTTGTCTTAACCCCCAATAATATTAATACATAATTGACATACACATACATATTACATAATTATTGTACATAGATACATATTATACTATTATCATAGCAAGCATACTACAGTGATCCGACATCTGATGACATTTCCTCTTCCATTTAATTCCTTATTTTCCCGAAATTTTTCCAATTCTGACGAATACGCAGCCAGCCAACCCTCTGGGGACCTAAACATTTGAAGTAGACAAGCCTTGCCGGCATTTATTTTAATGCTTGAATGACAGATGTTGTAATGCATTGCCAACGAAATCGAAGCGTAATGATTTTTTACTATTGTGCTTTAGAAGTTATGGGTCGATATAATATTCATTAAAAATTGTCCATTAGAACCAATCAGCCTGAAGGTTGGGTTGACAGGAGAGAGAGAGGTTGTAGGGCGGGTACAACCTAGCCCAACGCCGTGTAGAGCACATTCATCAGGGTGGTCGTCAGTTCCTATAATTCCCCCGTCCAACCTGCGGTTTCCCAGCAAGACCTGCTATCGATAAAATCACACAGCAAAGGTGAGACAATATACTGCATTTCAATCCGGGTTCACTCAGCAACCGAATCTATGTAATCACGCCAATCAGTTGTCCATTTTTTTAATTGCAAGACGTAATCTACCGGCATGAGGTCGAATTTTGATGGATCGGGAGAAACATATACACTATCGCGATCACTCGGAAGGTTGAATGATCGCAATTATGAGCCACATCTAAAATTACATCAAACGCCATAGCAACTTGAATTGCAAAACATGTTTTTTTTTCGGCTCCACGTACGTCCCATCTCGCTTCATGCAGTCTAAAATACCTAATTCTTTTCTTCCTCTACCTACCTCGCCTTCCCCTACCATTAATTTCGCACCTCTATCACAGTCTTCAACATCACATTGTACATTGATTGAAAGTGAAATAAGAAAGTTGTTTTCGCCTGAGGGATGTATGGACCCATTTGTCTCTCGCCCCATGGCTGCGCCAATACACCTCAACCGCCCTCTTCCTAGTCCTCCCCCCTGCTTATCACTGTTCCTCCCCTCCCCACCCTTCCGTATCTCTCCACCACCTCTCCCGATTCATCGCCTCAGCCCATCGATATCCGACCATGGGGTAGTGTTGACAGAAGATAAGATGACACGAACATTAAGTAACGTCTATATTTTCCGAATATCGCACATCTTTTTGTTTCATCAGGTTTAAAAAAAAATCTAGGTTCTACGTGTCTCGGACTACCTTGCGATTTCACGCTTCCCACACGGCGTCCTTCGCTCGTTAAAATTTGGGTGCCGCGTTCCTCATTCGCAATTCGAGATGGTCCCCCTCCCTTCCCCTTCAAAACACAAACCCGACGGGTCTCGAAAAGGGGGGAACGATTGGTAGGGTTAAGTTTTTGCCAACCGCAGTCTCCCTTCGGATAAATAGTTTTGTGCTTGATTTCTTTAGAAAAGTTTCCACATTCCGTGAACATCAGCAAAAAGAAATAAGGTTGAAGGAAATATCGGCGAAACGGAAAGTGTACTTAAAGGAGGAACGGTTGGCCGAAATCGGCGAAAATCATAATTCGGGATTGAATGTCAAATTTGAGAAAGAACGTTGGTGGAAGTTACGTTACGCCATGATAGCAAGCAAAAGTTGCGAAACCATGATTAAGATTGCGCAGTCGGCCATATTTGATTGATAGAGTGTGCAGTTGATATGCCTAATACAGGGCTAAATATGAAAGAATTTAATTTAAACCTTGGAACTTTATCTTCAATTCACAGACCGGATATATATTGACGAAAACTGTGTTTTGCATTTCACTACTGTATATTGCATAACCGTAAATGATTGATGTTTGGCTCTTTCGCAAAAAACACCTTCGCATTATATACCTTTGGGCAACATCGGACGAATTATAGAAGCGAATGATGGGAGAGCAAGGAACTATGAAGGAACTACTCATGGAAGAAGTCGGCATGCAAAGTTGCTACTGATTAATCTAAGCATTCAAACCTGTGGTGAGAATGACGCCACCTACACTTTTGCTAAAACTAGAGGATGGTAAAGCTAAGTTCTTCTGGGGAAGTTCAATTCTGAACTTCTAGTGCGATTGGAAAACTAATTAACATATTCCACATGCACGCGAGTTGAATATATTCCGTGCGACTCATTAACAGTGTTTCGCTCACTAAATTTACGAAGAGCGCAGCCAAAGAGCACCTTTAATTCTACCCTTTCGACGTCCGAGGATGCAGAGGGCGCGATTATAGGGCTGCAGCCGTGACAGTGACGAGGGGCGGAGTGGAGTAAGAGGGGGTGGGGGGTGAAGAAGGCACGGCAGATAGGAGGGACCTTATCGCCGACGAGATTGCAAGGGGGAGAAGGGTGCGAGGGGAGGGGAGGTTCGGGAGAGACCCTCTGCCGGGAGTCCGAGTACGTACCCAGGAGACACGCAGTCATCGAAATAAGACCCGACGATCGACCGCAAGCTCATCTACGAGATTATTCACCGTGTCCGATCGGGTGCCAGAAGTGGTAGGGTCTCCAAGCATAGCAAAAAGGGCGTCCTGTATCAAGTTTGACGTCCTTCCAGAAGGCGAGAGGACCTTCCGGAAGAGAAGAGAGCATCATCCTCGAGTGCTTCGATCCGTTCTGGATAAACACGCGGCGTGGATTAAATCAAACACCCGAGGATCCGCGGGTGGATTCGAGGGAAGTACTTGCATCACGCGGAGTCGAAAAGAGATTCGGTACCCGACCGACAGACACCGCCCGAGAATGTTAACGTGTTCGATGAGGTGCAAGGGTGCCGGACTCGGGTGTGCATGAGCGAACGGATGAATCCCGACCGGATCGTGTCAAAGGAGATCGCTGGTTAAGTGGGCCCTGGGTTCGGTCTCCTTCGAAGAGAGTGCCCGGGTCGGCGGGACCACGGCGAGTCTCCATTTGGGTTCGATCGAAACGCGGGCCGTCGAAGAAACATGTGCAGCGCGTACGACGATCGGATCGGCGGCGTGGGAATGTACGGGGACGCCTCTTCCGGGGTCCCCCTCTTGGGCGGCGGAGGAATGGGAGTCATGGATGCCGATCCGGGGGCCAGCTGGCACATCATCCCGCCCGACTACCAGACGGAGGAGGATTACAGGTGAGTGGGCAAGGGGCAGAGGGAGAGAGAAAAGCGGGGAGATAAGACTCCGATCACGAAAATTGTCTGCCAGGTGCCATGGGGAGAAGCGCGACTGCTCGAGGAGAGATATAGAATGGAAGTGTTTTTCACACATCGGCGATCCGCTAACCAACGATGAATTCTCCAGAGATTCGGCAACCCACCTCTGTGACTTCACTTACCTATTTTTCGCTTGAAACATGACGGGTATTTCGAAAGTATTCCGATCGACATGACCTTTTTTTTAATGATCCGTAAAATTATTTCAAACATTCACTTTTTCAAAATTAAGATAAAAATGTATTTATACTTAAAACACAACAAAAAATTCAACCCTTTATCTTTGATTAATTGCCTAATTAAACCCGATTTTTATTAGGTAATCTGTCGCTTAAGGTAGGTTTTTGGATGGACACAACTATCAAATAAACATTTTAAACCCCATTATGTGCCTAGTATATATCTGAATTTAGACATGCTCGTTAATCATTATTTATTGTACCAAAGTTCTCTGGTTCTAAAAGGAGACAAGCCTACTGACGGTAGGGCACAGATTCGATTCCCGGGCACCCTCAGCTTCACCAAAGCTGTGTGATTTTCCGGGTAGTGGACCTTCCTAGGAAACCGCAGGTGGTACTGGGAAATGAATTGTCTCTCCTACCCTGATGTGTGAATTTCATTCGCCGTTGGGCTTAGTGCTAGGTGAACTCCACCCTCATCAATCAAACCGATCTTCGGGTCGAAAACTGTAGTTGATGGTGCTATTAAATGCGACTTTCTGACCTCGAGAATGAGTCTTTGACTCTCCTAAGTTTTTTCTTCGCCAAAATAGTGAGCAATAGCCCAAGCTTAAGGAAACATTGCAATAGGATATGTTGTCCATTGACCAGATTGACATAATACTTTCTTATTTACGCCTTCCTCAGTGTTTAAAAATATTTCACGGACCGAATCAAGCAGCCGTTTGGTAAAACATAGGTGAGATAGTGAAGATGTATCAAGGAAATGGAATTGCCTGAATAGAATCTACTATATCGCTGATTTTTTTTAGCAATTTAGCAAATTTTTGTGATCCAGGAAAGAAATCAGCATTTATTGACCTAAAACATGTCATTTCCACAGGAAATCAAGGGAAATGGATTAGTATGATGGAGAATTAATTTTGATTATTAAATATTAATAAGTGATTGCCGATTAAGCCATTCGGAATCGAATAGGGCTTGGTGAAACTCGGTCTTACGGAGTAGTTCGCTGGTTGAACAATGAGTTGTTTTTAAAATAATTATATATGATAATATTTTTTTCACACCTTCATGTAATGAATTGTCCGCCTCCTCCCATGAAATCTTAACGCAGAATTTGGGAATTATTCTGTTGGACCAGAGGAGGAGAAACCACGTCCCACCGGCGGCATACGACCCAAGACGATTTGAGCGCTCCGGGTTAATCTTTGGAAATTAATGTAAATATATAAGTGGGCAAGGCAGTAATCACGATCCGGAACGGATATTTGAATATGCACTGAAAACATTCCATTCCTAAATCTTCGAAAGCCACAATGACAACACTGATGCACGCTTAAAATATATTCTAACAAACTTTTGATTCGTAAGACCTGATTGGTGTAAGCTGAAAGCTATTGACATAATGGTGTAAGCTGAAAGCTATTGGTATAACAGCTTTCACATTGAATCATGTATTGAAAAACATTACAGTTGAAACTGGGACTATAATTGTTAGTTGGAAGAGTAAATGTTTGGGTACCAGTCTCGCCAGTAATTTTGTTAAGGAAATGTTTATCGAGCGGTAACTTCTTGTATGTATGCATATTTGTCATACGTGTATATCGTAGTTGTGTACGCTGCGGAAACATAGCCGTTGAACGAAGAAGATAGATATACATTGTATAGTCTTGAGATTTAGACATGGAGGATGAAAAAGGCATAATAGACGAGAGAAGGAAACAAAGGAAGAATAGTAGGCATAGTGGGGGAGGAGAAAGGATTGTGGGAGAAATCCAGAGGAAGCAGAAACGTTAATTGCAGAGCCTTATAATTGGGCATGGAATGTTGAAGACTGTGATAGAATGGAGGAAGTTGGTAAGGCGAGGAATGGGGAGGAAAATAGCATATTGAACACAAAATGGAGGGAGGTAGAATAAAGCACGTGGAATTGAAAAACAGCTTAATGTAGTGTGGGAGTCAGGTTGTGTTGTGGTATGGAGGTTGCTGGGTGATGACTGTCCTTGTAGTCTGTCCCATGCACCCGAGTCCCTCCTTTTAGCTAAGACAATTTATCCATTGGATCCCCAAAACTGTACATAAACCGGGGGTCAAAGAAGAAGGTGGAGTCATAATTACCTTACCCCGTGAGACGGCGACCTCGTCAGACTTGCATAACTTATCCTGCCGAGACGGCGAACTCATCAGACACAGTCTTTTTGCCTCTGTGACTCCCTCCTTTGTAAACAGAATATTTTCGTGCACGTTGGGTTGTAACGAATGTCATAATAAGCCTTAATAAATAAGAGTCCAAAGTATTTCTGGCTTTGCTGTCACTACAACATCAATTTGATTACTCTGTCACCATGACAATATTTTGCTACATGAGGCTAAAGAATACAGCAATTTAGCGATTAGCAAGTAGTTTGTGTGAATATAAAGCCTGCCTTTAAAATGTAGACTACTATGACATAATAATATGTTTTATGTCAAGTAATACGGCGAGTCTCATGGTGCAGAAAAAGCTCTCGTGACTGAACTGACGGATTACTGTGGTCATAAAACACTAAAGCAAGTAATTCGAAGGATAGTTGAATAGATTAATTTTTTACGAGTTTAGTGTATGATGACTGGAATCAGGTATCCAGTATCATGAGCTAATTATTAGGTGTGGGAAGATCTAATCAATCATCTTTTGAGAATTAGAAGTTACATCCTATCACATCCTATGCACTAATATTTAGTGAAAAATCTAAGGTTCTACCTCAGTATATACTCCAACAGATACACCTTTACAACAGGAGGAATGCTCCTAGCAAATGTACCATCTATTACATAGCGTTCCATTTCCTTTGCCAACGATCAACTCCCAGAAAAATGTATTTAGTCCAAAAACAGCATCACGCCAATTACATTGGACAAATAACAGAGAAAAAAAATGACAAAAATAAAAACTGACTGAAAAAAAAGTGACTGAGGGTCCGCGGCCGGTCATACCTTAAATCCGGTGCATATTGTAGCCTGGTCAACACGTCAGGCTCTGTGAAATGTCTGGATGGCGTGCGGGTGGCCGTCACATTAAGGAAACCGTACCGCGGAAGGGCACGCACCAACTCCGCTCATTGTATAATGGCGTCCTCAGTAAACAAGCAACAGTTAGCTTCACCACTTACCGTGAACGGTGAGTGCATGAAGTACTGAACTTTCTTGTCCAAAACATCGAGGTTGCCATCGAGGTTTTATGGTTTCCAGCAGTGTCTAGAAAAAATTATTCGAGTGCACCTGGTAATACACATGATTTATTTTGATTGTTGCAAATATTTTATCAATAACCTTCGTGTTCTTAGCAGGAAAAAGCAAATATTACCGAGGCTGTGCTTGGAACAAGTACGAACCAATTAATTGAGTGCTCATGACCATCGAATGGTTAATGTAATGCTTTTTCTTTTGGAATCAAATGCATGTTTATAGATACCTAAATTAATTTGTCACCAATATCCCGGAAAATTCAAAGTTGTCACTTGCAAGAAAATATATCAAAGAACAAATTTCAATAAATTATGACCTTCCAAGTTATTGTCAATAAAGTTTTTCATTGAAATGAAGACGGGAATAAAGCCAAACATACTAGTATATAATTTCATAATTTTTTAGGGAAGTCTACCATTTAACATAGACTTAAGTGGTCACAGACTAACTCCAGCTCAATTTACTAGTTCCACCTAATAAGAAAAAAAACAACACCCAATCCTGCAATAAATCCTTCAATTCTGTATATTTTCTACCTCCTTCCATTCTGCTTATCACGACAATGCTCTTCTTACCCCTAACTCGCTTGCTTAAGGTGCCCGTCTCTGTCACACTCTTCAACATCCTTCAACAATAAAAGCGCTGTATATTCACACTTTCAACTTCCTTCGGACTTCTTCCAACTCTCTCACCTAACCTACCATGCCTAGTCCTTCTTTGCTTGCTTCCTTTTTCGTCCATTTTACCTTGCACATTCTTCGCCAAAACCACATCTCCAAGCCGCTAATCTACACCAATCACCCACTCTATCCACACATACAAAAATAAGGTACAAATCAAAGTTTATGCGCAAGTTTAAATAGTTTGAATAAACAGTATAGGGAAACGTTTCGGAAAAATAGGTTTATTTCAGGTATTGCTACAATGCCTCTTTATTCTTCAAAGTACATCTCTTGAGCGTCGAAACACTTTTGCCAGCGGTTTTTCCACGACTTGAAGCCTTCCTGGTAGGCGGGTTCCGGAAGGTCCTTAAGGGTACCCGTGCAAGCTTCTTTGACGGCACTTAGGGTCCCATGGTAGTTTCCTTTGAGGGAGGATTTCCTTTTTGGGGATAAGAAATAGTCTGCTGGTACCGAGTCGGGACTGTAAGGGGGTTGGGGAATAGTCGCGATGGCGCTTCAGAAGGTCTTAGCTAGTAGACATTCGACTCTGCTCTTGGTTGTCCGTCAAGACCTTCGGGACGAGTTTCTCGCAGATCTTTCGCATTGCCAAATTTTAAGTGATTATGGTGTGCACTGTCATCTTATCAATGCCAATATGATCTGCGATCATGCGCACGCTTAACCGACACGTCGGTCTGAATTCAGCACTTCACGCACACGTCAGGAAAAATTGTTTTTTTTTTCTTGCTGAAATTGCTTTATATACAAACCTTGCTTGAGTACCTATTTTAAAATTTAACTTAGTTTTCTTCTTTCTCAAAAACAGAATAACCTTTGCCTTGCTTACATTTATCCTCATTTTATGCGTATTGATTCAACTTCCCAATGCGTTCAGCAATTCCTGCAACCCCTTGGACGATTGAAAAACCAAAGTTTGATCATCCGCAAACCTGATTCGATGAATTCATCACCGACTTTCATTTCTATCTCCGGTTCTTTCCATGCCTCTTTTACCATGTCCTGCAAAACGTTGAACGACACAGGCAATAATGGAAAATTCCTATGACTATTATTATTAGGTAATCTACCGGTTAAGGTAGGTTTTTGGATGGACACAACTACCAAATAAATATCTCGCGACTCCAAACAAAACCCAACCCAGCAACCTACTGTACATCAGGTCCCTCTTTATCTCTGTGTACTTCTTTCCTCCTTTCATCCCGTCCAACATCCCTATCCTGTTCCTGCCCTTTCCTCGTTTGCCTGACATTCTCCCCTCTATTCCAGTCTTCAACATCCAACTGCCGCTCAATACGCCTTTCATCCATTTTTCCTTCCTCCATGGGATATCTCCCGACATACCCCTCTCCTCGCCCTAGTACTTCCTCATTTGTTTTCCTTTCGGTCCATTCTTACCCACACCTCAAAAATCTCTAATCTACGCCTACCCTCTTGCTTCAACGACCACGTTTTTGACTATTCATCGGAATTTTTAATCTTCAGAAAATACCATCCTAATATTTCTTCTTCCGACGTTATACACTTCACGTACTCTCTTTGCCTAGAAAAATGGGAACAAATGATTTACTTTTTTTAAATTTAGCTCACAATCGGCGTTGAAAGCATTCCTATTTCTTAATTTAGCACCATCGAGTGCGCGTTTCACCATGCTTAGCATGCGACAAATACGACCTATTTCCTGCAAGCAAGCAAGTGTGCTCAGCAGTTTCGGTATTGCTTCCTTTTAAGCATAATCTACGTTTTTATTTTTCTTATTTTAACACTTTCTTTTTCCTTCTAAGCATATTCTAAGCATTGAGCCCTAAAATATTTCACTAATAACAGGGACGACATTCTGAAAAGTAATTGACGTGAATTGTGACATTGTTTACCCTCTTCCCTTGTGTTTCTCCGAAACGTGACAGCATCACCATCATGGGTTATCAATCCGGAGAATGATTGATAGCAGTTCTCTTAGCCATCCTGTTACCTGCCATTATTTTCATTCCTTCCGAGTTCTCCTGAACGAGTTAGGCACATATACTTCATTTTCACAGAAGGAAAGAATTGAAATTTGTGAACATTATCAAAGGTACGGCAGGAAAAATCTTAATCGACCGTGGAAAGATGCCACAGAGATTAAAATAATACACAAAGGTGTCATAAGGGAAAGATATTATCGCAGCAATTTTAGAAATAGAAAGGGAATGTGGCGCATATGGGAATAGTCAAGGCCATAATTAATTGCAGGACGGAACTGAAAATTAATTAGGTCGTGGAGATAGATAAAATCCCAGCAGAACTACTCACAGAGTTTATGAAATGGTGGCAGGAAGAGGTTAAATGGACTAAGTTTATTTTATGAAGGATGACTTTAGCCAAAAGCTTCGTCAGACCATGGTTAACTCCTTCCAAAAAAGGGAAACGCAGCAGCAGGAATATACAACAGTTAGTGTGTTTTCGCACGCAGAAGAGGTGGTACTTAGGATCATCGATGAAAGAATGGAGAGGAGAAAAAATGATCACTTACGAAATAGGCATTTTCGTTTCAGGAAGGGGAGAGGCACACGTGGCTCCATAATGGAAATGAGATCAATAATCGAAAGGAACATAAGAGTATCAACGGGATGTATCTGCTTGCTTTGTGCGTAGATTTTTAGAAGTGATTCATTGGACTGAATTGATAGAATTCATAAATGAATATATTGTGTGGCTAATGGATAGTCGGGATGGCCAGAGTTAGGAAGAGGGTAAGACTGGTGTGTCCATTATTGCCTGTGTCGTTCAACGTTTTGCAGGACATGGTAAAAGAGGCATGGAAAGAACCGGAGATAGAAATGAAAGTCGGGGATGAATTCATCGAATCAGGTTTGCGGATGATCAAACTTTGGTTTTTCAATCGTCCAAGGGGTTGCAGGAATTGCTGAACGCATTGGGAAGTTGAATCAATACGCATAAAATGAGGATAAATGTAAGCAAGGCAAAGGTTATTCTGTTTTTGAGAAAGAAGAAAACTAAGTTAAATTTTAAAATGGGTACTCAAGCAAGGTTTGTATATAAAGCAATTTCAGCAAGAAAAAAAACAATTTTTCCTGACGTGAGCGTGAAGTGCTATATTCAGACCGACGCGTCGGTTAAGCGTGCGCATGATCGCAGATCATATTGGCATTGATAAGATGACAGTGCACACCATAATCACTTAAAATTTGGCAATGCGAAAGATCTGCGAGAAACTCGTCCCGAAGGTCTTGACGGACAACCAAGAGCAGAGTCGAATGTCTACTAGCTAAGACCTTCTGAAGCGGCATCGCGACTATTCCCCAACCCCCTTACAGTCCCGACTCGGTACCAGCAGACTATTTCCATTCAAGTTTACGGTCCCGGTATTTTTTGTTTACACTAGAAGTATTAGCAGAGAACTATGGAGAGGATTTGCAAAGTGTCACATATGGAGCATCATCTTTGTGTATAAATATGAAAAATGAAATATTAGTTAGAAATAAAAGATGTAGCCTGAAATCTTTGAAATATGACCGTGACAAAGGACGGATAGGACAAATATTGGGTTGACAGGATTGGGAATGAGGAGGCAAAAAAAGGGTTGGAGTTGGACGTTGCATATTGAAATATATAGGGGAAAGAAGGGCGCGCTCAATTGGACACTTATGATGGAGGGACTCCTTAGAAGAGAGGAAGAAGGAATGAAGTGGGAAGCACAGGGTAGAAATACCTGGAGGCAACAATTTCCACAAGATGTTTTCTAAGTCAAATACACAATGATGTTGACGACAACGGTTTACTATTATTTATTAACTTTCTTTAGACATTTTTTTGAATTTTAGGCAAGGAAAAATTTGACGCACGATTTGAAGTTCAAAGATCAAAGACAAAATATTATTCGCAAATGTTCAAATTATTTTTTCAATAAAGATTTTTGGATCGATGGTGATAGAAGTGAATTTGAAAAGTGAGCCGTGGCATGATAACGCCGCCATATTAGCAATGCCATTTGCGAAATGGTTAGCTTTGTTTCCCTTTCAGCTCCGAATATCATGGATAAACTAATCATCTTAAATTATTTAAGAATTAAATATCTCTTGCTATTAAAATCTCCCTAACTCTTTCCTTTAATTCTGGCAGAAAATAGATGATCCCATGTCGAAGAAGTTTGATAAATTTTTAAATGATATATTGCACTGTTTTTTTGAAGAGCTATTACTTATAACTTTGCATTAAAAATCAATTTACAGTTTCTCTCTAACTATAACGCTTTCCAGAAAGTGTGCCGCGACTGACAGAGGCGCTGGCATCGATGCGTCGATGCACAAGGGTGTTATTATAAAAAAATTAATAATTTTTACTTTGGTTTGAAAAAAAATTTCCCCCGGATTTATTCTACTTATTTTTTGTGGGAGACTCTCAATAGTGTTGATTTTTTTACTTTTTAAAAATCCTTTGATGATTTGATCTGCAAATTTCCGCAAGTTTAACGTTTAATGGTTAAAAAGGATCTTCATTTAGTTTTTTCGTAATACTACGTATTCATTTGATTCAGATTTCTCTTTTTAAAAATGTATGTCATGCTTTCACGTTTTCTCCCATATACTGTAGGCGAAAATAATGCATGCCGTAATTATTTGAAGAGTTTTGAAAAAAAATCACTTTATCTAGTCTATTTACAATTTTTAAAACATGGAGTATAACGAGAATCGGTGGCAACAAACTATTAAGTTTTTGCAAGGATTGTTGAGTTTAATACGTTAGCGGTGACCTACTGCTGTGACACGGTGTCAAATCCATGCGTCCGCTCTCGGTTCATTGGGCTAATTGTAGTTAATTTAGCTAGTAGGCTAGCGAAATATTAGTGCGCTTCATTTATTTGGGATGATATAGTTTGTTCTATCACGAATTCAACACCCAATCAAGGGCTTCAAAAAACATTACCTTTTCTTCTATTTTCTAAAATTTTTATTTGGCACTCGGTACTTTTCGCTGTACTCAATAAGCTGCAGTGTATTGGGGAATTATTTCTAATTGTTACACCACCTCACATGAATGTAATTGTAATTAGTTTAGTAAAACTGCTAATCAAATTTTTACAAGAAGGAATGATTACGGGGAAAATAAATCTCATGTTTATTTTTCTAAGAACCGGAGCCCAATGACTTAAGATAACCCTTGCGCAGTGATCCCTTTAACAATAGCCTTGTAGTCCAAACACATATCAGGGGGAAAGTCTTTTCCTGAATGGGTTGTCGCATGGACGCAACGAAGACCAGAAAACCTATGCCCTCTCCTAAGCCCAACCGAGAAAACCTATGAATATGAATCTAATATTCACATAATAATCTGATTTATGATAAGGGTTGTAACTATAGATGATTAACTGAGGTGATCAAATAATAATTAAAACTTTATTCCAATGTACGTTCAAAATCACAGTAGTGACGCCTATTCCTCCAGCTATCGAATTAGGTTTAACATTTCTTAATAATACCAATGACAATAGTAAGCCTATTGGCCTCGTTTCACAATGTATTAGGTTGCTCAAAAAAAACCATTATCTTGCGTGGAATTCAAAACTTTATTAAGGTGTTTCCCATTATCCGATTTGGGTCAAATATGCACCGTTTCGATGTATAATTTGTTGCCATTTTAAAGGTAGCTTCATAATGCCTCTCTCATAGAAATCTTGTCCTTATTGGCGAAAAACTATAGTAATCTATTTTCACAATCTTCTCTTGATCGCAATTTCTTATCACTCAGGAAGTTTTGCAATGCGAGAAAAAGGTGGTAATCGCTTGGCGTCAAGTCAGTCCGGACTATATGGTGATATATTAAAACCTCCCAACCAAGCTCCCGGAGTTTCTGGTGAGTCACTAAAGATGTGTGTGGCCTTGTGTTTTCCTGATGAAACACAACAACCCTTCTGTTGGACAACGCTGGCCGCTTCAGGTCAATCGCTTGCTTCAAACGGGCCAGTTGTTGACAGGAGAGATCTGAATTTAGTGTTTGGCCATACGGAAGCAACTCATAATAAATGATTCCATTGAAGTCCCACCAAATACACAGTAGAACCTTCCTGGCCGTTAGTCCTGGTTTGGCCACCGTTTGAGCTGCTTCACCACGCTTTGACCACGATCGTTTTCGCACAATATTGTCGTATGTGACCCATTTCTCATCCCCAGTCACCATCTATTTAAGGAATGGGTCGAGTTCATTCCGTTTGGCCAAGGCTTCGCAGATGGAAATTGGATTCATCATGTTTCTTGGTGTTAATTGATGTGACAAACATCAAGCTTCTTTTCGAATTCAGCTTGGCGGAAATGGTTTTAAACTGTTTTATGGTCGATCTTTAGCTCTTGGAAGATGCTACTAGGACTACCAACATGCCGATCAACCTCGATTATTTTTATCATCATTTTCGACAACGGGCCTGTCTGTCCGAGGTGCATCTTTAGCATAAAAAATGCGTGAACGGAGTCGGCGAAATCAAAATTGCACGTAATTAGCTGTTACAGTATCGGCACCATAAACACCACTCACAATTTTAGCGGTCAGGCTTGCATTTCCGCCTATATTCAAGAAAAACTGTAAAATGTACCGAATTTTCTCTTTGTTGACTTCCATTGCTAACACCCTGTAACGCACAACTGAATGGAACAAACAAAAATCAGCAAAAGAATTTTTTTGATGCCAAGTATCATATTGACGAGCATGGATTTGAAATTGTTCGATCGATACTTTACGAGATATCGATCACTGCAGCCATCTATCGAGCACATAATGAATTTCTTTTTACCCAACCTAATGTAATAATTTCAAACTTCATGAAAGTATGCGGATTGAAGAGAGGTTCATTGTCGGATGGCAGGTTGTGTTTGAAAAAAATATAACTAAATGTACACATCTTTATATTGATTATGCATTATTACTTTAGGTATTCCATCATTCTGATGAAAGTTGGTTTAAATAATGAGGAACCATGATAAACATGTTACGAGACAATACCAAACAACGGCGGAGATGATTCTAATGTTTGAGAACGGACAAATTGATATTGATAAAATCGTCGCGTCTAAAGGTTCAAGGGACCTAAATGATTTTAGGCCAAACTCGTGGATATTATCCTCATCAAGAGATAATCTGATGCATAGAAGCGACGTCCTGTCAAGCTCGATAATCGGTTATCACCTCAATTTAATGATCACCAGTGGTCAATCACTAGTTTACATAATATTCATTAACGGACCAATTCCAGTACGGAGCGGCAGGGAAAAGAAGACTGATGGTTATAGAAATGTGGTGCTATAGAAGAATACTGAGTGGATGGACAAGAGTAACAAATAGAGAAGCACTTCGAATAGTTGGTGAAGGGTGAAGCCTATGGAGGACACTTGAAAGAAGGAAATGGAAATTAATTTTTGTCATATCCTGAGGAGCGCTGGTTCACTGATGATCATCATTTATTGAGACATGCTGGGAAAGAAACACAGAGAAAATTCCAGCATGTCCAAGGCCAGAATTACGAGAAACCGCAATGAAAAGTTTTGGTACTATGATGGAATTGAGAGATCGGGAGGGAAGAGGATGGTTCGGAGAGCTACTACAAAGCATTACTAGAATTGATAATCATTGATTATAATGAATTGCATCTTGTGGTATAATCCAATAAGTAAATCTGAATGGGGAGAAGGTTTGGGCAGATCTAAGGAAAGAGGCGGGGAACCCGAATTTCATTGGAAGAAATGACCACAATTTTAAGGTAAAATGCCGGGCACAAAGAACGGATAAAAAAAATTTTCTTTTCTAAATAAAACAATTTTTGATTGGAACAATTTACCTGCAAAAAATTTTAAGCCCTTTCTTAACAGAGTCCAAACTTTTAAGAAAAGATGTAAACAACTTCTGTAATCATTTGTTTGATGTGTTGTATAAAATTAAATGTAACAGCTTAATTTTTTTTTCTTGTTGATTGGGAAACAAATGTTAATGAAATGGGGATTTTCTTTTTTTATGTACTACAGATTGGTGTTTGGAAATTTCCTTAAAGTGTATTTTTTTCTTTTTTTTTCTGACTGATTTTATTTATTACCTTTTGTGATGTTGATTGTATTTCAGAAACCATGTTATTTTTCCAAGGCAAGTTTATTGTAACACTTGGGACTTGTGTGCCACCTGACATTTGTCTATTTGCACATGTACATTTTAATAATAATAATAAATGAGTTATGCACTCAGTGGATAGGTATGCAAAACAATGGGAAGCATGAAAGAGGAAAATATCGGGTATTCCACAGTGCGCTCCTGTTTAAAGCAAATTATTAAACACTGAACTGAGTAATTTTGCATGTTGGTTGGTGTAGGAGGATATGCCATCAATTACGATAAGCATAAGCGTCGACTCTTTCAAGGGCATATGTACATATAGTACGTGGCATTACTCATGGTCAACTATAATAACACGTCACACAAAAATTTTATCATCGTGATAAAGAATGGATTGCAATAATTATGAAATCAAGCGATTGAATTTCATCGGAAAATTCGTCAGCGACGTCCAAAATGTGATAAATATGAGGCCGCACGAGGAAGACTTAAACGTAACGGAGGCCAACAATCAATTTCAGGTGGCGACCCCGACACAATTCGACGCTACCTTCAGTTTCGCAGAGATACTGAAATCTTTGATTTCGCAAGAACTGCGTTCAGGTGAATCTGGGTTTCATGACAGACAAGCAGTTAGGTACAATTTTAAAAATCTCGTTACCATAGCTTGTACTTTTGAAATTATTATCATGGTATTCTTCATATAATATGTGCAAAAGTTCATTTAAGACTAAGCGAAACGTTCAGGATGAGTCATGATCTCGCCAGTTGACATATTTACCCAATTACCAAAAAGTTACTAACATTTGTGAAACTAAAAAGACAAACCTTCCGAATCACAAGTAGGTAGATCATATTTCCCACTAATATAAAATATATTATCTCAAGTTTCGGGTAGTACAATTTAGTGTATCTTATGATTAACAATATTCGTTGATCTGGGAATAGTTTGGGATTACATACTTGGTTGTACGATAATTTCAATAAACTCACGTTCTCCGAA
The DNA here is from genome assembly GCA_037158775.1 of Hetaerina titia. NCBI lineage: Eukaryota > Metazoa > Arthropoda > Insecta > Odonata > Calopterygidae > Hetaerina > Hetaerina titia. Next base: position 85,406,025 of record CM073770.1, read on the forward strand.
AGTACTTGGCGTAATTTACGAGCGTTCATTCTTTTACCTGTAATATTTGACGACATACAATCGAATTTGAGCTACTCGTCTTAAATCGCGAAGTAGGTAAATTTGGAGAAGAGTGCGTGGGGAATTTATGCAGCCGATTATTTAGCCAAATTAAATATTAAAACATCAATACTTCGATGCTAAAAAATACGACAATAATCCTCAGAGGTCCACGAATTGATGTTTAGATAAAATTCTGCGATTTTTTAAAGAATGATAGCTAGTAAATGGAGTAAGATGATTCGGCAGAGTGACACAGAATTTTATCCTGGCCAGAAGAATGTGTAAAAACTTCCAATGGAAGAAGGCAATAATTTAGGAATGTTCCAAAGGGGTAGGAAAGAAAATCATGTCATGCCTGAATTTGCTTCCTCCTCTACGGGACTGATTTTAGTGCCCCGATGGGGACAATATCAATCCGAATCTTATTTTATCTATTTTTCCTTCTTTTTAAACACGTCTGACATATTCGCGACGTGATACCGCTTTCCCATTTGATGCACAGGTATTATGTACCGATCGGATGACTTGGACGCCCTTGGAATCGTTTCTGCCTGCCCTTCGTGCCAGACCTTACCTCCACAATCTCCAGAACAACAACGGAAGGCGATAAGTCAGTCCGAGCGTGGTGCAAGAGTTTCTGAGATAAGCAGCCATCCAATCTCCGCGATAATTCTGTAATTTCGTTTATCATATGGCACTTGGAAAAAAAAGGGAAGCTGTGAAAAATTAAATCTACCTAAGAGCCTCTGGTTGGCTGTATTGATCTGCGGTGGACGAATGATGGGGGAGGAGGGGTTTAAACCAGAAGAAATGGAAGATGGGGAAGGGAGGAGAGCAGGATATAAAAGATGTTAATGGAAGATCTAAATCAAGATCGAATGCCTTGAAAAATTGGAATTCTTCGCAGCACCTCCATTTTCCTTATTGTTGCCACTTTAACCAATAAAGACCAAGCATCCACAACATTACGAGTATATACAAGAGTCTAACCCTCTTGCGGTCTATGCATTTCAATCAAAATATGCTACGAAAGGACGTGCAGCTTCTTTTGGAGACCTGCATATCTTAGAGTGCGAGATTTCTAGAACCCATGATAGAGTAAGAGTGACAATATGTGCGAAAAGATTTTTAAATGGTGTCGGCTGGTATCCACATTGAACTCATCGTTACCAATCAACAGCAATTTTGGTTTAAACGAACAAATCAGTTGGACGCAGTGGCTTTGGGTGCGGGGGTCTGCACCAGCTATTATATTGACTCTACGCTAATACCTGCACCAGTTTCGGATAGGACGGAAATATGTAACTGCATTTGCTATTTAGAGATATTTGAGGCCGATACTTTGTGAAACTCAATTCTAATGAACAAGGAATAATCAAATAACTTTTCATTTTATCAGAATAGAATTTTTACTGTCGACTACTTTCGCTACAGTGTAGCAAACTAATCTTGATTTTTCCTTACTCATTTATTTATATTTGTCCTAAATTTGCTATACCAAGATTTCAACTCTCACTCAGATCGAGAGACACGTCACATCCTCCATCACCTTTTGCTTTTTCTTGGACTGGAAAAGACCTTTTTGTAGAGATCGATAAGTGCAAGATTTCAGATTGGTCTCCAATTTTTTAGTCAAAGTCAAAATTAAGCTTAAATGATACAAATACTGTATGCACATTATCTTAGATTGTAAATAGTGTTTTAAATACAGCTATTTGAGTTTCAGGAAAGTAGGACGAAGGCACGTCAGAAAGTATGAAATAGGAGCTTTGAGGAGGAAAATAGTGATTAGCATGAAGGGGAACACAGATGATGTTGAATATGCGTAGAGTACGATTCATCTACATCTACATAATACCCCGCAAGCCGCCGCAAGGGCGTGTGGCGGGGGGTGCCAGGTCACCACACAAACAAAGGGAAAAAAGAAAAATCGCATTCAAAACCAACACATACGTACAAGCCCAAATCCACAGTGGTGTATACATTATTAGAAACATCCTATCATTTTACACGCATGCAAATACATGTCCACCTCCTTTCATTTTAGACGCATGCAATTACACATGCTATAATCCAACAAATACTGGCACCTTAGGGTGCAGTAAGAAATTTATCCAAGAACGTGCAGGCTAGATTTTAGTAAGTAGCTAGGCAAAATTCCACCACCCCAAGAACGTGCAACACAAAACGCTCCCCTACCCAAGTTAAGGAATTTGACCCAACGCCGCAGGTAGGAGGAGGGCTCCCCCACGGAGAGGGACAAGGGATGGAAGGGGAAACGATTGGGGGAGTAAGCAAAGCAAATGCGGAGAAGAACTAAAAAGACGCATTCGTAGGACTAAGGATAAAAGTTACAGGAGTCATATAAATACTGAAAAAATAAATGAATCCTTTAATGCTCAGCGGAACATTGTTTGGTTCCGTAACCTTGGTTGGGTGCCATTACGAATATGTATAACTGGTATGTCTTATGTTACTAATTCAACGGGAAAAGAAAATACTATTGCCATTTTTCCAATTTCACAGTATGAACCCCTACGAGTAATAGCGTTACCACTAGTCATTGCAACCGGGTTGTAATATCCGTAATTGAAAATTGCGGAACAGAAAAAAAATCGCATTGTGGGTAATGATAGCGATTAAGTGCAAAAAAGGTAAATGATTGCTCCTCTGGTCTTCGAGGAAAGAGGATGAACATAGATTAGAGGACTTTGAGATATGGGAAAAGAAAAATAAATCAGATAGGGAGGAGGGCAAAGGGTGGATGTACAGAATGGGTAGAGAGGAGTGCGTCAAAATGTCAATCAAGGCAGACAAAATGGACGTAAGGGGTGGTGGAATGACGAATGCTGCGATAACCTGGTGAATTATGGGAACGCGTGCAGGAGAAAGGAGAATAATAGCCTATTTAGACTGTACGAAGATCGGTAGAAAATATGAAACATTGAAGAAAAAAATAATGTCGGGGATTCTAGAATTTAGCTTGGGAAGATCTGCTTAAAACTTCATGGTGTTATATATATTACTTGATAATTTTCAATTGGAATCGAGTCAGTATATTAATGTTCCAATATGCATTGGCACCCTAAGAAAGTAAGGAAAATCAATTTGGAGTTTTTTGTTACATTTCCGAGTTTCATTTGTCAAATAAACTTAAGTTTACCATTTTACGAAAAGAATTAACCATATAATTTCGCAAATTCTTCAGCAAACTGGCGGATTTAATGTAACATGTATGTTAAATTTCCTGGGTGAAACAGATAAATATTTCAAGTAAATATATAAATGCCTTTAATAAATTAGTTTCACTCTTTTCATCATTGATGAGATTTTATTGTGAGGTTTTATGTGATTTTTTGGAAAAAAATGAGAAATATCTTGCCCATATGAGCGATCAGTGGTACTGAGACATAAACATCCCGAAAGATCTGGGCTAAATTATGACCACTTATCAGAATATTGAGGCGCGATTAACTTATTTCTCGTATCAGCGAAGAAGATGATTTTTCGATTTTATAAGTAAAATCCAAGTACCCAACGAACGCCACGATTAATACATTTTAGAATCGACGTAACTTAATGATATGTAGCTAGTTAAATTCTGAATATCATGCTATAATCCGATTTCCCATTTAAGTCACTGGTGGGCTTGAAAAATCTTCGCAGAAAAAAGATCTACTTCTCGGAAGAGTATAAAACTACGGAGTAGAGAGCTCCGCTACTGCCCTGGGCACCCAGTTTTGATTTCCGCTAACCTTTGATATCCTAGGCTTCACCCAAGGTATGTTATTTATCGTGAGCAAGATCCTCCTACGAGACTGCAAGGGTCACAGGGAAATGAACAGGCTTGCTATGCTTGTGAAAATTATGTTCAATACAGTCAAATATCGAACCATAACCCTAGGATATTGCTGTTGTGGTGGTTTTGACGTAATAATTACTATCCTTGAATTTAATTATCTTTCACAGTTCGACTCCCATGACCGTATTTGGTTTCATTTCCCTTAATGCCCTTTTTATCTCATCGTCGAGTATGCCTGGATCTAAGCTATCTTCATCTACGTTATATTGTTTTTCTATGTCTAAGCTTGCTGGCCAAGTTCTTTACCATACAGTTCTTCTAAATACTCCATCCATCTTTCTTGGACCTTTTCTGTTTCAGATTATATTACCCGACTTATCTCTAACTGTTAGCACCGATTATTCTTATTTACTTCCCGATATAGATTTAACCTTATTCTATAACGAACCAATTTAACCCTTACCCTACGAACTTTTGTTATCCTTGCACTTCGTGTTCTATCACGCTTCTTTTGCTCTATTTTTTACCCATCTCAATTTATTATTTGACTCTTCGTACTTCCTTATGCCAAACTCTGCGTTTAAATTCTTCCATTTGCTTCTCTCGTCTATATTTCTAATCATCTCATCCGCGATCAATGGTGTCCATGTCCTTTTCCCATTAACAGTTCCAAGAGTTTCTTCTGTGGTTTTTGATAACCATTTTTTTATACATTCGCATTTTTCCTCGATAGTACTCAGCTCCTTTCCATCACTCATGATTTTTTCTGCAGCCTGCTGATACTCCTTCCTTGTTAATCCAGTTAATGCTTCTCCATTGCATTTCCTAAACCGTCTCCCCTGGCTTATCTCTCTGAATCAGTCGCTGCTCTTCATAACTACTAAATTGTGGTCAGAGTCCGCATCCGCTCCCGGGAAACTATGCGACTTGGCCATGATGTTCCTAAATCTTTGCCTAAGCATTATATAATCTAACTGATAGCTTTCTGAGTCAACTGGCATTTTCCATATATGCCTATGCCTTTTATGGCGTCTAAACCATGTGTTGGTGATGACTAACTCCTCTCTCCTACAGACTCAATTGCTTCTCACCACAGTCATTCCTGGTACCTAAACTGTAATCTCTCCCCTCATCACTATCTCTTCCTTCGCCGACCGTTGCATTCCAATCAAACGTTTCCCTTCAGGAACACACCACATTATATCCTCTAACTAATCGTATACCTTAACGATTTCTTCCTCCTTATGATTTCTTGGTGGCATGTACAATGACCTGAACATTGGTCTATTGCTCTATATTGACTGTACTTTTTCCTCCCTTTTAATTCACTATTTTGGCAACCCCTCGCTGTCTCTCGTCTCCTGCACTGTATACGTATTACTCCATAACTTTTACTCCTGTAACCCCCGCTATCCTGCCATCTCACCTTCCACCTCACCTTCTCATCTCGCAGTGACCTAAAATATTTATATTTCCTCTTTCCATCTCTCGCTTTATATTCTCCAATTTTACTGTCCTCAACATTGTCCTAACAAGTTCCTATTCTAACTAATTTGGTCTTCTTCTTCTGCGTCTTCTGTGCGGCTGCTGTCCCTCTTTGCAAGGTTTTCGTGAGATGACAGCCACGGAAGCCTTGCCTCTCCCGCTGTCAGGCACGACACACGGCCGATTGGCCGAGTCCCCTAGTTGCCAGGATTTATTTTCTCTTTAGTGTCCATCATAGAAATTTTGGGAAAAATAATTGAGGTGGTCTTCTATTGACTTCCTCAATAGTTTTTTTTAACTTGACAGCATTACTCAATTGTCAACCTACTGGGGCCAAACGCCTTTGCAGCCGCCTCACAGACGGTGCGTGGACTACCTTTCGTCAGGTTCCTAACCTCCGACTTATCTGCTGGCATGGTTGACACTACCAGGAGAAATTATTGTTTGCTCCCGCCGGCACAGCTCTAGTGGTCGTTGGAACGCACCAGCTCTTCCATCACGTAAAGGTCCATGGGAGGGGGAATAATTAAATAGCAAAGAATTAAAAAGAAAATAATTTAATAGCATATTGTATATATCTTGTAGGTGTCTGTTTGCTGTAACTGTTTCACGCACGTTTCACTTGACTTATTTTATTACGGAGTTTGGTTCATTATTATGCAAAAGTTAAAGGAGATATACGAAAAATGATCGAGGAATGACTTTATCAACGAACATTTCCTTCAATATCTGAAAATTCACCAACCATTTCTAAAAACATGCATCATACAAATAAATTGGAACGGATGAAATTGGTTAAAGATAATTTTTACCATTTTAACTTCTTCTAATTCTTAAAATAATTATGAATAAAGTCAATTTATTTTTTCTTAGCATTTTCAGACCGGACTTTACGTTTCCCAGACACCTAGGACCATACTCTCTTGTTGAAGAACCTCGGAGCTTAAACCTTCAAAATTAAGGCCTGAAGGATTCCGGGAGACATACGTGTCACGTACGCAACCCACGCATATATTCATGGATTCTAAAATTTTCTAATGGAAACTCTGGCGAATGCAAATCCTCGAGCAGCGTTTTCTAAAAAACTATGGGGCCGTAATAAAAGCAGACTTATGAGAACAGGCAACAGGAAATATGTCTTAAATTTTATACCCAGGCGTAAATAGTCAGTGTAGCAATAATATCTTAATTCCCAAAAGGTTTAATTTGCTGAAAACAACTAAATAGTGAATAAGAAGTACTCAGTCAGTACCAATAAATCCAAAATTGTGTCGTGTGAATTGGAAAGCAATGACGCGAATTCAAAATCAGTAGTTATAGATTGTTATTTTCAAATGTTCGACGTCTTACCTAACGCTATTCCCGGGAAATCCCGATAGACAACTTGGTAGCCATTGTGTTATAAGTTTTTCCATACGTATCCTGTCAGACAGAAAGGGTCCTTAAATGTTATCCAAAGCCAACCCGTATGCGACAAGTACCATCCACATAGCTCCTAAATTCATGATGGAGAAAGTGACGCAAGGCTAAGGCTTAGAGGGATGGTGGGAGATAAGGAGCGGAAAATTAGGAGCCCTGACGCAACGAGGGTAAGGGAAGAAGGGTGGCGTCGACCCTTAAGGTTGGGTGGGGAATGAGAAGGGTTTTATGGGGATCGTTGACCTGGGTCCCTTGTGCCAAAAAAAAGTCGTCGGTGTTTGAATGACGCCAGTAACGTCGGTGGGGTGTGGGCAAGTATACCACCAGTGGAAGCGTGCTTACAATAAGGGACCCTATGTAATCATTATTAATAATTTATAGGGAGCAAGAATAACCGTGGGGACCGGGGATTTCCTAATATCGTCGGAAAAAATGGCGAGGGCTAACACTTTCGACCATGTACGCATAATATCTTGGCGGGTTGCTGCCTAAGGGAAGTTGAGATTTTCGCTTTGAACAACGGTCAAGAAATAGAATAGATCCTATGTACTTTTCAAACAACACGCATCGGACAACAAATTTTGATTTACGTTTTTACATACGCATATGAATTTCGATTTATTTTCCAAAAAAATTTAATTAAAATTGGCGGTGCATTCTTGCAGAAGTTCATTGTTTTCATTAAAACACGCTGATTTTTCTAGAGAAACGTAACTGTTAACTAATTTTTGCTACGGCTTAGAGCCAATAGGTGCCCAAATGTCCACGGAAGGGAAGAATTTAGGAAATGAGAGGGCAATGACCTCAATGGTAAAATACATAGGAGGCAAGATAATAGATAAGATTGTAATCTAGAAAGAGTAATTTTTTACTAAGGGAAAAAATATGGGAGCAATTAAAATTATCTGCATGTAGTTTTCTTACAGATGGAAAGGAAACTGACCACCCCTACCTTAACGTATTAATTCCATACGCCGTTGGGCTTAACAATGTGTGAGATCAACCATCCCCTCTCAAACCAAACCTCGGGTTGATAACTGCGGAAATGGTTACAGTTTTATTAATAAATTAACACTAAAAATATAGAAGTTATCAATGAGCCAATCTGGATGGTGAAGATTACATGAAAAATTTGTTGATTCTCACGCAGTTTTTTTTAATGTTCGAATGAAATTGAAAGTTTTTTCCGAAGGAACCGTGATTGGAATAGGTAGATAATGCATAATAAGCATTTTCAAGAGACTGCGGGAGATGCCGCCCGCTTTATAAGTATGATCCGGGTTTCAAGTTCCATCACTAACTCAGGCACGGAGAAAATCAGTCTCAGTTATTGTGAAATGATATTGAGGCAGGAAGAAAAAAATTCTAACATTGCTTTCTATATGTTGTTGGTTTCACCCCACTGTAATAGGGACACCAGAGAAAAAATCAATAGGAGTGAATCTCTTTAAACTTTTGATTATTTTAAGTTAAAATTTTTTTCTTATTACGTTTCTATCATCTGTTGATCAAATTCTGTAGATTTTAATGCCAAAATATATCATGGATGATATGCTTATTCTTAAAAGTAAATGAGAAGAGGCTAAAGGATATCATGGGAATGACTATCTGCTGACGTATGGACTGGCTGTAATATCTCTGCTGATTTCGCTCTTTTCAAATGTATCTTCATCATATAGGCATTATCTTTAATGCAGCCTAATAATTAATAAGAGCGGCGTCATGGAAAGCGAGCGATCAACCGCTACTCGGCCCCAAATAGGCCGTGTCTGGCAAATACCCTTTTGACACCGATATCATTCCCTCTATCCTCATTAACTCATTAGATCCGTTGACCAGCCGTCCCATGCAGGACGCTGAAAGACTTCTGGACGATTCTGAGGACGACTAGTTCAGGCAGATTTCCTATTTAAACCAAGTATACTAATAAAAAGAGACGTTTCAGGCGTGATATGGTGGAACAATATGATTAATTAAAAATTGCTAATTTTAATTAATCAAGTATACTAAATTAAATTAATAACACAATGCATGTATCCACTGTTCTTTATTCTCGTATAACTAGTTTCAACGCTTAGATAGATTATACATTGTGTTATCAAATTTAATGAACATGAATTTCCACAAAGTTGAGCCTGAAACTATAGAAAAAAAGCATACTAAAATTCATCTTGGTTTCAGAAATTTTCAGCGGTAGGGGAATGAAAATAATGAAATAGAGAAGTATATTTTCGATCAATATACTCTCCGCATGAGAAAATAATACTGTATGCATGTAAATTCACATTTATATTCACGCAAATTACACATTTTTACAAATTTCACATTTGTTTTCACACAATTGTACTGATGGGGGAATACAGGTCTGTACAACGTACAAATACGAACTTCCATCACCAAACTTGAACATGGGCTAATAGTATCTGGAAATGTGTTCCTACGAACTATTTCATATTCCACCTAGAGGAAATTTTAATCATTAAACCGTGGTAGTTTGGGTATTCAAATGTAACGTGGTTGATTTGACGATCGCACCGATAGGCTATCTACGACAAAAGAGAACTCAATTATAAGCAAAGGGTAAATATTGGTCATTGCTGTTGCGTACACAATATTGTCCACCTTCTCATGCTGTTGACCATCGCTTTGTGGATATTGGCTGAAATTAAACCACTCCAAATGGAGGACGTGCTCGAGAGCACGTCCGGGATCCGGAAAGGAGCGGATTTCGGTTTAAGGGGTGCGGTAGACTGGACAGCGCCTTGCTGTGCGAATTTCCCCGGCCCGGCGACATGAACTCGAGTGCCATCTTCAAACCACGAGAGCACATCGACGGCGTCAAAAAAAAACAATTTTCGACAAGGGAATGGCGGACCCGAAACTTTTTGCACGCCGTTCATTTACGGTTTTCCGAGCAAAAAGCCGGCCCACCGTCCCATGCCGCACGACTCCAAAAGACTCTCGTGCTCGAGACGGAATGGGGTGGGCTTGAAGAAAGGAAGTGAGAAACAACGCCACCACCCAAGGGAGAGGCTTGCGGCTTTCTCCAAAAAAGGGTGGAAATCCACCGCAATCGATATTGTTGGGAAACCGACGGAAGAAGAATGAGAGCTGCGGCGGAGTGGCGCGGCGTACCGGATCCTCGTTGGAAATTATCGCTCCTTCCCGAAAAGGACTTTGTTTCCCTACAAAAAACTGTTGAGCCACACGGTCGGTAGGGGTGGCAAAGTGGGCGGAGGGAGGGGGGGAGATGACTGAATGTAGGAAAGGACGCGGAGGGGAAGGGCTTCCGCCGGCGGCTCCACCAATGGAAGTTCTCCATTCATGGCCGTCCTCGAGCGTGAAGGGTGAGAGAGAGAGAGAGAGAGAGAGAGGCGGCGGGGAGGGGAGGTTTAAGGGGATCTTTTCTTCCCCACTCTCGAGGCTTTGGAGTGTCTCCTTCTGCGCCACCCTCCTCCCTTCCTTTTCCCCACTCCAACGAAGAGAGCGAGAGAGAGAGAGAAAGGGCCACGAAGAGTGCCGGCTTAGGGGGTAGCCAATCGATACGGTAGACGGTCGTTTCCGCCCGGTCCCACTTGCGCGACCCCGCCCACTAACCCTTAAGCCCCTCCCCCTACTATACTATTCCCCTCCTCCGGACTTCCAAGCCCTCCTCTCCCTCCCCCAAACCCTCCTCCTCCTTTTGCGTATTCGCCGACTCTCTCCTAAAAACGCGCGCACAATCACCGGAAGCAAGAGGGACTCTTTCCCCCCCTCCCACAAAAAGACCTCTCCCCTTTCCCCCTCTCCGCCTCCGTTTTCTCCGGGTGATCATGTCCATCACCCATCCTGTGGACTCCCTCCCTACTATCCCTCTGGCGCTCACATCCAAACAAACTCCCCGTGAGGCGACGCGGCACCGCTTCTCTCCTCCCAGCCCGCTCGGGGCACAAAAAGAAGGCTCTCCTTGCCGACCGACGGGGGAAGAAGACCCCGAGTGGGGAGGTTGAGCACCCCCTCGGCCTCCCTCCCCCGACGAACCCCGGGCGCTGAAGCTCTCTCCCACGCCCACCCACACGCCACTCCCCGTCCCTCTCCCGCCCTCCCCGACCAGGACGACAAGAGGACTGGAGAAGTGGCGTGGGAGGAGTGTGCGCCACCCTTCCTTCTTCCGATCCCCGCCTCACCCTCCACCCCTGCTTATCACGCCCTCCGACACTTGGCTCCCATCCCCGTCGCTCCCATACCCTTGTTGCCCCCTCCCTCCGATATCCTCCCCCGCTCCCGCCCCTCAGCTCCGTGTCCCTCCTCCAAAAAACCCCTTAAACTTCGCACCTAATTGTGCCGGGAACACGTTCCCAGTCCTCCTCTCTCCACCAGCTCGAGTGTCGCCGTGTAGAGAGAGAGGGAGAGTGGCTTCGCGTGTGTACGTGTGCGTGCGTGCATGTGTGCGAGTGTGTGTGTTCGGGTACCCTAGACCACTTTCCCTTGAGCACCACTTGTGCCCTCTACGGGAAAGGAGGACCTCTCCACTCGACGGCACGAGGGCTGACACCGTGACCGGACGCGGGGAGAGTGGGTTGAAGTCTCCGCGGTGGAATGCCTCCCGCGCGTTCAAGTCTCCGTTGAAGTGTGGGCAACGCGAGAGAGAGATACATACGAATACGGACGCACGCCTCAAGAGGGAGAGAAGAGGAGCGATCGTCCGCACCGAGGTTTCCCGGTGCCCGAGAAGTGTTCCGTGTGTGTTTCGCCCTCCTGTTCGTCGTGGCCGGGGAGAGGGAGCGGCAGGAGGGCGCGGGAGCTCTGGCTTCCTCCGAGGAGCAGGCCAGGGTGGCCTTCGATGCCGTTTTGGCCCTGTGCCCCGCCGCCCTCCTCCCTCCCTGGTGCCGCCTCCTCCCCGCATCGCTCTGCAGGCCGGCGGCGGCTGCGGCGGCTGCAGCGGCCGCGGCGGCATCGGCGGCGATGAGGCCGGAGGCGAGGGAAGCGACGAAGATCGGAGGGACGCTCAGCGCTTCTCATTCCGGGTGGGTCACCGTAGTGTGTGTGTGCTTGATCGGCCTGGGTCGGAATGTGCGAAATATGTGGTCAGAACGAAAGATACTCGTTTAAAAAAAGGAAATGAGTTCGCACACGAAAAAGGAAGGGGCCTGTGTGTAATGGAGCGGTTTCCCTACTAGATTTATCTGCCTCAATTAGAAGGGGAAGACTTAGGATTCGTTCAATCATTATAGCGTCTGTGTACACTGTAACACTGCAAACCTCCGCTAAGTTGTGTGGCAGGGACTGATTTCACATCAAGCATGTTCCATCAAACTTAAACTTTAGGCATTTAAATGCTAGATAGAAGTTAGAATGTAAACAGAAGTAATATAATTCAAACTTTGAGAGTAAACTTTATAAGTAATTAGGGTATATTAGCATATTACTGAAAGTGTGTTAGACAAATTAGTAAGGTTTGCGATAAAAGGAGGAAGCATTTGATGGTTTTAGGGTCTACTTGTGTGACATATATGTTTGTAAAAATACCAAGCTTATTTATTCCATGGAAGTGAGTAATAATAATGGCTAAAAACTGCTTTTTTTTTCATAAATCTGATAATTTATCGTTCGATGCAAATGACATTTTATACGTGTTGGCTCTAAAATCTATAATATCTTTTTCACAATATTTCCTATTATTGCCAGATGGGACGAGTCTATTTTTTACATTCTCATGCAAGATGCATACTTCAAATTTTGATATTGGTTTAACCTATAATTCAACCTTTCAATTCAATCGGTCAGTAAATATTCACGACCTAGATTTAATAATCAAATTACGGTGCTAAATTTACCCTAACATGGTTTTACAAATGTAAATCCTCTTTCCGGCGCACGATATATTTGACAATCAACCTCACTTCGGTCTGCTGTCGTCCACCTAATAGCACATTATTTTAATTGATACCTAACTAGCGAAAATAACATCAGACTTTTATATTCTTTTCACATTTCCCTGGTACTCTAAATATGTCCCTACTTTGTTCAAGTTTTCCCAGAGAAAATTCGCGGGTTAGAATTGAATCTAGGTTATTAATCCTATTTTTGTTAAATGAAATCCTATACTTGTCATTTCGATCTCTTCGATGAAATCGATGTTAGGGAGTGAATCACTCTTATTTCAAAAATTCATCACCGCACAGTTTTTTAATTGTGTTGTGATGAAATTCAATCGCTTACAATTCTTTGCATTTTAAGTTAAATATCTCATTCTTGTTCGAATTTAACTTTCATATTAGTCCACACTGTTGTAAATGAAATCGTATTGAATTACTTGTATATAGTAAGACCACGATCACATTAAAATCATTGAGTATGCGTAAAGTTGAAGAGTACCGAGGACATATGTCGTATAGATCACACAGGACGTACTAGTTTTAATATTTGATAACACTACAAGAGATTCCATTTTCAAATGAATTTTTCAAGTGTATTTTCAAGAAGTAAGCATGCTAAATTCTGCAATATTACTATGAATTCTTTGCTTCAGGCTCTTATTTATCATAGAAAATGTCAAACGTTTACTATCAGACTTCTTATGGCATGCAAGGGATTGGATGAGAAACTCTATCGTTGAAATCACCACGGCAATATTCAATAGCAATTAACGTTAATATGGTACTTGCAGTTGCGCAAGTGCAAGGGATTAACGATTTGTAAATTTATTCTAAAATTTGGACTGAAGTTCACTTGAAAAAGCTCTGCACACTATTTACTCAATTTCAACAGTTTTACCCGAAACTAATATTGATTTTTGCATTGTAAAATTATCCCAACTTACCTACTCCCCCTCAAAGAGCTCATCTGGCACCAGTATAATAATGTTTATTCAGAGAAAAGTTAGATACATCGCCGACATTTTATTTAATCGCCATTTGAATTATATATGAAAATATGTATATTTTTACTTTGAGTGTTAGAGTGGCCTTGTGAAACAGTAGTCCTCCCATTTCTTCGGGTCGTCGCAGAATTACTAAAACTTTTAAGTAGATCCACGTTCTTCGAATAAGCCTAATATACTTTGGATACAGTTAGCAATCGGCTACTTGGACAGTACATGATGGCATGGTTAGATTCAACTATAAGAATGGGTGTACTAAGAGAATTTATAGGAATGATAGTAATACGACTGATGCAAATCTCTATTATTCCTATTTCAATCGTAACGAGCGATGTCTCAGCTAAGCGCCAGGTTCGCTCCACATCCAATGGACCGTATTGTGCACCAGGAGAATTTTAGAAGAAACTACCTCTGGGAATAGGGAATGACGTTCGTCAAAAGGATATCACTAAGTTCAAAGAAATCTTAAAACGTTACTGTGCAAACCTAACTACAGTGATGTATGCTTACTTAGTAGTGGCTCGTAGAAAGTTATTTTAAGGAAAAATATGTACATGGCCGCACTTGATACATTTTCACTAGTTTATATTTATTGAACAAAAGAGCAATCGTCACCTAATTTCAAAATGTTGGCGAAAAAACTCAAAAATAGTATAATCTTATGACAACTATGTTAAACAAAATTCATACGATATCGGAGAAAATATTAATAAGGCGATGATGTCCGATTGGTTTTTCCCAGTTTGTTGAGAGTGTTTTTTTCTGATTTGTGAAAACTGTTGAAGCACACTGATGCCTTTTATCTGGAGATTAGTTGAAATGGCTGAGATACGCCAAAAGAACTGATACTAAGTCCACCATGGACACGCATGAGTTCAATTCCTAAGGTAGCTAAATAAACGGCACTACATACCAATGTAACTGGTTAGAATGAAAGAGGAACATCGGAGTAATCGGCAAGACTGGACAGTAATTTCGGTTCATTTGTCAGCACAAAGAGTATGTACCTAAAAATTTCATAAAATTCATAATCGAAACATAAGAAAAACTAAGCCTTTGTATAATAATCAGGTAGCAATCTAGCTCGGGATTTATTCTCCGATTTTACGGGTTAACTGAGGAGCGCTTCTACAATTATATACCGGGACATGAATCGTCATTTCCTCATGCAACTATAATTATTTCTAAAGACACTGTAGTATGAAACTATCTCAGATTTCTAGACATGATATTGCTTCAAGGAAAAAAATATTTTTATTAGCCTTTGGTTAATTCACAGAGTGGGCTATTTTGAAGTTAAATTTCCATGTAAAATGACTCCCTAAACCTCTAAAACCTCAATGATACTTTGGAATGATTACTGCAAGAAAGACACAATTTTACGAGCAGTGGCCATTAATTCAAAAAAAGAGATGGAGATACGAAACATTATTTACTTAAATCTTAACCAAAACCATTATTAAACCGGGCCAAAACTAAACCTTGGGGCAATGGCGGTTTTTTCCATTCATTCCTGAACCACTGAGACAGGCAATTAATAAACATGGCGTCATCATTTCCAGTTTCCAAGCAAATGAGAAGGCCTTGAAGTGCGAGGGCTTACTCAAACTTAGTGGAGTTTGAATTTGTTTGCTGAGGTTTTGGGGTGTTGCAGAGAGAGCTCTTCCTACTCTATCCTGCCCATTTCTCCCACCAATCTAGAGAATTGGGCCTAATTCACTGGGGTCGGTTCATTAACATAATCATCTGGTTGCTTTTTCACTACACGATTCTAACTAATCCTAAATTTTAAATGGCTGGGAAGTGTTGGATTGATCGCCTGGGGCTCACATTTTCTGACTCTGCACTTCCCTCCATCGCTTTCACTTTGTTTACGTTTAATCTCCCTTTTTCATCCTCGCGACCCTCCACACAATATGAGAACACATAAAAGGAACACTCACACGTTATTTCTTGATAATTTCGATGGAATTGAGTTTACTTGAGCAACTTCCTCGGAAGACGGAACTCAAGTTGCTGACTAAGTTTTTTATTTAATTTTATCTTAATTACTTCGAAGAAATCGTTATATATATATAATGTAAATTCACTAACTAGTCGACTCAAACACAGAAACTAAAATATATAAAAGAGGGACTCACTGGTTCTCGAATTTTCGGTGGTGCAACCACCTTTCTCAAGAGGAATTAGGAACAGAACTTTAACTTGAGTTCTGTTCCTAATTCCTCTTGAGAAAGGTGGTTGCACCACCGAAAATTCGAGAACCAGTGAGTCCCTCTTTTATATGTTTTAGTTTCTGTGTTTGTGTCGACTAGTTAGTGAATTTACATTATTGTGCACGTTCGTGGGTTTTTCAAGAAAGTGACTTATATATATATATATATATATATATATATATATATATATATATATATATATATATATATATATATATATATACATACATATATATATATATATATATAAAACCATAAACACAGTAATCAACCCGAAGGTCGGTTTAGAAGGTGATGGTAGAGCTCACCCATGTAACGACGGCGTGTGAATATTCACACATCAGGGTAGGGGGGGCAGTTCCTTTCCCTGTGCCGGTTATGGTTTCCCAGAAAGATCTGGTACCCGAAAAATCTAGCAACTAGCTTGGGTGGAGCTGCAGGTGCCCAAAGTGTCTTGCCCGGGAATCGAACCCGGGACCCTCCGGTCAGTAGTCCAACGCTCTACCCACTAGACCACCGCGACCCGCCCATATATATATATATATGTATTATATTGTATTATTATATGAGTTCTGTTCCTAATTCCTCTTGAGAAAGGTGGTTGGACCACCGAAAATTCGAGAACCAGTGAGTTTTTCCTCTTTTGTGTTTTGGTTTTTGTGTTTGTTATGACTATCAGTGAATTTATATATATATATATATATATATATATATATATATATATATATATATATATATATCAGTCAGACTGACCTGAAGAAGGCCTCGGAGTAGGCCGAAAGCTTAAACAATCTACAATTCTGCAATGTGAGTGTCCTTCTACGTGTTGTCTATTTTATTTTGTGTTCTATTGTGCCGCCCAAATGTTGTATTTCTCCCGCGAGTGCTTCCGCATAATCGATATATTGTTATGTTTACCGTCCAAATTAGTATGTATATATATAAGAGTACGTATAAAATATTTTATCTTTATAAAAGCCCAAGTCTCATCTGCATTCTCCCAGACTGGTGGAACCCATCCTAGTTTTTCCAAGAACTCCGTCGTAGCCTGTTGTAAAAATGTCGGCCGATGTATCGAACATCCTTTGAACTCGATCGAAATCCCTTAACTAACATATTTTTCCGATCGAAGCGAAACATTTGGCGCACAGTCTGCGGTATACTACTCTAAAGTGGCATTTTTTTCTTCCACTTACATATCAACAGATTTCCAGCATTCTAACTGGACTTTTTTAACGCCCAAATATCATAAAATATAAATAAATAAACAACGTTAAAAATTCCTGTGAGTCTCGGTCCACAGGAAATACCCAAAATATTTCTTTCGAGTTTCATTGATGCGTGTAGTTTGTAGTTCGAGAATATTTCAATTGACGCCCTCCACCGAGGGCTATTTTTAGAAATTCATCACTCAAAAGGAGGAACAACTGATGAATAGACGTGATAGTTTCGTAATATCATAACACTGAAGGTTCAGTTTGTAGTGACTGCAAGTGAAATTAGGTATAATATGACTTTTCCCTCAATATAGATAAATTTTAGTTGACTATTCCATGGAAAATACCACCCTCTTTTCCAAAACATTTATAGTAAAATGTGTAATTCCCAGCAATTATGACTAAGAAACAGTACGCCACGTACTGTTTAATGTATTGAGGGGTCATTATTTATCTGAACTGTGGATAAAAACTCGAGAGATACCAGTGAAACAAGAAAATCATTTCACTTGAAATTCAAGACCTCATCATCGAAAAGCCGTTGAAATGTGTATATCACTACATGTGGTAAATTTAGCGCTGCGATTCGTAAAATTCCCATCGAGCATCAACGATCTTCGTCAAGTCGGCTGTATTACGGAATAAAGCATTTATCACACGTGATAAAGCAAAAAAGAATAGGAAAACTTCTCGGATACGATCTTCAGTAATTCCATGAAATTACTCATTTGACGTAAGATATTTGTTACCATGACTTACCTCTGCAATACTGAAGGGCCCGATATCAAGAAGTTACAATCGAAATTAGTTTCATTCTGAGAAATTATTAGGGTGCCTTGCTCCCCATTAGATGCTGAGCATCTCCATTAAATGTAATTCGATTTAGATTGCTTCAAAAGTGAAAAGTGATTTTGAATCCACGGATAACTTTCCCCCGCTTCAAAAACTTTATTTAATTTTTTCTGCGTTTAGCCGTAAACATTGCTAATTGACCTTTGCAAAATATATTCCCGGAACGAATTTTGAAATAAGGAGTGGAAATCAAAATATGATAAAATACGCATCAATACTTCAAGGAAACAATCACGAAGGAGAAAACTTTTTCATTCTTCGTTTTCATCCCGGAAATCGTTTCTTCTTCATTTTAAGGAGGCGAAGAAGAAAGTATTTTAGGATTAAATTGATGATTGTTAGAATAAAATGCTTAAGGAGCATACGATTTCCTGAGAATTAACATTATTAATGCGTATTTTGGAATACGATAGCAAATAACTTTTTTGGGAAAGAGATATTTTCAGATAGATGGGCTAGCATTTTCGGTTTGAATAAGCGTCGAAGTCAATTCCAAATAGATTCAAAACAATTCTGGTCTAAGTGATTGGAAAAGTTCACTGTTTTACATTTGTCAAAAAGCGATTTCACTAGTGGTTATTGACTTTTTGAATACAACCATAACGCACACCATTTGGGGAAATATTTTCGCAAAATCTACTTCAGAATAAAATGTATTTTGGTAGCCATCCTTCTGCAAACTTGTTTCTGTGATTTAATGGAATTAAAATATTTTTAAGAGCTTATTATTCAATACTTTCCAAGAAACGGAAACATGAGAGACGTTGTATGAAATATTCCGTACTATTAGGGTAGAAATTCAAAGAATAATTAAAATTTATATTAATAAATCAGTACAATTGTATTAAAATTCGAAGCTATGATTTTCATTTTTTGGACAATCATTACTTCAGGTACAGGTCGTCTAAAATTTTACCGCATCGTTAATCGTTACCACGGATCATTGAATTATTTCATTAAATTAACTTCTTCTTTCTTAAAAACATGAGTCCCCTGGTGATGTATGCCATAATGCGAGAGCGTGATCGCCGGCATTAGCCGAAAGGCCTCCGGAGTCCATATGCCCACATACCCCCTCCCCATCCGGCGGAGTTTATGCATCCATTTTTCATGAGAAATCAAGTGGAAATGACGATGAGGATGCGGTCAGAGCCATTCTTCCATGATTTATGGTAGCATGTGCGATATCTAACTGGAAATCTGCACTCCCCCTCTGTCCCGAAAGCAGTTTTTATGAGGGCGGTTTGGCGCTGCGGTGGATAAATTCGGTGGTATAAATACTGTCAACCATGCTACGGAGGTCGGAAGCATTCCACATCCGAAGATGGAGACTGAGAATGTGGCATTGGACTGACATTTGCGAGTCACCAGTTGACGCACTGTTTCCCCTACGCATTGCCTAGTTGAGCCTGTCCATCTCAGTCAACATTGTTGCGACTCTGACCTTTGCTATGATAACGAATTATACAAGGAAAAATACGAGTATAGTGTTCAATCCATAAATTCAGATTTCTATTCATCATATTGTATACAGGTTATCTAATCTGCGGATTAAAATGTGCATATCATATAATTTTATGGGAACTTCCCTCTTGGTGAGCTTAGTACCCTGCTACTTACACTGACATTCTTTTACGGTAAGAGTTAGGAAATCAACGACATGTTAATGGAATGTGGAAACTTAGAGGAAATTAAATTAATATGAAATAAAACATTCGTAATTGTCATCTGGATGTATTCTATTATTTTCCTTCCTCTGAAATTATTCTTAAACATACTACATACTATGTTCTATACTGTGCATACTTATTGCTTTTTTTTTAATAGAATTAATTTACCTAAAATTATTGAAATTGCTGATGACGAACAGTCTAGTGCGTACCTTCGTAGCGTGTCTACTATACGTAAGCTAGTTATCACGAAACATCTCTTTTCTTTAATTTTCACCCGTTTGTTAGCCTCACATTTTCTCAAGACGGTAGGCGTATTTTCAGTACGTATACATTAATATTATTGACTTTAACAATACGTATTTCTTGCGTTTCGTCCGCAAACAACTTAACACCAACGATCGATGGCTGAAAGACACCATATGCGCCCAAAGAACGGGATTATGATCACTGTTTTTGCTCCATCGAATTGTAATGATCCTGTTCATGCAAGACCGAAGATAAAAGTAGGTGTTCCGGAGTGCGAGTTGATATAGATGATTGAAAATAATACCGCACAACATAACAGAATCCTCAGTTGATAAACCTGCGAGAAGTATTACAAAGGACATCGAATTAGAAAATTACTTGAAGTGATAAAAACATCCTGGCACATTTCACAATAAATATCGATTATCCTTGAGGAGGAAGAAAATATAAAATTTATTTAAAGTCAAAATGTGATTTTTTTAAACGTGTCTCTTCTTTCCGGATGTGCATTTCCCAGCATCAAATGCTGCAAACCGTTGGGTCGAACATCAATTGCAGTTTGATAATGTTGGTTCATATTTCATGGCCTAGACTTATATTAGATTTGGTTTTCATGGTGATGCAAAATGTTATTATACGCGAAGGAAATGGCTACGGGGAACATAATTCATATGCCTTTTCCACTTGACCACACGTCTATGGAAATGACAAGTATCGACCACAGCAATTTCTTCTAGTTTAAATCTCCCAGAGTAACACTACCGTCTAGCTATCATCGATGTCAGCCAGTTCAAATATTTAAACCGATAAAGATGCTGGAATAATGCAGTTGACCATAATACCTATAAAGGGACTTGAGAAAAATAACATTTGATGTTGTGAGTAAAGCGTTCGGCTACTGACCGGAGGACCCAGGTTTCAGGCATGGTGATACTTCTGGACACCCCCAGATTTAAACAGTATTTTTTCGGGTAAGAAATCTACCATGTATATCCCCTGGAGGTTCACAGGGAAATGACCTGACCCCAATGCCCTACAAATGCGTGAATTTCACACGCATTTAGGCTCAGTAATAGATGAGCCAGCCCTACTCTCGCCAATCAGACCGATAATTTTGCTGACTGCTATGTCATTTTTATTACAAAAATGTCAAGCTTTAAGTGCAATATAATATATACGCCAGCACTATTCGTGAAATTTGTAATTATATCACTTGCGAAACGAAGTAACTACTTTTTTATTGCGTTTGAAAGATATACCTAATGCATCTATGCACCCTCTTGGTTTGCTTAAAGCATTTTCCAGCTACGGTTACTATTCCGTATTTTACATCCTAAGGAGGATCACCTTCAACACACCGTCGCCAGAAATCTTACGGATTCGGCGTCAAAAAAATTCAAAGATCGTAACGAACGCAATGGAATATTGCGTCCTCCGTTTTAGCGTCTCCTCGCGGATTACTACGACGGAGCATTCGGCTGTTTTTATGGGGTGACATTTATTTTCCGAGGGAAAGAAAAAGAGGCGCCTCTTCCTCGCGACGGGGTGAGGCCTACCACTTATGACTCAGCCGCATGAAGACGTCTCGGTCTCGATGGCGGCGGGAGAGGGGGGAGGGAGAAGGAATATAAACGCCGGGGGCATACAAGCAAGAGCGCCGCAGCGATTTCGCGTGGGAATTTCCACCGACCGCCGCCTTGGTTCGTTCCGCCCTGATGACAGCTCTCCCTCCCGCGTTGCTCACTTCATTCCCCCCCGCGGTGCACTCTGTTCCGGCAATCGATTCCCCCGATCACGAGACGCGTTTCTAACCCTGAAATCGAAGCTCTGACCTCCCCCTCCCTTCCCACGACCACCTTCTCCAATTGGAATGGAAGGAGGAGAAAAATAAATATGAATCCATGACGTTTCCTCCTCGGTCGCCTTCTTTTATTCCTGATGGTGTGGGAAGGATCCGTGGGAGAACGCCCAATGGGGGAGAAGAGGCGAATGGAAAGGACCTGGTTGGTATTCACCCCCCCCCCCCTTACCGCGGCCAGTCTTGCAGCGCTCGGGACATGGTACAGGTCGATATTCTCAATTTATGCCGAGCAAAAACGTGCTCGCCGTACGGCTCAGAGCACTCCCCATTAACGGAGAACGGATGGTAAATACCAAATTTTCTCCCCTGGTCGTTCATTCTGAGAATCGAACGAGATTTTTTTTCCGAAAAAATAGATTTCCATAAAAAAATTATTTGGGCATGATTAGTTCGACGTCAGAAGGTTGCAGAAACCGATATGCGAACGTTCATGACGTTCTGAGACAATTTGTCGATGGTAAATACCAATACATCTCATAGTATTTAAATCCGACCGTTAGATGACTTCAAGTCACTGTTTATTTTTGTCCCAAATCTTAATTATCTCACACTTCGGGAGTTCTGACGTTTATTTTTCAACAATTCAACCTATCTGGCATATATATTTGTCATTAAGTTTGAAAATAGTCTTTAAAAGTTAACAAAAAAATATCAAAATAACATCGAAGTTGATAAAACTGAAGATTTTAGGCTATGGTTTAAACTTTCTCGTTTTCTTATCGTTATTATATGATTCAGCCGTCCTATTTTAACTCGCGATCAGATAACCTATGTCATAAACACGAAAGGCGCGAAAAACTTTCCTTTTTTAGGTCTATAAATACGTTTAAAATTTAATTTAATTTGAAATGATAATCCAATTAACATTGTACATGATAACTCACTTTAGAAAAACATATATTAGTATTTGTTAAAAAGAAGACCACTCGTCTGGGTTAATAATTAACATTTGGACAGGAAACGATTTGAAGGAAGAGAAGCAATATCAGAAAAATTGGAAAATTAAAATCGAATTTAAGGAAAACAAACAAAAAGGTACTGAGAAGTGCAGGGAAGGAGAAAGGGTTGTAGGGAAACCTTCTAAAGAGTCAGGAAAGACGGGTGTAGCGAATTTTAGGTGGTGATGAAGACTGTTGACAACTGATAGAGGCGGGAACGTTTGGCAAACGAAGTAGAACGTATGCGGAATTCAAAAGGGGCTTACCTTATTGTAGGAGGTGTACTGTATTGTCTTGCTAGGTGAGAGTTAGAAATTTAGCATTGTTTGGTATTTGTATGCATCCAAAACCTAACCTAAATGGCAGATTACTGTAATAATAATATTATAACAAAAACTTTAAATGCGGAAATAATATTTTATATTTGTATATATTTATATATATAAAAACTAAACCGACCTTCGGGTTGATTACTGTGTTTATGGTTATATATATATATATATATATATATATATATATATATATATATATATATATATATATGTGTGTGTGTGTGTGTGTGTATATATATTTATTTACTGAGCTTTAATACCACTCCATTTGATGTTACTCAGTCACTGAAGTACCATCAATACGTGAGTCAATCGTGCTTTATTATGTAGTGTGCGCGCGTGTATGTTCAAGTAATTGAGACTGCTTTTGCAAGTTGAGAGTCAAGTACATTGCAAAAGAGAACACGTGGAATTCTCTTCCCGGTGAATTATGAATAAGGCGAAGTAAGATTCAACAAATTTCAAGAAGGCTCTCCGATGTTCTGAGAGGAAACATGAGTCATAAGCGGAAGATAAAAGATTTAGCGAAAGCTAGACGACAACGGGCTAGTGGGGCGAATGGCACATCGGTCTCCATCCGCTCCTCTCGATTCCCTGTTCGTTATCAGCGCGAGGGGATCAGCGTTATCACCGATGGGAGGGGATCAGACCTAGCTCGGGATTCGGGTGGAAATCACGTCAAGAACCATGCACTAGTCTCACAGTGGTATAGTGACTGCCCCGCTTTCTTAGTGCCCCAAGCAGTGTATTGTAATCATTGAATCGAGGACCACTCAAGATACGTGATATATTTCAAGTGGTCCGCTCTTCGCGTTTATCGCATATCAATGTTTCTCAAGAGAACGAAAAATATTTGTAATTTTCTACTCCAGGTAAATTTTTCACCAATGATGTGATTCATAGCAGTATGTTATCTTCAACTTTAAAAAAAAGATGCTTTTGTGACGTTTGTGAACCAGCAGATGACGATTGGAGATCTAAACGTATTGTAGATAACGGATTTGTAATTGCGAAAAATTATGCAGGCATTTATTTTCTGCAAAATTTTCATTAAGTAACGCTTTAGTTATAAGGCCAAAGGAAATCAATGTATTGAGGCTGTTCTTGGCACCTTTTTCGTTTATAATTATGGTATTTGCCAATTTATCTAGTCACAGGAAGGCCCACTAAGAAGCTGAAAAAACTTCAACCTCCTTAATGTTCCGAGTCACAAATGGAAGTTATTTTTTCGAAGGTGGTAGTAGAAATAAGTAAAATCCATGAGGACAGAGGGATAGTGAATGCGAATCCCAATGATAGCGTTCGACACCACCAGTCAGACCTTGGCAGCGTGATTACCCTGGCTATCTATTGCGTTACCGTAATTTACATACCCGAGAGATAAGGGAAGGCAGGAGGAAATGACCGATTCCTCCCCTGAGTGCATCATTACATATTATGCAATAATAAAAACTGAACTCTTCCCTGTCAACATTAGGTACACGGACCCGATAGATTGATTCCAAATGGGTTTTTTCGTTATCATTGGACGAAATGTAAAGAATGGATATTACGATAGAGAATCTCAACAAATGCTTAGCAACACAATCCATAGTGAAAGCAATGGGAAAAACGATGTAATAATATGGGAAACACAATCGTGTAAATTCAAGCAAGGCAATAACTTTGGGTTCGCACTCATTCCAATGTTTTTTGAAGAATGAACAAAGGAGTAAATTGCGGTAACTCTGAGGTAACTCTGTCCCAATAGGTTCAAAGTAATTCAGCGCAAAAGCAAAGGACGAACAAGTTATTTCTAATTTATTACACCACATTAAGAATCTGCGGAATGTATTTGGGTTTTTTCTAGAAAAGTGTCGATGAGGGAATTAGGGAAAGTTCAAAGAAGATCCCCTTGATTTGCAAAAACATTTTTGCGAGAGCAGCGCAAGCATGACTGCACTATTGAGGAAACGAGGAGAATATTCTCCAGGCATGGAGACAGAAATCCAGACTTTTAGGAAGGAAGAGGGACAATGAATTTACTTCTGTCTCTATGGAAATTGTTGGGTACCCGGACTATTTGGACAGATTACACAGGCCTACAAAAAAAATTTTTTTTGGTGCCGGGAATCTTTGTGATGATTTTAACTATATTTGTAGAGCTGAATCCAAATATGAAATCCGTTTTTATTTAACAGCTCTACTTTTTTAGATATGGCACATCTTACGATTAGTTGTTTTAATATTTGATATATTCCGGAAAATAATTTTCAAAGTTAAATAAATCTATAAGTATACTAATTTATAACCACTCTGCGGTGTTCCTTTTATTTTCAATAAACTGTCAATAAGTTTTATGTATATTTCTATATTGTAGGCCAATGAGATTATTATTAATATAATAATCCCATATCATCATGTAGAAGATTTTTTTACGTAAGTAACAACATATCTATATCTTGAAAACTATAGCTGATAGGAAAAAACTATTGTCATAATTGGATTCAGCACCCCAATTGTTCTTTAAATCAGCATTAAAAGCTCCGGCACCAAAACCACTGTTGGCCTGTGTTATCTTAACGAGATGAAATAGAATGAATGATCACCAGCACTGATGATGCCTTTGAGATCTCGGTCGTGCAATTTGCAAAACCAAAGTGTACGGACAATTTTGATGGAAACTCTTTTAGCCATCTAACTTTTTTGCGAACCATTTCCATTTACCCACAATTGCACATTGTAAAGACATTGTCGTGATATACCTTGCCACAAGTCCACTTGGCGGCTGGCAGAATGTGGCGAGGACGCAGCATATTTCTTTCTAATAGCATTGACTACAGTCACTGATAACTCGCTTCATTAAAATGCCTTTCTCTGCTCCCACAGTCGCCTCATGGACATGAAGCTGGCGTCGGGCGTCCCGAGATCGTCAGGTTTCCACATCTGCGACATCCTCGACTTGCACGATTCGAAGATCATCCCGGAGGATGGCGAGGCGGGCGACCACGAGCAAGGGGTCACCCAGCTGGCACCCGAAGGTAAGGAAGGACCCCCTCCAAATTTTATTTAAAAAAAATTTATTTACATAGTACCTTTTAGGCCACCTCTAGGGTGTGTGGCAGGGGATGATTACACACCAAATTAATTTGGACCCAATACAGCTACTGTATTCCTCCCGGACGTTATTCCGATCCCATGCCACTCGTGGGAAAAATTACACCTTAAAATCCATCTGTTGTACACTTTATCTATCTAATTAAATTTACATGATCTCTAATACCGTAGTACGATGGGTCTAATAATAATCTCGTACATTTTCAGTTTGACCCCTGACAATCTTCTCAAAGTTACGACTGAAATTCTCTAAATACAAGACAGTAACTAAATTTCTAACAACGAGGAGTCATAAAATGAGTTGTGGCTTTGAGGAAGATTCAAATTTCATTTCCAGTCGGCTCCACACTACCGAACTGATGCCCTTAAAAGTCAAGTTTGCATGCATGCGGTTCCCGTGATCTAAACTTTGGGTACGAAGGGCAAGCAAATCAAATGACTTTTACCCATCGAAACTTATGGGTGAACAAAGCCGAGGAAAATAAACTTTCTTCGCGGGAAGCGCAGGTGCGTTACTGTGACAATAAGGACGAACACACAAGTCTAGAAAACAAGTAAAAGAACTTCCTTGTGGAAAAATATTCATCTACAAGTTAAAATAAGACGCGCGATAATTGCAACTGTTTTATTTGGGCATTTAAAAAAATTCTCTTAAATATATCTCGTGTAGTATTCATTGACTCGGCGTTACTAGCTACGTTTATGTCCGAGCCTTTCACCGGGAAAATCTTGGCTTAATAACCACCCGTAAACCTGAAGCGAATATCAGGTGATATCTTTTTTGGAGAACGTACACAAAGGACTGCGTTCCGACTGTCGTGTACGCTTGAAATGATCACCAACCTCAGAATATTACTCCTTGTAAATTTTATAAAATAGGGAAATTATTCCATTAATCTAGACCCCTAATACTATGTGATGTAATGAACGACTTTAGTTTTTTGTCCTTAATACGTTGTTGGATGGTAGCACAGAACGGCCATGAAGCAGTCATTGAGTATATATACATTCTGTGACATAGTCGTACTCGTGCGACTGAACTTGATTGGCCCCACAATGTGGTTAGTTTCGTCTTTTTAGCTCTGTCGCTTGACTTCAGGCATTCACGACCTCACCCGAATCTTTATCGTGGACAGATTACGTCAACGGAAGCGGCGAGGAACAAATAAAACTGCTCTGCCGAAATACAGTATGTTGTAAGTTAAATGATGACTCAAATACAATCAGGAGCAAGGTGAGCACGGATTCTTGAACGTGTGTCGGCTTTTATGCTTCTTATTGTCGTTTCCCTCCTTCCTATTTTGTCCCCCACCTCAATGTTCTTTTCATTCGCTTTACTTCTCAATCCCTCTCTTATTTCATCACCTCCCCCAGGTTGATATTTACATAATCGAGTAATTAAAAAAGGTAAATTTCACTACTCAACTTAATAACAGGATATTATAAGCTACTCGTATATTTTATTCACTTTAATAAAGAGTATATAGTAGATTTTTAGGGGATTATATCTATTGTTTGGATGTACTACAAAATGGAGTATTTCACCCCTTTAAAAATAGTCACATTTTGGCAAAATGAATGCGGTAGAGAGTCGAGTGAATTTAGTCAGTGTACCCACGCCACAAGGCTGAGATAGCGGCGAAAACGGCAACATTTTTTTCCATAACTCTCACGCGAAACGTTAAATGTGATATTTAAAAAAATAGGAGAATCTTTCACTCCTCCCTTCTTTAAGGCATTTTAACAGAATAAAAAGCAAGGAAACTTGTTTTTAGAGAGCAGAAGCAATTTTATAAGAATTTCCACAAACGTTTCTCTCATTTAACGAAGAAATTCCTATTTCTGAATTATAATACTGGTTTATTATAAAAATGAAAGCTTTTATTGTCGGAAAAAAATATACAACTAGTAGAGTGGCAGGCTATCGTGTTTCTTAATACAATAATCTCGTAACTCTAAAATGTAGGCATTAAGCAGCTTTGAGCTGGGTAGTGCTAATTTAATTATTATTTAAATGAAACTATTGAGACTGACTTATATTTGTCGTGAATGTTACAAAGTACTGCGTACAAGAATGATTAGAAGACTGTGCTGAAGAGAATACCACCCTTAGTTGCTTTTCACGATTTCCTCATCAATTCTCTCCAGCTATCCGTAACACCATAACCAGTTGCGCTGTTTACGCTATTACGTAGTAGTGTCAGCTCACGCGTTCAGCGTAGGGTCAGCTGGTGGTCGAACTACTATGCAGTTGCAACCAGTAGGGGAACACTAAGTCCAACTTCCTCTATTCTTCTGCTTTATCTTGTTCTTGCGTCATCATGAAAGCAAGAATGAACATGGCTACATGTGTTCTTCGGCGTTTTGGATGCGTTTAATGTAATTCCGGGAACCGTTAACGTTGAAATTTCGTAATAAATCTCTTCGCGCATTTAATAACTCTATTTTCACGTTGTCTACTCTTGTGACGAGTTGCACGACTGATGCAGGTAAATCTATGCTCTAAGTTTTTATGTACGACGCAGAATATCAATACGGCCCTTTTTGAATTGTTGTCCGGTTGAAATTCGCCAATCAGTATGGCTTATCAGTATGCTTCCGTGAATGGCACCGGAATATTGAAGTGTTTACTTCTCTTGAATTTTCTGGATCATTGTTCAACTCCTTGCAAAGGGCAAAGAACAGAGGCATTTGCTTCCCTCCCATATGGAATATATACATGATACGTGCATGAGTTCAGTTCAGTTATACCGTACTACTAAGGCGACACTGCCTCTGGTTTGACGACAAAAATTAATGGTAAACAGTCAAGTTTTCAATTATACCAATCACAGTATCTTTCGGGTAAATTCGAAACATATTCCCAACCACACTAAGGTTCATTGAGATTTTGAACACACACATGTTTAACTTATATCGCATCCCACGCCAATGTATTAATACGAGGACTCTAATTAGTCTCATTTTGGATTGCGGCAGAACATATTCCCGATTCGAAACATTTACGTGATTTCCCTCGGAGGATCTTATAAAATTTGCGGAGGTCAATCCAGATAAGAACTGGTGATTAAAATGTCTATTTTAAGCACGATTTGCAGTGTGAATTTTTTCCTAGGAGGTATATACATTAAGGTGAAGTAATTTATTTATTTGTGATAAATATGAAAGATCTAAAAAGAGATACGGATTTAAGACTAATCCACTTAAACAGGCTATGGGTAACATTCTCACAAACAATGTTCATTGTGTAACGACAATTTGATAGCATTTCATGCAACATGCGAAATGTAATAAAATCATGAGATAACGAAAGAGAATGCCTAAGTTGACGGAAGTTTGACGAAAGAAAGCTTTTTCGATAATCAATAATTTTATGAAACAAATGCTGTAAATATTAAATTAAATTGTTTTGTTTAGATTAAACTCGAGCATTTTCCTTGAAATTATTAAGATTTTCCTCATTAGATTCTTATCCTACGGTTTTTACAGAGTTATATTCCATTCCTCATGAAGGCTTCCTTTGACCTCAGAAAAAATATTATAAGGATAGGTTCTGGTTTTGAACAGTTAATCATCAAACGCTGAGGAAAAACTGAAAGGATCTAAAATTATGAAGTTATAAATGCAAATAATATTTTCCAATGAGGGGTGTTCTCAGCAAGTTTTATGGATTAACCAAATATATAATATTTTTTTCTTAAGAAAATTACAGTTAAATTTATTGTAATGCTGAAAAGGAGTCGAACCAGACTCTCCAGAATGAGAAAAACACAAAATTCATCTCCCCTATACATTCTCGTGAGAGCCACGATTTTATTTTTTTGGCCATCGATACGTCAATGGATACTTTTTTTTAGCAGATTTACTTCGGGAGCAATGTCAGTCCTCGTGCTGATGTAGGCTTTGCGCTCCCCTAACGGCAACTTATTTTCCTTTTGAGTGGTCGATCGACTTCCCTTTTCATCGCGTCCACATGCCTGCCAGCTTCGAATAATCGGAGTGCTTTGATACATATTTCGACTCGTCCGGGGACGTTGGACGGGAGAGTGAAAAAACGTCAACGGGAGGTGACATTGAGGACGCAGAGAGAAAATGTGTCATGTCTCCGACTGAAATATGAACGTTGAGACAACACGGAGATTGAGATGGATTCATCACAAATGACAATAGTTTATTAAAATTATTTTTTCAAAGATATATGTCAAAGAACCTGTGGAAAAGGAATCACGATCAAGGGAAAGGAGAAAATATTATATGATGACAGCTGGTACTCGTGGTCAGCTCATTTTCTCGTGGATGCAAAGGGCGAAACCCTATTCCAATCAGGCATTATAATTGAACTATCTCTAGGTTCATCAAGAACTCATCATCATCTTGTTTTTTTCTTGAAGGATTTTATTCGCTAAGGTTCATCGAGATTTTGAACACACACATGTTTAACTTATATCGCATCCCACGCCAATGTATTAATACGAGGACTCTAATTAGTCTGATTTTGGATTGCGGCAGAAAAGGAATTTGCATTCACTAATTTATCTTTAATGGAATTCTTCGCATTGCCTACTTCTTTCACCTTTCTGCTACATTCATACGCTTTGCTTTGCGATAGAAAAATACTTTAAAGAATCATTGTCTTTGACTACATTCACTAACGACTTTCCAAGTATAACGATTCCTCTGAAACCACTTACTTTTCACTCATAACTGTATCTTGATTCAAATATCTTACATTCTCTTAACATTTAACAAACCAGTGGATCCAACTATCTTCTATTACCGGTGCATTCAATTCTAATCATTTCACGACCCACTCATTCCTCACCCTTTATCTCGTAATGTTTACCGTAATCACTCCATATCCCGAGAATTTATTCGACTTCTACCCTTTTTACAGTGGTACCGAGTTTAATTGGCTAATAATAATGTGAGGAGGGAACACACATTTTTATTAAAGACAAGCATTAATATTTTATGCTTTCCAAACACTACCAAATATCTCATTCGACATTCGTACACCTTTTTAATCCTTCCAACTTTTCAAAAAATCAATTGAACACAAGGGAGATTGATACTCGTTGATTGAACTTTTGAGTATAATTATGGACCTCCTAATGCTAAAATATTTCAGTTTGACTCTTTGCCTAAGCCGTGGAGAATAATACGTATCACTAAAGAAAATTAGATACGCCAAAATTGTTTTAACGGGAAATTCAGCGCGGTGTATTAAACGTACTTCATTTGAGATTGCAGTTTCAACGGTGCTCCCAATCTGTCCGATGACACGACACTACATACGGCGACAGTAAATGTATGCAGGCAAGTGGAGACATACCGAATGATCTGCCTGGGGTCCTTATGCTCTCCTCCCTCCTTCCCTCATCGTCCGTGCGCATATGACCGTGGGAATCGTGGCTGATTGTGAGTGGCGTCGGCGTGACGTCTCCCCCCCCGGACTCAGCTCTCCGCTTTTGCGGACTGATTTAGGGAATGGAAGATCGCACCAAGCTCACTCCAGAAAAATAAGTCACGAACCCATAAAGACCAGACGCATGCTACGCTATTAAGAACAAGATATCCGCGGATTCTCGATCCCTGAGAAGATGGCCAGCCTAATTCGCTCAGTGAAGTTAATGTGTGTCCAAGAAATGCTGTGTGGAAAATGAAAATCCATGACTAGAGAGATAAATTCAGCTTATTTGCTCACTATATCAGGATTGGAAACTCGGAAGGTTTGGACATGTCCAATGAAAACTTCCTTATTATGATAAGCATCGAATCTGCGAGTCAAGACTATTTCTTAATTCCTAAAACGATAAATTGTTACCATTTTGAAGTTGGTACAGTAAGAATTAATTAGATTAATATTCCTTCCGTGAACACTCTAGATGACTTAACCCTAACCTGTCTCAACCAATTTTTGGATAGATTACTGTGGTGGTATAGTCAATATAATCTAATATTTATAAATTACCTATCAATGTATATCTGGCATTGGCAGATATGCGAAAAGTCCTCGCATCAAGTACCGGGTTATACATCTCTATAACCCCTTCTTAAATCCAAACGATGCAATTAAAAGAGATTACACAACTTTCGTGGAAAACCGAGTCCGACAGAGGTAAAGAAACTGGCCACCTGGAATAGAATCTGAATTTCACACACTCAGATATTAGGACTTCGTATATGGTATGCCCTACCCTAATCCAAAAAATCTACCCTCGGTGCGATTACTGCGGTGGACATCAAAAGTATTCTTGATCAAATTATTCATTTTACATTGCCAAATAATTATTCTTGTGATCGTGTTTAATACAGGACGCTAATATCTTTTCTCGGACAATTTGCTTCTACTGAATCCACGTTAATAATACACTTAAAACAGTTATGATTTCATATTTGACCAGCAGGGATTGCAGAACTTTCAAGAGAGACAACAGGAGTTGAGGAAGTTTGTGAAGCTTCCGAGGATAGAGAGGTTAGAGATAGCCACCGGATTGCTTGGGTCAAAGATTATGATGCAGCTTCATGTTTTCCATGAATTGATTTTGATGTGGATGAACGTGCGTAGGAATAATTTCATTAATGCCTACTCGTTTAGAGCCAACTTTGGACAGAAATCAACGGCTTAAGCAACCCTCGGGAAGGACTGAACATGGGCCCTCAGTTACGTAGCTCACTGTCGGACTTCCAATACTAACAGTCGAAATTCTTATAAAATCTTTTCTCGCAGTGAAATACACTAAAAGTAAAGTTTTTTGAAAATCGAAATGACTAATAGAATTTTCTTTTTAATAATTTATATTAATTAAATTATATCTAGCACCATTCACACTATTCTTCCAACCCATTCGAATCAATAAGTGCAATCTAATGAGACAAAAGCATGAGATTTCACCTATCACTATGTGAACTGCGTAATTCAAATGAGAGATATTGAACGACCTCCTTCATAAGTTGTTCAGCTCTATTCAGTTTGTGGTAGGAGTAATTACTTGTAAAATCATGGGGACTTTTAAATATGTTCACCAGGATACAAAAATGGTCCAATAATGCATATTTCTGAACGCATAACTCTTTGATGCTTATATTTTGTTTTACCTGCTTTTACTTGCTCTCAGATACCATCTTGCAACACAAATAATATGGGTTCAACTACATGAGAGTACATCAGTATATTCACTCTGCTTCACATGGAAACTTGTACTTTTTGAAATTTATTTTGCGTAGAAATAGTTACGTGACTTAACAATTACACCATTGGACAGCATTCTCTCTGCTAATTTACTACTCGGTTTGAAAGCTATCGAGCACGAAATTGCAGCAGTAATGGTTACTCACCGGCTCTTCCTTCCGCTCTAATCCTTTGCCGTCTCTATCAAAAGGTTCTCTGCCGATGGCCCCTCCGGAGGGAGCGTCGGTGGCGCCTTCCCCGGGTCAGGATGCCCTCTCGGCCGCGGCCGCCGTCTCCGTCGCCGGCATCGAGCACTATTACCGCGTGGCGGGTCTCGCGGCAGCCGCGGCCGCCGCCGCCGCCTCCGCCCGCCATCCGCCTTCCTCCCCGCCCTCCTCAGCGCAGCTCCACCCGCAAGCGCAGCAACACCCGCTCTTCCTGCAGCACCACCCGCAGATGGATCACCTGCAGTGCCGATGGCAACACGGTAAGTAAGTGGCCCCACACGCCGATTTAGCTCTTCGGGCACACGCTACATCGCTAACTAATCATTTAACTGACGCATCGAATTAATTCCTTCGGAGGAATACAAGAAAATTGTGGAATGAAAAACGTGAAACAAGTAAGAGTGTAGAGAAGCCAGAGAGAAAATTTCACTGCCTACTATTGCTCCCGGTAGGACCTAAGCTGTATGAAGTCCTTAGCAAACCGTTTACATTCAGGATAGAAATCACGAGCCCATTAATGAATGTAATGATTTAACATAACGATAATTATCAAGCATTGTCCTTGGAATTCCACTATCATATCGCTTTGGGGATGATAAATTCAGAATAGTATAGTGGTTTGGCTATTCTTTGTAGCTATCAAGGCTAGTTATATTAAATATCTGATAAAAATCTTATTGGAATTAATAATGATAATCTTACAGTATCGTATACATACAAAAAAAATGAACCTTCCCTCTTAAAGATTATGAAATATTCTAAATATTTTATAGTCATCAAAAGCGGTTGTTTATTCTTTTCCTTGAGGAAATTTATTGATTTTGGTCCAGGGAGTTTTAATATTTAACAATTGCTATAAACACTTATTTCGTAAAAAACACAGCATTTGTATTGCATTTCACCTTTCCTGTCTTTTCTCCTTTTCTTGAAATATTTCATCAAACATAATTTGAAATGCTTGGTCAAATTTGTTGGTTCGAATGGTACACAAAAGGCGCCAATATATATTATTGAGCTCTATCGATAAAACTTTGTTACACTAAAATCCAATCGTATACAAAAGCATCAATCATGATTTAAAAGAATGTAAATATAAGCATAGTATCGGGAAAAATATTAAAATTATTAAAACTATTGCATGACAAAAACCACTGCTAGAAATATCTACTGCGCTTGGACGAGTCGGGAAAATCTTCAAATGCTGCCATTTTCTCTTTCAAATTGCATAATAACTAACGAATGATGAGGTCTCAGGCGTGATGTGGTGGAAGCGTAACATATTAAAACCACAGGTATTGCAATTTTCCACTAGATATTTTATTTCGACACTACCGGTTTCGATGTTTTCACACACCTGATGATGATGTGAAAACATCGAAACCGGTAGTGTCGAAATAAAATATCTAGTGGAAAATTGCAATACCTGTGGTTTTAATATGCATAATAACTAGATCAATAACCTACCAAACGGTGTTCATCTACATCTAAATATATACAGTGCCCCGCAAGCAGTTGCAAGGACGTATGGTTGGTGGTGATGTTACCATACCAGCCATACTACGCCTATTCCAATGCTTCCACAAGCACATGGCGACCCGGGATTAACTGCAAGGGCAGGTTGAACGGGGGCGACCGGAATCGGCAGTCTATCTCTCTTATTTTGTGAAAATTGTCTGCCCTGCTTATGTAATGATTGGGGGGATATAAGCTATATATCTTCTATGTGGGATGCAAAATCACACGATTGATATCTCTGCAATAGGTTTGAATCTAGCTCTGATTCTTCCCATATCTCAAAGATCGCATACCAGATCTAGTGAATCTGTGATGATATGTATTCTTTCACACTAATTTTTCACGAATCTGGCCTTCTTCTTCCATCCTGTGCTTTTTTTAAATTCTGCAATCAGTATTTTTTAAAAATGGATTCATATGCTCGCCGCATACTCTACGTGAGGTCCTACCAAAGAAAAATAGTAAGTGTCCTTCACTTTTTCATCGCATTAATTCAATCCAGAAAACGGTTGATCAGAAATTATCAAAATATGCATAGATGTCTAGCAGATACATAGAAGGACCACCTTAATTACATGAAGCTCATTCTGAAACTTCGAGTTAGTTGTTTTCATGTTCAAAGTCTACGTTGTAATACACTCAAGACTGTCAGGAGGTGTGGCGCACGAGGAAGAAAAGGTACAATATCTCGTGTGGCCATAGGCGGATTAGAAATTCCTTCAGTCCAATACGGATAGCGGCTCATTATCCCAAATCGTACACGGCGGAAATGAACAATTGTCACGCCATACTTTCGAGTAATTTCCCAATTCAGATGAGTTTGAAACGACGCTCAACACGTTATGGCTTAATTTTCTTAGTACCGAAAATGGGAAAGAATAATCAGATTGTATGATTGTGAAGCTTCCACTCATATGAAATTTGCCTACAATCAACGAAAAAGAGGTCGGGAGGTCGGTTGATGACTTCATTTGGGGAGAACTCAAATAATGAGGATGTGGGAGAAAACAAATAGTGGATTTCAGCTGCTCTCTCGAGTCAACATAATTTCGACGTCATTTACTGTCATTCGATTCAACAAGGAAGCATCTCCCGGCTCCCCGCCACGACTTTGAATGATTTCCAGGGAGAGTTTGAGAAAACTATAGTGTTGTAAAAATTTATTATTTGATTGAAACAAGCCCAAAGCTTATACAGGACGAAGCTTGGGTTATTCAGATGTTTAATTAAAATTGGCAATTTTCCACAAAATAAATTTTTTTATTAATACGACCGGTTTCAATGTAACTACATCATCTTCTGGTAACAGTCATTCCTCATTGTCTACTATATATGCTGAAAAGTAAGTAAGGGGAGGGTAGTGGAAAATGGGAGGAAGAGGGAGGAAGGGCCCCACGTTCCACCTCCCCTCCCTCTTCCCCCCATTTTCCACTACCCTCCCCTTACTTGCTTTTCAGCAGAAATAGTAGACAATGAGGAATGTCTGTTACCAGAAGATGATGTAGTTACATCGAAACCGGTCGTATTAATAAAAAATTTTATTTTGTGGAAAATTTCCAATTTTAATTAATCATGATATTCCACAATGTCACGCCTGAAACATCTCTTTTTATTATTAATACAGTAGTGCGTAGTACAACAGTCTATCAAAAACCAAACCCAAGCTGATAGATTACTGCTAATAATATTTCCGTAAGACAAAAATTATTATAGTGTGCCACTCAAAGGCATAAACCTGATTGGAGAAATCCTCTTCCTTCCCATGTGATGGTACATTCAAAGAATTAATAAGAGTTAAATATTTCTGCAGAATTTAATATATGCGCTTCTCACTCAATGATAGATTAGATTTATTTCACCAGGGTAGGCCAAGGGGCTTCCGAGTCAGTAGTCCAATGTTTCAGCCACTACCCTAACAAATACTATATGAAAACCTCAATAGGAACAAGAGAAGGAACTGGCTTAAATAACCCGATGATCGGATTGCACCCTCCGTATAATTTAGCACGAGGTAAACCCTACCTTGTGTCTATCTGAATCTACTTGTTCGACAAGTTGTAGGAAAATACAATGAAAAAGTAAGCTAGAAGTGTTAATTTGTGAGCTTGTAATACGCGGCAAATATTTGGGATCTGCTGGAGAAGGATTTGATGAAGGAGATTATAGTAAATGGTGCAAAGATCTAAGTTTATGAAGAAATGTTACGATAAGAAAGCGAGAGTAGCGCGGTTAATAGAGGAACCAGAATGGGAGTTCATCCAAGCGCGAAGGGAGAAAAAAGCGAGACTAACCTATTGGAAAGGTACAGGGCACTCGTTTTAACTTATGACGCTGAATATATAGATTACGGCCACTCGTTATGTCAGCGGATGTACCGTTCGGGAAAGAAAAATGGAGATAGACTGTTGGGTTAATTGATGCGTGGACTCTTTCCTTACTCGCATCATTCGCAACCACAACAAAATGCAAAAACAACTACGGCAAATGAATCTAGTTGCGAATCACAAGCCTCAAACCATCATCCATTCAGTTACGGAAGGCTAGAGACGTCGCATCCCGGGACACAAGCCTCCTGAGTGACTTACAAGGTACGACGTAGATTTAAATTACTGTGATTGGTCGTGAATTCGTAGCCAAAATGGTAAAACTTGGAAAACTTTTGATACCTTATATATGCTTTCAACTAGCTTA
The DNA here is from genome assembly GCA_037158775.1 of Hetaerina titia. Lineage (NCBI taxonomy): Eukaryota > Metazoa > Arthropoda > Insecta > Odonata > Calopterygidae > Hetaerina > Hetaerina titia. The sequence goes on from CM073770.1 coordinate 85,443,670, forward strand.
ATCTGCGAATCCCAACACTCTGCGGAAAACAGTATCTCGTTAACTCAAACGCAAAAATGGGGACGAAGATTATAAATAAAACATTTTCTATACCAAGCACTTAAAACATTGCTATTGATTGCAGTCAATCAAAACCGAGAATTCGAAAGACTTTTTAATTATACCTACTCGGGCAATTTTCATTGCTGGGTTTTCCCTTTCAATGAGAAAATATTAACTTTATTTAAATTTAAATCGAATATCCTTCTCCGGAGGTAATCGGAGAATGGTCGACTCAGTTTGGGCTATTATTCCCATCAATTTACTACACGTTACCGTTCTTAGTTATTGCTGACTTTACCAGTTTAAATCAAATTATGATCCAAGAACACCTTCACAGTGTTTCCAATTTTCCAAGTTCCAACGTTAAAGAATTTTTCAATTAAAATGAATTTTAAGTATCAACAGTTAGCACATGAATCGTTACTTAGTAATAATACTCCATTCCTTCAGAGCATATTCAGTGTTACCTCACTGTTGAGACACATAACTTATAATACCATGACGAAATCCTTGTAAACGGTCGGCAATGTTAAAATCCTATGCGAGGATATTATTAAAATAAAAGAAGTACTCGTTTCGGTACGCAAGGCCTGAGAAGCTCTGGGACGTGGCAGAGTGTGTGTGTGTGAGAGAGAGAGAGGGGGGGGGAAGAGAAGTAGTACGTTGGGCTATGTTCTCTTTGCATTAAAAAAAGTATTCCAGCGGTTAATCCGCTGAGAAAATACGACTAAGGGGGTGAGTTCGAGCCAGACGGGGCGAGCGACGCACTTGAAACTTTTCATTCACACCCTAAGTAGGATGTCGAGGGCACCAACGAATCAAAAGTAGCGGTGGTCAAATATTTTTTATATCATGGCGGTACGACGAACGAGCCCACAACGGCTGGCCCCCTTTTCATGAGGCAAATCGGAACCTAAAGAGCGTCATCCGGGGGCTGACTGAACATTCCTCCAACATTTCATCCCACGTAAGCCATTTTTCCCTTAATTATGAAATAACTACTATAGCATAGAAAAAATATTTTAATATATTTTATATGCATGTAATGGAATTAACCCTAGTAGACAAAAACACAGAAACACATAAAAGAGGAACTCACTGGGTCTCGAATTTTCGGTGGTACATCCATCTTTCTCAAGAGGAGGGAGGAACAGAACTGGGGACTCAGGGTTCTGTTCCTCCCTCCTCTTGAGAAAGTTGATGTACCACCGAAAATTCGAGACCCAGTGAGTTCCTCTTTTATGTGTTTCTGTGTTTGTTTCTACTAGTGTTAATTCCATTATTGTTCACGTCCGTGAGATTTCCACAAAAGTGTTATATAAATAAATAAATATATATATATATATATATATTCACATGAAAATTGAAAAAGGAAACGGGAAAGGAACGAACACAGGAGAGGTGGGGAAGGCGGAATCAAGCAGACCACAAATGTAAAAATATTTTCCTCGACCAGGACAAAAAAAATATTTTTACATTAGCGGTCTGCTTGATTCCGCCTTCCCCACCTCTCCTGTGTTCGTCCTTTATTTGTGTTCCTTTCCCCTTTCCTTATATCTATTTCTATGTGAATGAATATTGGTTGTCCGTATGACGGGATTTCGTGTTTGAATATGTATATATATAACACCTTTGTCACTTTAGTGAAAATCCCATGGACGTGCACAACAATGTAAATAGACTAGTCGGCACAAACACATAAAAGAGGGAATCACTGGGCCTCGAATTTTCGGTGGTGCAACCACCTTTCTCAAGAGGAGTTAGGAACAGACCAGGTTCCTATATATATATATATATATATATATATATATATATATATATATATATATATATATTGAACCAAGAAAAAAGCCGTCAGTAGGGTATTCGGCAGAGGATGAGTTAACACCATGCATCCAAGATCAAAATCAAATTTTCCGAAATGTTCGCGGCCATAGATTTGTAAAAAACATAAATATGATAGATACATACGCTACTTCGCGTGAAATACCTCTTTATACATACTAGGTGAGCTAGGTAACATGAAGGAAAATAAACAGGTAAAATGAAGCAATGACACCATAACGGGCGACTTAGAATGAAAAGAAGAAATATACTCATACTTTTTCACTCCCTAGCGGAGTCGCTCACAGTTATTCTGTTCCCTTAACGTTCGTAGGAAAAATGACATCTGAAAACTGCTGGTTCTATAATTGGTTTCTCTAATCTTGTTGTCATGACCTCTCCTAATAATCTCTCTCCTCTTTCGCCCAAATAAAGTCCTTTATCTATCTATCTACCGCTACGGGGCTAATCATTAATTTTCAATAACCTCGCTAAGGAGACCTACGTCCACTTAGGAGCTGGTCTCTTTAGTCCGTATGAATTTAGACCCTTCAAAAAACTTAACCATCTGTCCATATCATGATAGTTAATAGAATTACAGATGTACTTAAGCCGGGGTATTGAAAACCTGTGGTATTGTAAAATTTGGAATAACATCAGGGTATTTTTTTTTCTTTCTTATGATGGAATGAGTTATGATTATTTTTGCCCATCAATGAACTCCAACATGAAAATGTACAAATTATAATAGTTTTCTACTACATGGATATTGATTTGTTACACGATTGGTGTCGATGTCCGACATCATGTTCAGGTGGATCAACTGAAGATCATGTAGTACATCAAAACCAGTGGTGTAATAAATAAATATTTATATTGTAGAAAATTGTTATCATTTGTTCATTATTATGTTCGAAGTACCCGGTATCACACCTGAAACTACGCAATTTGAGCTCCGAAACGTCACGAAAATGGGTCAAAGTTCAATTTGTTGGTAGGAAAACGCAAATTTATCGTGAAACATATACCATGTCAATTTATAAATTCACTATTCCCTAGATATGTCTACTTATCTTATTAAAACATTCTTTCGAGGAGGGGAACAGAATATATTTAGACTAGGAAGGCGTCATTCGAAAACCTTAAACGAATCCCTGACTGGCAAGATTGGATGCATGAAAAGGAAAGGATATACCATTTTGAGAATTTAATTGTTCGGTGAGATCTCATTTGTGCAGAACTGTGGAGCCAAGGATAACATAATAGGCATGGCTTTAAAATAATCTAAAAAAACAAACACTACTTAATATTATTCAACACAAACTTTACCGACATATGTTCCCAACATAATCATCGATCGCTATCATTTCGCTCGGAAACCTGGAATCATTTTTCCAGTTTAATGCTATCGTTTCATGAATACAGATTTCCAGCTCGAGTGAAAGCCGAGAGGGTTGGCATGTGAAATGACCTGATAGCTCCCTGCTGTTTAAATCTGCATTTGTTCCTAATGCAAATAACTTGAAACACACAAAACTTAATTGCACTCCAAGAAACTGCAGGATAAGCCGCAATAGTAATTTTTTGACGGAGTCATCCGCTAATATGCATTACAATGCAACAATTTGAGAGGGTAAAAATCATTCGCCTTGGTCAGGGTTCGAACCCGGATAATTCGATATCCGGCCGCAACAGAAAAAAGAGGAAAAAAAGAAAAAAATCATAGGTTTTTACTCTACCACACACTATTCGGCTGGACATCGAGGGATCCGGGTTTGATTCCCGGTCAAGGCGAATGGTTTTTACACTCTGAAATTTCTCCATTGTAAACTGCACTCATTTGTCGTTTCTTTAATTCCCGGAATATCGGTATCTAAAGTTTTGCGGCGACGGGCCACGGATCACTAGTCTTATCTTTGGCAAATAAATCATCAATTTTTCCGTAATAAGCGCTCCCACACGAATCACATTTTTTGACTACATGAATACAAACCGCATTTCACTTACACTCATGCATGTCATCTTTTAAATCTTAGACGGAAACAATATCGTCTTGTAATACGTGGTTTCCCGTGACTAATCTCAACAATCCAGTTTAGGTAGTATCTCCATCACCGATGAGTACCGACGGAGCATAATGGAAGTAAAATAAAATCAAGCTCTAAGACTCACTCAAAATTTTTCACGCGCACCGAAAAACACGTCTGGACAACAAGAGGATAAAAAAAAACCTTTACCGCTTGTCCGCAAACCTCGCATTCATGCATCATCGACCGGGCGATGTTTAAAATCCCCCCGGCATCTCATGCGGAGGGAGGCGGCGAAACTTCCCTCGCCCCGACGCCCCCAAAATCTCCCCAAAAAACCCCCGGGGCATTCATTGAAACGGTTCAACCTTTTAGCACCTCTGGGGACCGGTGGCATTTCTAATCCCAGACATAAATCGTTTCCTCATTTACTGCATCCTTGGGATGTGGAAAAAAAGAGAGAGGATGGAAGCGCGAGAGAGAGAGAGAGAGGGACTGAAAGAGAGGGATAGGGATCCCTCCGAGAACTTCTTCCTCCCAGGAGGCAAGACGCACGGATTTGAGAAAGAGAAATCCCTGCACCTTCGCAAGAATGAGGAGGAAACGGATTAAGGACCAATTTTGGAAAGACCTCGGAGGTGGAGGTGGCGGGGGTGGCCGAAGGAGAGAGAGAGGAATACGCGCTGGAAGGAGGATGCAGGGGAAAGAGACAGAGATAAAGAGAGAGAGAGAGAAATGGAGATTTCGTAGCATTTCGAAGAGAGTAAATCCGAGGGAGGGTGAGGCGATGGAGGAGGTGAATCCGTGAAAAAAATGGATGCTGGAGGAGGTGGGGAGGACCTCGTACGCCCTCGCCCCACTTAAAAAGGGAACGGAAAACGGGGCACAATTGGATCCCATGACAAACGAACAACTATAATCTGCCCTCTTCTCACAAGGGATCGCTCACCCCATCATTCCCTTCACCCCCTCTCCCCCACGACACCACCTTAGGATGGTATATCTATGGCCTTCCGCACGACCAGTCCAAACAACAGGAAACGAACGTCGATTCTCGTGGGAGGGGAGCGAATGAGGGAAGGGGCGGGGGGAGAGAGGGGTGTAGTCGTATTTGTGCGTGCCCTTGTGAGGTGGAGGATCTCCGGGGGCCACGAGGGGTCACAGGGGAGAGAAGTGAAGGGGGCGGTGTGTGCGAGAGAGAGAGGGTGGGAGGGAACGAAAGGGGAGTGGTGGGGCGGCGGCGGAACGAGACCGAAAGAAATTAGGATGGGGTGCTGCTGGGGAGGAGATGCATTTACCACCGGAGGGGAAGCCCCTTCCTCACACTTATTTCTATGGGCGGTGGCGAATGCGGCTGCGGCGTATACACTCGGGTGGCGTAGGTAGGATTGTGAGAGAGGGCAGCTGCCTGCTCTCCCCCCATCCTCTCCCCCTTTTACCTCCTGGTTCCCCACCCTGAGGTGGGAGAGGGAGGGGTGTCGGGTGAATTAGAGAGAGAGAAGAGGTGGTGAGGATCCCGCCCCCCTGTTCCGATGAAGCAACCGGTCCACCAAGTCCGCTCTCCCTCTTCCTCTCTCTCGAGTTCCCTCCCCCCTCTCCGTTCCGAATACGAGGAGCCAGACGCGCCCCTCCATCCAGAATGGTGGGACGCACGATGTGCGATCCTCGCGGAAAGAGGATCCGACCAATGAGAGGAGAGAACATCACCTCCCGAGAGGGTTGCCAACTCTCCCGAAACCTCCCCATGTTTCGCTTTCTTTCCTGGAAGTCTTCCGGCTCCCTTATTCATCTGCTTATCTACTTGATCTCCCTGGACTTCTTTACGGCACGAAGAAATTCTCTTGCTATCCATTTTCTCTTTTCTGCCTTTTCCATTTTTCTCTCAGTTAATCTTTTAATTAGTTCATATTTATTGGATACGTTTTCATTTCATTATCTGTTTGTTGTTTGCATGCCCGGTTTTCCGCTCCCCATGCTCATCGGTTTAACTCAAAGTCAACAATTTTTACGAATTGTAGCAACGACCATGCCATCAATTTCAATTTTCAAACGTGAGAGTACGTTAAATTGTTGTAACTCTTGTGGAGATTTAAACTTAAAACAATTATCGGGCACTAATTATCGGACTATTACGGAGAATGTTGTGAAGGTATCTTGTCATCGCAAGCAGTAATCAATCTGAAGATCGAGCCGCTGCGACTCTCCACTCTTGTCATTTCTCAGACCTCATAGCCATTTACTCAGAATTCATTAAATTGACATTTTCCATTACCCAAGTGTTCCACGTAATCCATTCATGGTCTTCTTTATTTCTTTCATCTCAACAATTGATTATGGTCCTCAGAAAGTTGTTAAGCTTTAGAGAGTATGACCTTCATGCATGTCTTTTTTTGTTGAAGTTTTTTCAACCAACGTCTTTCCTACCATACTCTTAGTAGATGGTCATCAATGGAGAATCGTTTTTCTCATTTCATTTGTGTTCTGTAGCACCATATTTCCTCTGCTTCCTATTTCCTTTTTCTCTTGCAGGCACTGCCTCAGCAGAAAAGAGTTCCATTATATATACTCGTACACATACCGTTGAATGGATAGCAACCATAATCGTTAAAAGACTTTCCATTTGGCTAGTATACTGTATATCTTTCTTGTTTCACGTATTCAGTCTCGATACTCTTATCCAACTCTCTGTTCCCTTAAAACGTAATGCTTTTACTTACCTCGCATAATTACAGGTATATCGATCTTCTGGGTGGATGATTTTTTTCGATTGATCAGTCTCCCTGATTATGTAAGAGAATCGTTTGCAACTCTGAACGAACCAGATGCGCACGATTCTGTGGATGTGTTTATGGTGGTTATGGATGGAGACGAGGGTTGGGAGAAAGAGTTGGCCGGGTATTCCAAAGAAATGGAAGTAAAGCGTGGAGGTGGCGAGAAAAGCGAGAGAATACGAGGGAGGACGTCGGAGAAGGTAGGGACGAACCGTGAAAAGCGAGAATCGGGTGGAGAGGTGCAGTCAGAGACGAACGATAGAGAACGTGATTGCACAATGGAAGACCTCTGATACGCCGCAAGATTTGTCGGTCGGAATCAATGCCGGAAAAGAAATGGAGAAGGTTTCTTTTATTGTACGAATTTGCAACAATACTGTTATAATAGTGGAATGAAAAATGCCGCTGCAACTCTTTTAGATGGTCGTGAGTAGTAGAGGAACCAATGACCAAGTGAAAATTTTGAAAATAGAAATAATGGGCTCATTCCTTGAAACTCGTTAAGAAGCATTGGGTAAAGTAAAATATTTTTCTTCAATACCTGACGCAAAGAAAGCAATGGATATATAAATAAATATATATATATATATTAAAAATATATATATAATATATATAAATAATATATATATATATAAACCATAAAGACAGTAATCAACCTGAAGGTCGCTTTAGTAGGTGATGGTGATGGGTAGAGCTCACCCATGTACCAAGCCCTATACGGCGTGTGAATATTCACACATCAGGGTAGGGGGGCCAGTTCCTTTCCCTGTGCCGGTTATGGTTTCCCAGGAAGATTTGGTACCCGAGAAAATCAACTAGCTTGGGTGGAGCTGCAGGTGCCCAAAGTGCCTTGCCCGGGAATCGAACCCCGGACCCTCCGGTCAGCAGTCCAACGCTCTACCCGCTAGACCACCGCGACCCGCATATATATATATATATATATATATATATATATATATATATATATAATACATATATAAAATAGGGTGCACCACACAACAATGAATTTATGGTTAACACAGCCCCAGGTAAAATGTCAGAATTAAGCGATATTAAGTTATGACTTGATAATTGGGAGGAAATAAAAATTGACCTATATGGAGTAAATTTATTAATAAACAAAGAGCAGCAGTTAGGAATCACTGATTTGAGAACTAACAAAATTTTAAGCAATAGAAAATAGTGCTTCTGCTGCAACAGCTATGTCCAATTTGCAATTGCCCAAAAATAACCGAAATTAGGTGATTTGATAAGTATAAATATAATATATGCATCTGAATCTACGGCTCATGAGTCATCCAACATGCACATTTTCCACATTGGCTTATGCAACGAATTTGAATAGATTTCATGTCGGATCTTTAAGCACATTCGCTAAAGTGAATTTAAACCAATTTCAAATTTTCCAGCAATGGGGAATTATTTAAGGACAAATATTATTAATAATGACAGGAAGTAACTAAAGCAGAAGAAAATAAAAATTATGTCCGGTGTGATCATTGCTGATGGTGTATGACAGAGTGACAAAGTTTCTGTGTTAATAGACTGATAACCAGCACTAACAATAAGTTCAATACTTCGACAGAATGGTTTCTAATTGAATATCAGTTGATAATCAATGATATATTCACCTTTCCGAATAACTACATGTTTTAAAATGTTTAAGCCATAATATACTCGTAATTCCTTGGACAACCTCAAGATTTAAAAAAATATATGCATCTCAATTAATAAAATCAATCTTTTATTCTCAACTATGAGTTCACATAAGACTGACATAATGTTAGACTAAGGATTATCGCGTATTTTGTTTTGCATGAAATATGACTCTATAAATGAGTCCTTAAATTATTATTGCCCGATATCAAATTTGCTAACAATGCAACTAACTCGGTAATTAATTGTCACCATGAATAAATATAAATCCACTTCTCGAAACTAGGTAAATATTATTACTCCAAAGTTAATATATTTACCCAATATTGCCAATTCTGCTCACTCTTACAGTCCTAAGTTGTGTATGATGCGGAAGTACTCACGAGAGCAATATAACTTTTGGACGGCACAATAGAACACAGAATAAAACAGATAACACGCAAAAGGACACTCACACTGTAGATGATTTAAGCTTTCGGCCTACTCCGAGGCCTTCTTCAGGTCAGACTCTGACGTCTTCTCAGGAGTCTGACCTGAAGAAGGCCTCGGAGTAGGCCGAAAGCTTAAATCATCTACAGTGTGAGTGTCCTTTTACGTGTTATCTGTTATCTGTTTTATTCTGTGTTCTATTGTGCCGTCTAAAAGTTATATATATATATATATATATATATATATATATATAATATATATATCCCTCTCGAAAACATTGGACGAATAAGAATCCTGAAGAAAACTGGTAATATAATCACTGCAGTTTTATCCGTTAATCAATATTCCTAACACTCCCCGCCACACGTCCATGAGCCGTTTGGCGGGGAAATGTGTTGGCTTAGTTCGGCAGATTTTAATAATCCATATAGCAATGTTAATCCGTAGTAGCACAATAACACGTTTGAAATGCTAAATGACGGTTTACTTAATACTTTGCTTAATAAAACCCAATTTTCTAAGCCTCTCTCTGTGCTAACTTGCTGGTATTTCAAATACAAATAAACAATAAGGTGATAAAAAATTAAAACAATGACACAAAACGTATAAATATCACTGTAAACCCGGTCATTAAGAAATATCGCCACGCTGAATGGCTTAGCGGAAGGCCTTATTTCGTTTCATAAATAGCTTTTGAATTGTGATCAAGCGACTGGGAAAAATCTCTAACCACCCTGCAAGCCGCCATGAAGGCGCACATGAGGGAGTTCACTTCGTGAAATGATTTGTATTCCACTATTTTTTTAGGAAATTATTCATAACTGTGAATTATATAATCCTTTCGGTGGCTGAAAATCAACATAGATATGATTTATATACTCGTTCCATTATTTAATAGTTCCTTAGAGAAGACTATTTAGTCTCTTTATCTAAGAATACACCTAGCCATGAGCATGATTTGGAACTTTTGAAACAAGGGACGCGCTATTATTGAACTATCTGGAAAAGTAAAATGCATGGTATTTATTGATAAAAATGACAAGTACTCAGAAGGCTAGCTCTGAAACGATTAAGTATCCTAGAGATAAAAGTGCAAAACTTAAAAAAAAATTAATATTTCATTTTGGAAGAGAAATCAAGTGCAGATAATACTATGCATAAATTATTTCGAAAATAATGAAAAACTTAATATCCTGCACAAAAATTTGTCTCAGTTGGGACCTCAAAATAAAAAAGACATTTAAATTATACAATATCGTGGTAACTATACTTAAGTTACTCTCGATATTTAAGTTTGTGCGATGAAAATCCGATTTTGGCTGCAAGAATATGTGAGCGCGCCTATTAGGAGAGAGTTATTACTTTCTCAAAGCCATCGAGCGAAGCCTTAGAAAAATGATGCTGTTATAGGCATGCAAGTCTAAGTGCGACTAACGTCTCCAAAAAGTTTTCGGTGCGCCGAAATCACTCTCAGTCGTACACGTATAGAGGAGGTAGCGACAGGTAATAAATTTTATCGTGACGAAACGTGAGGAATGGAAAATTCAATCCACCAAGCTGGAAGAAATGTCTAATGCAGGTGTAGCACGGCTTTCTTAATATCGTTAAAATGGTCTGAGAGAGAATTTATTACGGATTCCTTCAAGAAGTTATTCTAACTGATGAAATATGTTCTCCGCGATTAGGATGAGACAAGAAACGAGTACCTCACCTCAAGGGACACTCAAACAGAATATACGCCAGAAATATGTTCGAGACACTCAAAAAGGAATAACCGGTTCCTTGAGAGACGGCAAAAATCCTCACATGTACGAGCACCTAATGCGCTTTTTATCGTTTGACCGCTTGGTCTTGCGGAAGTCTTTTTCGCGGCAATTCGCTTACTCCCAGAGGCTGAATTCTGATGAGAAATGCCACTGAACTACAAAATTAGCGATTTGAGAGTCGTGTTTTCTCCAGTATTAATGCGTACATTACATTGGTCTTACACCACAAGTAGGAAATATATGCTTAAAAGTAATGATAGTGTGAATGAATTAACGCGTTCATTATTTTATAACCTTAACGTTTTCAACACGGTAACTTTTATGAACAGCAATTGCAAATAAATGAAGGTAAGCTGAGAGAATTATAACACTTCTAGTGGCAGATATTCCGCTGGACTTAAATGATTTTATTACATGGTTTGAGAATTAAAGCTCATGAGTAGTTTTGCAGTTTCTTCCTTCGAGAGGAGTCCTCTGACTGAACAGTTTGCAGTGACTCGTATTAATTACAATACTCACAAATATCTTGCAAAGCGAACGTCAGCCTTTGGTCATCGCCAATTCAATGGCAAAATTGAGTTTGAACGTTTTTGAGGAAAGATTTTAACATTCGATTAATTGAGATAGAATGCCACCAAATTAGGATTTTAAAATATTCATAATTTAATGCTCACAAAAGAATTTATATTTATTTTTCGTGAAAAAGCGGCATGAACTTCGCCATCAAGAGTTCACCATTCTTATCATAATGTACCTCTACTAATAGCCCACTAGGTTATAGAAATATATGCATACGATCACGGATTCAAGCATGGGGATAAGTAGATACTCCTCCACGCTGGGGTATTACCACGGCTATTGAACCTCGCTAACTTTAGGAACGAGATTATAACACGAGAACCTTTTGCTGTATGCTTATCACCAGCTCCGAGGGCAACCATGCATGTATGTCTGCTTTACCCATTCGCTCTTCACTTTCCTATTTACATTCTCTTGGAAAACACACTTGAATCTCTTTTCTTCCTGTGATCTCCCTCGGATCCTTACTCGCTGAATTCTTTATGCGTAACACTAATTTATGCAACGGACGACCCACGGCCTTGCGGTTTTCCACGCTGGCTCCAAGAGGATGAGACGTTTGTGTTGTGTGTGTGTGCATACATATACATATATATATATATATATATATATATATATATATACATTATATAGACACATATTTACCACTCCCGCCTTTTCCTGTTTTTTCTCGAAGGAGGAGAAGAGAAAGAGGCCGCGAAGAATTGGATGGAAGAAGGGTGTATCTGGGGATGGGAACGAGTGCCCGGAAGGAGGCGGCGGGAGCTGGCGGGCGAAGCGAACTGGGAAAGAGAGAGAGGGAAGGAAAGAAAGAGAATTTCGGGCGGAGGGATGGAAGCGGAACGGTGCGCGAGGGGGGGAGGGAGGGAGGGAGAGAGAGAGAGAGGAAGAATGGCCCGGGGCGTGATATCGGAAGGGGCGGGGCCTGCGATGTTTACCCATTGTTCGCCCGACACCTTCCAACCAGCGCTGAGAGTCCCAGCATCCCCCACGCAGGCCTTCCACCTCACCCCTTCTCGCCTATATCGCACCACCCCTCAAGCCTACACCCCCTCCCTCACGAGAAACCCACCCGCCCCTGTTCCTACTCCCTTCCGAACATTTCCCTCATCCTCCCGACCCATAACCGACTCCTCCCCTCGCCGCCCCTGCCTCCACTGCCCAAATCCTCCCCCTTTCCCCCTCCTCCTCGCGTCCCTTCCCGCCAACAATGAAGGTGTCTTTAGTGGCCTCGCTCGCTCTTTCTCTCCCTTGACACATGTGTAACCGAGAAGGGCGATTCACTCGCTTCCCCGCTAACCTCTGCCCTCTTCCCCTTCGCAGAACCGACCAAAATGTCGCGCGTCCCCCTCTCCCAATGCGCACACACGGGAAGAAAGAGTGGTGGTTAGGAACTGTGGGAGGGGGGAAGAGAGAGGTGAGGTTTAGGGAGGGCTCTACGCCGGTTGCGCCTTTCTCGGAGGGCACGGGGGCGGATGATTTTTCGACCCCGATCTCCCACAGAAGACAAGACTGCATTAGTTCCGAACCGACGCGGCGTGTAGACCGGGAGGAGGAGGAGGGAGAGCGTGGGCGGCAGAGGAACGGAGGATTCGAGCACCATCCCACGAGCCCAAAGCCGTTCGGGACGCGCGCCACACCCACCGTCCCTTCCTCCAACCGCCAGGGACATACTAGTACTACTATTATGAGATAGTCGGGAGGAAATCCTTTCCCCTCCTCCTCCCCCACGACAAGGGCGTAATGCGGCTGGTGGATGCGCTAAGAAAGGACAGCCTTCCGCTGCGGAGTTTACCTAGGAAAACGTAGTAAATAGAGTGACAGACCGAGGTGCTGAAAAGGAGACTTTAAATGCTTGTGTGGCGAAGGAAACGATGGGATTCCCGGACGCTTCACGCCCCCGGAATGAAAACCCTGGTTAAACAAGGACGCAGACCCGGAGGCGGTCGCATTGCCGCAATAGGTTCACTCCCTGCTCTGTCTAAGAGACGGCTCCGGCTAGGCGATCAATTCAGTCCCAATCCAACTCGCTGGACCCATTCTGCCCGCGAGGTTGCTCGGAATAATCCGGCGTTTTTTTTAAGTTTCGAACACTTAAAAACGCTGTTTACTACAGTAATGAGCTAGCGTTTCCCACCATTGTAAACGCGTTTGCTCTCGGTTCTCGGTCGGGATGCAGTTGGTCGAGGGAGATGTAAGCCCGAGAGCGACCAAAAGGAGGAGGAACGCATGACTGAATACGGATTAGAAACCATAGTCTTTCATGCGGCGGAAGCGAAACTTAAATGCAGCGACTGCAGTCGTCTCTTCCATCGAATTATGCAGCATGACTGCGTGCTTAAACCCTTATCTCGCAAACAAAAAGTAATGCTTCACGTGTGCATGGAAAAAACTGCCGCTTCTTTCCATTAAAAAGAGATGCGATGAGGACTCATACTATTGCGGTTAGGTTAGTAGAAGTAATTCGAGGTCTGCTTCGTGTATGCCTCAAGCATTCTTCAGTTTTAATTGCTAAGACTCGTGACCGTGTCTTCAATGTGAACGTGGCAGTGTGAAGAAAGACCTTCCTTGCTAACCAAAATCGGTTGCAGGGGAGAGATAAAGATACTGTTAAAGGAGATTGGAACGCTCTGTATGAATGATGATAATCATAATCTCTAAATTGGATCAATCAAAAATAATTATGTTAGAACATTAACCTTACGATCGAAGAATTAAAAGGTTCAATTTTGCATTTGAAACAGGAATTTTCGGTTAACATTAAACACCTATTTTGATGTCGTGAGATTTATTATCTTTGAGATTTTTGTCTTTACTTATCAATTTGGTAATTTCTTCGAAAAGGTGCTTATTTTTTTCAAAACTGACTTATTTTATTCCTGATGTATAAATTCCCCGAACTCGAGAACTTGATTGTAAGCAGCTGTAGATTAGTAAAATACGTGCCCCATACGTACTTGTCACAATATGAGGTATAGATTAATCTCGGGTGGATTATGTTATACATGTGTTAGCGTTCAAGCCGCATATCACTCATGAAATAATTTTGTGCTTCAAATTCCGAACTCTAAACTTCAGTCTTTTAGCTGTCGCCTTTTAAAGTACGGGCGAAATATTAGTACTCATGTTGGTAGTACCTTTCAAACGGGGTGACAGTACTGTTCGCATTTAAAAAAAGATAAAAAAACATTACCATACAACAAGGATTTTTGCATCGGATATTATTCCAGAGCGGTAACAAAACTATTACACCTTCATTTTCCCAAATGATGTAGAAAAATTTGAAGTAGATCATTTTTCCTGTACAGGATGTCAGAGAATAAATCTCAAGTATTACTAACAAATCAGAATTAGATGGTTCCGCTGGAAATATACTTAATTCTGAGGAAATTATCCCCAGGACTATTTTACAGATAATGTAGCAATTATAGCACACATTACTTAAGCACATAAATCTTAAGGTTCTTCCAAGACATTTTGTTGTCAGTTGTATACAGTATATGTAGATATATGTATATGCAGATCCTCTTCTTCAACTTTACCCTCAAAGCTACTACCAGATTTAAAATATTTGGAATTTAGAAGCTGGCCATGGAGTTGTGTCATCAAATGTGGATATTGCAACATATATCGTACGGTACGCGTCTGTATTAGAGGATATTATAGGATATTGGACCTCAGAATGAGAATTATGCAGAGATTACCGAGATATACCTTTCCAATGCAATTTTTTTCACTTTCTCTTTTGGCGTCGAACATTAAATATTCCTCAAATTCACATTCCACCTCCGCAGTTCCACCTTGGAATATAATTTAATGAAAATAAATTAATTAACAAATTATTATTATTATTATAATTAAACGACAAATTAAAAAGTTATTCGCTGAATAGTTGAGATAGCATAAGACGATTTTTTATCATGGAAACATTTGAATTTTTGCGATCAATATTATGGAAATTAAAATCATAAATATCAACTCATGGTCGGTTTAATGAGTGAGAATGTACAAGAACCTCCGGCGTGTGAAGTTCACATTGCAGAGGGGTCAATTCTTTCGCCTGTGCTGCTTGTGGTTTGCGATAAAACCCTATTATTAACTTACACGTAAAACCAAATATTAGGTTTAAAGGAGGATGTCGAGAGCCACCTGGATTTGAATCCGTGAGGAGGTGAACTCTCTACACACTACACACTAATAAAGAATCCGTGGGCACGGTTGTCTAATTAGGTAGACTATCACGCACATTTTATTGGAATATTCGGGCGATTTTAGATATATTTTGGGTAACCAGAGTGAAAAGGTATGGAAGGCACTGAAATGACTTTTAGTTGGGTGTGTACAGAGACTTCATGAATGCTGACATCAAAACATGCAATTACATAGAGAATGTTACGCGGGACTTTACTTTTCCTACTTTCCATATGCATTCAATTTTCTCGCCAACGCAATGATCTCGCGCATGCGCCATCTGCCTCGTGACCACCTTGATTCCTCATATTCCCTGCAAGTGGACGTAATTCACGGGTGAGATATCCTCCTCGTTTTATTTTTTCCCTATCCATCCAATCCCTCCGTCAACGTCAGAGTTTTCATCCTACACCAAACCCTTCACTGGATCTTATTAAAAATAAAACAGGACAGCCTCCCCTGCCGTAAAATATATACATAAGACTCGGCACGAAAGAATGATCGCATTCTCGGCAAGACCTGTTAAAAAAAAGGCGATGTATCCAATCCCCCACAGTTCATTTATCTCTCTTCCTCTTGCTCTTCATATCTGCCCCTGTCCACCCTTTGTCTCCAACCTCCCCCCCCCCCTCAGTCACACCGCTCCACCCCAGCGGCTAATATGACGAGAAAATCCCCAGCGGCCGCCGCCACAGGAACGCTTTATTGACTTGAATTTGTTACGTGCGAATCTCCAGGACTTGTCGAGGGCCCTCGTTCTCTTCGAACGCGGGTGGCGGGAGGGTAGGGGCGGCGGCAGGAGACCCGCTCCTCGCGGCGGCGGGATGAAACACCACGGTCAAATATAATTTAATAGCATTTTTCTTTAATAGATTGAGTCAGCTGTGAACGCCGCGCTTAAGCCCCCGGGGGCGACGTTATTGCTCCCCCGGCCTCTCATTTCCTACCCCCCACCCCTTCCGTATGTTCCGATTCTCTCCCTACCCCGGCTTTAGGGAACGGTGGAGGGGGAAAGGGTATATCTCCCCTCCCCCAACACGTTGATGGTGTGTGTGTGTGTGTGTGAGAGAGAGAGAGAGGAGGGAGGCGAGGGAATATGTTTAGAGGGGCGTGAGAAGGGGTGTCGGCGAGTCTCAAAAGTGCAAAAGAGCCGAGGGGTAGAACGGGGAGGAGATCCGGAATACCGCGCGGGTGAATTGTTCGGGGCACTCCTGAATCTCGAGCGTTGGGTGGTTGCGCGAGTTGGAAGTAGTGCACCCTCCTCCAAGACCTTTTTGTTAGGTCGATGGGCGTTAAAAGTTTCGTGGGGCGGCCATGTTGGAAGGTGGGCGATTGCAGGGTTGGAAGGGGGGTGGGAGAGAGAGAGAGGGGAAGAGGTGTCGGGGGAGAAGCGACGGATGGACCGACGGGATCGCCTTTGAAGTCGGAGCGGCGCACGGGGTCCGGCAGTTCGGCGGTGGCCTGGCCGCAGATGTGAACGGGGAATACGCGCGGAACCATCTGCACGGATGGGGGGCAAAGAAACAAAACGTTTCCATGAAAAGATTCACTGAAACACGGTCAACGTATCGGAAATATCATCTGGTTCCAGCTATCTGATCTTATCATCGAATTCGTTTAGACGATAGACGTGTTTCAATACATATTATCTTGAAACTACCATGGAATTCAATCAGAATTTCCACCTAGTCCTTCATTAAGTCCCACTCAGCATACAGTCACAAGGGTGGGGGATTAGCAAAGTATGTTAGATAACCAATCCTTAATAATATGCTCCTGTTGTTAGTTTCAATAGAGTTCCAACATGATGTTATCATCGCCTGCAATATAATAGGTAATTTGGGATGAACATCGATATGTGTTCGTTATATAAATGCCATTTTGGAAACCTGTTCCTCTATGATTACTCAGGGTATTAAATCTTATTTTCTATGATGATCCATAACCGTGCGAGAGTAAATGGACTATATTAATCTGTCGGTAACCGTGTATATTTCTCTTATTTATTCATATGATCTGTTCTACCGATAAACTACGGGTTCTTAATAATACATTCGATGTCACAAATAAAGTTAAATGTTTTTTTACCTGCCTAATAGAATTAATTACGCCTGCTCTCTTCGTGCTTAGAGGGAGCCCCATTTTAATTTTCCCCCACCGATAACCAGTTTTGGCAACATCAACATAACCTTTTACCACGGATAAACAAGCGTGAGTTTTGGTTGAATATTTAAATCTTCTAATTCAAATTGTTCGTTCAAAATAATATTTGATGAATTAGATGTAGCAAAATAATAAAATTAAATCTTATTGCTCATGATATAATAGTCACATTTAACATATCTTTGTTAACATTAACAAAATTTAAAATGAAATAGGCTATAAAATAGAGATGTGGCAACTGCCAATATGTCTCGTCTAATTTATCGGCTACTGACACAGAACACCCAGAGTTCAACCTTGGAATAAGTTGGATTTTCATTAGAATTCCCTTTCAAATTTTTGTGAGATTTCAATATAACCATCCCTCTAGTTTTCGAGGTATATGGAGAAAGTGCGTGCATATAACTCAGTTTGCCAAATGTTGGTAGTAAATTCGCAAGTATTATTGCCAATACCGTGTTATATAAATCAGTAACAGATGAATAATCAGTTAGTATATGGAAATGAAGGACGTTAAGAATCGCTCAAAAGAAAAGTTAGGAATCACAAAATAAAACTGTTTAGTAGAAAACTGACAAGTTAGTCCTCACTGAGGACACCTTAATTCCTACCTGATTTACCAAACTCCAGAACTATTGTTTATTTATAAAATAGATTTACAACAACGGCTATGTTATTTCCTCCATGTCGCTTATTATGTGAATGGCAGAAGTTTCTAATAACTCGGTGACACTGACCCTATTAATATAGTGACCAACGTGCTCGCCGCCCACGAGGGTGGTTCCATAAGTACCCGGCCTGGCCTAGAGATAGCGATAGTTGTTTAAAAAATATCACTGTATTAGAAAGTACGCAATATATAAAGCATATGTTTCAAATTTGAAGACGCCTTGTTGTTTAGTATTCGTTTGGCAGCCATAAATAGTGGATGTTTTCAGTGAATTTGTGAAAATAGAGCAAATTGGTCATGGCAATGTGATACAATACTTTTATTTGAAAGGCCTCAGCCCAATCAATGTAAAAGCTGAACTGGATTCTACTCTTGGTGAGTTTACCCCTTCGTTTACAACAGTAAAATAATGGGTAGCCGAGTTTAAACGAGGCCGTACGAGCCGTCAAGACGAGCATCGCATTGGTCGACCAGATGAGGTGACGACTCCATAAACGGTAAAGAAAATCCACAAAGTGATACTGAATGATCGTCGACTGAAAGTGCACGAGCTAGTAGGCATAGTAGGCATTTCAAAAAGTGCGACACATCGCATCGTTCGTAACACAAAGGTTTCGGTTTGAACCCTGGCCTGATGTAGCATTGTGATAAAAATTATAGCGATTTGTGAACATTCTTGGCGCGATAATGCTGAATGATAATAGCACATAAAGACGCAGTACTACTATTCCTAGGTATTGCAAATCACCTAAGAGATTGGATACCTCCTCCAAATACTTTCTATCATTCGGCTCGATATTTTATACCAGAAATATATTGTAAAACATGATTTTGAGCCAAAAGCGCACAATATCACGGAAGACACAGCAATGTCATTTTTCAGAGTGGTAATTATTCAGCCATTAAAAGGATAGGAAGAAACCTGCCAAAGGGAGATAACTATTAGAATGTTAGCGTTCCTTCTTATGCTTCTGTTGAAAATGATGCGAAGAAAAACTGAATCCTTGAATGTGTGCACGCCTGTCTCTCCAATTTGTTCACTACTTCCTTAACTGCGATGTAATTCTGGGATCAGATTGCCTCCTTAACTTAACATAACAAATCGTGGGATTACATCTTTGTAATAAATCTAATCTATCACTGAGTGAGAAGCGCATATATTAAATTCTGCAGAAATATTTAACTCTTATTAATTCTTTGATTGTACCAACACATGGGAAGGAAGAGGATTTCTCCAATCAGGTATATGTCTTTGAGTGGCACACTATAATAATTTTTGCCTTACGGAAATATAATTAGCAGTAATCTATCATCTTGGGTTTGGTTTTTGATAGACTGTTGTACTACGCACTACTTATTAATTTTAAAAAGAGACGTTTCAGGCGTGGTATGGTGGAATATCATGATTAATAAAAATTGGCAATTTTCCACAAAATAAAATTTTTTATTAATACGACCGGTTTCGGTCGTATTAATAAAATTCAGAATTCAAAATGTCAGAACCAGAATGTCTGGTCACCAGAAGATGATGTAGTTACATCGAAACCGGTCGTATTAAAAATTTTATTTTGTGCAAAATTGCCAATTTTAATTAATAACTATACTAATAAGCCCTAACTAGCATTGCACAAATATCCTAAAACCTTGTGTTGAAATAACTCGTTATTTAGCTCCGAATACATTCCATTTCCCTTGATGCGATCATCCAAAATTCTCATTGTTTTCCTCTAACCTTCTCGTTTTCCTACTATTTTGTACAACCATAATTACCGCTTTCATCATTCCATCTCCTATCAGGATCTCCTGCAGTCAAATGTCCTGCCTTCTTGGAATTTCTCCCAACAGTCCTCCCTTTTCTCCTAACATGCCTAGGATTTCATCGTTTGTTTACCTTTCCGTTCATTTAATTTCTCCATTCTTCTCCTCATCCAAATCACGAAATCCTCCTCAGCCTACGCTTATCTTCTTGCTCCAACGACCGAGTCTTCGATCAATGCAAAACTTGGGAGCATAAAAATAATTATACCGTGACTTATTACCGTGGGTTTATCAATCGTCACTCGGGTAGGAAAATGTGCGAAAAAAATTCCCATGTTCTTCAGGGGACTCTGGTGGGAAGGGAAATTTCCGTTAATTCTTCAATCTCCTTATACGTGTCACGGAGTTGAGCCTTGATTCTTTTCAGCCTTTACACTTAGTAAAAACGCCCATTATCATTGATAAATGACTTTCCTGCTTTGTTCTCTCCAAGGAATGCATTGGACGAAGGGATTATTAATATTCGAGCACCAAAATGGAGCAATATCACTCCCGGGTCTCTTGACAACAATGAGTAATTAGCTTCTAGGGTGGAAGGGAGCAAAATCACGCGTGTTGGGGCATTGCCCTCCGCAGCGGACACGCGTCACTTCCAGAAAGAGATTTAGCCTTCAGGCAACAGACCAGCCACTTCCTTTTAGAGGGCTCGGAAATTGTCTAAGCCATTATAGTAGGGTTATGTACTTCAAAATTATTATTGTCGTTAAGTCAAACATTTCCCACAGAAATAAAATATTTTTGAAAATGCTCCAGTTCTGGTAAAAGTAAAGTTTTCTCATTTTTAAGCTTTGTACTGCAGAAGTCGCAGCTCGCCTAATGAAGCACATTTTAGAAAGCGCCAAATTTCCTATGTTTAAGATAAAAATAAACCGTTTGAGACTCAAATTAACATAGATGGATGATTGGGGTGCCATTCGCATTCCATATTGAAACAATGTTTGCATTTCATTGCAAACGTAGCGCGTTTTTTGACATATATGATTTAAATTGTTGCTTTTCTCGTTGAAAATGACACAAAAGTTGTTTTCATTGATTAATATCACTGTGAATATCTCATGGATGAACTAGAAAAATTAGAGAATTTATTGAAAATTTTATCATAATCAGGCAAAAGTTGATTTCAGGTATAAATAACATACCGTCATCCTGCAGAATGATATGAGGCATCCTGCTGATTGGACTTTCAGCACTAATTCGCGTTATCCTTTAAAAATCTAACGGTATGAAAACACCACGAATAGCTTTCAGAATAAAAACTCTCATAATCATTAATTAAATTTAGCCGTTTAATAATCTATCACCGCCAAGAAAAAGAATTTCTGAACAGTTTCACAAAGAAATACGTACGTATTGAAATAATTTGACACAACGCTTTTAACATTAGACTTGACTTCTCTCAAACCGTCTTCGGGCAGTTTTTCCTCGAGCATAATTAATTTAATGCGAGAGAAAATCGAGGTAATTACAATGTAATATTAACCGCAACGCGTTGAGCTGACCGGCAACAAACAATAGCGATTTCGAATTCCACTCCGACTGTGACTGTCTTAGGATTTTACCTAGTTGTATGAATAGGGCGATAAACTTTAAAACGCTACTGCATCCGAAAACGAATTTAACACTACGTTCAACTATCTTTCGATAAGCGCAAAAACGAATCCCTGATTGGATGTAATAAATTCATTAATGAAGCCTGAAGCACGCTCTTCTAGCGAATTCAGTTCAATATCTCCCACGACAATGTAGTCGAGAAGTGGCTCGTCGCAATGTATACTCGTAACGATAGAAAAATAGTCATCATTGAAACACCTTCAGCATTTCGTAAAGCCATGGGCCCATTAGAGTCTGCGAACCTTGCCCATTGTTCTTCTACCGACCTTCGCACCCCCATTCTCATCTTATCGCCCCGTTCCTCACCAAAGAACGCTCACTCGGCCCTGCTCACCGCCGTCGACGACTCCTCCTGGCCCTTCTCCTCAACCCCCTCATACGGGTCCGTATTCGGAGGGCTCTAACCCCCTACTCCCCCTCCTTCTCCCGCCTTTCTCCTCCTCCCCCCTGTCACTCCCCTTCTAATATCACATCTCGTGAGAAAATGAACGACAGGCAACAGTAAGATTTATAGTTCTGGGCTCTTTATTGGATTACCCGGGCGAAAGAGATCTTCCGGGACACCCCCACCCACCTTCAGCGCCCCTCTCCACCCCTCCTTCCCCCACCCCCGCCGGGCCACTCCCACGCACGAAAGGGGGGACGTTGGGTGGGGGAGGGGAGGAGAAAAACCCCATCGCCCGTGCCCTCCGACCCCTGCGTCCCGTGAACCCTAAACCGCCACACACCATCGCTGAACCCACCCCATTCTGCAGTAGACCTCTCTCTTTCTCTCTGCGATCCCTTTCAACAAATTAAACTCCCCCCCCCCCCGACACCACTCCTTTCCATCACTTCGTCCAACCCCTCACCCAATCACCACCGGGCCATTTCGGATGTGGCCGCTGATAACCAGGGATGTTCCCACGTCCTTTAAACCCGACATCATAATCATCATCACGGTGATCGCCTCGCCCTGTGGATTCCTCTTCGAGCGGGCCCCGTTGACGTGCGGGCACTTCGTACTCGGCCCGGGCCTCGGCGAGCCCTGACTGCATTAGCTCATAGGGCTTACGTGAGAAGATCACGTTTGTTTGACCCAAATGTGAAGATGTCCTATAATCGCACCTACGTACTAATACAGCGAATTCCTCGACATAAGGGTAAAATAATACGCGAGAGAAAATTAATACTGTGCGTTTACATCAGTGTAAATTTCTCCAAAAATGTTCATTGACTGCCCGTGGGGGCAAATATAAACTGTCCCGGTGAGGGAAGTCTTACCTTTACCGGTCATTGTACGGTCATCGGTATTGACGAAATTTCAATTATTCCGCAAACACTATGCTTTCTCTGTTTAAGAAGATGTCACTATACGTATACATACGCTTCTTGAGGTAGAGACCCAGGAGCAGTAGTTAACTGGCGTCATCATGAGTTCTTGTTTATGATCACAAAGCGACTGACACCGAACGGGGTAGGTTGGAGTGCTGTCCTAATCTCATTATTAAAAAACCTATGACGGAGACACGTAAAACATTGTGACCATCCGGGACTGTGCGAGGGGAAAACGATTTTAAACTCTACCTGTCTTGTAGTCTTATTTACCTCCATACAATATTCAATAATCTCGCATATTCAGGTGATTGGAACTGCCGATAAATGTCTATGTTATGAAGGAATGAGCAAACACTGTGTCAAAGCCCATCGAAACGAAATTGCTACGTCCTTCCATGCGCGCAAAAAATGGATGGTAACTTGCGTAACATAATTTTTATGTCAAAAAGATCCTTAAGTTTGGTGTTATCAAGAAAAAATCAAAACCACATCGCTCATTACTACAGTATGATCGTTGGTGTCCTTCGTATGAGTATGCTTTCAATAAGATTTTGATGTGGTCAATTTAATTCTTTCACTTTGAATATATGGACGGAACTGTTCTAAAATTGCACATTTTGCTGTTCCATGCCGAACCCCTACCTTAGTAATGCGCTGCTGTCGACAGCGGAGCCTAGGGACTTCCAAAGTTGAGAGTAAATCATCATCCAGACGACCAGTTACGAAGTTGATTACGGAAAGAGGAACGAGGCTTTTTGAGAAACTAGAAATAAGGAACGAAAAATAAATCTTCGTTAGAAAAGATGAACTGACATGCAAGAAAATGTAATGTTTGATAAACTATCCCCAAAAACTTGAGGTTACTGAAATAAGAAGTGCGTGAGTTTTCGGATAAGTTAATCACTGTAAACTGAGCACCGTAACTTTTACTTTAAGCTTGAATCAATGTCATGAATTGGTCACTATCCCGAAGGATACTTCGTAGGAGACGAAAACAAAGAAAACCAAATTTAATAGAAAAATCAAGTTTTTATTATTAATTTAAAAAATTCAAGTTTCTTTGAAACTTCGCAATGTTTACTGATATTAAACTTTTTTTTTTACAGAATCAGTAAATGAAGTTTATATATAGCATGTTTTTCAAACCTGTTTAACTATTTCCTATCGCATTATTTTTCGATTTTTTCACCTGTAGGAGTATTTCCTGGAGTTGAATACAATTTAATTGGAAAATATTATGCTTTAGTGATCTAATTCCTTGCATTCCCGCATTAAATGCATTCGAATTTGCGAGAAACGCAACCTAACTATTTCAACAAATATTCGGCCGCAATACTGAGAAATTTGATCTTGATAATAAAGACTGCAAATTACTCCCCAATATATTTCAGCACGAACCCCTGCCGCTTAATGTCTGAGCTAGTTGCCGATTTCCTATGACATCTCAGCACAGATTTGATGTCTCTTCTTGATGAGGTTCGGTCATGGTATTAAATATTGAACTACGACGTTCACAAACCCTTTAAGATTAGAAGCAAGAGTAATAATGTTCCAGAGCAACAACAATATGTTCCCAGAGAGACTGCTCAATGGCAGAATGTGTGCGATGAAACTGGATTACATAAATCTCTCCCCGGAATGTTTTTATAAACCTTTCCGGAAGGGGTCCGAATCTGCAAGGGATGAGTTTCAAGTCTTAGAGAAGTCGTAACCAACGATGTAGTGCAAACACAGGAATGGTAACGAGTATGGGTGTCCACCGCGGGGGAGATTGAAGCGAGGGTTTCTCGGGGCACGTCAACGAAACCCTTGTTTCCTTCATCCCCTCTCCCGCGCAGTCACCCTCCCCCGAACGGGAGTTGCTCCACTTCCCGCAGCGGGAGATCCCCTAATATGAAGCGGGGACCCCGCTTCTAACGGCACCCCCGGTTGCCGTATGCATGGAAAATTCTTCGGACGCGAACGACTTTTATTGCCGGGCGGTGCACGTGACCCTCGCGGCAATAGGTGCCAGGGATAAGTGATTGATTCGAAACCGACAATGACTCGGTGGGAGGCGGACGTGAATTAAAGTGGGCGGACATTTACATTTGATCCTGAGGGGAGGGAAAGAAAATCGGGTTCCCAGCAGACGAAGAGTCATGCACGAAATGAAGCGGGGACTGTTTAGAAGACAACAAAACGCCTATTAAAAGAAAAATATTATTTGGAAAAGTTTGTATATATTGTATCTGATACATGTGCAATGTTAATTCCCTATTTTTATCATTTGAAATGGGTTTTGTCATTTTGTCATTGTCATTTTTGTCATTGGAAATGTCTCACTGAGAATAGTTTCCGTCAGCAAAACCTCAACCGTGTAATGATACGGGAAGCTAAAAAATCTCAAAAAAATGACAGATGTTACGGAGTTGTTAGCCATATTTGATCGAGTCATTTTACGCACCATTAGATAGGTGATTTGAAAGTTTACCCTTCCCCGTCCCAAATTTTCCTTGGACACTTCAGGGTTAGTAAGAGATTTCAGGGGGTGAGGATGCATTGCACGTCCATTACCCAATAGGATGAGCTGTAGGACTGCGTGCGCAATGTCTGGTGGTAACTTGGACACGTTCAATTGCTCTTTGCCTGTTTCCAAATCAACGAAAAGGCACGCAAAATTTCACCGAGGCCGATTTCTAGGGATGAACCATAAACAAGATATTTCAGAACTGTTTGAAATATTATTTCCACTACTTCCCGATATCCTTGATGAACTGAAACGCACAGATAACTTCTAATGTTTCACATTTCCTTGTCCAAGTAAGATGGACATGTCTTAACATTCATAAATAAAAGTGGGTTAAAAATTTTCAAGGTAAACTTTAATAATAATTTTGCGGTTATACTGTCGGTGAAGGTAGTGCTATATATATTCTGAAGTCTCTGGTTAATTTATCATCATTTATATGATCCTAGAGGTGCCAAAAACCATTCTTTTCAGTATAATTGCCATTAGCGAAAAGACCTTGAAATCATTCTTGTTAAATAACGAGAGCATTATCAGACTAACGGAGCAGTATAAAGTAGAATTCACCTTTGCGTTCTCTGGTCGCAAAATTCTTTCGTATGGAAAATTACGCAACTAGAAGCTACAATACTAATGTAATTGACGACACTAACGACCAATGACTTTAACTGCCGAAAGTACTATGTGACTATCAAGAGTATGCATGCTAATTCGTCAACAAAAGTAACCTTTTATGTGAAAATACCAACGATCTCTTTTCTTCTTCATTCCAGCTTCAATTGCCGGTGGCCACCTATCCTCTCCAATCGCTCCGCCGGCCCAGCAACTGAGCCCGGACAGCACTTCCCCGACGGGCAGCGGAGGCCTCTGCCCTCCAGACCCCATCTCCTCCTCTCCAAATGGAGGTCCCCCTTCCCGTTTACCCCCGTTCCACAGTTCCTACTCACCATCGACCCTCCCTGACCCCTCCACACCCTCGCCACACTCCCCGGGGGCCCTCGGACCTGGCCTCTGCCACCACCACGCGCAGGGAGGGCACCACGCCTCCTCTATCAGACACGCCGCCCCCGCCGACTCCACGGGCAACGTCGGACGGAGGACCGCGCCGGACTACGCGTCCTCTTCCGCGGCGGCCGACGCCCTCGCCGCGGCGGCCGCCGCCGCCGGAAACTTTGACGACGATTGCGACGAAGACATAGCGGACGTCGAACAGGATGGTGTGGATGAGGAGGAGGTGGTGGACGAGGAAGGCGAAGAGGAGGTCGAAGGTGGGAGTGGCAGGGCTGGAGAGGCGGGCTGCGAGGGGCAGGGGTCCGGCGGCGGAAGCTCGGGTCCCCCCGGGGCGACGCAGAAGAAGCGCAAGCGGCGGGTCCTCTTCTCCAAGGCCCAGACGTACGAGTTGGAGCGGAGGTTCCGGCAGCAGCGCTACCTTTCGGCCCCGGAGCGGGAGCACCTCGCCAGCATCATCCGGCTGACCCCCACGCAGGTCAAAATATGGTTCCAGAACCACCGCTACAAGACCAAGAGGGCTCAGCAGGAGAAGGGCATGCCGGGGCACCCGCACCACCACCACCACCATCACCACCATCACCACCCGCATCATCACCATCCGTACCCAGTCGAGGGGCACCACCCGTCCGCTTTGCCCTCGCCACGGAGGGTGGCCGTCCCCGTCCTGGTGCGCGACGGCAAACCCTGCCCACCTGGGAACCTCGCCAAGGGACCCTCGCACCATCACCAGCACGGCGCCTCTCCGTTGGGGCCGCCCTCGGGAGCGGGCCCTGCGTCCTCCGGTTCCGGGCCGGCCTCGCCCATCTCCTCCGAGGGCCCCCCGCCGCCGGGGCCTCCTATCCCTTCAGCGTCGACACCCCCGTCCCTCCGCTCCCACGCATCTGCTCCCAACGGCCTGCTCAACATGGAGCTTAGCGCGATGCAGGTGCCGCCGGGGATGTCCGCGGCCATGGGCATCTCCCCGCCCTGTCCCCTGTCTTCCTCGGGCGCGGCCATGTCGTACCCACATGCAGCGGCTCTTATGCACCAACCGAGGTGGTGGTAGTCCAGCTCTCGTCACCTCCGCGGTGCCTTAAGGGCCCGTCGGAGAGTGTCTCAGCGGAAGCAAAAAGACGCTATTTGGAGAAATCAAGGGAAAAAATGAGTAGAGACTCTCCGAGTGTTAGAAGTGATCCGCTCATGCTCGTTTGCGTTCGTGCGGGCATGTGTCTGATTATTGTAGGCAATCGGATTTTGCTAGTTAACTATTAAATATTATTATCATAACAAATTAAAACCGTATGTCGATGGCGACGCCTGGGATGCGCTTCCTCAGTCGTCTAGTGAATGCGCGCTCATTGGTTGTGATGATTTTTAGTGTGAGGGCTGAGGGTTGTGTAGATTTGTTCCGCATAAGTGTGGACAGCATGAGGGAAAATGGACGGTATTTCACAGAACTCGACGAAATTTATTGGTGTTTTAACCTTTAGTTCTTCGATGTTTTATTGTGTATCCTCGAGGAAGGACAGGCATTTTAGTGTTCGAAGAAATGTGCTTAGATGTCTCTTTTTCACTTCTTTAGTGATGTCGGAAGCCTAGAAATGTTCATGGTGGGAATTAGGATTGCAAATTGTCGCCATTTTCGTTCTTACCGCATGCGAATATCGGTCCGAATAACCATGCCTGCTCTTTACATGAACCGTGAGTTTCATTTGAGTTTTTACGGATGACATGATTTTGTTAATGGAATGGGATAGATTGTGCTGATTAATCGCAACCGATGTAGAGGGAGGATTTCTCCCATGAATGCAAACAGATCATATATTATTCGCACGACTCCAGGTTATCTTCCATTTATTTAATTGATTATTCAAATTATTGCAATATTAAATGTGCAAAAATAAGCAAATATTTTATGTCACGAGTGTTACCAATTGCGAATCAAATTTTACCATGTAAACGTTTCCTTTTCGTTCAAAGATATCCTTTAATTTTTAAAATTATATTTTTTAACCGAATTAAAGGACTTTATACAGTTCACGAATTATTTATTCTATCTCCCAACAAAAGAGCAGTGAAATGAAAATAAAAAGGTGAGGTTAAAAATTAAATGTAATGTGAGCTATTATTCTTTAGGGAAACCATTTTATAAACTCCTTAAAATGATGAACTTGTCAAGCTCACTACATGATTCAATGAAACCCCGTAACAATTACTTCGTGAGATTATATGCAGGTGAATAAAGGAACATTGTCAATCAAAATTTATGGCATGATATTGTCTATAGTGCAGTGTAACGATTCAGATTGATTACATAACAGTGCGAGAAGATATATTTTAAAAGAAACGTTTGCAGAGAAGTCCGTATTCAAAACTTACAATACGCGGGGAACAAATGTCATTCATGCCAAGTGCGTGTGTTTTTTTTACTGATTCCTTAATCCCCGTGGTTACAATTAAATTTTTCTGTTAGTGTAAATACTATGTCGGGGTTATTTTAGATGGTATGCGATCGAGAAAAATGCGGAGTGAATGGCGAAGTAGCCGTGATTCAACTTCCGCTGTAGTTTTCGGAAATAGTTTCTTTTAAAAACATCGGCATTAAATCTCTTCCAGAACTTCGGGACTCGTTGAAACTGGCACGGTTCTAGATGAAGTAGCAATCTTCGTTAGTACTTTCCTTTTTCTGTATTCTTTTTCTCAATATAAATTCATGTCTTGTTAAGTCTCTCCGTTATAATCCATTTAGTTGAACTACCACAACACTTTCTCAGGCTTTGAATATTATTTTCTACCCCATGTGTAGATGAAACTCATTCCATACCAACGTGCACACCCGAACTTGCCTAATTTATGGATTCGGTGTCGAATTTCCCCTCCTCAAATTCCCCTGGAAGAGTTACTCTATAGATGTATACGCTGAGAAATCACTTAACAAAAAAGAAAAGACAGTGACTGATGAGAATTCTACAAACTTCCTCCCATTCCTGTGGTGATTAGACTTAAATATTTCAAGTGTATATACGAAGGAAGATGTTTGCCTGTTTAATGAGGTGGGATCACGATAGATATCTTTGAATGCCAAAGATATACATATGATATATGATGAAGAAATAATTTATTATCAGTGAAATGTTCTTTCAATCCATTGTGAAAAGAAGTCTATGTTAAAAATAAAGTTAATATGAAAAACAATGCACTTTTTTATTTACTTATTCTTTCAATAAAAAAGTTTCTGGCGTGATTTGGGTGGAAAATCTTCACGTTGACGTTTGAAAATTAAACAACTTGGCTTTTTCACTTAAAATTTTTTATTCCCACGACCTAGGTTTCGATATAATGACCTGATGATGCTATACCATAACGAAACCTAGGTCGTGAGAATAGAAAAATTTTAAGTGGAAAAACCAAGTTGTTTAGTTCTCAAATGTCCTTACTCTTTGGTCGAATGGCAGACTTGGTTTGCTGCCATAATTTATTTGGCTTTCTTCTTTAAATGGTACGCGGTGAACTTTCAATGATAGGTAATTACTAATAATGCTTAAATTACTACAAATCAGCTATTGCCCGATGAAAATTACTTGCTCTAATAATTTAAAGACGTGGTCCACAACATTCCTTAAACTTTTCAGGGAGAGGGATAGTTCATTAGTGCATTTCATTTTTCAGAGTCACGATTATGTTGGCCTGAATTCCCACACTTAAATTATATTGGACCATTGAGGGGATCGGAATAGTGAGGTGGCTAACCTTATCCCTGGTCCTAAAGGCTGCTTCCCACCTTTAGGACCAGGGTTCGAATCTTGAAGGTGGCAGAACTTTTTTGTATCTTCAGTGGTATCCCGATTCCTACTTGAGGTGCTTTGAGGAGAGTACTTTAGGTGAGTACGCCGTCCGTCTGATGGAACGTTAAGCAGTAAAGCCTTTCGTTAAGAGTAAGCTAATGCCGATGCCGGGTCTCTCTCCACCCTTTTTCCATTCCCATCTATTAATGGTGCAAATGATCTTAGCTATCGGCCGCCTCCCCTGAATCTACTACTGCTACTTTGAACAGTAATGGAATATGTGATCAGGTGTGTCCAAGAAATAATTCCTATCAACATATGTAAAACCCTTCTCTTAAATAGACCTACAAATCAGCGTGAAGCAGCAACAACTTAAATGGATTACCGTGGCTCTTTATGCAATCCCTCTTTCGAAGCAGTATAGAAAATGAAACCCACTGTTTGCCTTGACATTCTATTGAGTTCGGCGTCTCTAAGTTACGGATAGAAAATATGTGAAAATCTGTCGGACTTTGAGCGGGAAACATTATCATAAACACCGGCGGTAGACCTCTGCCCAGAATTATCAGCCGTAAATTACATATTAAGACATTTGATATTTAAAATATATTTTGAGAACTTCGCATCAATTACAAAATGATTCAAGCATTCTTAGTGAAGGATGGAAGAAAATCAACGAGCCGAGCAACTGTTATCACTTTATCTGAAATAAATTAATTATTCTGTATTATGCCGAACCATCAATGATGGTTCAT
Source organism: Hetaerina titia (assembly GCA_037158775.1). Taxonomy (NCBI): domain Eukaryota; kingdom Metazoa; phylum Arthropoda; class Insecta; order Odonata; family Calopterygidae; genus Hetaerina; species Hetaerina titia. The sequence goes on from CM073770.1 coordinate 85,474,573, forward strand.
GTGCGTGATGCGATACGTGTGCGTAGTGCGATTTTACCTAGAGGATTTAACTTATTCATGATAGTTCAAAGGAAAATTTTACATTTAAATAATATATAATATATATGTAACACGGAAGTGTTGAATAAAAAACTTAGACAGCAACACACAGCACGAGAACACATAAAAAGAACACTCACAATAATATCTTGATAACTTCGACGGACTCGACCTCAGTCTTCTTTAGAAGATAAGAGATTCTTATCTTCTGAAGAAGACGGAGTTCGAGTCCGTCGAAATTATCAAGATATTATTGTGAGTGTTATATATGTATATATATATATATATATATTATTATTAGGTAATCTACCGGTTAAGGTAGGTTTTTGGATGGACACAACTATCAAATAAACATTTTGTGACTCCCCTCCTTGCAAACTAATCTATATCAGGTCCCTCTTCATCTCCGTGTACTTCTTTCCTCCCTTCATCCCGTCCAACATCCCTATCCTGTTCCTACCCTTACCTCGCTTGCCCAACATTCTCCCCTCTATTACCCTCTTCAACATTCCACTACTGCTCAATACGCCTTTCATCCATTTTTCCTGCCTCCATAGGATTTCTCTCAACAAACCCCTCTCCTCCCCCACCATTTCTAGTACTTCCTCATTTGTTTTCCTTTCATATATATATATATATATATATATATATATATATATATATATATATTAATAGTAAATGCATGAGACGAAGTTTTTACATTTGAATAAATCTACACTAGGATAGGAATAAATATTTTAGATGGAGATTCCACCATTGTTATTAGGCTGTAACTGTCACAACATTTTTGAACCGATACATTTCTTTATTCAAAATGAGTTTATGAGTTTCGCATGGTCCGTGATCCAAGTTACAAATTTAGTCATGTGGGACTTATTCCCACATGACTATTTCCTATGTTAGAACCCGACGATTCTTGAGCGTTCATCCCTGAGAGATGCAAGAGAGCAGTTTTTTAACATTTAGTTCTTGATAGATGTTGACCTCAAATAAATAATATTCGGAAGTTTCAGTGGTCTATATGTAACACATACAATGTGTCATATAAAAGGTCGATTTGTTCGATTCCCAGTCCATTCCCTTTTTCAAGCAAATTACTATTTTTAATCTCATTTCTCCTCCAATTTTTGTAACGTGGTTCCGTTAAGGTTTTGATAATATCGTTTTCGGAAAGCTTAAAATGGAACTGGAGATGGAGACGGAGAAATAGAGTGGAAAATTGGGGTAAGACATCAAGAATCAATCAGGAAAACAGCATGGAATCGCATGAAATGGATGGATTGGATAAGCCTTAAGGCAGTGGGTTTCTGAAGAGCAAGCATGAAAGAAGGGAGACATGAGCGAAGTAACGAGAGAGTGTTACGAAAAATGAATACAGAAGAGGAAAAATGAGTAATAACAGCACAAAGGAATAACTTTGAAACAGGAATAACTGTAAATTGCCAATGACAATAATGCGCTTGAAATTTTTGGAATGAAAAATAAAGAATAGAATCTAGGTGAACTATAGTCTTAGAAAATTACCATATTTCTTTTTGAAAACATATCAACAATTGCAAACTGCATTTTACGGAATTCTTTATGGCTTTATGGAGGAAAAAACGCATTTAATTCCCCAAGATGTATTCGCTAAATTCTATAATGATGACTTCAGCATTAAATGGGTACAATTTACAGCTGTAAATGTAAAATCTTCGGTAAAAATTTTGTACCCGTGTAGTATATCATTCGATTTTAAGAAAAAAAAAGATTTTAAATATTTCGGATGAAGAAATGACTGAATCAATCGGCAATTTAATGAGGAAACCCAAGTATCCCATTTTAATATTCTATGATTGCCCCAATACGACTTTATTCAACAATAATTTAATTTTTTCATTGAAGAACATATTGCTTTTAAAACTGCCTCCACCAAACTATAATACTTGTGATTTAGATGAATTCGAAAAATTTCAATAAATTCTCCTGTTATAAGGGCGCAGCAGATGAACTCTCTGATTTGATGGGTACATTTTAACAAAATCGACCAAGATAACTAAAAAAGGTGTTTTTTTCTGAAAACTAAATCCAATAGCATTCTATTTTCATTAGGATTTAAAAATTATTTCATCCAGGTGATGACCGTGGTGAGCGATGCACATGTTGAGTCATTTAAAAAAGTTTTCGAAAACTCTTCTCAGCATATCTTGAGTTATCCCAGCGATGGCATATGTAATTGCATCCTTAAGAGCTTCCAAGGTCCTTGGTCGACCTTTGTAAACCTCAGCTTTGAGATATCCCCAAACGTTGGCTCAAATCCAGGGAGCGAGAGGGTCATGACATGACATCCCCTCGTAAGGAGATAAGGCGGCCGGGAAATTGTTCTTGCAGGTTTTGACGTGAACGACGGGCGGTATCAGCCGTGGCACCATCCTGTTGAAACCAAAAGGCTTCTGTGTCATATTCCTCACCACACTCTTCCATTTTGTAGAGTAAAAGTTCTGCAGCATCTCACAATAGTTCAAAGAGTTCAGTGTAACAGTTGAACCTCGAAATTTAAACAAAGTAAGGCCCAATAATGCCTATGGAGGACACAGCGCACGAAACTGACTTGGGGCTATGAAGAAGTTTTGGGCAAAGTTCATTAGGGTGGTTAGTCGCCCAGTAACGAAAATTTTTCTTACCTACTGAGCCGGAGAGGTGAAAATACGCTTCATCGCTAGACCACAGTGCCTCCTGCACCACCACCACACCATAATGGTCCTTAGAGAACGTTTCTACGACCTAGCCTCGATGCTTGTCAGACCACTGCATGGCAATTACTAAAAATGGCGTTGTTTTTTCCAGCTAAGGCCACTAACTCACACTCATTACACACTCTCCTCTATTTCACCTGCGCGCTCTTCAGTGATTTTTTAAAACTAGGAAGTCCAATCTGCTCCACCCTGTACACGAACTCAGTATCGGCGTCACAGGAAATAACTGAGTCATTTGCAAAAGACTAACACCAGTATTAAATACGTTTGAGCATTTACAAGCAGTATTTTATGTTGAAACAAAGCCATCATCCATTAAAAATTGAACTTGAGGTCGGAACCAGTGTCCGACCAAATAGTAGGAATAACATATTTCGTAGGTCTGATATTATATTTTCACCCATAATGTCGCGGGATATCCTTTTAAGGCTTGCTTATGCTTGTATGTGTGCGAGGCCTAACTTTATGGATCTCCTTCATGTTGATAAGGAAAACAAATCTATGTTTTTCCTCTGAATTTACATAATTTTAATGTTATTTTTTTATTTATGCCCGACCCATAATGTTTCCAAAAATATTCTTCAAAAAATATCTCTTAAGGATCAAGAGATTTTCGTATTGTACGTCATATCCTGAGAGACCCCATGGGAGCGTGTGATGGAGGGTTAGTACCACGGATTTTAGGTCACGATCCCTTAGCACTATTACTATACTACTAGTAGACTACTTACTACTATACTAGTACATTATAATTGAAGTATGGAAGGCCAATGGCAGGAAATAAAGAATAATATAAACAAAATAGAAAATAAACAAATGGTAAGGTGGCAAAATCTAAAATTCTATTAGACAAGTACTTCAGCGACATAGTATGAGCATCAACGAGTAGAAATCGATAAACCTTGTGTGGGGCCAAGAGGAGCTGACGGTAGACATCCCAATTCCAGGAGTAATAACAGAGGAAGTGGAATCCTTCATATACCTGGGCAACAGTGTAACTTGGGATGGGAGAAATTCGACCGACTTCAAGAAGAAGAATAACTCGAGCAAATAAGGCGCTCATGAATAAGAACCAAGTACAACGTTCAAAGAATCTACCTGTATGGTTGCAAACAAGAAAGCAGTTCTTCTTAAACGTTTGCATCAAGCATGGCACTCCTCGGATCAGATACAGGAAACATTGGAAAAGTGCAGGATAGAACTCTTGGAAACATGATGCTGAGGAAAATTCTGAAAATTAAATTGACGGACAATTTGAGGCACGAGGAAGTGCACAGAAGAGGACTATATGAAAAACTATTACGGAACGGCTATGGAGATTAGAATAGATTGGACGCATCCTGAGGCGCAATGGATAAATTATAAGCATAGTGCAAGAAAAAAATTGAAAGGAAGCCCCCGCGCGGATGACCAAGATAGGTAGAGGATGGTATGTAGATAGGACAAAGAGGACGTGAAACAGAAAAGCTATCGTGGGTGGATGGATTAACACCGAATGGAGGGCTGTGGTAAACTAACCTGAGAATTGAAATATTAATGATGGTGATAATTCGCAATGCAACCGCACGAGCTAACCTAATAAGCAGTTTTAATTTATTTGATAGGGAAATAAAATATGTGGTGGCAATTTCCTCTAATATCAATCGAGTGTTTCATTTTAATCACTTCTACGTGAATGCGATGATAGATAAAAACCTCAGTTCGAACTCAATCAGAGGCAAATAATTATAATTGGTATTGGGCGTATGTAGAAGCACTGCGACTGTTTCAAAAATTTCCACATTATAAACCAGTGAAAGTATATATACCCAAATAATGATTGCCTAGGCATTTCCTTCGATTATGAACTACAAAAGATGCCCACATTCTTCGTTTATTATTACTACTAGTATTTGTAAATAAAATGGGATTATTTTTGAACACATATTAACCTTCTGATCGAAATTTAGATGAAGACACCAATAGGCCTCATCAACGTGCTATGGTTTAACTCATCGTTGGGCTTAATTTAAGGACCTAAAATGGAGCGCCGTTATTCCGTTTTGGTTCCGACTGGTTGTACACTACGGTACAGATTAATATTAACACTAGGTTATTGGAAATAATGACCAAAAGATGTTTACTAGTATCATATTGCATCAAAATAAGCACCAATGCAATTTCCTCACCTAATTAAGGACAAACGTCAGGGATTTTAAGTGAATGTTTTGTTCCCTTTCCCTCAACCCTTTAAAATTACCATCTCCCTCCCTCGTCCCTTGTCCTTCTGACCTGGTGCTTTCACCCCCTGCCACACACATTTTTGGTAGGTCGCGGTACATTTTTGTACACGCCGAAAAATCGAAACGATGCCTGTAAAACTTTCGTACACCAAAAGGTCGTAAAACCTTTTGATAAAGCGTTTTACTTCCAAAGTTGCCGACATTGACCTTCACATGCACTCAGATTTAACAATGAGATGATAACATAAACCTTTTAAAAATCATTCTAAAAAGGAACCAAGCCACCAAGGAAGGAAAAATAACTCAATTACTACATGATCCCGTTGAAGTCCTACACAAGGGGAAATTGACGGTCGGTGAGGGAGTAGCTATCGAATGGAAGACGTGTGCACGGAGGAGGGAGATGGCGAAAGGGGAGGCAGCGGCGCTCACGGAGGCGGCGCTTTGAGGAGGGGATCGGTGGGGAGTGGAGAGCGGGGAAGAAGGATCGCGCAACATCTTTTAATTCCTTTTAATTGAGTGTTATTGAGCAGTAAGATGGTTTAACGAGGGCCTTCTGCTCGTGCTCCGGGGATCCCGGAGGCGGTCGCCCGCCTCCCTCGAGTGCCCCTCCTCGAGCGAGAGGACGCGACCACGCCCCTTTTACCCCCGTCCCCGCGCCCCTTCACTCCGATCCCATCCCTCCCGCCTGCCCCTCCGCCGCGATCGCAGCCACCGTCCGCATCGACCGACCCGGTACCTCCTCTCCATCGACTCTTCGCCGCCCTCCACTCCCCGCCTAGTGGTAATGCGCCTTCATCTACCATGACTCTCCTCCTCGTTCGTGTTCCTCTCCGCCTCCCTCTCCCGTCGGCATCCCTCCCCTCCCAAAACCAACGCCGAGGAGGACGGACGTTCCCTCTCCGGGGAGATACACCTCTCCCGGACCCTGAGCGGTTGCCTTACCCCTACACCCTACCCCTCCCGCCCCAATTCACATCCAAGGCTTGGTTTTAATTTTTTTTTAGATTTTCCAACAGGATTCATTCATTATGGAATGTTTTTGTGAATCCTCTGCGTTGATTCATTTTCATGTCCAATGCTGGGTACACGCCTGGTTGACACGCACACAGTATAGGATACGAAACGATGACGAAAAAATAAATGGATCTGATGGATACGCAGGGGATCCAAAAATCATTCTACAGTAGGCCAGGGGCTATCGGAAATTTTCATTGGCCCTAAATCGGTGAGATGGATAGAAATAGAAGAGAATTCTGAGCCAAAATAAAAATCTAAATGGTTTCTGTTTTAATGGTGGATATTCATTGAAATAAAAGGTACGTAAATGTGATTTCTCCCACGTCCTGTTCCCTTATACAATTGCCTTTTTCTCTCGCACACTGTACTGTCGCTTAATACCAATCTATAGAACCTTGAGAATATTTTTTCCGTGTTTATGTATTTGTTCTTATCGGGCTACAACCATAAAAATATCCATTAATTTAAAATGCGTTTCAATATGTGTAAAGTACAAAGTACACGTCATCATTGAGCGAAAAATATCTAATTGAAAAAATTGGAATAAATTAATAAACTAGTTTTATGCTTGATTTAATATCGAAACGCGTAGTACAAAGACAAAGGACTACAAAACATTCAACATTACTTTAATTTTCTCCGCGCTGCACGTCTCCCTTGATCTTAAAACATTCCCATGTTACTCCCCAAAATTAAGGTGTAGTAAAATTTGTGTCACAATGTGGCTATATTGAGGTAAAATAAACCTACTACACGTGGTGACATATCAATGGCAATGCGTCGATAATATTATGCCGTAATATAATATGCGTATGTAATATATTATGAAAATATTATGACGTAATTGACCAGAAGATATAAGTAGACTGGAGGCTGGGTACTTATTTTGGAACCATACATGTCTCAACCTTCACAGGTGGAGGTAGTGAATGGAGAATCAGGATGCGCAGTCCTAGGCAAGGGTGTACTTGATTAACTGCTCTATTCAGTTTCTATTCGGAGGATATGGTAGCAGTGGCATATGGAAAGACCTGGAGGGTTGAGCGAAAGTTGTGGGGAACTCTTCAAATCATTTAAATTTATGGATGATTAAGAGTTCATTAGCTAGTAAGCAAAGGGTTACAAACATTACTTGGCGCATTGCAGAAGCAGTCTAATAGATAGATTGAGAATTGATCACAAGAAAATGAAGATAATGAACTTCTCAAGAAATATGAATGCTAAGATAATCTCGTTAACCACAAGGGAGACACATTAGAACATGCACCTATTAATGAAGTGTTTCGGAAGAGGGTGAGCATAGTAGAATAGATATTAAAAGAAGAATTGCGTTAGATAGAGAAGCGGGCGTTAACAGGCACTTTAAGTAATTAGGATACAAAGTACTTGTGAGAACTATTCTGAAACTTTTTTGTAGCTCGTAATCTTGACCGTTAAGGCAAAAGGATTGATATAATTTGAAGGTTTTCGAGGTATGGAGAAAAAGGGGGAAAATAAAATGGACCGAATGGAAACCCAACGATGAAGTTTTAGGTGTGTCAGGGTAAGAGAAATGGCTGTGAAAGAAATTCGAAGGTGAAAGATACTGAGAGGCATTTGGATGAGGACGACGGTAATAGAAGGAAGAATACCGAGAAAGCGAGCCAAAGGGAGGAATGATAATAGGCATTTTGGAATTAAAGGAAATGGAGAATATTCAGAGCTGAGTCGTTGTCATACCTGTATGTGGTATGAAGTCAACGGGTATTTTGCGTTATTTTAGCTAGAGTTTAGGAGTAAAGTAATGAGTAGTGTCTGATTCCATCAAAAACCTACCCTAATTCGCGATACTACAGGTAATAATTAAATGCATAAACATATAAAAATTAAATATCGATGACTACTTGAACAAATTTATTACATTTTGCGATAACCCTGTGTGTGTACACCGAGGTGTATACCTACACACAGGGTTACCACAAATTAATAGGGAGACATATATATATATATATATATATATATATATATATATATATATATATATATATATATATATATATATATATAAACCATAAACACAGTAATCAACCCGAAGGTCGGTTTTTAGTAGGTGATGGTAGAGCTCACGTGGTAGAGCCCATGTACCAAGCCCGACGGCGTGTGAATATTCACACATCAGGTAGGGGGGCCAGTTCCTTTCCCTGTGCCGGTTATGGTTTCCCAGGAAGATCTGGTACCCGAAAATCAACAAGCTTGGGTGGAGCTGCAGGTGCCCAAAGTGCCTTGCCCGGGAATCGAACCCGGGACCCTCCGGTCAGCAGTCCAACTCTCTACATATATATATATATATATATATATATATATATATATATATATATATATATATATATATATATATATATATATATATATATATTCACATACTTATAGATTCTCACTTGCACGATCCTGAATGGCGTAGGGTATTTGAATGCAAATTTTAAGGCACATTTTTTATAGAAGGGTAGCACTCATGAGGAAATGAAACTTTGTCCACGAATACTCGTATACCAAGGGTGGTTACTGGATGAATGCACACGGAAAGAAATTCAAATATTTATGAAAACATCAAACGAGTCGGATAAATCTATCAACGATATCGCAGATAACCATTGTAGGGGCATGTGGGATGTCCGTTTCAATTACCGTAGTTTACTAAAGCTAAATAACGAGATTTTTAGCCTTCATTTACCATCTCTTCCTATCGAGATTCGCTGGCGGCATATTTAACCCCCTCCTCAACCCCTATCCAAAACTCCCCGCCTCCTTCCTGCACTCCGTCTCCTTTATCCAACCCCCACCCCCCTTAAAAGTTTTCTTCCCTGGGAACGCCCCTTTCCTTCCTCCCCCTTAAATCTCTTCGACCTCCCCGCCATCCCGCCACCACCTTCCGGCCCCTCATCGACCCACCCCCGGTGCTTTACTAGGCCGGCCGCACCAGACCCTTCTTACGTACGACTTTTTCCCACAGGCACTTTAGCTGCTCTAGCCTTTTGTCCTCTTTTTTTTCACTGCGCCCTATTTGTTTTTATATCTGCTGCTACCGTCGAGGAAATATCACTGACGTTCAGCACGCAGTCTCTGGAGAGTGGGAAGGCAGAAACCAAATAACGTAGTCCACTCCACATTTCCCGAAAATACCGTCACAGACCTGGGGTTTAACGTCAACGAAATAGTCGTATTTATAGACTAGGCCCCTAAAAATCGAAGATCTTTTACTGTAGCTTGGTAGAATTATTTCAGAAAGTTTGAACTGTGATAAGGATTATTTCTAGTCATTTTAAACGAAAAAAATTTTATTTTCCAACTAAAAATAGATAGGAAAGTATCATTCTTTTCACCATCGAGTTCTACAAGAGGTTTTATTTTGAGATCATCATGAGATTGAATAATTGGACATGCAGCAGTCCTCTGAAACGATGGTATGCCTGGCGTCTGTTTGGAAAAATTCAATCGGTAATCGTTTTCCAAAGCAAATTTCGAGGGGAGGGGCATCGCAAAAAGAGTAGTAGTATAGTTGGCCATCCGATCTATTGTTAAACGCTTCGAAATTGAGCTATCGTCGCCACTTTTAAGTTACAAATCACGTGTTTCAGACTAATGTTCTTCTGAAAAAAATCATACAGCACCTGTAAACGACTGGGCAGCACTATAGCTTATGAAGATGGATGGGACTAACGAAATATATAAAAAAGTCAGAATATTCAGAGCTCACAATATTGGCACAGAATAAACCAAAGGTCTGTGGCTCGATTTCCGGTTAAGAATATTTTCTTCCGCCTGGAATCTTCTTCCTTTCCTAATATATTTGCCCTTTTATGTGTGACATAGCCATTTCCTTAACCTTTATCCTTGAGAATATGTTTTCGTCGTTGATCGATTTTCGTGCGTGAATATGTGTGCATATTCGTATATATCACCAAAGGTATTTCAATCTTATGTTTAATTCACTGTAGCCTTCCATTCTTCTCTATCCAGTGTTGTTACCGTCATACCCTAATGGAGTTTCTGTATTATTAATGAACTTCACACTTTCAGGCTTCACTTCTTGGAGTTGTTTGATGCCCGTATTGAAAGAGCTTGTAATTTTCCACAGACTTTATTCTTAATTTGTGCAATTTACTTGTCTCTTTGTTCTCCTCAAGGGATCTTCCCTCCCATTACGTTTCTAGCATATATATATATATATATATATATATATATATATATATATATATATATATATATATATATATATAAAACCATAAACACAGTAATCAACCCGAAGGTCGGTTTAGTAGGTGATGGTAGAGCTCACCCATCTACTAAGCCCGACGGCGTGTGAATATTCACACATCAGAGTAGGGGGGCCAGTTCCTTTCCCTGTGCCGGTTATGGTTTCCCAGGAAGATCTGGTACCCGAAAAATCAACTAGCTTGGGTGAAGCTGCAGGTGCCCAGAGTGCCTTTCCCGGGAATCGAACCGGTGACCCTCCGGTCAGCAGTCCAACGCTCTACCCGCTAGACCACCGCGACCCGCATATATATATACATATATATATATATATATATATATATATATATATATATATATATATATATATATTGAGCATATAAATATTTTTTTTACATTATATATTCCTGAACGTGGGTCGCCGTGGTCCGATCATTATCCCAATGTTTACCGTTATTTGTGTTTTATACCTAAATACCAATTTGTTTGGTATTGTGAAATCTGTTGTTTTAGGCACGTTTCAGATAGTGTATATTAGATTTAAAAACTTTTGACTGTAAATGCAACAAAATGTATTTGTAAAAAAATAGCCCTGGTGGCCCGAAATAAAGATTTATTTAAAAAAATAGTGGGTTGAGCGTTGGACTACTGACCGGAGGGTGCCGGGTTCGATTCCCGGGAAAGGCACTCTGGGCACCTGCAGCTTCACCCAAGCTAGTTGATTTTTCGGGTACCAGATCTTCCTGGGAAACCATAACCGGCACAGGGAAAGAAACTGGCCCCCCTACCCTGATGTGTGAATATTCGCACGCCGTCGGGCTTGGTACATGGGTGAGCTCTACCATCACCTACTAAACTGACCTTCGGGTTGATTACTGTGTTTATGGTTTTATATTCCTGAACATACGTGTAAATTCTATTCCTCTGTTTGTCTTTAATGTATGTTCCTATCCATTTTCCTAATATCTATATCCATGTGAATGTGCATATATATATATATATATATATATATATATATATATATATATATATATATATATATATATATATATATATATATATACATAAATATATATATTTATAAAATATTTATATTATTATTATATTATATTTTTATTTTTATATTTGTACAAATATTTTTATTATTTATTACATTATATTTATATAACATAACGGAACTTATGATATTTTGCCTGCTGGTCGGCCACACTACTCGCTTAAGATATCAGGAAGCCTCGAAGTAATTTTGTATACATGTATATAGTGAATATACATGTAGCAACGATTTTATGAGTGACTTGTGCGAGGGAATACCGCTGACGCCCATTTTTGGACTAGAGAAAAATATTTACACGAACAACTTTGATATAAAAAACAACGAGTATTTTCGATCAATTTTTTCACTGCCCTCCGTTGACTCAAATGATACATCAGATTTCATTGTGTTCGTGATACCTTCGACGGAGACATGATGGGGAAGGAGAAAGAAAACTCTGTATCAGATGCTTCCAAACTTTTTTTGATTGGTGCTTCCCATGCGTCTAAAACGAGGTTTTTTGCTCTTCCCACAGGGCCGTTTTAGATGAACAGAGATCGGAATTTTTATAGAAGAGAGTTACGATGAAGGAAATCACAAAAAATATATTTCTTGAACAAGGCACACCTAATATCAGGGATTTTTAATAATATAAATGGAAACATATCAGAGTCATTGACGGTATACTGTTAATGTACTGATAACACATGGTGCAAAACAGTAAAAAGATAATAATCAACGTTGGTATTCTACCAGTTAAGGAAGGTTTAGGATGGACATAGACTATAACAGTAGTATAATGATACATTTCCTTACCTCTCCATAAAAAAACACAATACGGCATCTGACAATATATTAAACCAACAATTTCGCATGCGTACTTCCTCCCTTCATAACGTCAAACATTCCTATCCTATTCCTGCCCCTTCTTCGCTTGCCTATCGCTCTCTCCTCTGTTACAGTCTTCTGCATACCATCGGTAACGAAACCGCTCTATATTCATCTTTCCTGAATCCATTAGTTACAAAAAAATATGGTTAAAAACCACGTCCCAAAATGTGTTACAGAAAAGTACCTGCAATATTAAAAAAATGAAGTAAGAAAATTAAATATGAATTGGAACTTGAAGTTTGTATTTATTAAAATATTCCCTGCAAGCCACCGCTAGGGTGTGTGGCAGGGAGCGAATACACACCAGACTAATTTGGTCCTAATATGACCCTACCGCGGTCGGACAATGTTATTCTGATCCCTTATCATTCGTGGAAAAAATGACATTTTAAATCTATCTGTTCTACACTTAATCTCTATAATTTTACTAACATGTTCTCTCCTACCGCAGTACGATGGGGCTAATAATACATTTTCAATATCACTGCTAAAGAGACCTCCTTCCAATTCATGCAAAAATTTCAATCTGTAATTTAACCTTCGCCCCGTGAGTGATTCCCAGCCTAGCTGCTCTAATATTTTTGATACGCTACTTTGTTTATCATAACAACGTTTTACAAATCTATCTCTCTCTCTTCGTGAGGATCCCATATACTTGCAGCATATTCTGAGGCCTAAACAATGACAGATAACAATCCTAATTTTTCGTTAGCTTGTCCACATATCCCCAAAATGTCTTTTATTCAGCCCTGGATATTTTTATCTATGTCATATGCTTCTATCTTTGCGAGTATTTTACTATGTGGTATTTTGTCGAAGGCTTTCTTAGAATATTGAGAAATCGCGTCCAACGGAACATTGCCCTCTCACGAAATAAGAATATCATGAACAAATAGCATAAGTTGTCTCTCGCAGGATCTACCTTTCCGGAAACCGTGCTGGTTTTTCATTAATAGCTCCTGATCATCGAGGTGTTTCACGATCGAACAAGCAACTATTATGTTCCCTAAACCTTGCACGAAATGGATATGAGGGAAATAGATCTGTAATTACTCGGTTCCTCCTTTTCTCCGTTTATAAATATTTATGTTACATTAGCCTTTTTCCAATCTTTAGGGACCTTGTAATCTGCCAACGACTTCTTAAATTTTATTATTAGATACGGCCCAATTTTCGAGGCTAGATACTTAAATATACAGAGCGAGCCCGGAGGATTTATTCGGCTTAATATTTTTCAGCAAACGTTCTATTACATTACATGAGATTTCAATTTCGGGCATCGGTTGACCGGCACGATTTGGTAAGCTATCGGGGATATTCTGTGAGGTATTAGTGAAGACGCTTTGAAATAAGGAATTTATTAAGTTGGCCTTTTTCAAACTGCTGATTACTCTTTGGACTTTATCATTTATAAGTGAATTAACAGCCGACTTATTTCCCTGAACTTCTCTGATGTATGACCAAAATGCTTTCGGGTTCTCTTTCAAATTTTCCGCCACCTTTTCCTTTTGAATTCACTTAACGCTTTCCGAAATTCATCCTTGGCATTCGCCCTGGATGTCTCATAATCATAAGTGATCCCATTAAAAAAAGTTTCACTGACTAGAATTTAAAGTGGTTTATTTTCGATACCGTCAGTATTTTATGATCGCTATGTGAAATTCCACAACTCCGTAAGTGATGGCGGCAGAAAACCTCAGGGTCCCTCGGCTCTATAATCTAATATTCTCGAATCCGATCCGTTGTGCATGCTTCTTTCAATGCCGACGCAGTTACCCCTCCCCCAGTTCCCCGGTCTCGACCCAGACCTCTTCAGCTGCAAGTACTGCCTCTCCAAAAAATATAAAGAACTCCCTTCGCTGGGCTCTTTACCCACGCCCCCGCCGACAACTCCTCCCTCACTCCCTTAAGCCTCCTCCTCTCCCGGTCCTCCACTCCACTTCCCCACCTCCCTCCCTCTTTCTTTCTCTCTCTTTCCCTGGGACACGCCCCTTTCCTTCCTCCCTCCCTCATCATAAAAGCCCAGCCCTCCCGACAACATGCGAATCGCGACTCTTTCCCATCATCTCTCTCGACGCCCACCCCCTCCCTCCTTATCCCACCATTCTTCCTCTCCCCTCAATCCTTTTCCTCCCAAAAAATAGCCCTCAGGGTTGCCACAGTTCCGGATTTATGAATTTCCCCGAAGTATTTTTCACAGCTTTTCCAGGTCAAATCTTCCGTATTATTCCCGAAGAAAACTTAATGTGAGCGTGGATTTTTCGCGGAGTAAATGGTATGTGGCAGCAGCTACAGCTCGAATGTCCTAGAAACGATGTCGGGATGGAATTGGAACTAGATTTAGGCGGAATGCACATTGGTTTCAACGTGTGACGTCATTCGTTTTTATGAAATCGTTGGGCCAAAGAGCAGCACTTGGAATCAACACCACATCAATAATAAGCTTTTGAGATGAACTGAAAACATACGGAAAAGCCATAATAGAGTTTCGATTAGTGTTGCCACTGAAATAACAACTTAATCAGGGTGGAAATTAAATAAAGACTAGATTATCAAGTGCTGACGATACACAAAATGACAAACAATCTGTTAAGCAAATCTGAGACGCATGTTTTCTAAAGTTTTCAAAGACAACACAAATTCCTCATAACTATGTTGATATGGAATATGTAAGTACAGCAATGTTTTTTTTTTCGTATTTCCCATTTGATAACAGATCGATGACAGGTGGTCGTCGAAGTTCCCTAGATAATATTCAGGAAAATTATATTTTCTAGTGTACAGTCAACTTACATATGTCATTGTTGTATGATAAAAGTTATCAACAGCAAATCTTCCAAATAATTGATGTGTTGTTAACTACAGCTTTAATCGTATACATGGATGGTACACTGCGATATTAATGACTACGAATTCCTAGTAGGTCAAACAAAACTAGAGCTATGTTTATAGTTCAGTAGTTCAAGCAAAACTATAGCTATATTTGTAAAATGTTGTTATGATAAACTTAGTAGCGTATCCAATATATTAGAGGAACTAGGCCGAGAATCACTCAAAGAGCAAAGGTTAAATTACTGATTAAATCTCTTACATGAAGTTGGAAGGACGTCTCTTTAGCAGTGATGTTGAAAATGTATTATTGACCCCATTTTACTATTGTAGAAGTGATCATATCAATAAAATTAGAGGGATCCAGTGTAGAACAGTTAGGTTTAAGATAAGTCATATTTTCCACGAGTAATAAGGGATCAGAATAACATTGCCCGACCGCGGTAGGGGTCATTTTCGGGTCAAAATTAGTCTGATGTGTACACGTATTTACCCCCTGCCACACACCCTAGGGGTGGCTTGTAGGGTACTAGAATATTTAAAAAAAAAGCTAAATAAGACTGGAAACTGATAGTGTACTTTCCCCCAAAAAAGCAGTAACATTTGGGACCGATTTATCAAAGCTGCAAGTCAGCACACAGGTACTTGTATTTTGCACATACAAAGTCTACTGATAGTAATAAATGGTGCAGAACTTATTTGTTGCTCGTCTGAATTACAGAGTATACGGATTTTAAAGTTTTATGTTACCATTAAGACTTTTCGGAGCACTTTTAAATGGATGGATGTTAAAATCGTCAGTAATCATGGAAAGTAGCATTAATGTTTGTAAATAACACAATAACTGAGATCGTATTCAAATCTTCACTATATACCATAGCCATTAACTGGGAAACTAGTGTAAAACTGCCCTCTATTCAATTATTCCATCAGCTAACCTTTTTAACTCTAAATATGTCTTCTCTTTGACGCCTATGTTTACTTGCTCTACGAGTATGAATCTATTTCGAGGTCTCCTGTAGTTTATCCCATTCTCTTTTCCAACAGCAATTGCCCTCATCAGGCCATCGCGTCTCAAACTGGATCCGATAAGAGTATAAGTTCTAATAATCATATTTTTACTAGGTTTCCTTATTATCGTTCTCTTATTATATCTTTGCTGGCTAGTCGATAACACTGTTTGATCTTAATCATTGTTTCATTGAGCGAATTTTCCATTGTTCCTTATCTTTTATTTTTTATGAGGTTGTTGCAAATATCTCACTACCATTGAGTTGTTTTACCATTAACTTGTTCTACCATTAACTTCTAAAAGGCTCCACTACTGATTAATCACATGCAATAGTCTTGTTTATTTATTAAGCGTCAGTTGTAAATTTATCATCAACCTCAGTTAACTAACATCCAATCAGGAAAAGGTTATATTTTTCAAATCGGAAATTAAAATTAGAATAAAATGGTACTATATACGGTTTACTACATTGAACGCAAGCATTGCTTCCTGCGGAAAAAATACCCGTCTCCTCCCTCCTGACAAGTTAATTTTTAAAATCATGTATTTGCATGAGATATAGTATTACTGAACAAAATATGCACGCAGATACTTGGATATCGAGAATCATCACTAGTTTCATTCAGCGTGTTAAAGCAAGCTCTTGGAACTCTCATGCATTGTATTTGAGCAGCAAAAGGGATTTTTATAAACAGGAAAACATTTAAGGCGTTTTCCTTAAACGTTCCACTAACCAAGGAATCAAACTTTTATATTGACGAAAGCAGTCAATTTAATGACACAATATTCCTGCTAGTACGGTTTTATGCGACTCGATGAACGTGATCATTTCAATTAGGAATTATAAAAATCAAAAATTTATTACTCGATTTGTTTCTCGTTTGTGCTTTTGATGAATTGCATTGTTCAGAAAACAGTGGTGTCTGCATTTCAGAAATTTATCTGTCACATCACTGATTTATCAAAACGGAGTAAATATTGAAGTTTGATATATTATAAACTCTCCCAGGGACAATAAAATTGAGAAGTTATAGTGGATTCAGGATATCAGTACGAATGCAATAAAAAACGGATGCAAGCACTTACGGAATAACCCAAGTATTTCGGAAACAGATTTATTTCCAATGTATGTACCAGTAAGGTATGGCGAAATGTGTCGCAACTGGAAAGTTTTCTTTTTTTCAATCCCGCGAACCTCCGTCGTGTAAGGGGGGCTCTTGTAGTTGTCCTAGCCGTTCGCCCTCACTATACGCACACGGGCTTTCCACTGGCGGCCATTCCACTGCGGAGAGGATTACACTTTCCATAAAAACCCAACTCCCCCCCCCTCTCTCCCCCTGTTAACCCCTGTTTATACCCCACTTTCTATCCCCTTCTCCCCCTCCATCCCCCCCCCCGCCCGCCCCAACTCACCATTTCGACCATCACTCCCCCTAACGGCACCCCTCTACCTGTCCCTCCTCTCTCCCCCCCCCCCCAAGGGCCCTGCATCGATTCCACGCGGGCCCCACGCTGTGAAGGGAAGACAAGGGGAGTGTGCGGATGGGAGGAAGGAAGGATTTGCTTACGGGGGGAGAGGAGGTGAGGGTGGAAGGAAAGGAGTTTCAATCAAGTCGTAAAGGAGGGGGCGACGCGTCCGTCAGAGAGTGGAGGAGGAGGAAGAAGAAGTTTAAATGAAGTTGTGCGGAGGAGATGGCGGGCGACGGGAGGAGGGTTGCGGGGGAGTAGAAAGAGAGGGAGGGGGCCATGGAGGAGGAGTGGGAAGAGCAGTGCACGCAAAGGCCCTCGGATGGCGGAGAGGATGGGGAGACGGACGCGCACGTCTTGCGATGGTCTGCTTCTCCAAAGGTTTGCATATTCCCCATTGAGGGCGGTCGTGCCGGACTTTAATTACGCTCGAGCGGGGGAAAATATTGCACTTGCTGGGTGAGCGCCACAAAGAAATGATCGGGGAGAACACTGATGTGGAGAGTAGTGCGGTGAGGTTTTAAAACTTGGTTGAATGAGAAGGGAGGATAAAATAAGATCGGTGCTCCTTGAAATTTTTGTGTGGAGAAGGATGGCAGGAAATGTAAAATGGACAGGAGGGAAAGTGAGTGTAGAAGTTTTATAGGCATGGCAGGGGAAGAAGTTATTCGAAAATATTCGATGAAGGTGGGGAAAGTGGATGCAGGAGACCAGGAGAGGCGAGAGCCTAAAATAGGACGATGGTGAGGAGAATTAAGGGCAAGCGACGTAAGATTTCGAATAGATTAAACCTTGAGGACTACATCAACGGGGGTAGAAAGGTTATAATTTTAAATACTCTCTTCCTTTTTAAGATTTTTGCTACGGCCTTAGAGATAGGTACACCTGTTCCCGAGAAGTTTAATGGATACAGTGCTTTGTAACCAAGAGAAACACGACTGTCTGAATCCATTGAGAACCTAAATCTGGTCGGTACACTGCGCAGAAGAGAAAGTAGAATGGTAGAACTATCGTGGGCGGTTTCGTCATAAATAAAAGGATCAAGTCAAGTAGGTTATCACACAAAAATGAATCACAAAGTGTCTACAACGCAAAAATGAGATGTCACAAGCCGGGAATTAACCTGAAATTTCAGTCTCCATCCTTACTCCCATAGTAGAGCAGAGAAACATCGAAATGTCAATGATATAATTAACACTACCAGATTACAGTCATATAGGACAGAGATTTGTACAAAAAATTGGATGTATTATCCAGTATCTCACCACATACATGTGACCCGTATTGATTACGACAAAGTACGTTGGTATTGTCCATAAAATCCATTATGAGTGTATTGCTAAAAATGACATGTTCCTAAGATTTTAAAGGATAGCGGTATTAAAGAAATCGGTCTTAAGTACTGGGGTCCTCCCTATCGCCGCCTTGGTAGAGGGTGGGTTAGTGGGCTAGCTCCCAGTCGTGAGGTATGCAACTTTCTTTTATCATTTTGTTATTGCGATTAATGGCAATTAACAGCGAAAAAAGAAAATAGTCAATAATTTTATTCCTATCTTTAATTAAAGCCAGAAGGGTAAGTGTAAACAACTAAATTAAATGGGAAAAGCATTATGTTACTTAACATCAACTAAACGGGATAGAAACCACTAAAAACACTCTCACTTAATTGTATGGAATTCTTTATATAATTGCCACTTTTTTGACTGTATTTAGACAAATTATTTCGCAACAATTCGAGATTTTATCAATGACGCATTCTATTTTTGTATATGTATTTTTGCCCCTCCTACTTTCCTCAGCTCACCAAGACTTGAACATAATGTGCTTACTTAACATAAAAGATAAAAACATGGGGGAAATTTTCACAGCAGCCATTGAATTTATATTACCGAGAATTTGAATATTTTCTGTAAATATATCGAAACACTAAAAAAACACTTTTGATCAATCAAATGATATCAGGCTAAACATTGTGAAATCACATTTTGAAGAATTGGAAAACTTTGTAGATTTCACCAAACTTTAATGCAGTAAAACCGGTTTCATAACGCATGTGTCATCTTCAGGTACCCCTTAATGTGAAGTTGAGGTGAGATACCTGAAGTTGTCTAGTATGAAATGGAATTGGTCGTACCGCAAGGAAGTTGGTCAAAATCTACAATTCCTTATTTCTCATGAAACTCGGAATAACATCTTTGTCTCAAAGGCGTTTGCGATATACAGCATTTATTTGAACTAAAACTGCTTACGGCTGTTGAAATCTCTGTCCAAGAAGGTAGTTTTTCAAATATTTTATGTGTGCAATTATTGTTCACCTGAGTTTACAAATGAAAATTTTCCATAAAAATAAATATTATTTTCTTAGAGGTGAAATTTACCTGGATTTAATAAGCTATCGGCTCTTTCCTTAATGCAATGTCAGCGGTGCGTTCGTTGTTAGTGTTAACGTGCGCCAATACACCACCTGGTATGTCTTTGTTCAGTACGAAATTGGATTAATTGTATCCCAAAATCTCACAACTTTTAAATATATCAATACTTTCCCTGACTCTACTGTCCATTTATGTTTAAAATCCTTGGCTTAATTGAGTTTCTGGAATATGAAAAACCTGGGCATTTAATTTGAGTTGTCGTTTAAAAAAAACCACTTTGCTTTTCCACATAAACTTTTTATTCTCACGACTCAGGTTTCGTTATAGCATAACATCATCAGGTATGATGATGCTCACCTGATGTATGATGATCACCTGATGATGTTATGCTATAACGAAACCTGGGTCGTGAGAATAAAAAGTTTATGTGGAATAACAAAGTGGTTCTATTTAAAAAAAAAACGTCAGTATGAAGTTTTTCCACCAAGTTACGCCAGAAACTGTTTTATTTAATTTGAGCGTTAATTTGATACGTAAAAGAAAGCTGATCTCTTGAGAAACCTACAGCGAGCGAAATTCACACATCAGGATGGGAAGAACAGTTACTTCTTTGACATTGTTTGGGCGAGGCTGAGAGAGTCAGATTTGAACCCAGGACCTCTCTTCATTAACCAAACGGCGGATTGCCGCCCTACCCACTTGTCTGCTACACTGCCAGGATTTTAACAACCCTTCCGTAACTGTGTTGATATTTATTTACGTATGAATTTACGTCAGCTTTCGGAACTCCTTGATTCCTCAAACACTTGAACTGTGTGAGAAGGAAACATGAACGAGTTTCCTACAAAAGATGGCACCGGAAGTGGCCGTCCCACTCAACCAGATGACACTGCAGCATTCTCCGTTTTATTTTTGCTTAAACCTTCCGTCTTCGGCGAGGTTCGTCCGCAGCACCTTGAGCGGCCCACCTACGAGAAAAACTCCCACCTCCCTTTATGCGTGTCGTCGACTGACGTTTACCAAAACATGCGGTTCCATTAAGGCCGTTTTCCCATTTTTCGAAAAGATTCGAGGACTTACCGCCGACCCCGGGAGGGATGGGGGTGGCGGGGGGATTCGTCTTCAATTTCCTCCGGAGAAAGGAAGGGAAGGCAGGCGACCCGGCGGCTGCAAGCGACGGCGGACGCCAGGAGTGGACGTCGTGTGAGGGCCCGCGGGGCAATGGGACGCCCCACCGGGACTCCCCGGGGGTAAGCCTCTTCTGTCCTCTAGCTAACGGGGGACGGAGGGATGGAGTTGCACTGACAGTTCGCCTCTCGAAAGTGAAACGGGGTGGGAAGAGGGGAGAAATGAACCTCTCTCGTTAAGACGCATCCCAGGGATACATTTCCTGAACAAATATCCGACTGGAGAAAGCATTCCAGCTGTCCATTTTCCCGTGAAACGCTTAATTTGGTGTTATTATACACACTTCTTACTCACTTCATCCCATTTCAAATGCATACATGTATTCTTTTTCCTCACATCGCCGTTTCAACGACATATCCTAAGAAGATGTCGCAATATTATTGTGAATTATACATAAATATGTGCGAATAATATTTCAAGAAACTGCAGGGAGATGCCGCAACAGTAACTTTTAACGGCATTTCCATGCAACAATTTCAGAGTGAAGAAATGTTTCGCCTTGACCTGGATTCGAACCCTATTCGAAGGATCCGGGTTCGAATCTGGGTCAAGGCGAATGATTTTTAAACTCTGAACTTGTTGCATTGCGAATAATATCCTTAAATTTGGATATACGTTTACTTTATAGAAAAAAATTAGCATGGAATAGAGTACTAACAGAGAGAAGATTTGATATTCCACGGAAAAACATTTATTTTAAACGGTATTAATGCCAAGATTTACATAAGATGCTCCATGTAGTACATATAACAGAAACATAGCAATTCCACAATGAATATTTATTGAAGACCATGGTTTCACCACTGTGGAGCATCATCAGGTGATTATACCACGCAGTGATGAATCGGTCACCAATAAAGTATTAATTGTGGAATTCCTGTTTTTCTGTTATCTGTACAATGGAGAAATTCCACCGAGTCACGGTTAAAATAGTGTCGTAAGGTCCATGCATTCAATGTTTCGAATCCCGCAAGTCCACAAGGCCCCCCTCCAAAAATGGTTCTTGTGAAAATTAAAACTTACTTCTTAGAAATACCCTAAACCTATATACGAGAATATGCATAGTAACCTACAAGCTACGTCTGCAATGTGTGTCAGAGCGTGATTGAACATCAGGTGTGCAGCATCCAAAAGTTAATATTTTCTCAATGGTTAGCAATCAAAATATGTAAAATAATTCAAATAATGTAGATAATAATGACTATAGGTACATGCACTGCGGTATCTAAGCGTTTAATACTATACTCATTCGATACGAACTGTTAGTCATAAGAAAACAATAAACTAAGGTTAGATTGATTAATTACCATTGTATTCCTTATTTTATCCTCTAATTTACTCCAGAAACAGTTCCTGTCCATCTATTTCATTATTATTGAATTCATATTTGTATTGACACGAAAATCAAATGCATAACGATGTATTAGTGAATGAATTAATTAATGGATGCATGATAATGGATTTATACATAAATTTATGGCATTATTAGAAAACTTAATGCATTTCCCATTCTACACCAGACACTGGAATTTTTATGCGTCACAATTGTGCCGTTCTCCCCGTTCACAATAACACAGGCTTACAAAAAAATATTTTTTTTGGTGCCGGGAATCTTTGTGATGATTTTAACTATATTTGTAGAGCTGAATCCAAATATGAAATCCGTTTTTATTTAACAGCTCTAGTTTGTTAGATATGGCACATCTTACGATTAGTTGTTTTAATATTTGATATATTCCGGAAAATAATTTTCAAAGTTAAATAAATCTATAAGTATACTAATTTATAACCACTCTGCGGTGTTCCTTTTATTTTCAATAAACTGTCAATAAGTTTTATGTATATTTCTATATTGTAGGCCAATGAGATAATTATTAATATAATATTCCCATATCTTCATGTAGAAGATTTTTTTACGTAAGTAACAACATATCTATATCTTGAAAACTATAGCTGATAGGAAAAAACTAGTGTCATAATTAGATTCAGCACCCCAATTGTTCTTTAAATCAGCATTAAAAGCTCCGCCATCAAAACCACTGTTGGCCTGTGTTATTAATATAATATTCCCATATCATCATGTAGAAGATTTGTTTACGTAAGTAACAACATATCTATATCTTGAAAACTGTAGCTGATAGGAAAAAACTAGTGTCATAATTAGATTCAGCACCCCAATTGTTCTTTAAATCAGCATTAAAAGCTCCGGCATCAAAACCACTGTTGGCCTGTGTAATCATTTCCCTAATCCTCTGCCAACTAATCCGATGTCAGGTGGGTTTTTTGCAACATTGTATTGATCCTACCCTTCCAGCATGCTAATTTTGTAATTGGTTTTTATCTAATATAATTATCTAATTATTGCTAATTTGTCAATATTACCAATCCTCCTCCGCCTCAAACCATAGACTTTTAGTCCCCTCTTCCTAGCTCAACCAATCCTTTCTTTCATACCTCCTCTTCCCCTCCGCCCAGAGATATGTATATATACTGTGCTTGACTTGTATTTTTACCTGATGATGTTATGCTATAACAAAACCTGGGTCGTGAAAATAAAAAGTTTATGTGGAAAAGCAAAGTGGTTTGATTTATAAAAACGTCAACAACAGATACTACTCCGGTTTGACAGCAAAATTAATAACAGCATCGCTTTTATTTAAATGCAAACTTTTCGCAACCAAATTTTCTCATCACAGGACATAAATGCTGTTATCCTCTTATCCATTGCACCCAAGAAATATTGAGAACACCAGCGATATTTTTTTTCACTGAGACGGCACTTCTAAGAATCTTCTCCTACTTCGCCAGGGCCATTACGTACTCCTGATTGCAATAACACGCTTCCTTCCAGGGTCGGACTGGGAGAAGAAAAGAATGCCTTCCTACTCCACTCGGGAGGGAGACCGTTCCGACCTTAATCACGAAATCCAACCCGGCACCGAACGGAAGGAGTCTCGTGGAGTTTGCCCATCAGTCGTCGTCGTACTCTCTGGGCTCGGAGGAGTGCGGGGCTCGGGGGGAGTGATGTGGGTGGAACTTCGTGGGAAGAAGATCCTGGAGGAGGAAAAAGTCCTGGCGGGCGAAGGAGTCGGAGTTCAGGGGTCCTAAAAAATAATTTCGGAGAGGGGAAAGGAAAGAGTGGAGAAAGAGAGAGAGGGATGGAGCAGCCCCACTTCTCTCCCACGCTCACCTTCCCCTCCCCATGATGTCCTCAATGGTACCAACCGCCGAATTTCTCCAAATGGGCCGTTATGACAACGCAAGGGAAGGGTAAGTTGAGCACGCGCTTCATATTTCACTTGAACGTCCGTGGTGCCCTCGAAGTGAAATTCGTGCCACTCCCTTCTCTCTCTCTTGCATCTTGAAATACTTTTGGCATTGCATTGATTTAGAAACCGGGTTTGCGTGATAGCGGGTTGTTGTCTTGCAACGTGAGTGATCAATAAAACTTCAATCGTGCTTTAATCTCGAATTGAATTTTCAAAATGGTACAGACGGTGGGCTACAATTCGCTTTTCGAAACTTTCACGTCATTAAAATGTTAATGAAAGTTTCTGCAATTCCATTCATAATGTAGGTTGCCCTGAGTTTGTAACATGTCCTTTCATTATCACTACGAGTGATGATGATTTAATTTCAGAAAATCGAAGCTTTGCACTCGATTACCTTCATAACTTTAACGAACCTGTTCGAATATGGTGCGGATCATGTATACATATGTCTGATTAAATTTTTCTGGGTAATCTGATGATGGTGCTAATGCATCAAAACCAGGGTCGTATGCGCCAAAGGAGACCAAAACATTTAATGATAAAACATAAGCAGGAAAAATTGTTTGATAAAATCGTCAGTTAGATATTTGATATTTAAGTATCCTGCAATCCACCCCCAGGGTGTGTGGCAGGGGGTGAATACACACCAGACTAACTTTGACCCAAAAATGACCCCTACCGTGGTCGGACAATGTTTTCCTGATCGCCTTATCGTTCGTGGGAAAAATTACAATATAATATAATATTATATTATATTTAAATATTAAATAATAAATATAATATTAATTTGACTGGAATGATCTCGCCTACCGCAGTACGATGGGAGTAATAATGTATTTTCAACATCATTGCTTAATAAACATCCTGTCCAATTCACGCACACGGGAAAATCATAAAAATATGCAAAATCAAAGCGTCAGATAAAATAAACCACGATTAGAATAGCTTGAAAGTAGTATATTTTAAATCAGTACAAACGAGATATGGTGTTCACTTAATTGTGTTACATGCGACGGAAATGGAATTTTTTTAAATCTGTGAACCATCAAGGCAAATTCTCTCCTTTATGTTCGGGCACTAAGAAAAATGAACCGAATCCAGGACTCAAGAGAGAGAGAGGGTCTTTTCTACACCCCCCCGAAAGAAATCAGTTGGCCATCCCAAACTCGTCCTCCTCTTCGGAACTCTTCCTTCCGTCCCCTCCCCAACTGTCCATGCGACATATTCCTCTCTCTCTCCCTACATGCATCCCCCACTCCCATCCGTTCCGGAGCAATCGTGATCAATTTCCGAACCATCTCACCCATTTACTTACCCACCGACGCACCCCGATCCACCCACCCAATCCCTCCCACCCCTTCCAGAAATGCGCCTGTCAGCACTACTACCGGCCCTCTTCTTTCCTTTCTTATCCCTCCCCCTAGCACCACCACCACTGCCACACCCTTCTCTCGAACCCCTCCCGGCCTACACCACGCATCCCTCCCCCACTTTAGGTGTACCCCACCCTTCCCCGTCACTCTCCACCCTTCCCCCTTCCCAAAGACCTCTCGTGACAGCGGATATGCGGACGACCCCGTGACGAGCCTCGCTCCGCTGGGTGTGTGTGTGTGTGTGGGGAGCGAAGGGTGGTTGGGGTGGAATCTCGACGGAACGGCCGTGCGCACGCCAAAGCTTCTCACCCCACGACCCCCGGCATGTGCGCGGCGGGAGAGTGAGATCTCAATTTCTCCGCTTCTAATGGAAGTCAAGTCTCTCTCTCGAAATGTATCAATGGCTCCGTCTATATAAACCCCCCTAACCACCCCGGGGGAACTCCACCCTCCGAACAACCACCCCCTTCCCCTCAGGCACGCTTCCGTATCGCGACCATTGTTCCCCGATGACGACCCCTTCCCCTCCCGAAGGTTCGGGACGGATGAATATCCGACTGCTCCCTTCTCTCCGGCGTCCGTAGGAGTAAGTCTCGCGCTCGGAAGGAGGATTGTGGGTGTGGGGAGTCGGAGGGGGTGTTGGGGGAGGAGAGGGATTGAAAATGTCGGGGGTTAGAATTTTGACTTCGATAACATTTCAATGTGGTTTCGAGTCGTTTGCCACGGGACTGGGAGGGGAGATCCGAAATGAGATTTAAACAAGTCTCCTTGATGTCGACTTGGGGAGGGTAAGGGGAGGGAAATTGGGCGGGTAATGTTCTCGGAAACATATGGGATTCGCGGAGGACGCCACGAAATTTATTATGGGTTGGTTGAAGTCGCGATTGCGTGCGATTCGTAATCCTGCGAATTAAGTGACTTGTGTCGTCTCGGATTGAGCGAGGGCGGAGTGCTGTGAAAGTGGAATCCGGGTTCCCGGGCGGCTTCCGTATAAAATTAGGCCCTCTTTTGTGGCAGGGCTAATGCGCAACGAACGACTTCATTCTGTTCCGAAGGCGAGTTGATCGGGAATCTGTTAGGGTTATCCCTTATTTCCGATCCGGCGGGTTCAGACATATTGAGAGGATTGAAAGTGAGGAATTTAATAAAGAAATCTCACTGGAAAAATACGCAAAAGATTAATATCTACCCCAACTTTAGTAAATACGTGATAAATAGTATTGTCATCATAACGCAATTATCTCTAATTTTAATGGTATATGTATGACGCATCGCAAGTATTGTGCTGAAGAATTACACATATATGTTAGACGATTGAAAGAGAGGAGTCTAATAAAGAAATCTCATTGGAACAAGACACAAAAGATTAATATCTACCTCAACTCCTAGCCTCTGCAGGATAACAGTTGATTTTTGAGAAGAGAGGCTACGATTCAAAAATGATCGTTTAGCGAAATATGATATTTGAATTTAATTTTTTAAAATTTCCTTTGGGCATCCCGTAGCTATATTAAATATTAAACTTATAGGGAGTAAGCTGGAGTGGATGGGACATTTTGGATAATCAATAAAATATTTTGAACCATTATGGCCAAAGTAAGTAAGAATATGAGATGTATTTTGCATCATGCAAAGAATATTCAAGAAAAAACCTTGAATAAGGATGTTCAGAAAATATTAGTTTAAAATTTGAGTATAGTTGAAAAATAAATAGCCAAGACCGTAAACTTTAAGGTCTTGGTCTTGGTTTACGGTCTTGGCTATCTCTTTTTCATTGATTCACGACCGTAGCTACGTTAATTCTATATTTAATTTGAGTATAGTGCTTTTGTACGGAGCGGAAACTTGGCGATTGCGGAGAGATGAGCATTTGATATGTGGGTGAGGAGAAGAATGGGAAAAATAAAATGGAATGAAAGGAAAACTAGAGAAGAAGTAGGAGTGGACGTAGTATGGGCGTAGAGAGGGCTGTTGCGAGAAATCCAAAGGGGACATGGAATGTTGAAAAATGTGATAGAACGGAGAATATAAGCCAAAAATATGCCTCGTCCATGCTGGGTATGTTGAACGGGATTAAAGGGGGTAGAAAGTGTTTTGTAATTGAAGAAGACTTTTTTATTGTGGTATGTCTAGCTGTACCTAGTTAGGTGAGGATTATAAATGTAACGGTGGTTAATATATGTCATTAGCTTGAACCAACATTAAACATAAGTTTACTATTCGTAGGCATAACTACTTCAGGATATTCAAAAGGCTATTTTTCATAAAGCCCAGTCGTCATCAAATTGAGTTCAGTTCTTACGCCTAAACTATTTTGACCGATGTGATGAGATTAAACCATGATAGAAGTTATTTTTAGCCCGAGTATAGAAAAAGGGAATCAGGAAAATATTTTATCATTCTCATGTTGACTATACATACACTTTTCTCATAAAATGTAACGGAAAAGACCAGAAACCAGGCACAAAGACAAATGGAAGTACAAGTATACGACATCTCTAATTCAACGCCGATTGCTTCTATTAAATTTAACTATTGGTCACCTGCGTTACTTCATTCATTTACTTTAGTAAATACGTGACAAATAATATTGTCATAATGACGCAATTATCTCTGATTTTAATGGTATATGTATAATTATATTATATATTATGTTATAATATATAGCTATATATATTATAATATATAGCAAGTATTGTGCTGAATAATTACTCATATACGTGAACGTAAATATTCTGTACTTGTAAGTTCATTCAGGCAATCATTGCTGCAAGGCAACAATGTAAATGTTTTGATTCAAAATGGCATAGCATTCTGATAAAATTTGCGGAGTAATCAAGAATTTTTCTAAAGAAATTTCCGTGGATTTCCTTAATGTTTTTAATTAAAGGACCGATTAAATTTCTCCCTGGACTAGATAAAATAAAACTCACACAACATATCAAATTGAAATAAGTCTAAGAAAAATATTTTCCATCCAAATTCATTAATGTATAAACAACCTTTTAAGTATCACTGAAGGCATTGATTTCGAACAGTTGCAATGATAGTTGGGTTCATTACTAGCTTGGAAAAATTCAGCTACATTCAAGATGCCTCCGATGGTCCTTCTCAGAAAGAAAAGTACGAAGTTACTTTGTACCGAAAATTAAACAGGAGGCCATTCAAAGGCAGATTAATTGGCAGCTTTAGTGGAAAAGTGTTGGTAAATATATCGATATTTTCTCCTCCAACCCAAAGACTTTTTGCGTCATATAACACACTCTTTTATCTAAAGATATCCCTTGGCAGCAACCGACTGTTGCCGAAACAAATACCGGCTGACTCTGAGTTTGTCGTGTTTATTTGGACGAATGAGGATTTTTTCTTTATTGGATCGGGAATTTTGGCTCGCCCACTTCAGACACTTGAAACAAGCAGTAACTCTTCTCCGTCTTTCAAACGCAGCTTAACCTTTCCTTTGCATCCATTTCCAGCTAAAGGTGACACTAAGCACAACTGTCCTGGACATCGGTGATGCAATTTGTACGTCGCCACCGTCTGCCAATATTTGAGTTGAAATATTACTCTCCACTTTCAAAAGGAAAGAGATATTGCTCCAGGCCTATTATTCGACGTCCTCATTGCCCTTGGGAGGATTGCAATCCAATTGATGAACAGTAAGCACTCTGGTACTGGTTGATTTTGCGAAAATCTACTCACCCGTGCTAAATTAAGTTGAACGAATCGTCGCCTGAAATTTTAATAAACAAATCATTCATGCCCAAACTTAATTGCAAGCGTTGAAATGAAAAAAAACAACAAGTTTGTTTTCACATTCCTTAAACAAAACTGTGAAATTTTTTATGCATTGATATGGTTATTTTTATGCATTAGGTTCCACCTCGTATTTCTCCATTTATCTAGTTTCCTTGTCGTTTGTCCCACTCCACCTGATATCTCTCCTAAAATTTGACAATTAGCTAGCCACTTAAGTACTATCGGAGTGATTGCATTCGGTGAATTTTTGCACTTCATACCCTGAAGACCTAAGTACCACTATTTTTTTTATAACATCAATCGCCTATTTACATTGACTCTGTTCCAAATGTCGATTGACCACAAAGTAACCCCTAAGTGATTCGTTATTTCATCAGTTATCGAATCCGAACATTGGCTGACTGCAACATGCTCCCCAATCCAATGCTGATTTATTCTACCACGCCTTGATAGCTCTTATTTTATATTATTGTCCATACTTGCACAACGCGTTTTTTACTTGGTATTCATCTTAGGATCAATCTAATTATTACTTTCCTATCCTTATCTTTCGATGTTTCTGCAAGAGCACTTGATATTCTTCTTTTCCTCCATACTTCACATCTTCCTCATCACTTATGGCAATATGATATTCAGTATACGTGGCCTGAGCATAGTTTACTTTACCATAGACTTCATCTATGGCTTCCTTTTAAAATAGTCCCCGCCTCTAAATCATTAACTTCTATAATCTGTGGGGTAAAGTTTAACTGCTGTTCAAATCAGCATGATTCGAAAAATATTCAAAACAATTTTCAGAAAGATTAAATAAAATGTTCCAAAATTTTCAGGCAACGGGTTCTTCCAAATCAAAAGTTTTGCTCCTCGACGACAGGCAGAAATACAGGCTGTAACACTTAAGCCAATCCGCACTCTTGTAAATCATGAAAATATTAAAATCAATCAGCAATTGTATGATAATATATAATATAAACATACAATTTGAGCACGCCATCATTACCCTTCATGTTTTCATAACTTATTCAACCACTTTCCACATGATATTTATGACTGGTAGAGTTGATTGGATACATTTATGTTTGACGCCTTGCTTATGTAGGAGGACTGCTTGAAAGAGTGAAAAGATGAAATAAAAAGAATTTACATTATGACATTTACCCCTCCTTCCTCCAGACCATCGACGTCCTTTTATGGTGACCTCATTTACAAATATCCATCATTAAGATGAGGATGGGAACCGTTTGGTATATATTGTTGCCACTTTGAACATGGGTTGGTGTTACATAATTTTTGTCTCTTTAACGAGAAAACCATGGGTTTCTATGTGTTACTGCATAATAATTTGATGTTTTTTTTAAATTTTACCATCAACTTCAAATTTGTGATAGGATATACATTGAGGACGTAGAGATTGATGAGAAATTGTTTTCATCTTAAAAAAAAGTTATGACATATGATTTCGGACATAAAAAAATCTGTTGTTCATTTGCATTCATCTGGATCATTTTAGGAATTGCAG
Source organism: Hetaerina titia (assembly GCA_037158775.1). Classification (NCBI taxonomy): domain Eukaryota; kingdom Metazoa; phylum Arthropoda; class Insecta; order Odonata; family Calopterygidae; genus Hetaerina; species Hetaerina titia. The sequence goes on from CM073770.1 coordinate 85,505,537, forward strand.
GGTGGGAACTCATTGTGTGGACCCGTTACATTTGTCAGAGAAGGTTTGAGCCGATCGTGTGGACCTCGTCTAGGTGGGTTGTGAAAAAGACTCACTCTATACGCACACACATCACCGAAGGGCGAATCTCAGCCGAGTTGCCCGGGGGGGAGGAGGGAGTTGAGGAAGCGTCAGGGGGGCCTGGGGGGGGGGAGAAACGGGCAATAACGGGGGTGCTGGAAGGGGAGTGGCCTCAGGGAGGGTAGTGAAGTCAAGAGGAGAGTCGCGTAGAAATTGGTGCCGATCCGAGAGAGTGCAGCGATTTCGGAAATCTCTCCGTAGCCCAGAATCAAATGGCTCGGGCAAACATGCCCGTGGGATCATGGGTTAGGAGGGAGATGGGAGTGATGGGGATGAACGGGTGGGTGGTTGGGAGGGAAGGAGAGAGGAGGATTTGGAAGGCAATCGGATCCTTGCATGCGGAATTTCTCGCAATAAATAAAGTCTTTTATTATTCCTCCACAATCATCGTCCTTCCACCTCCCTTACCTCTCTTACGCGACCCTCCACTCCCCATTCCCGCTCGCAACCCCGTTCTCTCTTCCTACGGTGCGGCCAAACGATTTTTTTTGTATTTTTTTATCTTTCTCTTTCCGCGAGCCCCAGAAAGAAGCGGAGGGACGATGGGTGGGTGGATGGGGAAGAGCCGAGGGGATGACGTAATATATTGTAATAGCGTCGCCGTCGTCCATTGATGGCAACGACCTTGTTTATTCGAAGCGGGGGCAGGAGGGAGAACCAAAGAGAGAGAGAGAGAAAGAAGGGAGATAGGGGATGCGGTGTTGGTGGGGTGGAGGGGTTGAATGGGAAGGGGGGCAGTGTTGGCGAGGCGGGAGGGGAGGAAATACAAGGAGGACGGGGTGGGTGAGTGTTAGGACGTTGGTCAATCGTCGCTATCTGTCCCGTGCGCTTCAATGAGCTCCAGAAGACGTTATGGCCACGGGCCGACAGCAAATCCACCTTCCCTTCCAACTCATCCCCTCCCAGACCCCTGGTCTTCACCCGCACCCCCTTCGAAACCCTTCGGTTCCCTCCCCCTCCCCCTATGGTCCCTTTCCTCACAATCCCCCCCTCCCGAAAAACCGACGTCCTTTCTCCCACTATTCACGTCTCTTTTCAATGTCCCTTCCCTCCTGCCGCCCCTCATAGCCCCCTTTGCCCTCCCCAATCCCTTTCCACGTCCTCCCCTTTTTGTCCGGTTTCCTGCTCGCGGAACCGAACGACGGAGTCCCCCCCCCTCTCCCCGCTGAAGAACTCCCTCACACACGTCGCCTCTTTCGGTGGGATGTCGTTGCACACGCTCCTTCGACCGCCCCCCGCCCCCAGTATCCACCCCCCCTGGCCCCTGGGTTCTCCACTCCTCGACCCCACGCCACAGCTCCCCTCCACCCCGCCCCTCGTCCATCTCCTCCGCGCTTTCATTCAGACGAACAGGAAGCGCGTGGGACGCAGGCGAGGCAAGGCGCACATGACGCGGAATTAATTCGCAATCAATTAACCTAAAGTCGTCGAGTTTATTTTATTCATTTTTTTTCAACTCTCCCTCCTCTTCGGAATCGGGTCGAGTTCGCATCGCCGACGAGCCGGACTGCTGGAGGTCTTATCCTTTCTCTTTTTTTAATTTACTCCAGCGATCGCCGGAACACGGGGGCGTACGTGGACTTCTCGTTTACCCCTTTGTACACTCTCTTGCTTCGCAATTGAGGTTCCAATGCCAAATTGTGGCCGTTAAAAAAAAAGCTAAAATGAAGACGCCTTTCTCTCCCAAGAATGATTACTATTTTTATTCATTGTGCACATGGAATTTTAAAACACCATATGGTTTAGAGCTAATCTTTTTCCGTTTGTTTTGCACCAATGAAATCGCTGTCCCTCATCAGATAGATTCAATTTTACCGGCGTGGTAGTCATCAAAAGTTATTTCCATCTTGGTCCAGAAGATGAAAATCGGTACTTTTTAAAAGTTTAATATGTGATTTCCGTATTTGTAATTTATTCAAATTCACGTTTTTGACAAACACCAGCAAATTACCTTAAGAGCTAGCGGCATGAGTTGAGTGTTGGTACTTTAAACATATAATAGTACTTGAGTATGTATAGACCCAAATACACATACATGCATGGATATACTCGTTCGTACGTATATGCATGTGTGTAACTCTCCAAAGAAGGCTGAAAACAAAAAGATTTGAAAACTACGAGTAATTTATTGCTTAACCTTGATTTTGTGGAGGTCGCGGCCTCTGCAAGGTAATAGTGATAATTTAAAACACATGAACGCTGGAATTTAAACAACTTAAACACTGTCTTCCTTATGCTATCTAGGTGGTGAGATTTTGCAAAAAGCCAATAATGAATCCTAACAATTATGTCAGTGTCAGAAGTCAATTTGGTAATTTAGGCAGATTTTCAAAGAAATCATTGCGAGAACGGGAAACTAAATGTTAAGACGATAGCATAGGAAAACGTTATTTTTCCCAGACTAGAGGCAAAAAAATGGAATGAGAGCAACACACAAGTATCGAAGTGGAATAAAATGAGTCACATAAGTGTGTCCAGACTTACACGAGAAGAGCAGTAGGACTATGTAACTCTAAAAACGAAGCAGAGATAACAGATTTATTGAAAATTAGAAGAGATAATAGCTATATCTACATAATACTCGGCAAGCCACAGCAAGGTCGTATGGGGGGGTGTGGGGATTAGGTCACTAGCGATGCATGTACAATCACTATATCACAACACTGGCATAATTTTGATCATAATAGAGTCCTGTGTGGACAACAAAGATTGTAGCAAGATATGCCAAATTTGTGAGAAAACGTAAGGAATAAGGGTTTTATCCTTGACGAAAAAACCCACTGCAGGAAAACACCCACACATGAGGAGAATTGTGAAAAACCTGCGAAAACATACGGATAGATAATACTAATGCTATAATTTACTAAATAAATAAAAATAAATCAATACGTTAAAAGTAAGAGAAGAAACAAAAAGAAAACTGATATACACATATAAATGGGGAGAAAAATTAATTAACATAAAATTACCGAATAATAATCCAGAAGTAAGAAATATTAAAGAAAAAAATGAGAGAAAAAATGACTGTAATACGATTAAATGATAATTAGAAAAAAAATTAACTATAACCAATCACCAGAAGTGAGACTTTAACGGTAAGATTAATATGGTAAGTGGATATTTCTGACTGATAGTTGTGTGGATATGATATCACCGTGAGCTCCTGAAGTGCTTTACTTGCAGTTCTGCTGCGATTTTAAGAGCATCTTATGTAAGGTTCTTTTAAATGATGCAATTCAAGGAGCTTCCCTCAAGACTGGACTGAGTTTGTTCCACTAGCGGCAAGCAGTAATGGTAAATTATAATTTATATATATATATATAATATATATATAATATATATATATAATATATATTATATATATATATATATATAAAACCTGGTTTTACCACGGCATCGAACGGTCACCTACAATAAATAATTATTTATTGTAGGTGACCGTTAGATACCGTGGTAAAACCAGGTTTTTTATATACGTAGATCAGGAGGGAAATATAAATTGATAAAAAATAGTTGGGACTCGGAGGAAGTGCTTAGAAGTCCACGGCGACGTCTGGTAGTTTCGCAGACGTTCCAAAATCCGTCTGGTGACCGCCCGCTGATCTTCCATTCTGGCTGCTCTATGCGTACCATACATGCTGGTACAACTCCGACACTTTAAATTCGGCCTCGGACGCTCTGATAATGAAGCGTGATCACTTGGTCCACTTGGACCGGCAGTAAGTGGTGGTTGCTTAGTGCACACTCATTGAGTTAGGGGGGGGTGGGTGGGGCGCGGGAAGGGAGGAGAGACGCGTGCTAGGGTGCCCATCACGCGCGGAGGTGAGTCGGTCCGCCCGTGCTTCCGGCGCGTCGCGGCGACGGCTCTGATGATGAATGGCGCGGGAGTGCTTTTAACGCCCGCCAAATTACGTCAGTCACCTTTTCAATGGAGGCAAACACGACGTGAAACGTAGCACCTCAATCCAAGGAGGATGAGAGAGGGATGGGATAAAAAGAAGAGAGGGGGGCGGGAGTGGAGGTGAGTGGAGCGAAAGTGACGGAAGGAAACGGGGAAGGGTCGGGGGGGAAGGTGGGACCGGAGGAGGAGGAGGCAGGATGGAAGAGATCGACGGGAGCTCGCCTTTGTTTGACCTGCGAGGTACGCTGACTGCTGTAATGAGTAAAAAAAAGAGGGAGCGGTCCGAGTGAGGGGAGGAGGGGAAATAGGGTCCGGGCGAATGAGGGTGCAGAAAAGAGATGGAGAGGATTGGAAGTCGGCGTAGGCTGAAAACACACCTTTTGTTCGCACTTGTTTTGCGATTAATGCTAAGCCGGCTGGGAAGCGGAGCGGTCAACTCTCCGCAAATTACAGCGGCGGAACATTGAAAAGGACTCGGTGCAAAGCTATTGTGTGTTCGCAAATCTTCCGCCTGATAATGCTTTTCTCTCCGGTAATTTCCGTTCGTTTAATCCGTCATGAACTTGCTTTCCAACCTCCGAATCGTACGCACAAAAACAGGCAGGATGTTACTCCGCGGGGCGTGCAATATAGTGAGGAAGGGTTAGGCGGTGTTTTTATTTATCGATCAAACGTTCAAAATTCGTAAAATGGGTTCAAATCAGTGAGAGCGTTCTTCCGCACAAAGTGGTACAGGATCAAAGATTAAAATGAGATTCATCGCATTTTATTATGTTCTCTTTCGCTTTGACACTACTGTCTACACCCAATACTGTTCATAATCTCGTTATAAAACCTCAAGTTTCCCCAATAACTAGAGATACGACATTCGCTAACCCACCACTTCTGCGAAAACCTTCTCGGAAGTACGAGAGAGAAGTGAGAGAGATCTCGTATGTAAATGTACAGCAACAATTTCATAAAGCCTCCTATGTTCAACCGGTATTTTATCGTAAGTTTTTATTTTTCCAAAGTCACATACGAGTACATGGTCCAATGGTCCATTATTAAAGCAATGGGCATGATTTTATTGTGACGCGACTATCCATGGCAGCGCGGTAAAACCGATCAGGAAATGTGATGGGGGTCTGCCCTTCCAACTCAGCCGGTCGCCAGTTTCCTTCGAGTAGTCTGAGTAGAAAGACGTGTCTCCGCGTGAAGTGTGTTTTTCAACTTTGTAACACGGCGCGATGGAGCGACCAACCACACGCCACATGCCCCCAACTTCACGTTCTTCATCGTTACTAACTTTCTGGCTCGGCGCACCACCCCGGTGATCCCCCAGCCCCTTTACAGTCCCGAGTACTTTTATAGAGGACCTTGTACATTGTCATTGGACTAATCTTTCTTTTATAAATTGATTTTCTATCCAAAACCAGTCACCAAAATTTAATGCAAATACCCGAATAATTAATGCTTTCTTCCGTATTCAATGGAATGATTTCATCTTTCTACAAAGTTGAGAAAATAATAATTCATTCGGATCTACTAAATACCCCGCAATCCAAGGAAGAGCGTGTGGTAGGGCAGGTTAGGGCATCTGCAGTGCATGCAAAAATACTAGCATATAGGTTCACAAATGGAAATTGACCTACATACAACTCTCGTGCACATACTATATAAAAAAAAACCATAAACACAGTAATCAACCCGAAGGTCGGTTTAGTAGGTGATGGTAGAGCTCACCCATGTACCAAGCCCTCTATACGGCGTGTGAATATTCACACATCAGGGTAGGGGGGCCAGTTCCTTTCCCTGTGCCGGTTATGGTTTCCCAGGAAGATCTAGTACCCGAAAAATCAACTAGCTTGGGTGGAGCTGCAGGTGCCCAAAGTGCCTTGTCCGGGAATCGAACCCGGGACCCTCCGGTCAGCAGTCCAACGCTCTACCCGCTAGACCACCGCGACCCGCACATACTATATATCTACACTTAAATCTATAAACTTCCCCATACGCCGTCGCAAGGATCTGTAGCAGGGGGGGGGGGGTGCTGGGTCACCAACCATGCTACATCTACTCCAATGCTTCTACGAACACATGGTATCCCGTAATCTAACGAAACGGCATCGCTAAGAAGAGAAATAAGGAAACCAAATAAAAGGGGCGGGCTCACATGCAACGCTGTCGCCAATTATCACCTACTAATGCAGGACGGACGATTCACAAATGCATCAGACCTACAAATTGATTTACATGACACCCCACCACACGCACAAGGGCGCGTGGCGGCGGTCGTTAGGACGTCAGCCATAAAATGAGTTAAGGGAAATGTAAGTTGAATGTTCCCAACTAGTTTCACCAGTGCCAACCAATCTCCCTGTTCGTGCTTCCCCTTTGAGTGGTTGTCACGGATAGTGCGCGGTATACACGAATATTTGAATCTATCCGTTCGGCAAGTTTATCTCTATTATTTGGTGACAATTGTCTGTTCTGCCAATGAACTCGTAATTGGGGGACGTGATCGATTTTTAAATCTGTTTAATATTGCTCTCACTCTTTGCATATCTAAGGGTTCCTATCCCAGATCTAATAGACAATGTGCGACTCTTTGTGTCTTTCATACGAGTTTCTCACAAATCTGACAGCCCAGATCTCTATACCTTCTGCAATCGGTGTTTTTGAGATGGATCCGATTTCCTCGCCTCATGTTCTGGGAGAGGTCTTACTGATGAAAAATATAACTTCTCCTTCTCTCGCTGCTTTTACCAACTAAACGTTTGATGAATGCCAGCTTTTTTAGGGTTCCTATTCAAATAGTGCGAATATGTTTCCTCCATGCAAGATCGGATGAGACATCTAAATATTTTACGTGGCCTGCAACATTAATCCGAACTACGAATTTGTAAGTTGGTAAAATCTATTTTTTCAATTTTCATTTTCTCTAGTTAAAAAAATTTTTTTTAAAGTTCAGGACCATACATTTTTTAGTATTTAAAGCCAGACACCACTGTGGTTTAAATTTTGAATATTGTTCAAGTCGATGCTTAGTATTTGACAATCTGCGTCGTTCGCTATTTTCATTCGGATTTCAATGTCTTCTGTTGATGTTTATTTTGGAGATGATACCATTGATCTGAGAGTAAGTGGCCCATGACACTACTCTGTGGGACTCTGGATGTTACATGTACATAATTAGAGTCTGAGTCATCAATGACTACTTTTTGTTGGCGGCTATTAACGAAGCCATGAATACAGTTAATTACATTATCATTTACTCCGTACCCTCGCTACAAAAAAATTTGCCGTGCAAAAATTTATTAAAGGACTTCTTAAAATCCAAGGAAGTCGCATCTACTTGTCAGTTCCATTCCCCCGATTGCAGGATTGCGTGGATGAAAAGCTTTAAAAACTTCTCGAGTGCTCTCCTTTGTGCATCCATGCACATACGTGTATACCTTACCATACACCATTTTACCATACAAATTTTGCGCTTGATAAATATGTTTCCGTTTTGTGTGAGGGAAAAAACGAGTTCTTTAATCTGTCTGTAATGTTACCTTTTTTATTTTATCCCGGAGATCGGATCTATTAATATAATTTGATGCCATAATAATTCCCTCTGTTTCGGGAGACACACGTTTTAAAAAAAATTCTTTATAATGTAACCATTTCAGAGAGTAAAAATCATTCGCCTTAACCGGGATTCGAACCCGGATCCCTCGATATCCGGCCGAGTGCTTTAACCACTTAAGCTACCGAGACGTCCTATTACACTCTGAAATTTTGGGGGCTTTAAAGGAACAAGATGTTATGACGAAATACCATACATACAATGTCACAGGCATTCGTAGTCGTGCGCGACGCGCCACAGTCCACGATGTTAATAAAGCCAATTTCAAATATTTAGGCTGTTCATACCTTAGACAAATTTCAAGAAACTGTAACAGTAACTTTAACGGAGTCACCCGCTATGTGTGCATTATAATGCAACCATTTTAGAGAGTAAAAATCATTCGCCTTGACCGGGATTCGAACCCGGATTCCTCGATATCCGGCCGAGTGCTTTAACCACTTAAACTGTGCGCGTCGCGCACGACTACGAATGCCTGTGACATTGTATGTACGGTATTTCGTCATAACATCTTGTTCCTTTAAAGCCCCCAAAATTTCAGAGTGTAAGAGGACGTCTCGGTAGCTTAAGTGGTTAAAGCACTCGGCCGGATATCGAGGGATCCGGGTTCGAATCCCGGTCAAGGCGAATGATTTTTACTCTCTGAAATGGTTGCATTATAATGCACACATAGCGGGTGACTCCGTTAAATTATTTAGTTGAAAGTTTGCCTATCTCTTCAAGAATCAAGAGGTTCCCCAACTAAAAACTCCTTATCGAACAGTTTTTAAAAACCTAGCGGATTTCCACTGAAACTTATCTCTTTCTTTCATTTAAGTTTTTTCCCATTGATCCCAGATACTCGCCGCGTGTTCCAAATGTGGTGAAACTATAGTGAAATGATAACTCTAATTTACTCTTTCAGAGCACCTTCCTATTACATGTCAAGTCATACCTAGTTCATCTAAGGCTCCTGAGTGTACGCCTACCTCTAATTAACTTAACCCGTCGGCGACTACTTTTTGTGTAGAGTTAGATAAGATGTACGTAAACAAATAAGAAAATTACTCGTCAATGTCCAATAATCTTAATTTATGCATTAATTTCTCGCGAGGGAAATTGGCGGAGACTTTCTTGAAATCTAAAAGTACAGCAATCATGCAGCAATATTGCAGCTCCCCGAATCCAGGATAAAATAAATATGACCATGAACATTAAAACGTGAAAAAAATTTGCATCGGCCGGGAATCGAACCCGGGCCGCCCGCGTGGCAGGCGAGCATTCTACCACTGAACCACCGATGCATTAGTTCCAAAGAGTTAAATTTTAAAATTTCCTACAGGTAACTTCAAGTTCCTTCAAATTAATTCGAAAATATTAGACCAATGACGGCAAGAAAATACCATTCCACAATGAAATAAAGGGACTGCCAAACTGAATATTCATAGTTAACATTAAAGGCGCTATCATCGATATTTTTATGAAGTACATTACTGAAAGTTGTGGTTACAGATAAATACCAGCCAAAGAGACGACCAGTTCTCCGGACAGCCAAAAGGTTTGAATACCTTTCTTGACGTGCATTTCGTAATTCAGCATGAACGTTAACTTCGAAGAAAAATTATCCTATAATTGCAATGTAAGAAGTTTACATAGCTATAAACCAACCATCCTTGAGATAGAATTATCGATTCAAATCGTAGAGATGAAGAAGTTGTGTTAGAAAATTCGAAATGCTTAACGAAAAAGATAAGTCAGTACTGAAGGAGTGGCAAAGAGACAGCTGAACAGCGCAATACGATGCTATCTGATCAGATACGCTGGATATATTTTATCCTCCATAAATACAACAAATTTATGAATAAATGATCTCAAAATAAACAAAATTATCTTTAAAATGTAGGTGAATGATCCAACCAAAACATCAAGTCAGTGTCATAATCAGTTTACACGCGCGTGAACGTACTTGCGCTAACTAACTATTGGATTACGTTTCCTCAAGTATATCTTGAGACTATTATTAAGATAAACTTTTGGCAAAAAGGCAAATGCTAGTTATCCCATCAGGGTGTAATTTAATTTCGAAAATATCAACCTTCAAAATTATTCCAACAAAAATTCATCCTCAAAGAGGAGTGTTCGTGTCGACCGGGATGAAGCTAATGATTGCAAAGTTATTTTTTTTCTCGCCGCGGTTTGCGCTGACTAATGGCTTTCGTCGGAGCAACATACAGACGCACGCTCCGAAAAACCATCGCGCAAACAAAAATGCTCCGGAGGGCGCGGACGGAGGACCGGGGTTAGGATGGGTGGCATTCGAGCGGGATGGTGTAAAGTTTTTTGGTAGAGGAGGAGGGAGGAGGAGGAGGACATAAAGGGTGGGAGAGGGTCCAAAGTGAGAGAAGTGGGGGACTGGCAGTCGCCCCGGCCTTAAGAGCAGGAAGCGGCGGCCGGAGGTGAGCCCGTGTGCACGGGGGAGGGTAGGATTGAGGGGGAGAAAGAGTGCGGAATGGTGAGGGGGAGATGATTGCACGGGGAAGTAGATGCGAGGGCGGGGAGGGAAATAAGTTTGCGGCGGCCGATGGCTGTGACTAAGACCCCCATCGCCTGCATGTGTTTACCCCGTGCACTGGTGCGGGGGACCTTTCGGACGGAGAGAGAGTCCTTCCTGCGCAAGGGACGTCCGCCAGAGGCGAAGACCTCTCTCCTCGGCTGAACACCCGCCCGCTACCTCCCTCGAGGGCATCACGCAACCGACCCCCAAAATTTGCCCGCTTCTCCTCATGGTCAACGTTCTCCCCTTCCCCACCGGAGTACCTACCCCTACTCACCGAATCAGGAAGACGAATCATCCCCTTCCTTTCCTACGAAAGAAAAAAAAAGGAGCGGCGAGCAAACGAAAAGGCGACGACCGAGGGTCATTAATCATCGCTCGTGTTAGTGCTTGCTGGAGCTGGAATGGATGATTCTTTTCCCCTCTCCACATTTTTTTTGTGGGCTCGATTCAACTGCGTTCGCTTACGAGGGATGGGGTATATTCGTATGCATGCCCCAAATTCTCCTCGGGGCTCCTCTTGTTTCTAATGTGAGCGGCCGGTGGTAGGATTGCTTGGTGCTTGACGGGGGTGAGGGAGGTTTTTATGACCATAAAAACTACGTTCGATCGTCGTTTGCTTAATAGATTTGATTCTCATTTCCATCTATGAAAGTCGAAGGTGATCCGTGATCAATTTGACAATTTTTTGTCAGCAAAATCCCTATAAAATCATAAGTACATCAAAATGTTTGGCTACGATGACAACGAATGATCCATAACTCGAAATGTTTCATTATCAACGAATACTGTATCAGAAAATTGGTTTGCTGCTGTTAACCACTCCGTTCTCGCTGCAGCTAACCACTGCCAATTCATTTATTATCATTGTCATTATTTATTTTTTACTATCTTGCAGGATTTTTGCAGGTTTTTCACACCCCACCTTCTTTGTGGGTGTTTTCCTGTGTGATTTTTTACTAGGGTCTTCATGTCTGAACTCCCTAGGGTTTTCCCTCAAAATTACTTATGTGTGTATTTATTTTATTATATATATATTTATATATATATATATATGTATATATATATATGTATATATATATATGTGTGTATATATACATATATTCCTATATACATGTATATATGGCTTTACCATTTTTTCTTTTTTGTATCGCTTAATATTTCCCCTTATAATTATTATTGTTGTTAACGTATTTCACGAAGGTTAAAAATGGAAGAAGGGACCCAATGATCCCAATTACGCCCGAATAAAAGCGTTCATCTATCTATCTCCGTTCTTCTTGCAACTATCCTCCTAATTTCATCATAGTTTCTTACATTTACAGCAACTAGTTATTACATTTCCGGCCTTAGACTGCATATATATCCGGTCCCTTTACTCTTTCCCTCTTCTTTATCTTATGCCTCATGCAAGTATGTTCCATTGCTTTACTTGCCCGTGACGGCATCAATCAACTTATTTACGAATTAATCTGCTCGTCGTTAGATTCCATTGGCGATTCGCTCACTTCATTTAACCCTGATAATACATTCCATTGATTTTATTTTTTTGCTTCCATTATTTTCCATTTATTGCTACTATTGATCAGTTATTTACAGGTAATTAGCGAGAAATCATTATTACCGACAAAATAATTGATGTTTTTACAAAGGGTTGATGGTAAGGGTTCGGACTGCCATATAGCCAAATTTATAGGGAATTGATATCACTCGTAAGGAAAGAGCTTAAACTTCTGACTCCGTAGCTCCTTTTAACAACCACGGATGAAGGGAATGTGGCGTGGTGCATACGTTATCAGCTGTCGTGCTTTGCTCATGGATGAGGCTCGGCGATCTGTTTGGCTCTCCCACGCGAGCGTTCGCATTCGACAGCTTTCAAGCCAAGACATGCTGAGGGACTCCCTATTTTCTGACCCTCCCTTCAGAGCAGTCTTTCCTTATCGAAAAAGGGGCCCAATCTCCGATTTATTCCCTTCATTGATCATCAATGCTTCTTGCTCCAAAAGACTCACCGGCCCGGCACTTCAATTTATGGGCTTTATTTTTTTTCATCCCCACGAAACGCCTTAGCTTCCGCATTTATCAATCCCCACGCCATTTCTCCCTTGTAACACATAGTTGGGGATGAAAATACTTAATCTGTATCAATAGACAGAATTCCCCACGAGGCAAAATAAAAAGAAATTAATTAAGCATACAAAAAAAAAGAAATATATGAGGAAAATGTCTGATTCATCTCTTTTTGTGTCTTTTCGTGTATATTTTCGTTAGGGTTGGCAATTCTAAATAGGAGAGATAAATCGACTATTTCAAGTGTAATAAGTGACAATATTTGCACGCGTTGAAGTTTAGTCATGATGATACAAGCGAGGCACTTATTTTTCAAACACTGCAAAGATTTTCACTCGGAAAACACTGGGTGATGTGCGGACCTCATCTCAGATTCGACAGTAAGAGTCCCTCGCGATTTTGGTGAAATATCTCGACGGTGGAATTTTCCAATAACTCAGCACCACGTGTAGCTCCTTATCCGGACCACACGGGTGCAAATGCCCGTGAATGCGCCGCAAAAGGCTAAAGAATGGCCAAAGTTCCTGGGGTCATATTTCCACCATCTTTCACGCGGCCGGGATGCCAACTAGGCATGAGACCGTGAAGACAATGGGTTCTGACCTTCCCCCATTCCGGCCAAAGGTTTGGGCGATGATTTACGCGTCCATAAGCCTCGCCTCCTCTTCCGCGCTATGTTTGTTTTTTTTTAAAGAATTGTATACCCTGTTGGCTGATGCTTTGTTAGGTTTTCCTAGAAGATCTTTCGGAGTTTTCTCTATGCTAATTTCAACACACGTCAAATATATTTGCTCAAAAAAGTCGTACCAAATATATTGACACCTTGGAATTACAACGAAAATTTTATGAACTTCATGAAAAACATGGGATTCACATCCTCTGATTTCTTGGATAGTGATGTAAATTATTGAACTTTCATAATTAATTTAATTTTACTCAGGAAACACGAATTTCGACAAAACTCGCGAATAACCTTCCCAATCACATAGCTATAATTAAAAAAACCATTACGAGGAAATTCTAATGCCTAGCTCAACGGAGATGAGCATTAGACTCATTACAAACTATTTTACCACTGATTAAGAAGTCAGACGAAGCGACAGAGTGATTAGGAAACTGGAAAATAGATCGCGGCTGTTACTTCTATTTTTTTGTTTAATGGGAAATATTCTTTTGTTTGTACAAGGTTAAATTATCGATAAAAATATGTATAATTTATATCAGTCAAAACAAATATTTTCCGACCCTTCGGATAGTAAGTGATGTTTCTCATCGAATGATGTAGTTCAAGTTAAATATCCAAACCTTAATATATTTTGTGCAAATGAAATACTTGCATCTATTGATATACCTATTTTATTAATAATTCCTCGGAAAAAGGGTGTTACTAATAATTTCTGAGAAATTTAAAGCTGCACCAATAAAAAATTTACCATAATTTTACCCTTTTACCACAATTAGTCGAAATCGGCATCGTTAACGTGTTAAAAAAGAAATCTTCATCTTATTCCGTTTTGAATTCCAAGTCCTTGACGTCATTATTGAAAACTAAATAACAATAAAACTTGAGGAAAATTCAAATTCTTTCAATAAAAAAGTAAAACTTTGCTGAAACCTTTATAGTATGCAAACCTAAATTTGAACACTTTACCAGCAACTGTTAATAATTCAATGCACCATCTATTTTATAATACAAACATGGAAACTGTTTAAAATAACGCAAAATTAACATCATGCACATTACTTAAAAAATAAAAACAAATAACCATTGTGACGCTTGAAATGGTAAATCTGCTTACCTTTCTGTAGTCTTGAAAAAGGAAAATGATGCTCGGGTATCATAGCATGAAAATCGTCATTTTAATAGTCGTCGGTAGAATGCTTGTGGGAACTCACGTAGGGAAAATCCATCTAAAAATATAAAGGAACAAATTAGTTACGATAAATTAATTCATATATCCATTAATTCGTCAATTACGAATGGATAAAATTAAAAAAAGATCATTTATTCTATATTTGGGTTTTGTGATTACATTGTTTTAATAAACTTGATTACTACTTATAACAAGTGAATGAATCGTACTATTAAAAAAATTATCATTACATGTTTACAAATTATAAGCTCGAAACATCGAGAAAAATGGATCATAATATAGAACAAGATGTATATCAAAAATTTCTTTCCAAGACGTAAGAACAATGACATATTTCCCGGTGCAAATTGCTTGTCTAAAATAATCACTGAAGGGACAATCGGAGTACCGATCCCGGATGAAGAAAATTTGCATTACGCGGGAATGGAAAGAGGATTGGAGAACTTCGAGGAAAAGGACTATTGGCTGCTAGACGCAAATAAACTGGCTATATCCGACCGGGCGAAAATAATAATCCATGGAAGATAAAATTGAGAGACATTCTCTCTAACTTCACCGAATTACTTCCCAACAGGGGAAACATTTTCATTCTAACATCATAGGAATTAACGAATTTTCATTGCAATATTAAGCGCGGTACAGGAGGTTTTTTTTACGCGGATGTGACGTGTTCGATTAAAGCAATCAGGTATCAGGGCAGTGATAAAGAAAGGAACAGGGGTGGAGGAGGGGAGAAAGATGAATGGGAGCTGGGGGATGTGAGATGAGGAAGACGGGAAAGGGGGGTTGAGAGAGAGAGAGAGAGAGAATGAGGAGAAGGGGATTCATACGAAGCGTAAGAGTTATGACGTTTTCGGGGGAGCCGTGCTCAGCAGAGCGGAGAAAGCTGACTGCTTGGCTGTTCCGCCGCAGAAGGAAACTATCAATTACGTTATTCCCACACTCTCATCCGGCCGATGCTATTCCAACTTGCATCAAGGAACCCGAATCCGCAGCCGCCCACTCTCAATCTCCCTCGGAAAAATCTCACCCCTCACGGCACACAGAAAGGAAATTCTCTCCCTCGCCGTCCGGGAGCTGCCTTTCCTTTTTTTTACGTGCGGTAGCACATTCCTATAGGCGTGGTAGCCGAGTGGGCGGGGTAACTGTCTAATGACTGGAAGGTAGGGGTCAAAAACCAAGTGACCAAGTTGGACCTCCTAAGATTCAGCCGAAAAGTGTGATTTTGCGAGTATTTGGGGATTCATTTTTGAAACCTAACCGGTCAAAACTAAAAACAAGGAAGGTGCGTGTTAGTCTAGTGGGTGGAGTATTTGGGCTCCAATTAAAAAACCCCAATTCTATTCCCGACAACTTTAACCATTTGCACACAACCAAATCCATCCAATGAGTGTCATTCTACGGGTATCAGAACATTCCGGAGGAACCGTAAGGTTCACAGGTAACTATATAATTTCCTCCCCCACACCTTGAGGTGTGATTTCCCATTATCGAAGGGCTAAGTACATTTTCAGATACATACTCAATTTTCAAACCATACTTCGGGTAAAATGCTGTCGTTCATAGGCTGAAAGACAATTCACAAGTTCATGTAATTTTTATGCAAACCCTTGTAATGAGAGTGGATCTGTTCTGAAAAATATCATGGCTGTCTTTAGTCGACTACGTGGTTTAGAATATGCATTATAGTATATTAAATTTATTTTAAGAAGAGGCAAACGGACCCGCGATCTCAGATCTGTTTGAAAGACGCAGGTATCGCAATCAAAGGGTCTGGACCCGCACCTTGATGTGCGAATGTGAATTGCACGCATCGGCGGCTTAGCATTAGGTGAGCTCAGCCCTCAGCGATCAGAGAAACCTTTGTCTCAGTTTGAAATACCCAATTAGTGAAGCAATTAAAGAACTACTTTATATTACTTCAATCTCAGCAGCATTTTATTTGAATTTAGACTTAGACATATGAAAAATCCTGTTATTTTCATATTTTTTTCATTTCAAAAATATTCAATCTGACTCATAGTAGTAGTATTTAGGAGAGGTGACCGATAATTGAGGTAATTTATGAGGCCATTATGGATGGGCAAGAAAGGATGAAGGTTGGAGAGAAACCCGACGTCGGCATTAGCCTACTCTTGTCGAAAGGCGCCAAGGGGTCCGCAGATTAACGTCCCATCTGACGGACGGCGTACTCACTGACGGAGTGCCTTCCACAAAGCACCTCAAATAGGGATCGAGATACCACTGAAAAATATTCGACGCCGCCAGGATTCGAACCCCGGCCCTCTGAGTGGGAAGCCATTTTTTTCAGATAGACCCCGGTCCTCTGATTCATTTACATGCAAGAAGCATTTTGCCAAGCTACTAAATGCGATGCTTAATATGAGTGCTGTTTTCACATCTCAAACTCGACTTTTGCTACAGTACGGTCCCCAAGGAACTTCCTTCAAAGATCTATTTGAGTACTTACATGAGCTCCCTTACAGATCTAAGACCGTTGTAGCCGCGGAACCGGAATTTCATTTCAATCAATTAAAACATTGCAATTTTGTGATGCGTGGACTGTGACGCTCGACAACCAAGCAAAACATATTTTACATGTGAAGTTTCGAAATTGTGTTTCCAACGCTCTATTTTCTAAATCGACCCCAGATACGTAATCGTTCCCAGACATAATTGCAGAGGTTGTTGAAGAACAAGACTGGGTTGATCGCATTACAAAAAGTCCATAACGTCCCGAGAGAGTTTAGATGAAATTCGCTGCATCAAAAATACCGAAATATAAAAATAGGACTCCATTTAATACTTAAGCGTTACCCTTACTTACGATCTCACATGAGTAAAATATAAACAGAGAACATGTGTACAAGCTAGTATACAATTGAGATTTATTAGAAGAGCATTCAAGAAACGTGACGACATGATAAAAAAGGAGCGGTGCTGTATTTTGGTCTGATTATCGAAATAAATCGTGTACAGCAAAGGGAAGATATATCTGTAAAGCGTTGTTATGGATCGAACTTAGATTACATATTTAAGGGCACTAAATTGAGAATCACTCGCAGGGAAAAGGTGAAATTACAAATTGAATTTCTTGCAAAAATTGGGAGCAGGTTTCAATAGCGAGAATGTTGAAAATTTATCATTAGCTCCATCGTAATACTGTAATTAATATCGTGAAAAAAAATATTAGAAAGATTAAGTGTAGAGAAATTTCAATCAATCAAGGTATTCTATTTTAAAGGGAGGATTTGGACGGTCCCTAGCAACTCTTTATTTATAAATATCGTGGGAAAATTCAATTTCCTTCTTGATCTCTACGTGACTTCTGCCTGTCTTACTGCTGTCTAAAAATACCACTCTCCTCCATCCTCTACCTGTTCTCCCTTCTATCACAACCTTCAACGTACCACTATATTGAGCATTTCCTCCATCCACTTCCTCTGCCATTTTCGGATTACCCATCACATCACATTCGGATCACTAACTTCCTCTCTTCGTCCACCCTTTTTATAACTTGAGTGTCCGTATTCTTTCCTTGATCAATGAAGCTATTCTGCCTATTTTCAAGGCTGGCTCTGGACGATCCCTTACAATTCTTTATTTCTAAGTATCATGGGAATTTCCTATTTTATCCTTCAATTTTTTTAGCACTTTGAGAGAATAAAGATGTCATTTTTTTTCCAGCGAACGAAGGAATCAAAATAACGGCAAACGATCGTGCTAGGGGAAAAAATTACTCTTTATTGTTTGTGGCCTAGTCATTCATTTATTATTCTCTTATTTTATTGTTCTTTGCGCCAACAGTAGCTCGTTTCGCATTCGTTGAGAAGTATGTTGTATTAAGATTTCGTCATGCATGACCCGTCGTTAACATTATTTCCAATATTTGAAACATTGTATACATTTCTTGCCAACTAACAATTAAGAAACAATTTGAATTTTAAGTTGTATTCCTCTTATTGAATCACTAGTATTGACCTAAGATTTAAGAAAAACTTAATTTTTGATTTTACATGCCTTGTGTCTAAACACCTGTTAAAAACCCTAGCGGTGGTTCGCAGGGTAACATGTTTAATTTAGAAAAAAACGATGCTGTCCGAAATGATATACTTTCGCTTCAAATCACGTAGATCTCGTTGAAGTGAGACAGAATTCATTCAACGTGTGAAGATCCCTCAAAAAGCCCCTACAATTTATATCGCCCTTGCTGAAAGCCAGTAGATCAGTAAGCTTCCATAGCACCCTCAGAAAAACATGGGGCACTATGATGCTCGTTGTAAATACTGCAGCACAATGCAGCCTAATTGTCTCATAGAGTGTAAATGAATAGATAACGTGTTTTTAATTGGACGGAATCGCAACTATAATAAGAAAAGTGTAAATCAAAGGGCGTGAATTCGGTTATTTGCGGTCGACACGGCGATATAAAGATACAAAGCCTCCAGTAGAAAGCGGACTAGCTCTGCCACGATTTAGGCAATCATACGGATGCAACCATTTCAGAGAGTAAAAATCATTCGCCTTGACCGGGATTCGAACCCGGATCCCTCGATATCCGGCCGAGTGCTTTAACCAATTAAGCTACCGAGACGTCCTCTTACACTCTGAAATTTTGGTTAAAACACTCGGCCGGATATCGAGGGATCCGGGTTCGAATCCCGGTCAAGGCGAATGATTTTTACTCTCTGAAATGGTTGCATTATAATGCACACATAGCGGGTGATTCCGTTAAAGTTACTGTTACAGTTTCTTGAAATCAATCATACGGAGTTTTCAAAGGAATATGGATTACAATTAAATATGAAAAAATATCTAAAAATGGCATTTTTGGCAAAAATAAATGGGGGAAACAACATCTTCCACAAAATTAACGAAGTTGAAATACACTATTTGGAACTATCAAATACGTCAGTCTCACAAAAACTCAACATTGAGCACGAACGTTAGGAAGATTTAAGAAGCTCCCTTGAGTATGAGTCATTCCACGAGTTGAGGGAATATGTGACAGAGATGTAAGGGAGAGGTGTTGAATTGCACTGGTGAGTCCGAAGTTGGAATGCTCGGCAAATATTTGGGATCCCCTAGAGAAGGAGATGATTACGGAGATAAAAAATGTGAAAAGATCTAAGTGTTTTATTGAGCGTTTCGGAGTCATTAAATTAAGAAGGACAAATAATTGTATGGCATATGATAGATTACAACTCACTGGCGATGTTCATCTTAAAGTGAACACTCACGCATATATTTGGTTATCGCTAACAATGCAGTGGAGTAAGAAACCGGCTTCTAATAGAAAATCAGCCCCTATGCTGAAATATTCACCACAGTTATCAACCCGAAGGTTAGTTCGATAGGTGAGAATGCAGTTCACTTAGAACGAAACCCAACGGAGTGTGAAATCCACGCATAAGGGATGGGGGACCAGTTCCTTTCCCTGTGCCGCTTGCGGTTTCCCATAGGAGATCTGGCATTCGAAAAATGATACAGCTTGGGTGAAGCGGAAGGTGGGCAGATGTGTCACACCGAATCAAACTCGGACCCCTAAAAGTTCAATAATGCAGTGGGATGGTAGGGAAATATCCTATTATTTTCGAGGCAATTGCTCCTTAAGGTAGTTACCACCATTGAACAAATCTAAGTGTTATTCATGAAATCAGACCTAGTTTCATTGCGATGCACTTTCGGGGCTCCTTTAATGCCAGAGGCATATAGTTAAATATAATTATACTCGTATGCAGATGAATTTTGTTACGTTAAACAGTAACGGTAAACAGTGACAAAATTCACGGAAACTGCACTTGTTTCTAAAATATTTCTTTCAACACTTCTGGCACGTTCTAATCAGACTTACCAGGAGAGGATGTATTAAAATAAATTTCATGTACTACGAATTAACACTGAATTTGAAACATTTAGCATAAAAATGCTGTAACTTGTTAAAAAAAATTAATTTCATCTACATCTACTTAATATCCCGCAAGCCGCACCAAGGGCGTGTGGTGGGGAGTGTTAGGGCACCACCCTTAATTAAGAAAAAAACCGCATGAAAAAGACAAAAACTTATACAATCCACAAAAAAACATCGTATGAATTCATGCAAAAACCATTACAACCCCACACACATGAAAAAACTCAAACTACCCACTTTCGTACACATGAACCTACAAATATACCTGATGCCTTTCAATGTTCAATTTTATTACGAATTGTAAATTGAATGTTTTTGATATTTATAAAGTAACTTCAGTTTCAGTCTATTATGATTTCTTATTGTTCTGGGAAAGAATGAATATTTGTATCTATCTGTATTGGAATCTATCTCTCTTATTTTATCTTTGTGTTCTGATCTATCTAAGTAGAGTGGGGCCATTATAATTCCTTTAGTGGCATCGTTAAACTCGTTTGTTCTGAACCTTTCTAAAATTCTAAGTCTCGCTTGTTCTCTTCGTATCTCAAGTGGCCCCTAAATCCCCTAAGAGACCTGCCACACTTGTGTTCTTATTATAAACATTTTTTAACGAATCTGGCGGATTTTCTTTGGAATTGCTCTGGTCTGGTTGAATTTAATCTATATGCATTAATAAAAATCATACAAAGTGTTTTAGTATTACACTATTTTCTTCTTCAGATCGATATACATTCGAATTCCTTCCAAAATTTATTTTACTTTAGTTCTCCGCTTGAATGACAATCTTCCTTCTACTACAACCTTAAACATCCAACTACGTCAGTCATGTATTGAACTTCTTCAAATTTTCCTCAACAACTTCCTTTCCCATCCTACCTCCACCTGACGAATTGTATCCAGTACTATCTATTTTTTACTCTGTATTTTTCTCCATATCTGCACTTGAAAAGCTTCCAATCTCATATTTTTTACGCAACGACAAATGGTTTGAAATGTTAAAACGTGGGCAAGGAAACGAAACAACTATGATCTCGGCACCAAATTCTTCATAAATTTTTTTTTAAGCCTTCCGACCATCAATTCTATCCCAGCAAATGCTTATAATTTAACAGATGGCCTTCTAACTCAATGCCTAACATTCTCCACTACGTCTTAATAAATAAACCTCACGTCTTTTGTGATTCATTTCCATCCTATAAGTCTCGTAATGTCGTGATTCGTTCAACAATGCCGGCAACCAATTGATGATTTGGTAAATAAAAGCTTTCGTAACAGAAAATCTTAAAGACCGTAACCGTTTTACGGAGAATGCTCAAGCACTAACTGTTTCTGCCCTTGATAAATCTGGCAAAATGGTATTTCATATAAATAAATCAGCCGAGTCAATGAAACGAATGCATAATTTATAATAAACATGCAACAAAACACAAATTTTGCCAACGAATATTTTCCAATTTACGTATCTTTGACGTGAAATTCTTGGCGAGGGAATTAAGCGCATATTTCACTCATTAATCACCTCTCGTGGTCGTAAATCAATATTACTCATTGAAGCCCGAAAAAAGTGTGTAAGTGCCGATTTCTTTACACCCAGCTGTGGCCGGATAGAGCTCCCATCTTCTCCCATAGAGCTGCCGATTGGGAGCACAGTCACCACAAACTTCTCTCCTCAAAGAGTCTCACCACAATGGAACAGCAAATTACCCTAAATTAGCATTTTAAGTAGTCCCGTGGACATTTTGTGACATTCTCCAGCGACGCGCGTTGAGCAGCCAAAGCCGATGTCAACCAACCATTTCAAAATGTTTTGCACCTCCGTTCGGCACGCGAAACCCTTTCCGTTTGACTGCCTCCACAAAAAATTCCAATTTCAGTGTACGGAAAAGGTTTTGCCTTGACCACCACGACGCATTCTCCTTCGTGGGGGGGGGGGGCATCGAAAATGAATGAGGAGGGATATTTTTCCCAAATTTTCCTTTTTTTCTGCTTGTCACACATTCCCGTTCTCCCCTTACCGCACTCTCCCTCAACTGCTCTAGACATCTACCGTTTAGGTTTGGAGGCGGATGAGGTCCCGAAACGTTCGTAAGAAGGAACGCGGGCGAACGGGAAGGGGAGGAGTGTATTACGAAAGGGATGAGCGAAAAGAGAGGAAGCGACGAGGGTGATTGAGAGTGGATGCGGGGGAGGGAAGAGAGAGAGAGAGGGAGAGAGAAGGAGCGAGGAGGGATAATGGGAGCAAAACGGTGACTGGTGTGAGGTTCGGGAGGATTATGGCTAAGCGAGGCGAGATTGGGAGGGAGGAGTAACAACGGGAGGCGAGGTGTATCTTCCCCGCGTCACCTGGCCAACAGACCGTAAAATTCGGGGCAGGCCGAGTGCACACAATCCCTCCCTCCCGCTCCCCGTGTCAATCCCATTTGAGCTATTAGCCGGTGTGCAAGCCGCACGCATTCGTGTGAGTGTGTGTGCGCTCGCGCCTGTGGGCCCCAGAAGAAGGGGAGAGAGAGAGGGGGGGTTTCGTCCTCCCTTTCGGGAACGAGGCGAGTACGGGGGCAAATCGCCCAGGGGGCATGGGGGAAGCGACGGACGCGTCCCTCGTGCACCCTTCCCCAGATCCTAAACGGGCGAATGTTTTGCCGAGACGGGTGTGAAGATTTTTGAATGGATCCCGAAATGAGAAAGGAACCATTCTCTCCCCCGACCGAGGTCTTACCCCCTTTGAGACTCCCCCTTCCTCCCGCATCACCACATATCCAAACCTCCCTGACGACCACCCCCCCCTCCCCTCTCTCCCACACAACCAGCAGAAAACCCCACGCCGCCCGAAAAACCCTCCCCGGACAAAACGCGAAGAAGCATTTACCTTTCCTCCCATTCATGCGGATTCCCTCCCTTGTGTGTGCTCTGTGAACGCCCACCGTCGCCAAATATATTGCTGACAAATTAGAGTTCCCCTCACTCCCGCCTCCCTTTCGCCTCCACGCAAACAGTCACCATCCTTCTGCTCACGCACCCTTCCTCCCTCCCGTCTTCGCCACCCACTTTCAGTTTGAAGGTCGCTGAAAATAATTCCTGACACGTCGCTGGAGTATCCAGAAAACGCAACCTGGGAGAGTGAGTGTACTCGGGCATGTTTGAATCATGTTCACCATCATCTTCGGGAGTCCAGCCATTTATGGTAGGTTCTGGGTGGTCATCAACAGATATTGCCCATTACTCATCGCAATGAGGATTTCCTAAACGCTTACACTATTGTTTGCGTTGAATTATTTCCTTCTTCATGGAACCATGCTTCAAAAACCCACATCGCGACCGCCTATTAGGTTATTCTCATCCTTCCTCTTCACCGCTTACTCCACATTCTCTCTTCTATCACGGAGTACAACATCCCTCTGCCCCCAAATATCTTCCCCCAGTCTTCTGTTCTGCTTTTTGTCAAATTCTCCATTATTGTCCAATCTTACACCACAACATTTACAAACTCTGTCTTTAGCTATCGTTTTCTACACTCATTGCCATGTCTTAAATAGAAAATAAAACATGCATTTTATGAAAAAACGAAAATATTCCCACCTTCAACTTTATCATGTCCTTTTAATCTTATAAATATTTCTGGAAGAGAGGTGTAATTAACTCTCTTTCTCTGAAAATACAGGTTAAAATCAATGTTTTAATCCAATTGACTGCCAACAATCAGATTTTGTAAGCATGGTGGAAACCAGTCTAAGATGAGTCAGTAGAGGATTGATGTGGATCAGCATTCGTGTTTCCCTTGGTTTCTAAGCATTTCTATGCCCCAGAAATAGGTTAGTGGCAGCTTATTGCTAAATGGTTTTCCCGATAGAAACTTTTAAAGGGATTGAGCCATAGGGCACACGAAGTCTAAGGTACAGAAGGTAACCGACTTTCTTGCGCAAAAGACTGGACTAATTAATTTGACCATTACTTTTTTATACAATAATTTTCCATATCATTTCGGTTTATGAATACGGATCTACTGATACAGTTTTTTTATATGTTTATAAATAAATATTAAATATTTAAGACGAAATAAGCAATTTTTAATGAAAAATCCGTCGTAAGCGTAATCAAACTCGGACTGTACTTGATTGCTGATTGCAACATATTGACGTAAGAGATGCGGCCGATATTTTATCAGTTACACTCGCCATCTATCATTGTCCAGTTAGTATCAAACCCAGCCTACCTTGAGCCGTGTACTACCATGGGTTTCTTTCATCCACGCAGCTAAACTCCTCATTTTTAGAAATTGTAATTTCTGTATTTCGTAATACAGGATTCCCCTTTTCTTTTCCTTTCAACGTCCCTCCCCTTAGTTCCTTCAGATTTTATTTCCAATGAGCGCAAATGCATACGTACAAACGGTGAAACGGTGCCTTTTTCAATTTCAAATATCCAGAACGTGTGCCGCTCTGGTTTAAATACGTACATGAAAAATTAAATGTAATTCTAAACGTTATCGAACTTTTCCACCTCATAAAACCTTTTAAGCTTAACGTTATAGGTAAACCTTACAGCGTCAGACTCAATTTCACTACTAAATACCCCGCAAGCCGCCGCAAGGGCGTGTGGCGGGGGGTGTTAGGGCACCACCCGTAATTAAGAAAAACAGCGCATGCAAAAGCCACAAATTTATACAGTCCTCAAATAAAACATGACATGCATTCATGGAAGAACCCTTACTCCCCACACAAATGCAAACACACAATCTACCAACTAAATTTCACATGTACCGACAAATATGCCTAATATCTTGGCAATGTTTAATTTTGTTTCGATTAGTAAATTAAATGTTTTTTAAAATTTCTAAAGTGACTTTGGTTTCTTACTATTATGATTTCTGATTGTTCTGGGGAAGAATGAGTATTTGAATCTACGCGATACGGCATCATCAGGTACAAATACTTTGTATCGAGCCAAATAAATTCTGTGGTAAAGTACGTACCCTCTTTTATTTGATGGATAACTTAACAGACAGAAGATGGACTTTTTACTTCGATTGAAAAAGCCTACTTTTTGTCCATCTCGAAACGGAGTCGAACTCGTTGGACTGATTAACAATATCCGCCACGTTGGATCGGATATCCGCAGTCTGGTCGGATTAATTGCGGTCATTTCGTGGGTATGGGGCTCCCGAAGGTGAAAAAAAAGGATTCCCGAGGATGGATAAACAAATGGAATGAAAACGAGAGCGAGGATTAACGGCGGGGGCGATCACGAGGAACCGAGCAAAAAACATGAGAAAGAGAGCCATCAAGAGGGAAAAGGGTGGTGACTGTGCCGTTTCCACCCCCTGCGTTTACACTCGTCCTGGACGCCCCCCTTCTTCAACCACTACCACACCCTCACCCTTTTAGTGCTTTTCCAACCTCTCTCCTCGTTCCACCCTCCAACTGCGAGTCCCTCCCTCTTAACAACCCTACTACGTTTCCCTTCTTGTAGTGGTAAGGCGGGGGAGTGGCGTGAGGAGGGGGGAGCGATGGGTTTTGATCTCCAACTCGCTCCAGCATAGAGTGCCCCACATCCCAAAGCAATTCTCCCCCACTCATCACTTTCCGACCACTTTCCCTCTTCATATCCTTCCCCATCTAGCTTTGTTTCTTCGTTGATTCCCTAATGTTTTCAATTCGTCTCATTTCGACTAACTCGCTCACTTGGAGAACATTTACGAAAAGCCATTTTGATATGTCTACATATACACAATACTCCCCAAAGCCACCGCAAGGGTTTATGGTGCTAGGACACCAATCGTAAAAATAATAACTACATACAATACCAACAAAAACATGGCAATGCATACCCACACAGACGGAAACAAATATATTCAGGTAAAACTTATTTTAACTTACGCACATACAAAATCATATACAAGCAGCCTATATACACAAGCACATGCACCTACGAATGCACTGGATCCATATACTATATAAGCAGGGTTCAATCTGGTTCCCTCTTGAAACAACATTGACTTAGATTTTGTTACCATTAGGATTCCTGACAGTACGAGGAAAGAACGAAATTATATCAAACTGGGCTGGAGTCTAGTGGTTGCCTGGAAATTAGTGATATATTATGCAAGAGCATTACGCACACTTTATTTTCAAGTATTTCGAGTGGTGGTACTAATCATATCCCATTTGTAAAAACATTGACTTCGATTTTTTGCTATTATAATTCCCGATTGTCTGAGAAAAGAACGAATGTGTTCTGGAGCATTCCGAGGATACCTTCCTTATCATATCTTTATGGTCAAACTTACCCAAATAAAGTGGGGCCATAATAATTCCCTTTGGGTCTTAGTTAAACTCGTATATTCTGAACCTTGCTAAAAATCGAAGTCTTGCTTGTTCTCTTCACGTCTCAAGCGGCTCCCAGCCTAATGCCTCTAAAAGGCCCGCCACGCTCGCTTGTCCTCTCATTGTAACAATTTTAGACGAGTCTAGCGGATTTTTTACTCTAAACTTTAGCAAATTCTTTTATCTACCATTTCTCCCAAGGATCCCAAATACTCGCACGTGTGGCGTATTCCAAATGAGGCTTAAATAAAGCGAAAGAACTCCTCTCCTTTACTTTCGCATTACATTTCCCCACCGCTCGTCTAATGAAGCCGAGTTTCTTTATTTATAATGAAACATAGCTTTTTTAAGGTTGACTCGCGCATTCTTCTTATATGTGTGTACCCCACGAAAGATTTGATGTCCGTGTAGCACTCAAGTATTTGACCCCTTCCGAAATGCTTTACTAGAACCTATCTATTGTATGATTTTCGCCTTGTTTATCTTCAATTTTATTCAAAACATTCAAGCGTTTTACATGTCATAGAGAAGAGGTAACAATAAATGTTAAAGAGAAGAAATATTCCGAAATGAAGAGATTTTGGCTGGGGATGTTTCAAAGCCATGTTTAAAGTGCTACCATCATTAGTGACGATGATGACGTCAGTAACTTCAACCATTTCAGAGAGTAAAAATCATTCGCCTTGACCGGGATTCGAACCCGGATCCCTCGATATCCGGCCGAGTGCTTTAGCCACTTCAGCTACCGAGACGTCCTCTTACACTCTGAAATTTTGGGGGCTTTAAAGGAACAAGATGTTATGACGAAATACCGTACATAATTTCAGAGTGTAAGAGGACGTCTCGGTAGCTTAAGTGGTTAAAGCACTCGGCCGGATATCGAGGGATCCGGGTTCGAATCCCGGTCAAGGCGAATGATTTTTACTCTCTGAAATGGTTGCATTATAATGCACACATAGCGGGTGACTCCGTTAAAGTTACTATTACAGTTTCTTGAAATTTGTCAGTAACTTCAATGAGAAGAAATTATTAAATCATCCCTCTCACTGATTGATTGCTTGTGCAGCTTTCCATAAGATTTTATCACAACAATGTCAGGAAAAATGAAAAAATCTAGGTTTGCTATTATTTTTGCTAATTATTTAAGTTATTTAAACTAATTAAGGTATTTAAACTAATTAAGGTATTTTCCTTCAAAACAGATTGCTACGCTGTTAGATGGTTTATTCCTAATTACTTTATGTCATTCAGGAAATTAATATTTACATGTTCATATATTATTTCTTGGATTATGATTCAACTTCTGCGTTGACAATAAAATAGACAGAGAGATAACAGATTTTCAAAACGAAATCAAAGACGGGGCTCATTTTTTATCTGGAACTATATTCCAAAATTAGTATTTAGATTTCCAGGTTAGAGAAGATATTTGACGAAGCTTTAAGACGAAGTATAGTATTTCAGATTTAGAAGGAAATGGTCAACACAAAAGTTTCACAATATAGCTGTATTTGTAACGTTTTACTTAATTCACCCCTTAAATACTTGCGCTCCACATTCTATATTTTAATATAAGAAAATGGATATGATGATCAACTTAATTGTAATTTTTATATTTCTCCTTCTTCTAGTTTTTTCAATATGATCAAATTGTGTCATTATAATAATTCTTTAAGGCAAAGGAAATTATTAAATTTCGTTTTGTTATGTTTCATAGTCACATTTTTCATTACCTTAAAATACCTATAACGGTTATGGAGATAGTGCGGTGGCAAATGTACCGACTTCCCTCCCCACGGGTCCGGGTTCGAATCCCGGAGGTTGCAGGGTTTTTTAGTACATCACGACCCCTACTTGGTATACTATGTGAAGAGCACTTAAAATGGAGTCAACTTCCGTCGGATGAGGAGTTAAATTGCGAACCCTTTCGTGCCTTTCGTTGACAGTGGGGTAATTCCGACTTCTGGTTTGTCGCCACCCTTCCTCTATTACCTGAATATCCCATGCCTACCAAATTGACCATATGTATCCATAATGGCGAAAATAATCACGGCTGTTGGTCACCTCCACTAATAACCACTATTCACCCACTAATAACCACTACTACACTTTTACACACACTCATTTAGAGCGATATCATTGGGAAAATACCTCAACACTTGGGTTGATGTCATGCGACATCAAAACGTTCATTTCGTTTTGATGTCGCATTAAATATTTAGGCTATATCTTCACGAAAGAAAAACATCCCCTATCTGTTTTATACTGTTAGTAAAACTAGTACACTCAACCTTTTCTTTCGATATCTGTTTCCAGGGCTCACGATGGCCGAAGGATTACGACTACTCCATGTAATAAACGCCGAAAGAATATTGCCTCGTCAAAATAATTTTTCAGAGGTATTACGATTGAAAACGCAGTAGCATTAAACAAACTCTTTCTCAGATATCAACTTTAAGGCATCAAAATATCCAAATAAACAACGTACTAAGAGTTTAATGGAACAGTTGATTTTCAACCTTTGCAAGACTGATCTTACGTGCTAAGCCGCGTCGCCGATTTTCTTCTTCAATCGATGCTTAACTCTCCTCCATAAATAATGACCCGTCTTTAATCCTTCTTCCTTTTTCCTCCAACGCATTGCATCATTAGTGCATGAGGCATTAAAGATGGATACAAAGTCACCGTTATTTTTTCTCAAAAGAACCTCTTCATATTTTTCCTGAAGCTTTCCTGTGCGTTGCTACCTCTCCAGTAGCCAAATGGGTAATCCCAAAACTCTCTCGGCCACCCTCTCCCTTTTATTCATTATTTATCCATCTCTTTCATCTTCACGGGCTTGTAATGATTAGCCGACCTCCCAAGGCGTTTCCGAGCCCCAGAGAGGTCGTGCAAAGGACTAATTCATTCACTATTAAGCCAGGAAGCCAGCAGTCCTTTTCAAAGTGG
This sequence comes from Hetaerina titia, assembly GCA_037158775.1. Lineage (NCBI taxonomy): Eukaryota > Metazoa > Arthropoda > Insecta > Odonata > Calopterygidae > Hetaerina > Hetaerina titia. The sequence goes on from CM073770.1 coordinate 85,534,825, forward strand.
AGGCCTATCCAGTCTCAAGGTCATTATAACTGCTCGTCGGAGTCATGGCGATGATGACCAGTGGCCCAGATAAGTGAATTTTTCAGGGAACCAATCCATATTTTCTTCCACTTCATATTGCACGCCTTGAGCACAATTCCCATCTACCAACATTGAAAATCTTTAAATTTCAATGACGAGAAATCAATCTCTATATAGAATGAATGAATGCTCTCATGAGAATCTCAGTTCGGAGAACAGAAATGAATACTGATTAGTGTGGAACTCTGGCCAATCTAGGTGTTGAAAGAGTGAGTGTTTAAAGTGAAATATTGAACAAGAAAAACTGTACCTTAAGCACGCCACGTCAAGCGGACCTGTAAGTCAAGATACTGAAGATGAGCGATCAAGATTTCGTAGATTTAAGAACTTTATATGCTGCATGTGATTCAAATTTCAAATCGTATGTCATAAAGAAAACTTAATTTCATTTTAAATGTAGAAAGGAAAATACCCATCTCAATTCACCTAACGAAAAGTAGACACGATATGTTCTGTTATCGAAGCTTGCTTGATGACTAGCAAAGGGAACAAAAACAGGATCCGCTTTATTTTTTTCTACGTTAAGAAGCTTATTCATTGAACGTAATGATATAAGGAAGTCATATAATTTCAACATTTCTGTGTTTCTCCCCAACATCCACCACGACTATTCATCATTTCCCCCTACTCTTCGCTTCCTTACCGATTTATAACCCTCCTCGACTGCAATGAATCCCTTACCCTTTCTTTCTCTTTTTTCCCTTCAATTCCCTAGCCCTTATTTCTCCCTCTCTCTTCCGTTTCATCCCTGACCGACCAAAAACCATCATCCCAAACCACGTCCCCCTAACCTCTCCCCTTCCTCTAAACCATCCCCATCGCCCCGCCACCCACTCCGCCTCCGTTTTCTCTTCAGGGCGCTCCGGTCGCGAAGAATTTAGGGCTCACGTGCTCACCCGTGCGAAAATCGGGATTTTTTCACTTAAGTTCACTTTACACCGGGGGGATTTGCATGAGCGTGTGTGTGTGTGTACACACACAAATCAGTGTGACATTGAACGACTCCCGTGGGGTCTGTGATGGGAGGGAGAGAGGGAGGGATCCTCTCTACCACACCCCCAAGGGGGAGAGAGAGAGAGGCACCCATCTCCTCATTCACTCTTCCAGTCCTCCGTCGCCCCTCCCCCGCACTTCTCCCAACTCGCCCCTCGGACTCCTCAGATATAGTTAACTTGCGGTCTGCGGGGCGGCTCGTCGGACAAAGGGGGATTTCACGGGACATTAGGAAATTTTATTTAGTAGCGCTCACTGGGGGAGAGGGAGGGAGGACGCCTGGATTTTTCCGAAGGATGAACGAGTAGGTGGATGAGTCCGAAATGCTTATAGTGCCTGAGTGTGCGTGCGTGTTGTGTGTGTTGAGGCTTAGGTCCGGACGCGTGAAAGCAATTCGTTGTTCCTTTGACTGCGGTGGGTCCGGTCCATTGTGAGTCCCCGGGAGGGATGGATGCGTGGAGACTGGCCGGGAGGAGAGGAGAGAGACGGGGGGGGGGGGGGGAAGTAAGGAATTAGGAGATGAATGGACGGAGAGCTCCGCGTGGAGGGATGGACTAGAGTATGCCGTATGCGTGGTGCTGGTCGAGGTGTGAAGGTGGAAAAGGCATAAGGGATGAGGAGAGAGTGTGTGTGAGAGAGAGAGAGTGGGAGATGAGGAGCGATGCGGGAGAATGGGAGGAGAGGGTGGACCAGGGGGGCGGGACCGATAACCGGGACCGGGGGGTCTGGGTTGGAAAGGGACGGTGAGAATCGAGAGGGGACCACCGGACACTAGGGAGACCAAGGGTCAGGAGCTCCTTATGAAACACGTGCGAGGAGGTTCAAAGGCACGAGGGTCAGATGTAAGGGATGAATTTGAGGTGCGGTGGTTGTCGCATCTGAATCCCACTGTCGAACGGTTTCAATGAAAACTTTGCGAGAGTTCGACTGAAATTTTCTGAAAGAGCAACGAATTGTGTATTTTCTGTTCACCAAAATTCGAATCTCGAAACAGCCTTTAAGGAACTTCTGACATGGGCTTGGTGACATTCCACTGATGAAAGGAGAGGAAAAAATATACCGATTCAAAAACTGGACACGTGCGGACCTGACGATTTGTTTTCTCGCGAATCTCGAGTAAAATTGTGTTTATGATTCGAGAAGTAAATGATGTTTCGACGGAAAATGCCTATTTGCCAGTCTTGGCTTATTTTTAACCGATCACATTCCATGAAAAGTAGTTTAAAAAATCGAACCAAATTGAACAAATTGAGTAGCTTCAGGCGTGATGTGGTGAAAGTCGAACATGATGAATAATAAATGGTAGCACTTTTCCACCTGATAGACTTTATTTTACGACGGGTTTCGATGTGTTACGTCATCATTAGGTCGATGATGACGATGTAATATATCGAAACCCGGGTGTAAAATAAATTCTATCAAGTGGATAAGTGCTACCATCTATTATTCAGAACCGAATTAAATTTAGGAATTTTCAAATCCTTCCCGAGCCCTGCATTCATCAACTATAGTTGTTCTCGGGGTCCATTAACGAGATTAGGACTCGGAAAAGTTTAAATTTAGATCTATTCGATTTATTAATAAATTATGCCTCATTGAAAATAAACTGTTATAAATAAGAAGTGAAATTGTGAAACTGTTGTAAATATGAAACGTGTGACACCTAAAACTGATTTCCTAATAATTATGTAACTTTGAAAAAATTTATAATCACAGAGTAACACATTCTGGGCATGCATTTCATGAAAACAGACCTGTGGATATGAGTTTCTCCAAATTCAATATGTGGGTACAATAAAGTGATTGGGTATACGAATCACAAATCTCACACAATGTTAGTGTAAGAAATATAGGTACATGTGAAGCACTTGAGAGATTGAAGTTAAGATGATACCTTTATTATCTGATACCGTTTATGGATAAATTTCTTACTGCATCCTAAGGTGCAATTATTTGTTTGATGATAGCATATGTAATTACATGCGTGTAAAATGGAAGGAGGTAGATATGTATTTGCATGCATGTAAAATGATAGGATGTTTCTATTAATGTGTGCACCTCTGTGGATTTGGGTTTACATTTATGTGTTGGTTTTGAATGAGGTTTTTCTTTTTTTCCCTTTTCTGAGTGGTGACCTAACACCCCCCGCCACACGCCCTTGCGTAGGCTCTCGGGGTATTATGTAGATGTAGATGTACCTTATATATATTTATTTGTATATTTTATTAATTGAGTAAATAAATATAAAGATTGTCTGTCTTTTATATCAAGTAAATTTATTTATGTCGTACGACCATTATTTTATGATTCAATTGACAATAGGGGAGTCAATCGGAAATCTAAGATAATTTGGATTTCTCTTCGTAGACGGTTACACGAAAAATAAAAGCTGTCAGGAAAGAACAAACCAAATATGTGCCTCTTTGTAAATTTGACTTCGTATAATTTAAATATACAATGAACGTAGCTACGGTCGTGTATCAATGTTTTCAAAAAAGACAAAGTTTACGGTCCCGGTATTTTTTGTTTACATTGACTTCGTATATTTTTTCACAAAAATATATTCAATTTGTTAAATTCTTAATGCGCGACAGAGTTCAGCTAAAATAGAAAAATCAACGCAAAAACAAAATACGTGGGTGATCTGAATAGTTTCCCACCTCAGAAAATTTCAGAAAAAATGTCTTGTATTTTTGTTAGGTCGGAAGCTTTTCAGACCACCCTTGTATTACTCATTATCATTTATTCAAAATTATTTCCAGCTTCAGTTGTAAATATAATAGTTTAAGTAATTTAACAAATCCTTCCCGTTGACTACGACCTTCAGCGTAGGGGGATGGCTTGCGGGTTCCGATGACCCCTAGAGCTGAGATGGCGGGAGCGATTCACCCATTCAACCCACGTCAAAGGGTAGGAGCCAGACGTAACTTTGTCCTCTTCAGCGTCTGTTACTTAGTGCTGGCAAAAGCGTCTGAATCTAGTAGGGTGGTCATTTGAGTAATCACGTCACGCTGAAAACACTATCGAGGACGTTAACGGGAAGCTACATCTACATAAATATCCCACGATCTACCAAAAGGTGTGTGGCAGGAGGTGTAAGTACTAGACGATATGGTAAGGGATAAGTGAAAATAAGCGATAAGGGAAAAGAAAATAAGGGAGAGGAAGGGAAAAGGGAAAAATATTCACCAAAAACCTCCAAAAAAACGTGCATACAAACTGCCTCAATTACCATTCCCATACTAAATTCGGATTCACACGAACATAAAATAAACCAAGAAAACTACGGCAACTCGTGTATCATGCTGGGCTGGGTGTCGTGTCTAGCAGCGGCGGTCGTCATTACACGAAATTCTTACGAAACCGTACTGAAATCAGAGAAAAATAAGATCCAGAGGAGCACTGCAGTTTTTGACATTAGTCCATAAAATGTTAGGATGATGATGAGAACATGGAAGCTAGGAAGCATCAAAAGTGAAATGGAGGACGGAGTAAAGGTAAGTTATGTTTGTACGTATGAGGTCAAAATCAGAGACAAGGGATTACTTGAGTGATAGTTACAGATTAATTTATAGTGTATAGAGGAGAGGGGCCGTATTATTACATTGGAAACTGGGGAAAAATGTAGTGAATATAGTGTCCGAGTGATAGAATTCTCTTGGTAGAGATGAACGGTGACCCAACCATTCTAGTGGAAATGCGGGCGTATATACCGGCAAGTAATCAATGGAAGGAATCAATAGTTTGTGTCACCAATGAGAAGAAATGATTGGGAATACGCTACATAGAAATACCTAATAGTAGATGGAAGTTGGAGCACAGTGGAAGACAAAGGAGAGGATCGAGAGAGGTGAGATGATCGAGAGAAATAGGAGAGCATGGTTTAAGAAATAGAAACGTTTCCGGAGAGAAAGAAGCCAAGTCCAGCAGAATAAGAATATGATCAGAACTAATTCTACGCTCAAACATTATCATTGGTGGAGGTTCAAATGGAAGAAGCCGGGAGAAAAAAGTAGACACCCAGTTAAAATATATCATGATTTAGAAAGACAGTGTTCAACTCACACAGCTTCACGAGTGCGGATGCAAATTTGGATCATAATTTAGTTGTCATTATATGAAATTTATAATTCTAAAGGTTAAAGAGGGATAGGAGACCGTAAAAGCGTTGCCTTGGAGAATTGGCCGGAGTATAGAGGAGGGGTACCAAGAAAAACTTAATATGTTCCTGAGGATAGGGAAATGAAAACAGTTGGGGAAAGGTGGATAACTTAGGGAAAAGGATAGAAAGAGCTAAATAAATAACAGGAATGCTAAAACTGAAGCAATAATAGGAATACTCAATGCAAACAGTAACAGGAATGCTAAAGATAAAGCAATAATAGGGCTGATGGAGAATATGAGAATTTAGAAAGCATGGGTCGCGGGAAAAATGTTATGGAGGATGAAGGAAATAAGAAAATGATATGTAGAAGTGCTTTACGGCAAAGGTATTAGGTTGACCAGTTTAGAAATAGAAAAGGAAATGTGACGTAGACAAGTAAGGCATGGGTCTAAAACTACTAGATAGTGAGATAGAAAAAACGTTAAGGAAGATGAAGCCGAAGAAATCAATAGAAATATATAGCCTATATGTATATTGAATATCCTCAGAGAATCACGTAAGTGTTTAGAGAAAAATGGTAGGAAGAGCTTTGAACTTACACCCAGAATACGAGAGTTGTCTGAAAAGTTCTCGGCCTCACCTATAGGTGGAAAAATTACTCGTATGATATTTTTCTATCATGTTAACACAGCTGTGAGTAGACGCCATGTGAAATTCGGTGCGTGTATAGCAAGCAAAGGAAAAAATCGAATATCGTACAGTGACAAAATTTCACCGCAAAGGAGTTTTAATGCCGACCTAAATTCATTCAAAGGATGTAAATGTATACGGAGACTCTTTTATTTCAATTTCCACCGTGAAGTAATGGGCGGCAGAGTTTATACGTGACCGTGAAATCCTCCAAGATGATTTACGCAAAAGACGTCCGAAAAGTGCAACCACGCCGAAAATAATCGTGAATAATACGGATATCGCCTAACCTTCGCCTCGGAAACATTGGATTGTACGAGTTTTTTGCTTGAATGTATCGTATATGGTTGACGATCCTGCCACACACCCTTGCGGCGGTTTGCGGAGTGCATATTACGTAGATGAAACCCAGATGAATGTCATCAAGAGGGTGAAATCTACCATAAATTTGAACAATAACCACATTATGAAGTGGTATTCTAATAAAGACGTATTATTAGAGAGTGTGAAAAATAATCTGACGTGATTAATTTTTAGCTGATAAAAATTTATAAATATAGTTCATAATTTTTTCAACAAGATTATAGACGTTTATAAAATACACTTGAACATCGTCGACTAGTAACTAAGAAAGAATATCACTTCTGTTTGACGGTTGATGGATTTACTTTTTCAATGGGTGTTGCTCTAACTGCTAAATAACGGAGGGTGAAACGGACTTATTCGGAACATCGATATTTTAAGAATAAATATAACCCAGCACTGAAAAAGTACAATTTAAGAGGCTTTCATTCTATATTAACTAACATCTCATTTATCGTGTCGAATTTGCGCATATGAAAAATATATACTCTTATGCATATATGACTAAATGTTTATCCGTTCATGGCTGGCGCCCTAACAACCCGCCACTGAATACCCTTGAGATGGCTTGTGGGGCATTATGTTGTAGATTCATTTAACACGCTTAAAGCATTAATTTTTCACATTTTATTGAATTTAAGTTTAGTACACGTATGTACGTATATCAATAGCGTAATAGATGGGACGGGACAAAAATAATTAGAAACAAATACGTGTATTACGTGTATAATTATTTGGTATTCTATCGATTAGCGTAGGTTTTGGAAGGGCATAGCCAAAACAATTGTAGAGTACATTTACCTATACCTTATAACAAAACACAAGCTGACATCTGTCGCTACGGTCCGTCTTTGAATCCGCATAATACTTTCCTCCCTTCATTCCATCCAACATGCCTATTCTATTCTTGCCCCTTCCTCGGTTGCCTAAGGTTTACCCGTCTATCAGTCTCCAAGCAATTAAAATAGAATTATTAGAATTAGGAGCAATAATATTTGCATTATTCAGAATGTAAAAAAATAATAACCTAGCCCCCGTCTGATTTTTTATGTAAAATTTGAGCCGACGTCAATTTTTCCGCGATTGGTGCCCTGAACATGTAATCTTTATATATCTACATCTACTTAATACCCCGCAAGCCGCCGCAAGGGCGTGTGGCGGGGGGTGTTAGGGCACCACCCATTTATACCGGGCGACTTTCTGCTGAAATTCTTTAGCCCTTAATCGGAGGTGTTTAAAGACAAATATTGGGAGAAAATGCCATCTCTATCGAATGCAGAGAATCGGGTTACGAAAATACCCTCACGCAAGAGTGATTCCTTTCACTTTATTTCAGCCTGCTTCAAAAATGACCACTGCCGGACAGTTTTACCTGGACCCGAACCCTAGCACCCAAATCCGAGATTTCTTAGGCTCAGGGATAAGAAAGGCCCGGAGGGAAGAAAAGCCAAAGGTTTTAAACGGTGCCTTGGTTAGGCAGTGGCAGTGGGACCAGTGTGGTCGACGCGAATGAAATTTACGGTCGGATCTCACGCCTAGATTCTTTCGCCATTGCTATGGTCGTCGACTCCATTCTCGCGCTGTTTTTATTTGCGCCATAAATCCGGGATTCCGCTCCGCTTTGAATCTCTTACTCTGGGCATAGCTTTTTTCGGAAAAGACGTTTAAAATCTGTTTTGTCGGACTTTTGGTGCATTGATGCATTCGAGTTTCATTTCACCACCACCATCTGCTTTACATCCCTAGTGGAAGCCAATTGTAATTCATGTGGAAAAGTTACGCCAGTTCCAGCTAAAATGTTTCCGTCGAGATAATTGCCCTTAATAAACAGTTTAATGCCTGCCGATGTATTTATTTGGTAAAAGAAAGGAAATGCGTCATTGAACGTTTCTCAGGTTTAGACATTAACACTCTCTTAATCATATGCATTATGCATCGTGAATCAATAAAACAGGTAGAAATTCCATATGAGGGGGCGTCGAATAAATAAATAATAAAACAACAAAGCAAAAATGCAAATAAACAAATGAAAATATTTGAAATTCTCATTTTATATAATTAAATTTGTAGTCCTAAATACTTGCCATGATATATGCGAGGCAAATGGATGATTCGTTGGTGCTTAGTTTTATAATCATTAAATTGAAATTAATCATTAAACTTAACAAGTCTTTAAAGTAGGTAAATTTCACAAAACTGAATAAGGATCAAAGGCGTTCATTTTCATACACCTTTACGTTACAGTGTTTTGCTACTCTTGGGGGGGGTAATTTGGCCGTGGAATTATTTTTTATAAAGTTATGGGTAGCGTCAGTAAAAATATACTTGGTTTAGGAAAGGAAGAGACTTATAGCATTCTCTAATATTTCGTTTATACTTGCTTTCCACTAGCGTCATATTGCCATATAAAATTGCGACACAAGTAAGATTCGTAAAAAAAAGACCATCAATGACGGGAACATAACTATTTAGCTTGGAGTTCCAGATAGCTGATTTTGATTGAACCAATTAAAACCCGTGATAAGAAAACGAAAGGAGAGATAAAGGGTTTGTAAGCGGAGGAAAGCCCAATTCGTCTCAATCAGTACTTCCTTGGAAGGATGACGAATTCTAAAGTTTTAGATTTCTCCCCAAATTCTTATGCAAAATTCATTTTACTACATGTTTAGTTTTCTTTGTAGTTAGTCGGCATGGTAACCGTAATACCTCTGTCAAAGTTTACCCATCAAGAAAATGATTTACGGTTCTAATTGTGAGAAGTTAGTATGTTGTGAGTATTTTTGAATTTATTTTGTATTTCCATAGCTTTCACCTTAATACCCATGGGGTAGATGCCCTCAAAATGACTGCCGTGGACAATAGAATGATGTTACAATTTGAAAAAAAACTTATTGCACAATGGTTATGTTTCGAATGTATGCGTATATGCAAAATATGAAGTTTAATAACCTTTTAATTAACTATATTAATGCATTAAAATTATAAAATAATAATTATTCAAAATCCAAAAGCAAGGATTTTTGTACATGGACAATGAAATTTTGATGCTATTTAACTTCTTGCGATTCTCGTACTATAATATATCTGCCAACTGTTTCTTGAGCAAGTTTTAAATCCACGCACCCTCCTCGACAAAAGCACATCTTTGTTTTTTCAAGGAAGGAACTTATTTTATTTAGACAAACTCAGGCTCAAATATTATACTGTTTACCTATTTTTGGTCATCACACTATTGACGCAATTTATAGCGAATAGCAATATATATTTAGTAGTATCCTTAGAATTAGAAGAAGTTGAGTAAATGGGGAGGTGTCTTAATGAAAACGAACCACGCTTAAACAATTCAATGGAGGAAATAAGTAATGAAGCAAATATGCCTAACAAACATATTTAATGAATAATAGAATAAATATTCATGCCTCACCAAAACCCCTAGCTTTCTTCAGGTAGCTCCTAAATACATTCAATTGATTTCTTTGAAAGTTTCTATCGTACGTTGCTGTTCTACCTTTATTGGTTTTCTCGCTTACGGAAGCATTCATTGGCAACTTTTCGCTGAAGTGTGCTTTGAATTTATTGTCATTATCGTCTCTGAAAGGAGGGTGAAGTTTTACATTGCGATAATCCTTGACACTCGTTTCGTACTCGAGGCGGAAGTGTGTCATGCCTCGGGCGAGAACTCCCACGGGGGTGGGCTCATTCCATTCACGCTGGAGTTTGCTTGAGAGAGGGCAGTCGGAGAAGAATTCGTATCGGCGTGATGATTACGTCTCTTGGGTGCGGAAAAAAAACGGGAGAACTTCTTTCAGGTGCCATCTTTTCAGTGGCTAGGGATAGGAAGGGGAAAAAAATGCAGAATCAATTCGATCAACGTCATACCTCCGTTGAAACCGACTTCCATTGTGCCCACTCCTTCGCCGTACTAAACGCCTCTTTCATTCTTTCTAACTTCCTCTCACTCACACACACACACATACATCCCGATCCTTTTATCCGAGTGAGGGGGAAAACTCCTGCCAACCTTTATACACATCCCCTTAAATCGATCGCCCAGGAAACTATCCTTCTTCTCCTAATCCCGCCCCGTGTCCACACGAGTCCAAAAACCCTCCCTTAACTCAAAAACTTTCGCCCCAATCCTCCCTCGGCTTCTTACGCACTCCCTTTCATCCCCTAGGAAAAGCTTGCGCCCCTTCCGGTGGATATCTCCGTGTTGAGGAGGAAGGAAGAGGGGAAGTGCTTGGAAGGACGGAAAAAGAGATGGAGAGAGAGAGAGAAGGGATGGAGAAAGAAAGAAAGGGTGGGAGACCGAAAATTCTTCCCTTTTTTTTACCTGCGAAAGAGGAAGCGGCACCGAGACACCGAAAAACCTCTTCCCACCCGGGCGGGAACCATCACACCTGCACCTGAGTCGACGGGAAAAGAGAGGGAAAGGCCAAACCCTGCAAACCCTGACCGAAGTCTCTTCCTTTCCATGGAGCTGGGCGGGGGAAGGCGGGAGAATGGAAAGGGGTCCCCCATCTCGGTCGCGTTCTCTTTCATCCCGCCCTCTCTTTTTTTTATTGCGGCTATCGAACGCGGGAGGGTGGCTGGAAGGAGTCGAGGGAGGTGGCGGAGGCCTTTGTGGAGGGTTGCCCTCTCCGGGAGCCGCCGCGGAAGTCGAGAGTCGTAGCCCCGAGTCATTCGTCCGGTCGCCGCGGGAGAAGTGAATGCGTGACCGCGTCACAAGGGAAGGCCGCCCGGGAAATGCGAAATTCATTCCGGGGCGATGGTGGTCTCCTCCTTCCCTGCCAAGACGAAGGACTTCGTCCGACGGGACTCTCTCCCCATTACCCACTTCCGGCCAATACGTGGACCGGACCGTCCCGGCGGCACCCGGACCTTTGATAGAGCGGAGATGTTTTCTCACAGGTGTTCGGGTCAGATGCGAAAGATGATATTCCCTCATGCGTGGTACATTGCATGGAACGGTGAGAGTAGAAGTTACAGAGAGATTACAATCCTGACTAATTCGATCTACATCCATACACTACCCCGCAAGCCATCGCAAGGTCGGGTGGTAGGGGGTGATAGGTCCGCGGTCATCAAGGCCATGGATCAATTCAAACTACATCTACACAGCACTCTGAATTGAATACCTCAAGGTCATGTGGCAGTGGGTTTCGGGGCATCGACCATGAAAATATCGAGGTCGAATGAGAGACTGATATTAATTGTTGGTGAATCATTTTATGTGTTGTGATCATGAATTGGGCGGGGAAAACGAAGTACAAGTATTCACTTGTACAAGGACATCTTTATTTACTTTACACCTTTACATCTTTACACAAGTGTTCACTTGTATAAGTACATCAAGTATTCATAAGTACAACTTGTATTGATTATATCGGTTCAGGAGTATAATCCACATTTGCCTCTCTAACTTTAACGTAACTGTCCGACCTGTCAATGCAGTGTAAACATTAGATTATTTCAATGTGTGTAAGATCGGAAAAATAGATCTTTTGGGAAAATTGTAACCCGGCGTTGAATCTGAAGGGCCTGCCCATGGTCTCATCCTGGGTCACTGTGGAATTGAATGATGCTTCCAGATCCTTTTTTGGAGATTGTTCACCAACCGGGTAGTTTTCAATTATGATCTGAATACACTAATTACTATGATCACTTGAAGTTTATACTTAATTTTTTTTACAATGTAGCGGGGGTGATATCTAGTTCGCGGTCGACTCAATGGTGGAGAGTAAGCATCGCAATCTTCTAACCCACGTGGCGCATGTAACAGAATGCTTAAATTAAACTCGTCGTATATGGTGACGAATTATTTGAATAACATGTACTCAGAATGATTTCAAACCGAATGCATTCCACGCAGATGAAAGATGAAGGAAATATGTCGGAAGTAGTTCAAGCGTAGTGTAAAATTTCAACTTTGCCTGCTTTGCTGAGCTTATCTTAAGCATCATTGTTGCGCGGTTGTAATGCCGCACATTTTACACCCCTCTAAACAGTTCAAGCGATTCAACCGGGGGTGAATTTTCCAAAGCACAACTTGGAGAAAACTTGACTCCCTCCCTCCCCCCTCGCCCCTTGTAATGAGGGAAGTTCCCAGGGCCATTGACGCGTGGTGAGATGTTTCGACGACAAGTGAGGTACCCATGCACCGAAAAGAGGGAAACATCATTCCCATTCTTCCCTTCGCTCCCTCCCGATCCTTGTATTCCCCCGCTCGTCGAGAGTTTTTTTCCTTCTCTTCCCCCCCCCCCCCGCACCCTTCGGCCACAAAACTCCTGCCATCGCGTGGAATGTCGTCCTCGCATCCGCCGCCATCCCGAGGACGCGGAGAACCGACGAGGGGGTGATTGAATGGAGGGCGAAAGGAAGAGAAGTCCAGTCTCACGTCGACTCCCTCCCTCCCCTGTCCATCCCATCAACACGAAAAGTCCCCTTCGAGAGCACACGAGAGGAACGTCGTGTGTCCGACGGATTTCACGAGTTCCGGAATGGACTTGCGGAACCAGTCACTGCCTTTGATGACACTCGAATAAGAGTCTAATGTTAACTGTCACAAAATGGGGATACATCCTCCAACATGTCAAAAAAACGGAATATTATAGTAGATCTAATTCATATGTGAAGCTCAGTCCTGCATAGGTGGAATACTACCTTATAGTTGGTGACTACGTTGCAATTAGCCCACCTTTTTTTTAAGATTCCTTAATTGTGCTCTAAGTATAGTCAAAAGACTGGTTGCTAAAAGTTGTAACTGTTGTAATTTATATAACGGATGTTTCATGGAACCTTCTTTTCTGTTATGTAAAAAAAATGGGGTTTCCTCGAATATTCCAATCTTTTTTTTATTTTTAAATAGGAATTAGGTATATAATGTGAAAATATCCATGTATACGAGTATATGCATGCATACGTGTATTTATTATGAAATAAGCAATGAAATAGAGTATTTGAATAGACTATTTATATTAATGTCAAATGTCTTCGTATTAATATAATGTTCATATGACGACGAAAATGTCAATTTTGTTGTAACTCTATGTCCTCATCATTTCGACTCACAGATTGCTATATGAAGTGAAACTCCTTACATCTCTCAAAATATAAGTCGTAACATTATTTTTAATCTTTGGTAAGCATGACTGATACATTACGTGAACATTGCGCGTCAGTCGATATATTATACGCATCGCTCCTTTAGGGTCGAGACCGCGAGAAAGGAAATTCGCGCGTGCGAATTGTGAATTTGAGGGAGAAGATCCAACACTTTGGGTAACGAAGAGTGTCAGCTTCTATGCCCTTTTGGGCACGGGAAGGGCCAGGGGGAACCGGGGTGAGGGAAGGAAAGTGTAACAGACGGACGAGGCTTGCTTGACCTCTGGGTCTCCCGCTCCGTATTTCCACTCCCATTCATCCATCCCTCATATCTCCGTCCCTTTCCAATCCTCCGGTCCGCACACCGTCAAGCGGTCGGTCCATCTCCCCTCCGCTCTCTGATACCGCCGGCGAGCACGAGCCCGCCGGATGAGAGAGGAGTCCCGCGCAACCCTGCTTGAAAAGCTCTCCGACCTACGCCCGACCCTCGAGACTTCTACGTCTATCAAGAATTCGTAGTCCGGCGGGAAAGTTGAGTTCCCCTCGGCACTCCTCCCCCCATTCCTCGACGCGTAGTGTCCCCACCGTGAGAAGAGAGCGGGGGTTGGGACGGGAGGAAGAAGGGGGATCATGTGGAGAAAGGAACGATGCATACCGGAAACTCATTCATTTCTCCTTTTTTTCCCAGCGGGAGAGAGGGGTGAGAGACCGGGGTGAGAGAGTGACTTTTAGGCTTTTGTGCGTCCCGTCGCCTCTCCCCCTCCGCTATGAGGAGCGGTCTTCGACAATGCCGCCACCAAGTGGCCGAGAGTCGGCCGTCACAATGTCCTCTCCTGCCCCCAGACAAGTAACCGCCTCCGTGTTACAGGGAGGGTTCACAAACGTGGGCGGGTGGGGGGGGGGCTTTTCCCCGAGGGGCATGGGGCGGAGAAGGGGCGGGGTGGGCGTGGAGCCATGTGGGGGGATTGCGGAGGAGCGTAGACGTGAGATGGTGAGGAGGAAATGGCGAAAATGTTGAGAAGGAGGGAGGAAGGAAATTCCAGGGAATGGACTCAGCTGGATCACGCTATCTTCGCGATCGAAGATCAGCATCTTAAACTCCAAGAGGCTCACTCTTCGCCAATTTCCTCGTCACTACCGATTTCTTTGAACACCTCTACCCGCATTTTATGAAGGGTTTTACCCACAAAATATTTTTAAAATATCACGACATCTGTTTAGAAATAATATGGTTATAATTCCAGTATCACACTTTAATGAAGCAAGGCCTTTGATTTTTGTAGACAATATCATATTTAACGACAAATTAGCGTAAGGAATGTGAATGGTATTCTCCGTCCGAAAATTAATATGTTATTTACCAATAATCTTAATTTAAAACCTGATCATAATCAACTCGAATTCTTTTATTACATTCTCCGAATATCCTTCCTAATAAATACAATTGCTGTGGTCTCCATGATCCCATTACATCAAGTTGTCCTTTCATTCAATGAAGCTTTTTGATCCGTACGCGTAACTTATATTCCGAATGGTACTAACTCTATTAACACTATATTTGCAAGCTTCTTATTATGCCGTTTAATTCCATTTCGATTGTCACTCAGTGCCTAGGTTGAAATTTTTAAAATCTCTCTGCTCATTATTGAATTAGTTAAATTTGTAGAACCGTGTTTCGGCAAGGGAATCCCAATCCTGAAGGTCCTTCAAACACTTCACGCGATCCTTAAAATTAGCTAATTTTTGCGATTTTTGTCTCTTGTCCTGTCGTCACACTTCTAAACTTACAATGGGGAATTCCATTAAGAGAGTTGTAATTCATTAACAAGAACGATCGCTTGGTCCTGAGAATATTTATAACTTCAGCCCTCAAATAAAATGTCGTAATATGGACTGAGAATTACATCAAGAGGAAGAAAATTGTTCATGTGTTGGAATAAATAAATTACGACAACGCGGAGAAGTAGTGTTCGTTTGGCTTTACGACAGTAACTGAGGTCCAATTAGAACTTCGTGGATGAGTGGCTGGAATCTTCGGAAATTAATGAAAAAGATAAAAATGCGGACACTGCCATTATGCAATGAATACACGGTAATGAATAAAATATCGAAAAAGCGGAGGAGTATTTAAACCCGAGTTACTTTTCTCTTATCAACGATCACTAAAAATTCAATAAGCGTTTCCTATTTAAATAAGTTTAGAATTGTACACTAAAGTGTACTAAGAAAAGGAAATTTCTTAGGGATATTATCTTTCAAAAAGTAGGAGCAAAGTACAGCAACTAATCTTTAAAATACTGAATGCCACTCACTCCGTCGGATATTTTTTTTAAGATGGCTGCGTGTACATCAGCGATGTATCGAAAACAAATGTAAAATAAATCGCAGGTGCAGTCTCGGATCTGACTTCACTACGTCTTCGGTTATCACATAAAACCTGTGATTATTTACGGTCAGTGCATGTCTTACCCGGATAAAACTGCAGTGGTTCTCCTAAATAGAGGCCCAAATGGACCAGTCAGTGCTTCAACACTTCTCATACATGAGGTGTCCGTGCACAGTGACTGATATTACCTCTATTCAGACCGCTTTCACCTGCAGTTCCCTCCCTAAATCCACCCAACGCGATGTGGCATGAAATACGATATACACATCACTCCGGACTTTAAAATTTGAATTATACCTAAGAAATATGCATGAGTATGGAATTCCCGGTACGAAATAAATAGCTATGGAAAATTACAATTTAAAGATTTTGCACGAAGAGTCCTGTGTCCAAAAAAGATTTGACCGTGGCCTACTTTCCCAATTACGTTTTGATTTTGCACAGACTGAGAGGTTAGTGGTAACGAGTGGATCTCTCTAAGTGTAAGATTAAAAAATGCAACATATCTTGAACCATCCTTTCGAGCATCGAATCCAAAACAGTTGTGCACAAGACTGGCGCTAGAGACAGGCATCTTCTAAGGAGAAAATGATACATCCCAAAACTTCGATGTGGAGTTCGCCACATTGAATCTATGTTTAAAATTAGGAAAGAGTATATTTTATAGCAAGAAATAATGAGCTCTATGGCCTCTAAGTTAATTAAGAGGGGGGCAAAACCCAAATGTCCGTAATAGTCAGTCGCAACTCTCGTCAGACCAATATGTTTTGTTGGTTTTAACGGGAACCACATCAGGGACCAACCACAACCTCTCGACCAGAATACCCTCTGTGGTGGTTGTGTTCGAGGTGTTTTCCCTTCAGTTCGCTGAAGAGGGCCACTTTGCGGCCGAAACACGCGTGTTCGACGCATATCCTCGTCTGAGCTCTACCTGTATTCATATTCTCCCAGAAGTTGGGCCCTTTGAGTGTGTGCTTCTTGAGTGCTTGTGTGTGTGATTGGTCTGTGCTCGTCCTTCGTGGACAGTCACAGAGTGTGTGCTTGAGAATATCCGGGAATCTTTAACGGGGTGCTCTCTACAGCCTCGTGAAGGATTCCAGTCAGGGTAGTGTATGTGGTCCCTGGCGTGGATTAATTACCCGTAAACCACCAAAGAGGGTATTCTGGTCGAGAGGTTGTAGTTGGTCCCTGAAGTGGTTCCCGTTAAAACCAACACAACATATTGGTCTGACGAGAGTTGCGACTGATTATTACGGCCATTAGAGTTTCCCCCCCTCTTAATTAGTATATTTAATATTCAAATTTATTAAAATGGCAGAATAAAAATCATTTATTCCGGTAAGGAGCCACACTAGGTCATTTTATATAGAAGGAATTACTCCATTTTTAATGTGCACCAATGAAATACCATTAGCATACGCGCAATATGGTGTATTTATATCCGAAATTTTCAAACAAATGGTCATTATCAATGATCAAATTTGGTGTTATTTACGTGGCAATGTAATAATAAATACGTAGGTAAAGTAGTATTATTAATGTAATTCATCTCCGAAAAACGATTCGTGGTATTTTTAACCTTTATAATATTTGCTACCACCATCAAGTACCAAACGGCCATTGAAATCTCCATAATTTGAAATGTATTTTCAACAATTTATTCTCATGATTTATGAGTAAATGCAGAATTAATGCTCACAAATAGTTTTTAAATTCAAAGGAACTATTTGTGACTGCTATGAAAAGAACTGATTTCATTGATTAATGCATTATTTTTTCCAGGGTTTATTACATTTCCCAGAGATTTACTCATTAAAACTTATTTAGCTACCCATTTCACCGAGTCTTCTTTGAGTATCAATTTAGATGGTTTTATCTAAAACAGTGAAACGTATTTCTATGTTTAAATTTTAATGATTGCATGGCTTTTGATGGATGGGTAAACGTCTTACATTCTTGAAATTCGCATCAAAAGATACAAGCTAAACCATTAATAGTAAAAAAAAGATCTCGACAATGTCGATTGGTGAGAAAAAAGACAACATTATTATTGTTGGGCACCTAGGTGCACATTTACTTAGTGAATTATAAAGTACCGATACTATAACATTATCTTTATCTCTTTATCTAATGAAAGCCAGTTCAAGAATTATTTTTAGCAAAATCAAATGAGAGGCATAATACAAATATCCAGAAAACATGATAAATATTTATTAAAATCGCACGTGAATGCATTGCATGTGACCTTAGGAAAATAATTGTTTTTTTGCGTTTTTAGGTAAAAATTCTTCACTAACTTTGCACACACTGCTTTACACCTATAAATTTCATCAAGGATATGGTCATAATCTGTAATGGTTGAGCCATAAAATGGAGATATTATGGCTTATGCCAACAAAGAAACATTTATCGCGTCTTCTGCCCATCGATAAATATATTAAAAATTTTAATGCTAATTTTCATTCATGCATACAAATTTGTGCGCATTAATGTTGTTTTGGCATATTTCACGGAATTTGAATGTTCAGATTACGCTAAAAACGGAATATGACCGAAAAACCCTTTATATAACTGGTATTTACTCACGTCAAAATGTATCTTATTTATTCCCAAATCATCTCCGAAAATGTTGCACCCTGCAAATTTAGGTCACAACGTAAACATAAGGATCATGTGGCCAAAACAATTCAAGCTCATCAAGTACTTACAGCCAGAAAGAAAATGGAAGTGAGCACAGAGTCCTGGATTTTTTTTCCTGCTCAGAAAACGCTTCTTTCACCAACTTGGCGACGTATCACGCATTTCTGTGTTCATTACATGTTCTGTTACCTCCATACCTTAAAAATACCACAAGTGAAAACACGAGTGCACATTTAGCTGATTCAACAAGAGAGGAAGGGAGAGAAGGACCAACGCCTCGACTCAACAACCTCGAGGAGTGGTTTCAAATACATATACCACTCAAAGCTGTGAGGTTGCTCGCGAGTGTGACGAGAAGAGGAAGAGGGAGCGCGGGGACGAATACTTGAACCGTGAAGATTGAAATGGGACGCTGCTGCGGTGGCGAGAGGAGCTCGCGGAGAGACAGCAATGGGGGAAGGGTTGGGGGAAGAGATGCGAAGAGTGTGAGGCAACTGAGGGAAGCGGTCGTCTCGACGGCCGCCGTACACAAATTGAGCGTTAAAACTTAGGAGCGAATGGGCTTGTATATTGGCCCTTGCGAGGATTTGAGAGGAGCGAAGGGGCACGAAATGACACTCGCACAAACAAGGAAGGGGACAAAGGCGGAGATTGTGTGCCGGGGGGGAGAGGGGAGGGGGAAAGGGCGAGGCGAAGGAGGAGGACGTCGGAGGGAGGGTGGTCCGATTGCGGTGGGATGAAAGGGGGGGAGGAGGAAAGGGAGAACTCTGGCTCTTTTCATCCCACCCACCTTCCCCACTTCGTGCCTCGGACTCTCAATTGAATCAGTGACCCCCCCCCCACTGAGAGAGGAACAGAGATGGAACGATAGTCCGCCTCCTCTTATGGGCACAATTCCCGCTTTCCCCATCTCCATCCCATTCCATCCCACCCACCCTTCTTGCAACCTCCATGGAACCGCTTCCACGCCAGCTATACCCTCTCTACCCTTCAAATCTCCCACCCCTCAACCTCTCCCTACACAACTCGCTTCCCTTCCCTTAACACATCCTTTCGCTCGAATCTCCTCTTCTCCTTTTCACCGAAACCCTCGCCACTTTCTCTCCCCATCACGCGACCCTCACCCCACTCCCCACGCAAGTCAACCCCCAACATTAAAACCCCACCCCCTCCCCCCTTCACTCTCCGAGACTCCCTTCCTTCCGCCTCTGACGGCCCCCCCCTACCCTAACGCACTTCCCCCCCTCCCATCCCCCGGCACACCACCCGCCCGAAACGACCCCATCAAAAGGCCCCCATCCCAAGCGGAGTCATCTATTTTCATTACTCTGGAACTGTGAGCAGATGGAACCCGTCCACCCGCTGCAATCTCGATCCCCTCGCCACGCCCTCCCTCGCCTCCCCCCGCCACTCCCCGGTCCTTATCCGCACCGTCGTGTCGGCGGGAGGGAAGAGAGGGGTGAGGCCGAAATAACCCCCCACCCCTCTCACGCACAACTCCTGGAGGCACCCTTCCCTCCAATCTCGCAGCCTCGTGTAACAACATCCCTCGCAAGCGAGAGCGACACCGTGTACACACACGATCGGGCTCGCACGCACAAGAACGCGAGATCTCTCTCTTTATGGGCGATCTGGCGACACGACCGCAAGCCCGACGTCTTTCTCATTATGTCACCCCTCCCCAAATACACACACCTCACCACTACTGTGGCCATCTCTCTCTCTCTCTCTCTCTCTCTCTCTCTCTCTCGCGTCTTCTCCTATCTCTCTCTCTCTTAGCTCTATTAAGCCGTCTCCGTTCGCACACTCCTCCAACACCCTTCCACTCCGTTCCCCTCGCTGCGCTCTCAATCCTTACGCATTTCATTACAACGCAGTTGAGCGAGAGGGCGCTTTTGCACCCTTCTTCCCTCTTAGGGAGTGGCCAGACGGTGTGTTTGCATTAGTGGAGAGGTGAGATGTTTAACCTTAAGATATACCGGCGCCACGTGGAAAACCCATTATCCGAGAGAGAGTTACACTATCTGACAGATACCGGTCTTGAATCGGCTATCGTCGGAGATCCCTGTTTAATGTCCTTGCTTCACATTATCCCATATATACCAAACAAGTCGTTCGATTGTATCCCAGTTAATTTTTTTAAAAGTTAAAAAGTTATCCCAGTTAAAAAGTTCGCCTCACACGCCAATCAACACAATCATTCACGAGGAAGTTTTTTCAGCAAAACTTGGATTGCCTTTCATGCTATCGAAGACAACCTAATACGACGACTACGGTAGTGATTTCTAAAACAAATAAATGATTAAAGGAAAGCGTATCTTAGGAGACACATGATATCTTAAGAGGAAACATTCAAGTCGTCAATTTTTCGTTATTATCACCTTTTGAAATTTATTATTTTTCTGGTTATTCATCGTGAAATGGAATTAGACGGATTCTGATGTCAATTTTGTCAGGAACGAAATTTGTATCTTTGCAGAAATGGCATCACAAGCAATGACGCAATTCCAAAGAAAAATCTTTGGAAATTTTGGGCAAGAGAAAGGTCAAAATGGGATAACCACATATTTGGGAAAACCTCTTGCACCCTGAATTATTTCATCATTATGCTATCAAACTAGCGAAAATATTTTAATTAAATTTCTGAATCTTGGTCAATTTTATCCTCCCTATATCACTGCTTTGGCCTTCTTAGACCAAATAATTATACTCGAAAATGTTTTGAAGGTATAATGCCACGAATGAATATAACCAATCGGGACCAAATTTCGTATAGCACGCTGATCAATCCGCAACTGTTTATCATTACTATGGCGAAAACAGATTCCACATTCATATCACTTTTTTAGCGTCGTAGATTTCACATTTTATCGTATTGGGGTAACAATCTCAAGGAACATCTTAAAAGAAGGAAGCGAATTTTTAGTTGGCTTGCATCCTTAGGTATCACTAAGATATTTTTGAAGTTGAAAACGCAGCCTAAGTCGGTGGTAATCTTGTCTAAAAGAAGAAATGCAAATGGAAAATTCTGACATCGTGCGTAAAAATATTATACCAACTGATAATTGGACTGATAATTACAGAGGGTGTTGTACACACGATCGAAAATGAACTGATGATTACTTCTTGTAATCCCCAAAGGTATTCTATGTTAAAGATTATTAAATTCTATTTGGATGTAATAATCCTGTGTTGACATTTCTATGTGATTATTCGTCATATTCGGAAGCGTAAGCTGAATGAAATGAAATGTAAGCTAAATGAAAGAAGGCCCACTCGGTAGCAAAGAAAGATTTAAATGCAAATTTTCCTTACAGAGACATATTGCACAGTGTGAAATTTATTATTTTGTGAAACATGTACGGAAAACTTATAAATTTACAAATACCTTCGCTAAATTTTCATAAGGAACAATAGTTGGTCATTTCGGCAACGCGCACTCCAGCTTACACAAATGACGCGGGTCGAAATAATGTTTCCCGTGGATGTTTCACCACGAGGGTGCTTACCAAATAAAACTAGTTTCTGGTACACTTTTAAAGAAGTAATTAAAATCAGAAGACCGACGCTTTGACATATACCATAATCCAACATTCGTTGAAACTAAAACATTTCTTCATTCTCTGGAGCAAAATCTCACTGTACTCGTAACTAGCCGGGATTTTCGGAAGTCTTGACTACCATTAAAAATATACCAGTGGGTGATGAGATGAAAAGTTGCAGTCTCCTAAATGGGGAAGCAATAGTCAATTTTGCCAATGAGATTTGCTAAAGAAAATAATCATCTTTGTCGGATAATTCTCTTATATTCTATAGATAACAATTGGAGAAACAAGAAAATACCGAAGATCAAGAGAAAAAAAATAGAGACCTATAACAAGCAATAGCAAATTTTTCGATTTCTACTCAAATACTCTAAATTGCCGATATTAAAGGAACTAAAAGTCACATCCTAAGCCCCAACACGAAGCGGGACTGAAGTAAATGTTAAAACATTCAGTTCAACCAAATAATTTGATTTAGTCATTTGTAGAAAATTCGGGGATCGGGATGGTGCGGTGGATAACGTACGGGCTTCCCACCGAGAAGACCCGGGTTCGAATCCCGGCGGCGACAGATATTTTTCAGTGGTATCCCGATCCCGAGCCGAGGTGCTTTGTGGTGGGCACTTTGAGTGAGTACGCTGTCCGTTGGATGGGACGTTAAACTGCGGACCCTTTGGCGCCTTTCGTTAAGAGCAGGCTAATGCCGACGCCGGGTTTCTCTCCACCCTTCATCCTTTCCCATCCATCCCTAATGGCGCAAATAACCTTAGCTCGCCTCCCCAACAATACTACTACTTGTAGAAAATTGTTGCTAATTTTATGAATTGATCGCACGGCAAAGATAATATCATAGATAAAATAAAATCTCTCCAGAGAATGTATTGGTGTATGTTTAGTCTCGTCATCGTAAATTTTTATAAGAAAATAATAGTACTTAGAGTATTTCACCACGGAAATTAATTTCTGTTCATTTTATCTGAGTAAGGGATCGCGATGGTGATGAGTCTAACGTACAGACTTCCCACACAGAAGGCCCGGGTTTAAATCCTGGAAACAACAAAAATGTTTCAGTGGTATCCCGATCCCTACTTGAGGTGCTTTGTGGAGAGCACTTTGAGTGAGCACGACGTCCGTCGGATAGGACGTTAAGCTGCGGACCCCTTGGCACCTTTCGTTAAAAGCAGGCTAATGCCGACGCCGAGTTTCTCTCCACCCTTCCTTTCCCACCCATCCCTAATGGCGCAAATAACCTTAGCTGTCGGTCGCCTCCCCAACAAAACTAACTAATCTCATTTGAGTGATCTAATGTTCAGATGGAGTGTGAAAACCTTAATGATTTCCTCACTCTCAAAAGCTAACCCGAGTGTTTCCAAACTCTCATAAGCGAAACTCTCGAAAGTTCTCATGAACAAATAATACGACCACACTTATTTTTACTTAATGTCTAGTTAGGTTAGTTGCCTAATTGTACTTTCTATGGAGGATTGCTACCGCAGGGTTGCCATAAATATATAGAAATACACAAATTCTTAGCTGGCCACATTCGTTCCTCAAATGTTACCCAGGGAATATTAAGTCATCTCCAAAGCCCATTCCGTCTTCATAGAAACGACATAAGATTTCTCAATTTGTACGTAATAATTTTCATCTGTAAACGATTATTCGTGCACTTGTTTTCTAAAGATAGTATTTTACGAATGGGTTCGTTCACTTATTAATAAAACATCTCCTTTTCGACTCACATGGGTGCGTTTTGTTCGATGTCATTCATGCATTTAGCAAAGGATACATTAAATGTTTTCCCCCAATGTCAGGTCGCCGGAAGACGGCTGAATAGTGGAATGGTTCCCGTAAACGAGCGGAGGGTTCAGCCGTGAAAACGCGGAATCCGCCGACCACAGAGAGCAGCGGAAGAGGCAGGGTCGACGGAGGATTAACGGGAGGCGGACAAAAGAGACCCTCAGTCACAATTCCCTCCACCTCCGCTTCCCTTTGGACTTTCTCCTCCCTTCGGGTTACGGTTTTTCGAAGGGACCGCCGCAGACAGCGCGTCGCCTCGAGAGACTGGGGGAAGGGAAGGTCTTCGCTTTCAGTCCTATGCCCAACCTTAGATACGGTTAAAGGAGTGACGGCGAGACTAGGAAACCTACAGTCACAACATCTTATCTACTGCCGTACCTCCGGGAGAAGTTTCGCAAGATGTACACTTGGATTTTGCAAAAGTGCCGACGCATCGATCAGAGTAATAATCCCGAAGGTTGCCTCGAAATCTGACTGTGGAACTCACATTGTGCTAACAATAAACCAACGGCACTCGTAAGCCCAATACTGTCCGTGAAATCCAAACTTCAGAAAGGGAGGAAGACTAGATCCTTACCCTGTGCCACCTGTGGTTTCTCAGGAAGACCTGGTACCCGGAAAATCATACAATTAAGGTGAAGCTGAGGGTGCCCAGAGGGGTATATGGAATCGAACTGTGACCATATGGTACAACGATCTACTCAATTGACTACCACCTCCCGACGCAATGCATTAAATGCTTTACCCTATGCCATCTCCGGGGTCAAACATATACGGGGAATATGTGGACATTCTAACAAAAACATAGGATTTATTAGAAGATTAATTGGGAAATGCGATGGAAAGGTCAAAGAGGAATGTTTTATTTTACTGGTTAGGCCTCATTTAGAATATGCTGCTGGTTTATGGGATCCTCATGAAGTTGGATTGATTGCCGAATTAGATCGCTGGCAGGATAGAGGAGCTAGATTTGTAAAACGTTGTTATGACAAACTGAGGAGCCCATCAAAAATATTTGAGGATATATTAGGTTAGTAATCACTCGCGGAGCAAAGTTAAATAACAGACTAAAACTCTTGAATTTATTGGAAGGGTTTCTCTTTAGCAATAGTTTTGAAAATGGATTGGAGAAAACGTTTTAAAAGAAGGAAATTAAAAAGTTGGCCTTTTCCAAACTGCTCGTTACTATTTCACCTTTATCGTTTTTGAGTGAATCAATGGTAGACTTACTATATTTCCCTGAACCTCTCTGGTACACGACCAAAATGGTTTTGGATTCATGTTTAATTGTTCAGCTGACCTTTCCTTCTTGAATTCGCCTAACGCTTTCCGAAATTCCTTCTTCGAATTAATCATCATATAATAAGATATGTGAGTTGTCGGGTACCAGATCTTCCTGGAAAAACATAACCGGCACAGGTAAAGGAACTGGCCCCCCTATCCTGATGTGTGAATTTCACACGCCGTCGGGCTTAGTAGTGGGTGAACTCTACCAAACCGACCTTCGGGTTGATTACTGTGTTTATAATTTTTTTATCTGATAATAATAAGTGATCTCATTCCTTTTGTCGCTTAAGATATCGTTCCTTATATTTTTCATCTTGGCGTGACATAGCCTTTGATGTCTTAACGATTTTCTAACATCCGCGTTGTACCACCTAGGTCCCGTTTTATGTTTTATCCGTTTACTTGAAATGAACCTGTTGGCTGCTGAGCGCGTGATGTCAAGAAAGTGATTCCACACAACCTCAGGATTTCTGTGTTAACTATCTTTCTTAAAATTTGCAAATGAACTCTGTAACACGCACTTTTAGCCGTCAGAGTTCCCTTTTTTAAAAAAGTAAATTTTCTATTGACCTTCTTATTTCGGAACCCATAAGAGGAAAACTTGGCATTTACTGCTCTGTAGTCACTAATTCCTTTAATAATTTATATTTTAAAGACTTTTTTGAGTATGTTCATTCATGACAAATCAAGAATATTATTTCCCCTAGTTGGTGAAGTGACAAGTTGAGACTGAAGTAAATGTACAAATGTATTTTATTATGTACCATCCTTTCTACCAACGTACCTGAGGATGACGCGGATGCGTCGAAACTAGTTGTACCGAATAAAATTGAGTGGAAAGATAGATTGGTATCTTTCCTTCAGTGACATTGATTTCCACAAGGTGAAGCCTTAAAACATCGAATATGACAAGTTAAGTTCAACGTGAAAGAATGTAAGGCGACCTCGAGTTATCATTGTCTTTACCCATCATTTAAAACCATATGTACTCCAATCGATACATGGGACATTAAAATCTCCATCGATTACACAGGCCAACAGTGGTTTTGGTGCCGGAGCTTTTAATGCTGATTTAAAGAACAATTGGGGTGCTGAATCCAATTATGACACTAGTTTTTTCCTATCAGCTATAGTTTTCAAGATATAGATATGTTGTTACTTACGTAAACAAATCTTCTACATGATGATATGGGAATATCATATTAATAACACAGGCCAACAGTGGTTTTGGTGCCGGAGCTTTTAATGCTGATTTAAATAACAATTGGGGTGCTGAATCCAATTATGACACTAGTTTTTTCCTATCAGCTATAGTTTTCAAGATATAGATATGTTGTTACTTACGTAAAAAAATCTTCTACATGATGATATGGGAATATTATATTAATAATTATCTCATTGGCCTACAATATAGAAATATACATAAAACTTATTTGACAGTTTATTGAAAATAAAAGGAACACCGCAGAGTGGTTATAAATTAGTATACTTATAGATTTATTTAACTTTGAAAATTATTTTCCGGAATATATGAAATATTAAAACAACTAATCGTAAGATGTGCCATATCTAAAAAAGTAGAGCTGTTAAATAAAAACCGATTTCATATTTGGATTCAGCTCTACAAATATAGTTAAAATCATCACAAAGATTCCCGGCACCAAAAAAAAATTTTTTTTGTAGGCCTGTGTTATAATATCAAGATCGTTGTTTTGGAATGAGAAACGTTTGATGTGTTGGTCTAGTTCTAGTATTATTCAAACACTTCACAAACCGTTATCTAGAAATGTTTCAGCTCTGCTAAAGCAAGACTTTGAAACTTCAATTAAGACACTCCCCCTATTGCAGGTACTCCGCCATTTCTGTGAACGGAAAAAGATTTTGGGAAAATTTCGCTGTCGGCGATATCAGTGGATAACCAGCTTTCAGTTCCAAAAATTATGTCTTCCTCTGTAATTTGAATAAGGTGATGATATTCAGCGACTTTATTTTTTTAACTTCAGTAATTACGTAACTAATAACAAGTATACTGTTTCCTTGACATTACGATTGCTTGAGTATTTGACGGGGATTGTTTTCTTATAATTATCGAATCCCTTATAAAATTTTCCGTGCGATGCTATCTGAATCATATTTAGGACCTATCGCATGTATGTCTGACACTGATCCCCAATTCATTTAAAGCTAAATTATTAGGCAAATAAAACTTTAGAGACCCACTATTTGACCTACACTTTAATCTAAAAAAAGCCCTGCAGTGCTCAAATATCATTTTGTTATAGGGCAATATGATGTTTCGTTATAGGGCATTATCACGGCTGAACAAAAGGTTAAGAAAGACGTACCTTTTGGCTTATTTTATCTACATTGTGCACTGCAAGCCCCCGCTACGCAGTGTGACAGGGCAGAGCATTCAACACCAGGAATACAGCATCAAAAAAGTTTTGCTTAATTTATAGTTGAAAAAAATGTGCTACATATTTCAAATAGCGGAGATAATGTTAACTACAGGTTCATGAAATACGGTGTGCAAGCAAAAAATACTTCTCTATTCATACGAGATGGGCTGCTAGTAGTACGAAGAGCCATGATATAAAGGTTAGATAAAATAATGACAACATACTAGACTACTTAGAATTTAAATATTCTGTTTTTCCAAAGCGCAGTGGTTTTTAGTTATTCTGATCCTTTATCTTTCGAGGGCAAAATAATATCGTAAATCTACTGCTTCTACACTTGATCACTCAAATCTTATTTTCACGATCTCTCCTTCCATAATACGATGGGGCTAATAATACATTGTCAACATCATTGCTAAAAAGAGGCCCGGATTTATGCAAGAGATTTAATCTTTATTTTAACTTTCGTTCCGTTAGTGATCCCCCAACCTCTTTCATCTAATGATCTAGATACGTTACTTTGTTTATCATAACAACGTTTTACAGATATAGCTTCTCTTACTGAGCCCGATTTAATTTGGCAATAACGGCGCGATGAGACCGTTCCCGATTTCATGCGCTGTTACAACTCAAAGTTTTGAGAGTTAGTTAGTTAACTCTTCAGTTATCCTCTGAAAACGAATGTGAACTAATCTTAGGGCTATGTTATTTCACAACATTTTACGGCACGTCCAATTTCGACCTCGTTCAACTCCGTATGGACTCCATCGATACGAGGTTATGAAGCTAATAATATTGCGGATGCTGACCTAGATTCACACATTCCCCGGATCACCCCTAACCTTTTCGCAATCTCGAAGATCGATACTTTAAATTTAACCTCACAGGGATATACATTGTCAAAAACACAACATTTATATCACCTTTCCAAAGATTAACATCATCAGGTAAATATGGGACAATCATTTGCGCAGTGCGATATAGCATGGCCATTGTAATCGATTCATCGCAATATTATACTAATCTGCAGCCAAGTTCCAAGGCGAACAAGTAGGCGCGAATAAAGCTGAATGAATAAGCAATACGCATTAAGAAGGCCAAGACCTGCCGCAAAAAAAATCTGTTAACGTCACTCGTAATAATTACTTCGTTCTAAGCACTGAAGGTGGTTTCACTGACCTATGATGAGTCCTCCTTACAGAGTACAACCTTGACGTGATAGAAATGTTTCTCAGTCCTAATAATTCCTAGAAATGTGACTTGTGAGAGTGTTGGTGACCATCAATGCTATCTATGTCCATCCATAACAGATGTCAGAGCTCATAAGTAACGAAACATGGTGAAAGCAGCGATTCTTTCCACAATAAGAGGGCAGAAAAGGGGTCTAAGACCTGGGGGAGGGCGTCATTTTTCATTCTACATCCAAACAATACCCTGCTAAACGCCTTAAGGACATGTTGTGGGGGTATTAGGGAATCAGTTATTCATATTCTTACATATATTCTCCTTTGGCAGGTGAATCAGCTACCTGACGCCATCTCTTGGCCAAAAAATCAGGGCACTTGGTTGCATATAAGACCAGCAAATCTCAGTGTAAATTACGTTTCTTTGGGGGAACCAATGTGACTGAGCATGTATTTGCAGGTTCTCGAATGCGTTCCCTGGCAATAGGAATGATTTTCTTGTACACATATTCGGGAAACACTTTCCCTGTTTAAATGTGAGCGTATCACTGCTTTGAATGTGAGTCTGATCACTGACGAGGGATTAACTTTCCCGTAGATCACCACACTAATCTCAATATTCACTTCCCATTTTTTATTCCTATTACAGTGGTGTTAGAAACCCTTTACAGTGTCAGGTTGTATTAATATAATATGTTTTAGGTGAGAAGAACGGAATAAAATAAATATAAGAGGGGTGGGAAGATGGTAAAATGAAGAGATATGAGATGAAAATTGATCCATAGAGACGTTGAATAAGTGGGTCATGAGAAAGTCAGAAGGATTCGTCACCTATTCTCACTTCAGCTTTAAGCCCTTCTCATCCCTCTCTCCTGCATTGATTATATCTAAAAATACATATGTAGTTCAAACAGGAACCAGGTTTATGTCAAACAGATTTCGACTGCATAAAATGAAAGTAAAAGAACCGACTAATTACATAATTTTTCTATAACACTTTGATATATCACATATTTATTGTTCGCCTATCAATATTTGGGGCTTATTGCAACTGTATACATATTTTTCAGAAGAATTTACATATCTAAGCTTGCATCCTCGTACGCATATTTTAGATGCATCGAAGACTTTATTAAAAAATTGTAGTACAATCTTAAAAGAGCTTATAAGTAGTTCGTGAATGCATTTGAAGTCGTCTGATGACGAACAATATTATTCGTGAGGACCTAAAACTCATCTCTAATGAACAGATCATACAAAAAAGCTATTATAAGCCATCGATTAAGAAACTGCTCCAGAATTAGCACTTCTGGTGCCTATAGACGTCATATTAAAACATTCAGGACTAACGAAAAGTGAAGAATCAGGCGTGATATTGTGGAATCGAGACATGCAACAAAGTTTTCATTATTCAGGACTAAGGTTGAAAGTTTCGCTCCTTGAACCACTAAGAACTTTCCCAAACCAATTCTGATTGTATAAAAAATAAAACATTTTCATTTTGGCGGTTTTAAAGTTTCGTAAAGTATCGACAGTATTAGAACTTTGGATAACCTGTTCAGTTGCGCTGCCACGCTGATTCATCACCATTGATCGTTTGAAAATCGGTTATCTACAGTCTTACACATTTCTTAGCCAACCTCATCATTTTATCATCAGTCAGCATCTCATATCGATATCTACTCTACCCAAACCATGCACTCTATGTTTTGTCTTTACAAACAGTTCCTCCAATTCATTTTTTTCTTAAGTGCATCATACTGCTTTCAGCAGAATATGTAAAATCATTTGTATGTTCTTCTCAGTAAAAGCGTACTAAATCTTCACTGGTGAACCCGCGATTCATTTTATTACTTCCGTTGGTCTCCGGCACCATATATATATAATTTATTTTATTCTTAGTTTTGTTTTGCACTACTTTAGCTGCCTTTTGGTTTATACCCTTGAAGCTTAAAAGAAATAAACACAAAATAAATCCATTTCAATATTTTATGGACTCGCCACAACCAACCCTTGCTTCATGCCAGACATTTTCCACCTGCCGTCAGCAGTCTAACCTTCGCTCAAGGGAAAAAAATCGATTCAATAGTTCTCTCCGCAAGATATCCCTTCATGAAAACATGGCATTCAACTTAATTCCGATATTACGGCGTTATCTAATATCAACGATGGACTTTCAAGAAATAAATCTCCTTTCATCCTTGAAAGTAAAACAATGGACTTTCTCCCTCATGGGCACGAAAAAAATCTCCTTTCATTAGTAAGTATACAGGTAAGTGCCTGTATATAATACAGAACCTTCACTACAGTTTAATTTGTGAAAACACTGATATTTCAAAGAGTTAAAAGCACTCCCAACAAAGTGAGTTCGTGGAATTTAGAGCATAATAAAATACGAGTATAGTCAGCTATCAACGCCTTTATCGACCAACTTGGTACTAATTTTGTGCAAGAAAAATGAAGACACTGAGCGAAACCTCCCATCACTGGACTCCATATCCACTGAATATGAGCATGCAAATATGAGTCAATGTTTGCCCAAATTTGCACATATAACGACTTTTCTTTAGGCTTCAGTTCACCCGACTTCGTACCCCTGGTTCAAAAAAAAATACGCCGTCGATTTTCGTTAAATCCACAGTACAAAAGAACATTAAACGCGAAACGTGGTGACGCGAAAACACCAGCATCATACCTTTGACAGAGGCGCGTGCAAGTGGTGTTTGAATTGGATGATGCATGCACCCTAGCCGTACGGTCAGGCGGATCGCGTGAATTTAATCCCTCGCTCGAGCACCGCGCTTCGGAGGCCCTCTCCGAACGTGAGGGGCCCTCCGGCTCGGGACAGGTTGAACGACCTTGTCCCAAGGAGCGAAAGGGTCGACGCGACGGCGACTTAAGACTGCGCCGGTCGGGGCAAGCAAGGAAAAAGGGGTGATTCCCTCGTTTTTGGCGATAGACGGCCCATGATGAGGGCGGTGATGGGCAGGTGGGAGGGACGAGGGCGGGCGGGAAAGAGTGGAGATGGGCGGGGAAGGGAAAGAAATTGGATTGGCGTGAGTTTAAAAGGCAGGTGAGTTTTTCTTTTTTTCTGGAGCCATACGAGCAAGAGGGGAGAAGCACAGGAGGGTCGTAAGGTAGTTGGGGAGACAGCACTAACCATCCCCGTAGTGAATCGTGTGTGCGTATATAAATGGATGATCATGTGCGGAAGCGGGGTAATGACGATGAATGTTTCCACAATATCCGCGTAATAGGAGAGCGTTCCCATAATTCCCATCGCATGACTAACCGGCTGATAACTCATCTTTCCCATGGCTTTTGAAAACGCTGGCTCATATCGCTCCACCCTCTCCTCCCTCCGACTTCGTCCCACCGCTCCCCCACATCGGTCTCCCAAACCTCCGTTCCTGCCGAACTCTCCCCCACTCCAACCCTCTCCACCCCCGCGAGCCGGCCTACTCCCCTCCCTCTTTTCCACCCTTGACATCCACTCCCATACATCCTCATCCACTTCCCGCCATCACTCACCCCTCTACCCCGTTCCCAAACCGATCCCCTCCCACTCACAAACTCCCTCGTCCCCTCACTCCCAATGGCACCAACGCCCAGCACCCACACTCCAATAAACCCCCCTCTCCTACCCCCGGACGTTCGCCCATCACTCTCCGCTTCTTCCCTCACTCTTCGGCCCCGAAACCGCTCTCAATTATTTCCATATACCCACCGATCTCTCTCTCCCTCCCTCCACCAATCTCCTCCCTTCAAAACCCTCGTTCACGACCACTTCCTTCCTCGGTTACCTCCTCTGACTGATGCCTCTCTCCCTCCATTCCTTCCCCCCTCCGCCTACTTTACTCCTCCACCGTACACCTCCCCCGCTCTCTCTCCCTCCCCATCCTCAGAGTCATCCCTCCCGCGATAACACCTGCCTTTGTTCTCAGCGCTCTGCCACTTTACCACGCTCTGACTAATGCCTTTTTGCTCCTTTGCCCTTTTCACGGGGATCGCACGCGCCCCTGACGCCTAATACGGATGTTCCCCCCTCTTCCCCCCTCCCCAACTGGCTCTAATTAGCACAACGACGGGGGTTCCATTTTGATGACTCTTAAGGATTACGAGGCGAGATCCACACACGAGCGCACTTGTGGGTCCCGGCGTTCCGTGATGGACTGTCTCGCAGACAAAGGCTACCTCAAGGAGTCGTCCACCTGCTCAAAATCTTTTGATCTGATTTGTTTAGGAATTAATTAATGAAACACCTTTCTGAATCCTAGTTCCAACACGAAAGACGGACAGGACTAAAAGCATTATGCACTAAGGTTATCCTGGGTTAAGTCCATTTATTTGAATATGTAATGAATATGTATTGAATGGAATATACATTTACATTTTACATGAATTATTCTCCATTGGTTGGTACTATTTCTAAAAGGCAACACCAAATGTACAACTCTCACGCGGCGTATACTCTATTAGAACCTTCAGTAACAATCATTATTGTAAATGGAGATATGGATTTCACGAATAGTTTAATTAAAAAGTAAATAATCTAATCTTAATACAATTTAATTAATTATAAGTTAAACAAGTCACATCAATGAAGGTTCTTGTTTTTTTCTATTTTGTAATTTGAATTAATGTGATGTTTCATCGAAATGCAATGGCTACATTCAACAGTCGGAGAAGAAGTTATGTTAAACTTTACAAAATCAGTTCAAGTGCTTTAATTGTTTCAAGAAACTAACTAAATAATACACTCAAATATGCTACTTATAAACGGAGCACATACGAATGGCTCAGCCAGTTAATTCATGCATGCATTGATACCGACATTATTTAGTAGAATAAACATGCAAAAAATAATATAGATTTCCACAAACACAAACAAAAATTAACTGTTTTTTTCTCAGCAATACGACGCTATTTCATTGCAATATCGAATTCAATGATGGGAAATTAAAAAATTCAGGTCCTCAACTAATTGTATACCTAACATTATATAATGATTAGTTATTGCCTCAATTGGACAATTACCCCTAGTGCCAGGTTGCTTATTTGAATACGACACATCTTTAATACAAAATTTCACCATCGATATCTTCCTTCCAGTACCTCCAAGCTTTTAATTGCCATGTCAAAAGGTCGTAAACCCCTACAGGTTTCGTGCAACGGCAATTCAAAACCATCTTAGCTGTGTGGGGAAAGAGCGTGGGTTATTTTGACCTAAAAGATAGGACTCAAAAGAATCTGAGTCGGTGAAATGACTACATATTAGTTACAGTGATCTTATGATAATGCCTCAAGCTTCAAGACATTTTAAGATCAAAGAAAATAAGTTGTCGCATTTAAAATTTATTTCGGAAAGCTTTTGAATGAAGAGTGGCCTAAAGTATATGGTTAAACTAAAATGGGCTCATAATGGCTAACGGTCTAACGCTGGCTTGTATTTCAGAGAATACGCTTATTTAAGTTTTAGAACGGACATCACTCGCATTATATTCCTGCAAGCTTACTTAATGAGGGAAAGTTTCGAGACCTCCTGATGAAAGCAGCCCAAAGAGAAATAATAGGTAACTATTGAAGATGAGCCTTGTCACAATTTATTATGATCGCGTTTCTCACAGTTCGGAAGCAGTCGATTGGTTATAGAGAGCAAAGAGAACATGACTAGAGGCCCAAAGTTCTTTCCAACGTTTACACTACAACATTCACTCCAACTTTCCAACGTTTCACTGGCGAAATAAATCCAACATGAGAACCAACTGGAAAATTCAAATTTTGATAGACTGATTTTATAGACAAAAATTAAATTTAATTTGCTCTGGAGAAGGAAAGGAAATTTAAAATGCGGACCATTGCTAAGATTTCAATGTATAGAACTTCAATAAAGATGATTATTCATGAAAACAATCCACTTGGGTATCAATTTTCTCTAACTGAACGATAACATGCCCACAACTCATTCAAAAGTGTAGATCATGTAAATTATTCAGCTCTTGTGAATTATTACTGCATAGAGGATTACTTAAACAAAGAATGGAAGAGAACACCATTTTGAATGGGAGGGGAAGACAAAAGACAACTAATCCTAATCTGCCCTTTCTCTCTCCACCGGCCCTCTTTAATATTTATATATCTAAATTCAATATTTATATATTTAAATTATCAAGATATTATTGTGAGTGTTCTTTTTATGTGTTCTCGTGCTGTGTGTTACTGTCTAAGTTATATATATATATATATATATATATATATATATATATATATATATATATATATCTTCAAACTAGGAGAGTACAAGAGTTTGACTGTATATCACAGGCAGTTAATGTGTCCCTTTTCTATCTGCACTGCCAAAGTTACATCACATATCAAGAGCACAACAGTGTAATGACTCCTCACTCCCACCCAAGGTCAGCTAGTATCACGAGCTTAAAAATATGTTTACGTACAATGATGACGTATGGTGTCGCAAAAAATGTTGGAATGCCAGGAATTCCTCCAATTTTTAATCGACTATTATTTGAGAATTAAAGGTAAAAAGATAGTAAATACAGATAGATACATCACCGTCTCTCGTTTTATTATTAGCAGTCCGTACGCGACTCGAATTGGAATTAGAACCATATTTTGAGCTTTCCATTGGAAAAGTAAATTGTTCAAAGTATTGTGGACGCATGATTAAGTAAATAGATACGTAATATGCGTGGACGGATTCCTTTATTTCTGATATTTTGTTACAAATATCCCCGTCTGCTTTTGAGCTATCTTGACCAGGATCTAGCCAACGCGGAATATTAACAACATGTAATCCATAATACATAAACAGATTCGGCATTTTCAGTGCCCATCTGCACAGAAATTCAAAAGAAAAATTTCTCGGGCCAATGGTTATAAAATACCCTACCACGTGAACATGGTCGTGCATTTTGTAAAAATTCGCACGAAAAGCCTTATACGCATGACGCTCACCGACGGTTTTAAAAATTTTGACGGGTCGAAAGGAAAAGTGTATTTTTCCCCCCCCCTTTCGTTCCCTTTATTTTTGAGTGGTCGGAACTCTGAGAACCGGGATTGATTGAGAGAGAAAGGGGATGGGAAATAAGAAGGACCGTGGCTTATGGGAAAGGGAGAAGTGAGAGGAATCACAAGGGCCATAAAGTGGATGAACGAGGGAGTGAAAAATGAGGCGACGTATAATGGTGGGAAAGCGTTCAGCTGTGCGTCCTATTTTGAATGGTAATTGCGAAGAGAATTAAATTACCTCCCACGTCCGAGGCATGACCCGAAATAAGCAAAAGGGAAAGAAACGCAGCGGGGGAGAGGGTGGGCGGAGGGTGGAATGGGGACGATTGGTGTTCGAAGAAAGAGTGGGCGGGGGGGGGGAGACGTACATGGGGAGAGGAGGGGAGGACAGATGGAAATGAACGCAAGCAGAAAGGACCTGCAACATACGTTCGCTTGAGCCCCAGCACCTTACACTAAGGAGGAATCAAACAATCGTTCGAGAAAGTGATTCCAATCCTACTTTTGATGCCTGAAATTTAGTTCAACGAAGCAGTGATGATTTTTTATTAAGAATCAGACAATAAATTATAGCTTCCAAATGAATAATTATTTCAAATAGTAGAACGACGTCTTAAAGATAGATGTTTCAAGAACAGATATGAAATTCAAAGTTTAGGAAGACGTTACAAAAGCAAACCGGAGATACAGCTTTAATTTTACTACACACAAGTTTTATGTGGTATTGGAATTTCGTCTACTTACTTTTCAATTCTAGTCTGCACGTTATTAAATACATTTTGACTACATTCTAAGGTGCATGTGTATGTTAGTTGATAGTATACGTATTTGCATGCTTGTAAGTTAAAAAGGTTTTTGCATGAATGCCCACGTCACTATGGGTGTAGGTTTGCATTAATATGTTGAATTTTGCATGTAGTTTTGTTCTATTTTACGGGTGGTGACCCAAAACCCCCCGCCACACGCCCTTGCGGCGGCTTGCGGGGTATTATGCAGATGTGAATGAAGTCCGCTTTCAATGAATTTTTCTACCCTGGTAACGCCATTAATTTACCTACCGCTAATTTAAGCGTTTGCAAGTTCTTTAATTGTTAATTTAATTTTAAATCATCTAAAGTCACAAAATATTTTCTGTACTGACGATGGCTGACCATTGTGATTTTTAGATTTATTAACTCATTAATTAATTCAGTTTAATTCTCCTAGAAGGAAAAAAAATAAGAGCCCAAATTTACTTGAAGTGATGCAGTTGAAATTTACAATTTGATCTCCTGTAATACGATACAAATATTCTTATATATTTCGTTTTGAATTACAGTGACCATCGTAGTTGTAGCATTGGAAAATAACTACCTTTAATCCCTTTCTCAGCTGTAAGAGATAATAAACCATATTTGGTTCGCCAGGATCAGTAAAAATGCAAACTGATTAAAACTGTTACATGTTATTGCAGTGCTCCGATCGATCGATCGATCCAACGAATCGATTTCGTTGGACCGCGATCACATCAAGTGAGCTATTAAAATATTATAAAAATTTAACCAACAATTAATAAAAAAAATAGCGGTCAATCACAAAATTGTCACAACAGTCTGCCAACGTTGTTGAAGTTCGATTCGCACGTGCAAAATAACTTTGGGGAAAACATTTTGACGGTCAATATTTGGTATAATGATACCAAAATAGTTTAAAAATTCATAAGTTGAAGTTTTATTCGGCATAAAAAATATAGCATTCACTGGCTGGGCCTCCAACTAAAAAGACTGGCATAAAAAAAGGATATCATTTACCGTGGCTGTTCAAAATGTCTTTCATCGAATTGGATTAATGCGTGATACTACCTGAAATTGCCTTCCCTCTTTTCAGAGCGCCTTGAAATATTCCGATATCCGTCGAGAGTCTCTGAAAGATTCAAATCAATACGGTGGTGCGTAAAAATAAAATGGTCTTCGATGAAAATTAAACAAGTCACCACACCAACAGCAAAGACTAGTCTGACCACTTCCCATCCACTCCCTAGCGAACATTTCATTTTTTTTTCACGGATTCTACCGGCATAAAAGTAAGAAATCATTAACTTCTGCCGCTCACGAATGATTTTCCCCAAAATATTACATAAAAATCCTATGTAGCCATGAAAAGCAGTAGAGTTAAAACTTCATTTTGCGATCATCCCCACCCCACGGATGACCAGTATTTTCGGATACGATCTAAATTCCTCAAATATCCCTTTGATTAAAAAAGGGAATCAATCCCTTGACGACCGATGGATACCCTCGGTCGTTACATTCTTAATGCTTAATTTAATAACCCAAGCAATATTTTATCCCCACGAAATGGAACCATAAGACAGTATTCCTTTCAATAATAACAGCATTTCTTCCAAATAACATTAATATAGTCTTCCCTTCTGTAGCTAAAAGAAATAAATGATACTTATTGCTTGACGTAGAAGCTAGTTTTCCTTTGGATATAAGATGTCTCCGAACATTTCAAAATACGGCGAAGACGGGAAAATAAATCTCCGTAACCGACAGCGCATTAAATCAAAAAAGGGTCCACGGATGCCTGACATCTTGGGTGGTGTTGTGCATGAGTTTGTCAGACGCCACGCGGGACCCTTCCAAGAACTAATACACGCATAAATTCACTCTTGCGAGGGATGTTCATAAATTCTGTTCGGATAACATGAAGTTCCCAAATACTGTTGCCCTTAACAACAATTTTCTGGCACTCTTTCATAAAAAATATATGAACGAACAATCCAAAGCTCACAATCATATTTTCCCTTTTTATTTATTTTTTTTAGCTTACAATTTTCAAAGTTTGAATTTTATCATAAGATTATAAAACTGATGTTAATAAATGTACGACTATTATGTAAGGAAGAATGCCATGGGCTAAGTTTTCCGGCAGGCATACTCGGTTGAAGGTGGTTTCATAACTATTACGTGAATTTCAGGTATTTTTACATTTACATAATAAGCCGCTAGCCAAATTTCAAGAAACTGTAACAGTAACTTTAACGGAGTCACCCGCTATGTGTGCATTATCCCGGTCAAGGCGAATGATTTTTACTCTCTGAAATGGTTGCATTATAAGCCGCTAGCCGCCGAAAGAACATGTGGTTGGAGGTTTTTGGTCACCAGCCAAACGTGCACAATAATTACATTTATATCTAGGTACTAGTTCAAAAATGCAATCGAACAAAGTTAGTCACCACGCAAGAAGTTACCCATACTTAAATGAAAATATATTCAGGAACAGGAGAATGTTTATTATATTTTAAATTTTAATGGATGATAACGACAAAATATGCACGCTGCCAATACTAACACTCTTATATATTTTTAAGAACCCTACGAGAAAAAAACGACATTTGAAATCTGTTATAGTGTTTATCTCCCCAATTTTACGTACGTGATCTGATCATAGTAAGTTGGAGCATATAACACATATGCTTAACATCCTCGGATAAGTGACCCACCTCAAATTTACACTGTAATTTTAATCTGCATTTCAACTTACAGTCAACTAATCTACATTTCAAACTACAGTCACAAAATATTATAATTTTTCCAATAGTGTCTTCATACTTCTACGTTGTTCATAAAATCTTTTTACAAACCTAGCTGCTCAACGATGCACTCGATCCAGCTTTAAAATTAGGGCTACCTGGTAAGGATTCCACACACCCACAGCATACTCAACGTGGGGCCTAACTACCGTAAATAGTGATGAATTTAAAGGCAATACAAAATCAGGTCGATCAGGAATTTCAGGATTTCAATTATTTAAAAAAGTAATAGTTCTACAGAAATCGTAGAGAAACTAGAAAGGTTCAGCATTTCAGAAAAAATTTCTCTTTTCCCCTGCCCTTCCCGAGATTGGATTCACACAGGTAGGCTGGCGAATCCAAAGGTAAGCGACTGTTTGTTCGAATGGAAAACAATGACTAAAATGATGGGAGAAATAGATAGCATAACGGTATTACTTTGTTTGTAGTGTTATTTACGCTGTTTGGTATTTTATTTTTATTTAATTTTCTAATTCCTTGATTTACGTGTTTTAGATAGATCTCAAGTACTTTCCACCAGCAAAGACAATTTGGCATTCAGTCTGTACGCGATCTAATAGATTATATGTTATAATTTGATGAAATAAGAACAATAATACAACCGAATAAAAATACTTTTTAGTCATGCAAAATGTTAAACATAAATATTACGTCCGAATAAAACATTTAATGATTTCAAATGTAAAAAAGCTTATCTAAATAATACTTTACTTTCATAAACTGATTGGGTATAGCGCAGAAATGTTTCAGTCTTTTCTTTGGTTCGAATCGTTTCGTAAAAATCCTTCTCGAGCATGTCAATCAGGAGATATACACGTACTTTTGTCAAAAAACGGTTCGTAGACAAGGACGCTATATGTCATCAAAATAATCAATATAATCTCTGGTTTGTGTCTTATCATTATTATTTCATCGTTTGAACCCAGAAGTCCGAGAACACCAGGGGGAAATTGTTGGTATTCCCTGTCGCATGGGATCCCCAACCAAAATCGAGATGGCGTATGCTGTCTGAAGAAATTTTTTTAATCCTAATTAAATGCACGAGTGATTCGTCGCTGTTTATAGAACTCGTATGCGTATGTACCGTTGTAATCTTTATAGGAGCACACAAAAATATAACTGACCCTGCATCTAATGATTGACATGCTTGCGAGGATATCTACAAAATGAGTCGAACTGAAGAAATGACTGAAGCAGATACGTAGATAGATATTCTGCGAGATATCCAATAATTTCAGAGAATTAACATTTTATTCCATGATTTTTTTTTAATTTTGACATTATAAAAGGTTTTTATTTGGCTACAATAAACCATCCAGTTATCAAATCGAAGATCGTTCATCCAGTACTGAGCCCAACGACGTGTGAAATTCACGCACCGGAGTAGGGAGGCCAGATCCTTTTCCTATGGCTTCTTAAAAAGGTCAGGCATTCGAAAAATGACAAAGCTTTCCCAAAGGCGACCCGAGGAATCAAACCCAGACCCTCTGGTCTGTAGTTTATGTACGAACTCAGGTACCAGGTCATCATTGTGTTCATCATCATCAGTGTTTCAATCCTAAGTCAGGTTTGCTGCATCTCTCTATTATTTTTTTATTCAGTGTCAATTCCCTCACCCTTCTTGATAGCTTCTCTGTTTTACCTGCTTCTTAACTTGTCCTTTGTCCCTTGTACTAGTATCTTTGTCTTCCTTGCAGGACCATCCCTTCAATATTCTTTTCTATTATGTTTCTACCTAATTCATTTTACCTCAAAGTGTGTCCAATCCATCAACTTCTTTTGTACCAGAGAGCTCTCCTTGTTTTCCTTTCCTCTTCTGCTCTTATTTATACTTCCTCTGTCCCCACTCTGTCTATTCATTTAATCTTCAGCATTCTTCTTCAGTAAAGTTTTCTTCTATTATCTGGTCCACTTTTACAATGTTCAATGTCTCAGAAACGTCAAGTGTCACGCTTCATTAAAATATTTTGATGGCAGATTTCTTGTTTGTAAGCTAAGGTTCTTTGATCACGTAATAGTTGCCTCTTCCTCATGAACACCTTCTTAGCTTGAGCTAATCGACTATGTACTTTGCGAGGGAAAAACGAGTATTTGAGTCTGTCAACGCTGGTCTCTCTTATTTTATCCCTGTGGCCCAATCTTCCAATGTGCATCCACACAATACCCCGCAGCCGCCGCAAGTGCATGTGGCGGGGGGTGTTAGGTCACCACCCGTAAAAGGAATAAAAACCGCATTCAAAACAATACATATGTACACGCAAACCCATACCCACAGTGGTACATACATTCATGGAAAAATCTTATCATTTTACACGCATGCAAGTCTAATTCTACTATGAAAATAGTACACGCATGCAATTACATATACTACATCTACATAATATCCCACAACCCGCCTAAAGGGCGTGTGGCGGGGAGTGTTAGGTCATCACCCGTAAAAGAGAGAAAAAAATGTAAGCCATGATAATTCTCTCGGTGCCACCAGTAAACTCTGTAAGCAACAACAAACAAGTAAACTTTTCTGTGCCTTGTGACGTTCTTTGGTCTTGCTGTCTCTCTTACTGACTTATGTGGCTTCTATCCTAATTCCTCCAGCCTAGCCATTACGCTTCCCATTTTTCTCGTAGCAATATTCAAAAAACCTATTTTTATTTTTGCTATTCATTGCGGTTTTTTTTCCAAAATTTTCCAATTCCTAATCCAATGTCGTACGTTTTACACGTTAAATCCAATGTAAAAAGACTTTTGCGATGCTTAGTTAACATCGCATCGCGATGCCTTCGAGCGCCGCACAGCGAAACGAAGATCCCCTTCCCAAACCCTCGCTTTGGCATTCGGTCGACTAAGGTGTGGTCGGTAGTGCGGTTTCAGAGTCGTCCATTTGCGGGGAGAAGGGAGGGGCAGAGATGAGAGGTTCGGTTCTGTGGCGTGGACGGACGTGATGACCGGGAGGGGAACCCATAGAGACGGATGGTCAGTGGGAGAGGTTTCCTATGAGAATGGAGAGAGAGAGGGGAAGGATGACTGGTAACGGGTGTGTGCTCCCCATTGGAGGAATGCCCGGGGCGGCATTTAGTGAAGGTGACCGGGAGCGGAGGCTTTTCATTGTTGGCCATTCGAAGGCTGAAGGACGGGCGCTCATAACAAATGGACAGCTTTTCAAAGACGCGTTAGGCGTCTTCACTTCCTGGGAGGCCCAAGGACCTGCATCGTCGCCGCTTCTTCTTCTCCTGCTGAATGAATGAATGAAAAGACTCGGGACGTGCTTAAAGGACTCGGGTCGAAGGCCGCAATTAGGATCTGAGGATGTGCCTGGGGGTTCTCGTCTTATTGGGGGAGGGCGGGGGGGGTGTGTGCGTTCCCCGGCCATATTATAATCTTATTAAATTTTTTAATGTCGATAGACCAGGTGCAGGGGCAGAGGAGAGCGAATGGTAGCCGGATTCGCCTCTTTGCTTAAGGTCCCCGATTAACCGTGACATTTCCTCCTTTTCAGATGAATCCTTTGGAAAGAATCTTCTAAAATGATGGAAATGAATTGGCCACGTGCTACAAAAACGGCAGAGTCAAAAGATGGACCAAGAAACCCGTAGTGGTCAGTGACAGCAATATATCAGCGTAAAATAGGCTCATTACTATGAACTCGAGATTTTTGTGTTAGAAATGTTTTTGGCGCTCCTTGTCTTCGTATGAAATCAGCGTATGCATACATTTGCTATTCTTACCCCACTCAGGCGTCCGACTAGAGTGTTAGGTCGAGGTTAGCCCATCTAAAATTAAGGTCATGTTTCAAGCCACTTCAAATATTTAGAACGCGTATATACAAGTATATATATTTTCGTATTTGTTATTATTATAAGGTAATCTACCGGTTACGGGTTGGTTTTGGAAGGACACAACTACCAAATGAATATTTTGTAACTCCTAACAAAACACAATCCAGCAACAACCTACTCGAAATCAAGTCCCTCTTCATATCGGTGTACTTTCTTCCTCCCTTCATCCCGTCCAACATCCCTATCCTGTTCCTGCCCTTTCCTCGTTTGCCTAACATTCTCCCCTCTATTACAGTCTTCAGCATCCCACTGCCGATCAATACACCCTTCATCTATTTTTCCTGCCTCCATAGGATTTCTCCCAACAAACCCCTCTCCTCGTCCACCATACCTTATACTTCCTC
Source organism: Hetaerina titia (assembly GCA_037158775.1). Lineage (NCBI taxonomy): Eukaryota > Metazoa > Arthropoda > Insecta > Odonata > Calopterygidae > Hetaerina > Hetaerina titia. The sequence continues at coordinate 85,578,188 of CM073770.1, forward strand.
ATTTGTTTTCCTTTCGGTCCATTTCACCTTCTTCATTCTTCTCCACACCCACATTCAAAAAGTCTCCAATCTACCTCTATCATCCTGCTTCAGTGACCACGTTTCCACTCCTTACATAGCTATGCTCCATATCAAAGTTTTGACGAGTCTTTTCTTAAAATCCTTACTCAACGTTACTGCGGTGTATTCCAAGTGAGGCCTAACCAAAGCGAAATAACAACTTTCTTTTATTTCCTCATTACAATTCCCCACCACCCGTTCAATGAAGCCGAATTATTTTTAGGCAGATTCGCATGTTATTCTGATATGTGCACCCCATTAAATGCGTTCTGTTAGGACTGCCCCCAAATATTTTACCTCTTCTACAGTACGACTGAATCCTCTATTGCACCATTTATAACCTGCTCATCACTTTTTCGCTGAAAAACTTTAAAGCTTCGCATTTTCCTACGTTTTTCTAATCCCCATTACTTGAACCGAGCCGTTTTTTTTGTCAAATTCGCTAGGCAGTAGCCTATAATTTTATGGGGGTCCTTATTTTCCTATACACCACCATGTCGTCTGAAAATAATCTAAGGTTGCCAGTAACGCGTAAACTTAAGTCATTAATAAATCAATTGAGTCAATAATTAAGAATAGAAGCGGCCCTAATACACCTCCCTAGGGGACTCCCTAAGTTACATCTACCTCAATTGAGCAAAGCTCACCGATGACTACTTTTTGTTTGCGATATGATAAGAAGTCTATAATGCAATATATTACTAACTCAGTCGCAAAGATATCAAGCATGCTGTGACGCATTGTTGGTAATTAACTACTTGTTCCAGGATTACTTTGTGAATGCATGGAGTTCTTAGCATGACTCGCTTTTTTGCAGTTTCTTACTTGGGACTTAAAGTCCTAATTTATTGACGGTAGGTTAATGACACCAGCGATTATAAATATGCTGCTGCTAAGTTTGTTGGCGAGTGTGGTTATTTGTTAGACGAGCTTCTGCAGAACTTTCGTATAATGGAATATGGTGGTCTTCAAAATGCACTCACGATTTGGCTTCTGTCGTTGTAACCCATTACGTTGTAGAAAACACATTACATATCATTTTCGTTACATTCATAGTTTTGGGTAATGAGTTGTGAATTTACTGCAATGAATACTCCCCCACCAAGTCCTGTTAGACCTGTTCTTCCTGCATACCGTGAAACCTTTGGGCACAGCCTCACTGTCTGTTATATTGCTAGACAATTTAGGTCGGGATTCTCTTACGCAGCGGCGTTTACAATGTAGATTAAACTTATTAAAAACATTTAAAGATGGGCTCTTTTCAGATGACATCAAGAATATAATACGAACTCCAACGTATTACGGTCGGCGGGATCACGGATGTAAGATTAGAGAGATTGACTGCAAGACTGACAGGTTTAAAATGTAATTTTTCCTAGAACGATAAGAGACCAGAATGCTTGTAGTCGAAATCCCCCAGGAGTCAGTTCACCACCACAAGTATTAACGTACAGGTTAGGGACTGCGCGTGGATATATATATTTCTTACAGGTTCCCCCCTTCCCCTACCTAGTTGAATAAACCCCAACCCTCTCATCCCTTACCCTTTCCTCCTGGTGTTGCACCCCCTACCACACACCTTTTTTGGTGGCTCGCAGGGTATTTATGTAGTTTTAGATGTAGATGTATATCTTCCGTTATAGCTTTCCGTTCCGTGCTTACCAAAATATGTTCAATATCCGATATTTTGTTTTTTATGCTACGGAAATCTAAAGTTATACTTTTTATTCGTTGTAACATCGTTTGTTTGATTGTAACATGGATACTCAAAAAATCATTTCGCAAAGATTCACCGCTAACATTGTCACTGATTTTGTTTTCACTCACACGACTTATAAAAAAACTATTAACTAACTTACTATGACACTCATTGTAGTCTTTCTTCCAAATCTATTTCGCGACTGAACGTCTTTGCTAAAAGGTCTTAAGTTAATTTCCTTATAATTCATTTCCCCAGAAGAAGACCTACGCTCTTAACAACCAACTGTTCTAAACTCGCGTCTTGTGTTCGTGTATCCTATCGTGTACTTTCTCCGATGCCTCATTCGTATACTGTACTTCCGAAGAATTAAGAGGCTCCCTACACAATGCAAGGATAAGCCGCAAGTCAATAAAGTCCACTTCATTTCCCCGAAAAAATTTCCCAATCTATTGCATAACCCTTCTATTCTGCCCCAAATCATGTCACTATGGTCAACTCGCGGGGTGATTGAACAAATGCTTAAATATGTTGCAACTTAAAATAGCTTCCCGACCCGCTTCACCACCGAGTTCAACTTCTTTTAAGAACGCAGAATGCCTTCGGATCCGCGTCGTTTGCCCCTACACGTGCTACAATTCGCAGCTCGGAGCAAACTATGTCACGTGCAACCGTCTTCAACGCCTGCGTCAACTAAGGAACCTCAACTCTTGGCTATACGTAATGTACACTCAACCGACTGATTTCCGAAACCGTCCTGGCATAATGCGCCAGCTTCCTCTTCCTATCCCTTTCATCTGACGCCGCAGCAAATACAGTTGCGGCCAGAGCACCCCTAAATCACCCTCTCTGACTCTTTTTACTGCTCCTCCATTCCTCTTACATTGCTCCTAAACAATCGCAAGCCGCTCTCCTGCTCCGACGGCGATACCTACGCAATGCCACTCGCAACTGTTTCCCAATGGGCTTATTTACATTGTCGTATAAACGGTGTACACATCGAGTGGCAGCAACCACGCGAATGGAAGCGGTGGCAGTTAAGTATTTCACACTTGTCAATACTGCTGTTTCTGTTTGTCACCAACAACGGATTTTTTTAAGTGCAAATATAATTCAGGCTTTAATATTTCGATATTATGCTAGACGTGCCAGGATATTTAAATATTGATTTAGAATAAATGTGAAGACTGCTCAGCAATTAGTACATACGTAGTAATAGCTATAATAGTTGTAGTGACATAATTTGTAACGGTGCTTAGGTACGTATAAACATGGTGGACAAAGGAATACATGCAATTTTAAGTTGGCTTTGAAAGAAAGATTACACACCTAATAAATGCTTCAATAGCAAAAAGATCTTTTTGGAAAACTTAAATGGCATATTATAATCAAATTAATACCATATTTTAGAATTTCAAAAGAAAAAACGGAAAATAACTTTACTGTATGAAAATAAACGAACTTTTAGACTACTTTTTCTACTTTCTCTTGGTTGGAGGCCTAATACTCCTCTGTCACACCGCTACTGTTGTGAGAATGTGGATTGAGAATTACAAATTGCAACGAGTTCTCCCAGGGGTTAGGACATTTTACCACTTGAGTCCTGGGTTCAATTGCTACATGGTGTCTTTGGGAAAACCCAGAGAAACGCGGTCTACATGTTTCTTTGGTCAGTAGTACTTTCTTTCTTTCCTTACATAAGGAAAGGGGCTGCCTTCCATGCCCCGAGTGAATGAATTTTGCACGCCTTAGGGCAAATAACGGATTGGACTTTATCCTCACACAATCAACACTACTTTCAAGCGACGTGGTAGTCTTATGAGTTGAGCATTCAGAAGGAGAATTAAAAGCTGGGCTTTAAAGAAACTGGGCTCCATTAAACGTGTAATGGGGAAATGTAATGAGAAATTTAAAGAGAGGAGTTATTTTGCTCTAGTTAGATCACATTTGGAATATGCCGTAAGTATTTGGGATCCATGGGAGAAAATCTGGCAAAAAGAATTAGATTAAGTCCAGAGAAAATCCGCTAGATTCGTTAAACATTTTTATAATAAGAACACAAGTGTGGCAGGTCTCTCAGAGGATTTAGGGACCACTTGAGATACGAAGAGAACAAGCGAGACTTAGACTTTTAGAAATATTCAGAACCAGCGAGTTTACCGATGACACTAAAGGAATTATAATGGCCCCACACTACTTATGTACGAGGGTCATCCGGAAAGTAGTACCCGTTCGTGCCGCATGAAGTGCTGACGACGCGAGTAGCCGCTGGACGAGGTCAGATAGCTTCAGTGGCTTGTCTGCCTTCTCTGAGCCAAGTTGCGTGACGCTAGCATTGCCTGTGTTGTTTCTGTGATTGTTTACAATATTTAAAAAAATTGAGAACGCCGCCAGTTGTGAAGTGAGGGCAGTGATTAAATTCCTCAATGCAAGAAACGTTCGCCCATGTGATATTCATCGCCAATTAAAGGAGGTGTATGGAGACAATGTAATGGACGAGTCGTCTGTTCGGCGGTGGTGTCGCAACTTCAACATGGGGAGGGGGAACACACACGACGATGAGCGTTCGGGGAGACCGTCTGTCATTACAGACCAACTGGTGAGCTCAGTTGACGAATTCGTGAGGAACGATCGGCGCGTCACAATTGATGACATCTGTGAGCATTTTCCCAATGTTTCTCGAACAATTGTTCATGAAATTGTTAAACACCATCTGCATTATGCAAAAATTTGTGCAAGATGGGTCCCTCGCATGCTTACAGATGAGCACAAAACCAAGCGTATGGCTGCAGCACTGACGTTTTTGGGACGTTATTCTGATGAAGGAGACTCTTTCTTGACTCGCATAATTACTGGTGACAAAACATGGGTTTGTTATGCATCACCTGAGAGTAAACGACAGTCAATGGAGTGGCATCATGCTCATTCACCAAACAAACCAAAAAAATTCAAGACAGTTCTGTCCACCAGGAAACTCATGGCAACCATTTTCTGGGATCGACGAGGTGTATTGCTTATTGATTTTATGGCCCGTGGAGACACTATTAATGCCAATGCGTATTGTGAAACATTAAAGAAATTACGGCGGGCAATACAAAATCGGCGGCGAGGTCTATTGTCTACTGGTGTCATTCTCGTTCATGACAATGCCAGGCCTCATGCAGCTGGGATAACACAAAAACTTTTGCAGCAATTCAAATGGGAAATTTTCGACCATCCACCGTATAGCCCGGACTTGGCCCCTTCAGATTTTCATCTCTTTACAAAGCTTAAAGACTTTTTGGCAGGAAAAAGATTTGACAGCGATGAAGAACTTAAAGGAGTGACCCTGTATCTCAATGAGCTGGCGGCGAAGGACTATGCAGTAGGAATACAGAAACTTGCCACACGTTATGACAAATGCCTTAATTTGCTTGGAGATTATGTTGAGAAGTAGTTTAAAGTATCCTCTTTCAAATAAAATTTTTTATGTTTGTTAATATTTACTTTTGTGTCTTTATTTCACGAACGGGTACTACTTTCCGGATGACCCTCGTAGATCAGACCACAAAGATAAAATAAGAGAGATAGATTCCAATACTCTTTCTTTCCCAGAACAAGCCGAAATCATAATAGTATGAAACTGAAGTCCATTTAGAAATATTAAAAACATTTAAGTTACAAGTCGGTACAAAATTAAAAATTCAAAGATTGTGCATGTGTATGTTTGTTGGTAGTTTGTGGGTTTTCATGTGTGTTAAAGGGTTCTTGCATGAATGTGTACCATGTTTGGTTTGTGGGCTATAAATTTGTGGCTTCTGCATGCTGTTTTTTCTGAATTACGGGTGGTACCCGAACACCCTCCGCCACACGCCCTTGCGGCGGCTTGCGGGGTATTAAGTAGATGTAGATGAAGGAGTCGTGTTCAAATCTGAGTTACAGGTATGTCTCTGGGGTCATCTAGAGCTTCTTTCAAGTTGTAATATTTATCAAGTACCATAACTTGCGAATTTTTTAGCATTACAAGGAAAGATACATGTCCATTTAAGTTAAATCGAAGAGCATGGATTTCATACGACGTGGGTAAAGATGTATCATGTACAAAGCGAGCACTAAAATCAACTGTGAAATCAGACATCGGGCTAACAACTGTGGTTAGTTTTCGTCTTGGACATTTTTAACAGCTATTCCTTCGATAAAAATACCAATATATGCAGGCATTTTACAGTTAAAAGTTTAATCAGGCGGTGGTTTAAAGATAATTCAACAATATTTGGCATAATAACTGATTAAATAATAGTGGATGAAGTAAAACAAAACTTCCACCTTGGATACTATTGATATTTTACGTATTCAAAAAGAAAAGCGTTTTGAGAAACATTAGACAACGAAATCTCTCGGTCACCAGTCAAGAGGTTGTTTTATGCACATCACGAGTTTTGAATAACTTGTTTTAACACAAAAATGAGGGCATAGGGTGACCCGGCGACACCTTTTTGAATGTTACAAGCGGATTATTAAAAACAGAACGCCATTGCGTCAGTGATTCTATTTCTGAAAGTTCCTGCCGAACCTCTCCTAGACTATTTTCATGCAATTTGGCAAACATGTTTTGAAAACCCCAAGGGTATAGACATTGTAAAAATAACAATTTGCCAGCAGAATATTGGAGAATCGTAAAAAATAAAATTACATAAAAGTAAATGTCATCCCATCCAACGTGATGATTAATCATCTGCGTCCCATTTCTCGTCCTATTGAAAGAAGTTGATATTCTGGGTAAGTAGGTAAATGGAATAAATATATGAAATAATTTTCCTTAAACCGTAAAGACTTACCAGTTAGAGAGAAATTATTCATCGACAGCAAAACATAAAAAGAACATAAATTTCATACGCCTTGGGGCATAGCAAGGATTGACCTCTATCCTAACACATCAACACCACTTCCGAGCGGCGTACTACTCTTAAGAGTTGAGCGTTCAGAAGGAGCCGTGGTCGTCTACAACTTCATTCAAGCATATTATTTATCAAACACCATAAATTGCAAATTGATGAGTATTACAGGACACCATCTCATAGGCAAAAGTATGGATTTAACACGACGTGGAAAAGATTCTATTACTATAACGTTCTACTTTATACATATATATGTATACACATACATATTTGTATAAATACACAGCTGTAAGTGCTAGATGTTCGTACACCTATACGCTACAATTGAGGTGTTTTCGTAACATAATACGTATATATTTACACGAAATACGTAATACATACAGGTATACTATATATATAGACACACTTTCACACAATAATGAATATTAGGAAAGGCATTAGAATATAAAGGAAGCATATTATGTTTTGTATCTGGATGAAATAGCAATCTTGGTAAAAAGGTCTGACTTACATAGGGCTGTTAATAAACTGCATAAAGTGAATCCATGGTAAAATGCAGCAGTTTCACCGTTAGGCACTGGTGGCGCAGAGTGAGTCAGTCTGCCCGGCATCAGCTGCCACAGCTGCGGACGAGAGTGAAGTGCACGGTATCGGTCGCAATACTGTGATATAGAAGGCGACGGGGAAACCACCATATTATATTATTTTACTTATTTATTTATTATATATTATTCTCACTAGAATATGCAGCCTGACATTCAAATAGAGTAAATGTAGTAGCTGCAGTAAAATAATCCTAGGATTGAAACACTGATGATGAAATTGCAAAAAACTTTTGCATTGAAAATAAACGCTCCAAGAAAAAAGGAATGCGTGATATTAGTGAAGAAGAAATTAAATTAAACTCAAGGAATGTAGAAACTAAACAGCTTGGATATTTTAAATACTTTGAATCGGTAATGTGATCAATACCAGATTATAATCACTTCTCAATGAAAATAATTGAAAGTTGTCAAAGAAACAAAGAAAAGCATATGGATAAGAAGCCAAAAAATTTAAAAATAATAAGGGTGGTGGATCATTAGACAAATTTTAAAGAATAGAATGAGTAAGTGTTTTGTATGACGTAAGTTATCTGAAAGGTGCAGAGACGTCGACATTAATGAAATCTGAGGAAAGGATGAATGAAGCTTCGGAGAGGTTCATATGGAGGCAAACGTTGAAGTTCGGTTGGAAAGATAGGGTTAGAAGTGAGGAAGTTTTGGTAAAAAAAGGAATGTGAACATTTCCCCGAAACAAAGGAATGGAGTAGAGCAAGAGTAATAGAAAAGGGAACTGTATAATTTTCAAGAAACTGTAACAGTAACTTTCATGGAGTCACCCGGTATGTGTGCATTATAATGCAACAATTTCAGAGCATAAAAATCATTCGCCTTGACCAGGATTCGAACCCGGATCCCTCGATATCCGGCCGAGTGCTTTATCGAGGGATCCGGATCGAATCCCGGTCAAGGTGAATGATTTTTATTCTCTGAAATTGTTGCATTATAATGGGAACTGTATAGTTCATGTGCCAAAAGGATAAGTTTGATTAAAAAACGTAATTGAGGGGACGATTGAAGGAGAGGAGAAATAAGAAAGAAGAAGAAACAATTTTCTGGGTGATCTGAGAAGAGAAATGGACCAAGGGGTGAAATAAGGAGAATACTCTCCCGAGAAGCATTAGACCTATCATTATGATGAAAATTAAATACCGGATAACCTCAATCCGTGTGGCGTAAATATAATTGCAAAGGCACGATTTAAGGAGTACGCTTTTAAATGAATAATTTTGAAATGCTGAGAAATTTTAAAAATGAACTCATTAAAATTTTCTATGCAAAAAATTTTTCAGAATATAATATTTTCCATAAAAGACAAGTATTAAGTACAACTCTGTTAATCAGCTATATTCTTAGTTGCTATTAAATTATCACTACGGCTCTACATCACCCAAAACATGAAAAAAATAGTGGAGGGGTCAAGGTATCTAATATTTATAATATTGTGTCATTTATTGGCATATTTTTCACGTTACTTTCATCCTGAAAAAGCATGGTATGCGCTAGTGCTTTTCAAACCTTGATTGAGTTTCTCACCAAATAACCGGCATGAAAATGGGAAGATGAAATGACATAACTTTGAACCATTTAATTTCAAAATTCCTTTCATTCATTGCAAATATTCCTTCCCAGATACGAACTAAGAGTTATCAAATGAAAATGCCGCCTTTCATTTTAAACATCGGATCTACGTAGCCACGCACTCAAAGTCACCATCTATTCTTTCGTCAAAGCCGTCGTATCGAGTTTGTACAGCGTGTTTGAAGGTCTTTCGGTCCTCCCGCATTTCCACATCTCCTCACCGCCCCGTACTAACTTCATTTTTACGTCCCACCTTTGCTCAAACTATTACTACCAACTCCCCTCCGTTCACCCGTTCCCTTCGTCTTCCTTCCACCCCTAACCTTCCCCCCGTGGTGCTCCCACGGCCAATCTCCGCCCCCATACGCCCCTCCCCACACCCCACTCTCCCTCGCGGCATCCCAAAGCCTCAATCCGTGTGGCGTAAATATAATATGCACTTGCACTGAGCTGGGCGCACGCGTGAAGGCATTAGTAGTGTGGGCGACTGCATTCCGCCGCGGCTCGCATACTTTGCGGCTCCTTAACTTAAAGCAAGGGCGGATGGGTAGGAGAGAGGATGCGGATGGCGGATGATGCGGAGGAGGAAGGATGAGGTTTCTCCGGTATAGCCCTCTGCAATTTGACGAACCCAGTGTTTCGCTTTTGAGAATCCATGGAGAGTTTTAAAAATTTTAATGCTCACAGGTCATAATACTTTAACAACATTGAAGTCAAGGGTCGAAAGGATCATTTCGAGGAAACTGGTGCGCGAGGAGCATCGTTCAATGAGGAAAATATTTTTTAATCAAATACTAAGGATTAAAAACTTGATCAATTAAAATAAATGTGTATATTTCCAAATGATTGCAGTACTTTGAGATACGATATTGCTAAGAAAACATTAACTACGAGTACTCGTATTTATTGTATCACACTCGTACTCATATTTAATGATGTCTTAGCAATAAAATCAACAAGAAACTTCCGTCTGAAGTATTGAAAGACATTTCAAGAAATTCATGTTGCAGTGCTTTTCAAGGGCCGTTGATCCAGCAGAATCCATGTTTTAAAACTTTAAAAAAAAATATTTTAAAATTGTCCATTCACTTACCAAACTTATTAGCTAACTGTATTATGAAGTGTTTTCGTGCGCAGCAGTTTTATTATTTCCCGTCTAATCCTACTTCTTGCAGTATTTAATTACTACTATCTGCTATTACTTACTGAAATTTAAACAATATGGAAGCACTATTTTTTTGCATTTATGGGATAGAATATTCCAACGTTTGGATCTTAGTTTAATTGCCTTGCAGTCGCGTTTCTTTGAGCTATTCAAATCAAATCAAACAAGTCCTCAAAATAAACAGGCACAACTATCATCTCTTCCAAACTTCCAGAATATCAATTTTGAGTGTTTAGTCCTAAAATTATAATACCGCAGATGCCCACTAATTTTATGCGAACAAAAATAATGAGAACTGTGTCATTGATAAATACGCATTGTGTCACTATTAATACGTAAGAGATATGGTGTAAGTCGTAAGTTCTAAACCCAAACAAGGGATATCGAAATAATGTCATTTATTAGACGAGCTGTTCCAGGAAGACTATTTCAAACATATATCATGCTCCAAAGAGTGAACATAACGGTCACGAATTTTTTATACGAACCCAACGAAAACAATTTTTTCTTCAGAAACCACCCAGTTCCACTCCGCGGAGGCAAACATACGACGGTATATATAGTGACAGCTAACTTGGCAGTCGCGGCGACAAATCGTTTACTAGCGTACCGATATTTTCTGCTCCGGCTGCGAACCCATTTGGAAGTGCAAGCAATTCGCTCGCATTAACCGCGACCATTGGTGAAAGCCCCGCGGCAAACGCTGTCAAAATGAAGCGCATGATAGTGTCAAACCATTTTCAGTTATCGCGCTCACCCCTTTATAATCATCTCCGGCGGACGACGCTTTCGTGACGCGGCACGCCGTGACGGTGACCGACGCTTGGACTCGGGTATCTGATATCCACGGAATTGGCTGCACGGGGATGCTTCTCCACAGGCGGGGAATGGGGTGGAGGAGGAGGGTGTCATCTCTCTGTTTCTATTTTTCACGAACGACTCTTCTAGCCCGGAACCCTCGGCCCTGGTCTCCCCGCCCTCCCCCAACCCGTTCCTTTCTTTGTCCTGTCCCCGTCAGTCAGCCCACGGTCTCCCCGCCTTCTTTGTTTTGCCGCTCCGGGATGACGGAATAGTGGAAAGTTAACACGGGACTTAAATCGGGATCGCCTTAGCCAAGGTCGATCCTTTCAACACTACTCTGCGCACATGCTGTGGCGGGTCTACCCTTTCCCTCCCTCGACAACGCCACACCCCATCCCCCTCCTCCTATTCTCAGACTTCGGTCCCCCACCCCACACTCCAAATGAGACTTTTGTTCGCTCACGCTCCCATCTCCCCCTTCCGGCCACACCCTCACTCTTTCCCCCTCGTTCCTCCCACCCTCACCGTCCTCCTTCCCCACCCACTTCTCTCCCTCTCTCTCTCTCTCCCTCCACTTGCTCCGTTTCATTCCCCCACCGAAAGATCCCTTCCCACTCCCTTTACTCTCTCCCTCCAAGCTCTCCCCTTCTCCTCCTCCCGTGTTTTCCCTTCGCTGATTTTTTTTTCCTCCCTCCGAAGTTGGGAACTCGAATGGCGGAGTCATTGATCAACAGTCGCCCTAGGTGGTGCAGCGGGGGAAACAGGTGCCCCATTGTGTGTGATAAAACATATTTATCATTCTCATTCCATGATCGAAGACAACGAACAAAGCTAATGAATAAAATGAGGGGGGAAGCTTTGGGTTTTCTCTAAGTGTGTGCAAACGATTGAGGCTACCATTCAAACGAAGAAAATGCCTCAGTTTTATTTTCGAAAACATATATACAACATATAAATAAAAATTAATTATTTATTATCAGTCTATATTTTAGTTGGGGAACGTGGTAGTACAGTATATGGAGCGTTTGAATACTGGCCGTATCGTCCGGGTTCAATTTTATGAGTCGCCTCTGGTCAACCTGAGCTTTACCAACAATTTTCTGGGTACCAGAAGTCCCTTGGAAACCATAGGAAGTAAAGAGAAAGGAGTAGTATCAATGTTCTCAACACGAGAATTTTTGACACTCTCCTTGTAGTAGTTGAGGCAACCGACAGCTGAGGTCGGTTGATTTACACCATTAGGGATGAACGGGAAAGAATGAAGGGTGTAGAGAAACCCGGCGTCGGCTTTAGCCTACTCTTAATGAAAGGCGCCCGCAGGGATCCGCAGTTTAGCGTCCCATCCCACGTACGGTGTATTCACTCAAAGTACTCTCCTCAAAGTATCTCAAGTGGGCATCGGGATACCACTGAAAAATATCTGCTGTCTACCAGGATTCGAAACCGGGCCTCTTGGTGGGAAGCCAGTCCGTTAGTCACCGTACGATCCCGATCCCCCAGATAAAGGATCTCACCCCTCCTAGCCTGATGTATGAATTTCACACGCCATTGGGTTTTGTGCTAAGTAAATTGCATTTCAGGGTTGGCAAATTCAAAAAACACTCATTTAAGTTACTTATGGTGACCTTATCTTTTGGTAATTTCCTCATCATTACCCTATTTTTGCACAACTTCCTTACTCTCACTAAATTCATGCATATGGTAGTGTCTCGGGCATCACTTGGTGGATATATTTTGATTTTATTATAATAAAACGATAAAACAAATCAATTTTTACACATAGTTTTTACACAAATAATGATGTCAACATTAATTTATTGTAAATATAATGATAAAAAGGACCCTCTGTGTTTTACATCATGCTCGATGTGTTAGATGAAGTTTGAAAATTGACTCCTTTTACTTTTATTTTATTGGAAATTGATACATTGGTTCATCCTCGCTCTTGTGTTCCTGATCTTCTCAATGTAATCCACTAATATGGCAAGAAAACAGAAGGATATTCAAATGTTCAAAACTACGTTTGGATACAGCATTAAATTGAAATATTCTAGAGATTGGCGTCAAATAGAACATACAATCGAGACGGCATTCCTACTGAAACTAACAAATAAGAGTCAAAGTTATCACGTAAGGTTTATAAAATAAAACTAAAACTATAAAAACAGTTTTCTCTTTGTCTTTAATTCTTATTTTTTGTGCTTGGTTGATGAGGAATAAAAACAATTCCTTGTCAATCATAATGCAATGGATTCATTTGTATGAGCATGCTTATAATAAACCGGTCAAGGGAGTCATATGAACATTGGCTTGACTCTCCAGGTGGCATACGTTTGAATCCCGCCTCTACCATGGACATTGCCCTGTTTTAACATTGATTTATGTAACTTATCGTTGGAACAGAACCTCAACAGTCAAAGAACGTTAAACTTCCATAAAATAACTGAATACATTATGCAGACGTAAATGATAGATAGATATTCAGCAATGGTGGAAAGAGCAAATTACGCTCTCAGTGATAAAAAGTTGTTCTTAAATATCAAGGTTTTTAATTTCTTAATTAACTCATACATGGTTCGTCCATAAAATAAGTGTACTGAGCTCAGGAAAAAAAATTATTACACTTTTACATATCTTAAGCTAATATTCCTCAAAATAGGACCCTTGTGAGTCGATACACTTGTTCCAGCGGCGCTCCCATTCCTGGAAAGCTCCCGCGAAGGCATCATCGGGAACCTCTCGAAGACACGTCGTCACGGCCTCTTTGACGGCGTCCAAAGTCCCGTATCGCGTTCCTTTCAAACTCCTCTTTATCTCCGGGAACAGAAAGAAGTCCGGTGGTGCCAAGTCCGGGCTGTAGGGCGGGCGCGGCAACGTTGCCACGCCGTGCTTGGCCAAGAAGTCCGACACGACAAGCGCGGTGTGAGATGGCGCATTGTCGTGATGCAGCCGCTAGATGTTTTTGGTCCCTTATAATCTCGTGCACTATTGTTTTTGGCACATTACACTGCTCTGCTATCATCCGAACACTAAGACGACGATCAGAGTTCAGTACATCGCGAACTTTTCGCACATTTTCGTCGGTGAGTGTCGTTGATGGGCGTCCAGGCTGCGGTTCGTCGTCGACTTCTTCTCTGCCCTCCACGAACATCTTGTGCCACAGAAAGATCATGTTTCTGGACATGGCTGACTCCCCGTAAGTCTGATTAATCATACCGACAGTTTCGGTAGACGATTTCCCAAGCTTTACCGCAAATTTGATGGAATAACGCTGCTCCAAAAACTTCGGCATCGCGTTCCGTGACGTGGGTTGAGCGTGGAGGTTCGCGTTAACAGAGCTCCTCACTACACCACAGCTCAGCGCCGACTGCCTTTTTCAGCGTCGCTTGCCAACATACCCCCCTCCAATCGCAGTTCGTCAGAGCGGTTCTGGCGCGCCTCGAACGGCGGGTAAAAATCAGTACACTTATCTTCCGGACGAACCATGTAAAATCTCTCAAAATAACTCATTTTCCTCAGGAAAATGTGATTTTTCTACATATTATGTCTTCGTATAGAAAAGTCCTAAGGAGATTAGTGAGGGCATGGGTCCGGTATTCTACGATTGCATGACATTTTGCAGACTTTGCATCACCGATTTCTAGTCTCCTCCCTTAATTCTCTCTTTTTCCTCCTTCCTCTCTCTCCCAGAGCTCCCCGGTGGGGTAGGATAGTGGGTACAGTGTTCAGCTACTGACGGCGAGGACCTGGGTTCAAATTTCAAACGATAAATTTGGTCTACTACAGTTAAAATCCAAGTGTACGATGATCTGAACACAAAACTTTAGTGGTAATCCTTGCATCGCACAGAGAAAGGAAATTGCCCCTTTCCGGCCTGAATGTACGATGGCCTCGTGCTTCGTGATAAAACTTGATCTCAGTTATCAAAACCAGTCTTCCGGTGAAAAGCACATGACGGAACCTTAACCTTGTATGGTTCAAGCTCCAGCGTAAAGTGATTGGGGATGAGACACGGTTAAAAGTGATAGAGATGGGAAATCTTAAGTCAAAGCGATCGCATAAAGTCCTTGGAAAAATAAATCCTTAACTCTATTGTTTTTGGAATCTATTCCAATGTTTTTTTCGTTAATAGCCTGCATAGATTAGATTAGTTATAATAACCATTTACCCTTAAGATTCGAACCCGTCAGATTTTATGATTTTGGTAATTTAAAACTCATAGCCACAAATAATTTTTTAAATCACATATTTATTTATATCATGTATATGACCAACGAGAAAATATATTAAATGCAATGAAGAACGAGCGTGGGAAATCCTCTTCCAGGCCAACGTTATAAAATTACGCTCAAAATAAATTATCAATTCACCCTTTCACCCCTTAGATATCTTTCCATCAAAGCACTACTTATTAATCACCTCAATGTAGTGACACTGTTCATTTCATCATAGTATTTTTTTAACGAGTCCTACAGACTTAGTATGGCGACTCGTGTTGAAATGGAATCCGAGAAGGAAATTATTCACTGCAGGACATCTTATATCGGACACGTGTTTTAAATGGGGTCTGACATGAGCAAGATAGCCCTACACTTTCCCTTTGTCTCCTTTCAACCAACATTCGTTTTGCTCGTAAATTCTTCCCTCCCTCTCTTTCTCTTCACATTTTGCATCTTCTTTCCTTCCCCGCCCACCCTTTCAAGTTCCCTACCTTTTTTACCCTCCATACCTTCCCTCCGTACGCCCCACATCCCCACCTCTTCCCCACCGCCCCCTTTCTCTCTCCCCCTACGTGCTCTCCGGCTTGTTTTCCCATCCTTCAATACTAACCGTGTTATGCCAGGTATATTTTTACAGCAAAACCCAGTTAAAAGGCTTTCCTCTGTCAGCGGAGAGGTCGAAAGACTCCTCTCACTTTGAGTTCTCCCCCTCGCAAGGTCTTTTGAGGTAGGAAAACATTTGGGGAGGAGTGAGTAAGACGCGTTATGCCCCGCCAAACTGTCTCAAGGGCAAACCTTACTCCCAGATCCTTTTCCAACGCAACTACCATGGGTAGTACACGAAGATTATGCATCCGCGGGATATGGGGATTTTATGGAGTCGAGTAAATTACCTGACGTGTCCCTTCAGTCCCAGTGATTCTCCTTTTCATTTTTAGCGAGGAAGAAGAATGACGGGTGAAAGCAAATATATTATCGATAAGATTCTCTTTGTTCCTGGAGTTTAAAAGTGACATGGCGGCAATTACGGAATTCCATAACGCAGATCCACGGATCTAATGGTTATGCGAATCCATCTCGACTCGCTGCCCGAATCCCTTAGAGACCGTGACGCCATTTTGTCCGGAGGGGGTGTGTTTCAAGTGTCGCCGCCACCAAAGCAGCGGGAATCGTCCACATTAACGAAGGTCGGGCGCGTGCGCTCGATGCAAGACGAACTGGGGCGCGGAGAGAGAGCAGAGGTCGAGCCTCGGGCCTACCGTGAGAGGACACTAACATACGCATCCAGCCCTTATTTTTAATGCATTACCTACCAGCGGGTGATCAATAGAAATTTTATTTCAAAGTTAACGATGATCTGGTTTTGCATCTGACATAGAGATAAAATTCACCCTCTCAATTACATCTATACCCTACCCCCGCAAGCCGTCACCAGGACGACGCGTGACGGGTATTTGGTACACAGCCATACTAAATCTGCTCCATTAAAACACATGGCACCCCGTGCTTCACCACTGAAAGGACGTGGAAGGGGGATGACCGAACAAAATTCATTCAAAATCCATTTCACACAATATAACTGTCAAGGGAACACAAATAAAGAATCCCATTGAGAAGGGCTGGTAAACATGCAACTATGTCTACATCTACATAATACCCCACAAGTCGTCCCAGGGACTTAGTGATAAAAAGAACGTTGTAATAAATTTTTGGAAAAGAGCAATTCCCTCCCGAACGCCTACTGCATTGGAAATACCGACATGGAATGTGTAGACTCAATTAAATACCTAGGTGCTACCCTCACTCACGATCTCTTCTGGGTAAAACATATACTTTTCAGAGTACTAGGTAAATGCGATGAAAAGGTCAAAGAGAAATATTATCTTTCGCTGGTTAGGCTTCATTTAGAATATGCTGCAATTTTTTGAGATCCTCACGAAGTAGTATTAATTGCCGAATTGGAACGTGTGCAGGACAGAGGAGCTTGATTTGTAAAATTTTGTCATGATTAATTTAGTAGCGAATCCAAAATATTAGAGAATCTAGGCTGGAAATCACTCACGGAGAGAAGGTTAAATTACAGATTTGCATAAATTGGATGGACGTCTCTTTAGTAGTGATGTTGAAAATTTATTGTCATCCTCATCGCACTACGATAGGAGAGATCATGTTAATAAAATTTGAGAGATTAATTGTAGAACGGATATCTTTAAGATGTCATTTTAAAATAAATTTTAAATGTTTAGACTCGTTTCATAGTCAAAATTCGTGTTATCGTAAATTCACAAAATTGGCGCAGAAACTAAGGCATGACGACAAGTATCACCGTCTTGTTTTCAGTTTTCTTTATGAACACGCCGCTGCTAGCAAAACAATTATCCTCGCAGCACATCATGGAATGTAAGCTTTTTGTGTCTTTAGAAATTTTATGACCTCTTCGTTCTGCCATAACAGTTCACCGTCACCTTGAACGGTTTTTGAAGGAAAAATTCCCAAATATTCCATGGACTGTAAAAGGATGCAGAACTGTTCCTGATGACAGTTTCAAGAGTGCCCAAAAAAGAAATCTATCTCCACCACTACTTAAAGGAGAGAACTGTGTCTCGTAAAACATTTTGCTTATTCTGGAATGCGAACGAAATACACCTGCAGAGGGTTTAGGACCAAACATACGTACATTCAAAAACAAACAGATTTAGCAAACCTACTTCTTTACTTCCACTCGGAAGTATCCGTCAAGGAATAAAACAATGAAAAGTTTGATCATTTCGTAAACGGAGTAAAGATGCATACAAGATAATGGCAATGAAAATCGAAACGAGTGTTGGGTAAATTGGAACTAGGATGCATATTAATAAATAAGTTCATTCATGCAAGGGCCAAGATTGTAATCTCAAGGCAATGTTGGGAACTTCAGCGCGTCGTTCAATCAAATGTCTGATCACAATTCACATTACTGCAAACCACCCCACAATGTTTGAAATCTCGTGAAAACAGTTTAGGGAAAGAATTGTGGTTGAAAAAGTGAATTAGAATAGGTCAGAATGCTGAATTTATGTTACGGTACACAATATGATTATGGGGTTTTTGTGAGCCAAGTTTTTCTTGAATTATTTATTCATATTCGTATGCTCGTCAATTTTACGATGCAGTGAATTAAATCATATCACATGTCCTTAGAGACAATAGTTATACCAAACTATTATAACTTTTTAATGTCTTAATCTACTTTTACATTCGTGCTCAATTAATTGCAGGAGATGTTGTTTAAATGCAGGACTGTTAATTTAACGGAGTCGTTCACTATGTGCATTGCATTAAAATGCAGGAATTTTACAGTATCAAAATTATTCGGCTTGACCTGGATATGAACCTGGATCCTTAGATATCCGACCTAGTGTTTCAACCAACAGATGTTCAGAGGACACCTCACTGATATACTGTTTAATAAACTCGACCGGATTTAGAGGGAACTGGGTTCGAATCTTAGCATCATTTCTGCCCTGTGGCGTTCGAGAATTTCATATTAATGACCCAATCAGCTATTGTAAGTAGTGATGCGAATACCTTTAGTTAGCATAAATATGTGATCTCACCTAATTCAATTGCTAATTAATTCAGATGAAGCGTCAAATATTTTTCTATCGATAATTCCTGACAAAGAAATGAAAGCAATTAAAAATTACATTTTCTCATTATGTGAATGGGATATTTCTCGCAGATTTGGTTTCATATTAAACACGAGACATTTTTGGTCAGTTTCTCCACACTGGACACAAATACTTGAGGATTTAAAAGAGAGGTGTGTCTAATCTCTAAATCATTCCCGCCATCTTTTATTTTATAAGGTAGTTTACCAATTATGCTACGTAGGTTTTGGATGGTTCCTGATGTCCATCATGGAACAGAGTGATTTAATAAAGAAATAGTGACTGTCAAAGGATCTTAGAGCATACATTTCTTTTGCTTGATACCGCCATAATATTTAATCTTTCACATATTTCCTATTTGCTTTCAGGCCGTCTAAAACGCCAATCCTTTTCCTCCGTCTTCCCGCCAAACCACAATGCTTTCTCTTATCACGGGCATCAAACATCACGCTACCTCCTGATACCTCCTTCATCCATTCTTGCAGCCGTCTTCAAATTCTACAAATAACTTTTGCTCTCCCAATAACATAGCACTTCTCTGTTTGTATTCGTTTCAGTCCGTCTCTATTTTATCCTTCTTCTCTCTACAAACACCTCAATAGCCTCTACTGTGCAATCTTTCTCCTATCCCTTAGACCACTTACGAAGTAGTTCCGTAAAAAATATTTAGCCTTTTTCTTTGGGTCTTTACATAAAGGATATCAGGAGTGGCCAACCTTTTCAGTTCCCTGGACCACATCGGTAAAAAAAGAACTGTCTTCGCCAACAATTAAAATACAAACACTAACGATCTAATGGGCAAACGACGAGTTACGTAAGTTACGTAGATTATTATCGTAATACTATATTATCTCCTACGAGATATCATCTCGTACAATCGTGAAATCGGTAAAAGTACCTTAGTTTTTTGATATGGAGATCAATTCGTGATGATACACTTTTTTGTGATGGCCAATAAAGATTTCTAAATAGTAAAACTTATTTATTTGGTCAAAATATTTTTCCTCAAACTAATAATGAGATAAAAAGAGCAGCGTAAAAACCAGTAGGATATTTGGCCTTACATCAGAATCTTTTTATGTATCGACTTATTTTTCAATTCTCAGTAAACTTTCTAGATTATCACCAATATTTAGAATTTATTTTTACTGCCGGTTGGATCCATCTTTGAAAACAGTTAAACTAATCAATTGAAATATTAGTATACTCTATTAAAGGCGAGTCATTTGTGCGCAGCAAAATTCCTTCATTTCGGTACACATCAGTGGAAGACTCAGTCACAGTAACTGTCGTGGCATCTCCCGATATTCTATACCAACGCAGAAACAAAACAACAGTCAATACTATGGCATTCAACTTCACCAAAATTGACAAAAATCAAGCAATCTTCTTAATCTAGTCGGAGAATGTTAGGTACCGTTTTCTGGGACGAAAAAAGCGTTCTTTTGGCTGATTTCATGGAATTTGGGACTGCAATACCAGCAAACGTTTAATATAAAAGGTTAATTAAACTGAGACTTACGATCCAAAATCGACGGCGTGGCGAACTGTCGCCCATAATAATTCTCCTCCACGACCACGCGCGTCCACACACTGCTGCCCGAACCAAGAAGAGTATTCAAGATTTTGGTTGGTAACATTTTGATCACTCACGTTACAGTCCCACCCTAGCACTTAATGATTATTACTTCTTCTCGTACTTGACACAGTAGCTTGGTGAACAACGATTTGAGGACGACGGGGAACTCAAGACCGCCGTGGTCTACTGGTGCAATTTCTAGGTGGCGAACTTCTATGTTTATGGGTTAAAGAAGCAGGTGCAGCGTTAAATAAGGTGCTTAGAAGTAAACGGTGAAAATGTAAAAAAGTGAAGTAGGTTTGTAGGAAACTAAAGTCGTCAATAAAAACGAATATACATTTTTTCTGGCAAACGGCCATTTATTTTCGAATTTTCCTCGTAATAATTTCAATTTTAAATCATTAAAAGTATGGGTTATTGGTATAAGTTATGTTTGCAATCATGTACAAGCAGTGCTCCAGCGATGAAAACAGTAGAGATATCCTAAAAAATTTACAATGAAAACATTCCTCATTTCTCAACCGCGACTTTGACTACTCTATTATCTATGAATGAGAATTTTATTCTTACCAACCAAATGTATGAATGTAAGATATCTAACAATTTTCTGAAAAAATAGATATTTTAACGATTAATGACCCTATGGTCACCTTAATGTACATAAAGCTAACAGTTTCAGGCTTAATTTTGTGGAATTCCTCCATGATGAGGGTAAAAAACAAGGAAAACTTTACCCTTCCACACACTTTTAATACAATACCACCATGGTTTCTGAAGCTGATGCACCTGATGATGATGTTAATCATTAATTTTCATCTTAATGTAAATACATCAAAAATCCAGCTAACCATCCTCGTAAGCCCAGGTTTGATAACCGATCTGTCTGATACTCCCAATCTCGCAGCAATTTACTTGACAACATGCGCTGAACGGAATCATTTTGATCACGGGAACGACTACCTTGTATCACCAGTACCATGATTGTAATTAATTTATGTAAATATTGATATGAATATTTGCTATTTTAAGCCTATGGTGTATTTTAATGACCACTTATTTAAAAACTCAAATCAGAATTCTGAATCAACCTCCAGCAGATATTTCATTAAAAAATTGAATTCCAATAACATAAAAGTTACATAGAAACACGTAAAAATATTTTTATATTAGCACTTTTAAAATTATTACTTCCCACCATAACTTCCACCTCACTAAAAGCTATTGTGTCTCCTCATCTACGCATAGCTCCAACAAATTTCTGGCACCATGACTGTATTCATCCAGGAAAGACGATAAAAATAACATGTTTAAGGTCATTAAAGTATTAAGGGTTATATCTAAATTGGCAACTACACCTAAATATATGTATATATATATATATATATACAGACTTTTTTTAACGATCTGACAGTTCCGCTTCCCTATCATGTGTCATTTCTGCTGGGCGTCAAGGAACGGAACGGACACCTGTAGCCCATCGCTCAAAACTACTTGCTTGACGTAACGGTGTATCGTTGTACTCGGCCGAACGAGAGGATGTCTGTCGGTGCTTGAATTAATTTCATCCGTTATTTTAACAGGGATTTCACCCCTTCTCTTACGCGCTGGATGTGGAAAACCCTAAAAAAAGAACGTTTATTTTTACTTTCCTGTGCTGAAAATTTTATGCTATTTTCCTTGATGAAGAGCCGAAAAACTAGTAACTATGTAAACATTTTGTTACGCAAAAACATGGCGGATCGAGTAAATAAATCGCCAGAATATTAAAGGACCACAGGGTCTCAAATGTTTCTTAAAATTCTTTTAGTAACCATGCGGACATAAAATGAAGCAACTGTTAACTGCCACGACAATCTATCGATAAAAATTGCTCGATAAGTAGATTTTCAAAATCTTGTGCAAGCCCCTCCCTTATAAGCTTGCTTCACTGGTTATACTTCTGAAAAAACTTTGCTTTAAAACCATCATTAAAAAAAAACTTTCCAAAACTTTGGTGTAAATAATTTTTCATCTCATTCATCATTTATATTAAATAAAGATATCGCTTTAATTAGATTCCGTTGATAGATTAAACCCATATTTTTAAGACACATAACTGTTTTATACCGTGTTTCATTACATTTAGGAGACAGAACAACAGAATGAACTGCTCTTTCAAGTCCGTTACGTCTGACGAGTAGCACTATCCTTCCAAATCAGCATTGCCATCAGTAGGGGATGTGTATGTTAGTTGGTAGTTTGTGTGCTTGCATGTGTGTGGGTTTTAAGGGTTTTTGCATGAACGTATACCATGTGGATTGTATAAATTTGAGGCTTTTTCATGTTTTTTTCCTTAATTACGAGTGGTGCCCTAACACGCCCTTGCGGCCGGCGGCTTGCGGGGTATTAAGTAGATGTACGTGCATATATATCATACAGCTGATCACACATCCAAGATAGATATTATAATCATATAAAAAACGCATGATAGAAGAATAAATTATAAATGAAAAAATATTGATTCATCATTGAAAATTTCTCCAGGTTTTTCACATGTGATTTGTCGTGTTTTAAAAAGTACAAACTCTACTAAATTTTATAAGACAAAGAGCAATTCAGAAGAGTTTATATTTTGGACGTATAAGTTCAACAGAAGGCATTTTACAGGTTACGATAGTGTGATGTGAATGCATCAAGTTTCAAAAGGAAACAAAAGATCTCTATTGCTGTATTTCTAATGTCAGAAGTCAAAATATCATAATATAATACGCGAGCGGACAGGAGACAAATGCATTAGGAACAGACAGTGGAGGAAGGAAATGGTTTAAGCACAGTGTGCGGACAAGTTGGATGGCTGTGTTTATGTCATAAATTGCTGCTCATCGTCCAACTCCTGACAACTTTAAGTTACTAATTGGATCAGTTTTCTTGCACCGAAGCATTACGAAAACCGTCAATCCACAGTACGAAATATACATCCGCGAGGCGATTGCTGCTGCGAGTTAAACCCTGATTTCCACTCCCAGGTTATTCTGGAACACTTCAGAGAAACTTAATGGTTATGGTATTGATTTGCACGAATTCAATGGGAAATAAAGACACATTTTTAACTCTTTCGAAAAATTGAAGAAATTGTAGAGACGAATGACGCATTTCGTAAATAATATCAGGCAAATGGAATGAAAACATCGAAATTGATGAGTTGAATGAAATAAGATGATACTTCAAAATATATACTGACATAAGAACTGAAGTAGCGTGTAGTATAGAACTTAATGCGATATTCTCAAGATTTCAGATTAATTATTAATTTACGCTCAATGATTAATTCTCCGGGAGAATATTAAATTCCAAAAATTAAAATTATGTTTCTTAAGTTACCTCCCCGCGCCAAAGATTTTACGATTTCATAGGGCTTATAAGGATAACCTGATAGTGAAATTTTAAGTTATATATTTTAATACGCAATGAAATCAATATGATATTTCCTTATTAAACTCTCAGGTTACTTAACGAATATTTGCGCTATAACGATATTGATCGTAAAAATGATAGTTCTGTAAATGAATATTTCAATTGTCGATACGTAAATGTTATCATTTATCATATTCAATTATACCAGGACAGTTAAATAAAAAATCTAAGACTCAACATATGATTCACATTAAAAGACGAAAATTTTGTTTCCCAAGCATTACGACTGCAAAAGAAAGTGACGTGGAGAACCCTGGCGGTAGAAATGGCCCCCTCGGTTTAGGCAACACAAATATCTTTGGTGTGTAGCGTACAGGCTAAATTCAAGGAGGAAACTGCCTCTGTTATGGTGCATACGTTGTTAAATTTATTTTTTATCGAATTCTTTGGACCGAAACTTATCACCGCTCTGTCATTGAAAAAAAAATAATAAAAAAATTGAGCGTCGTTTTCTTTCAGATCTCTTAAAGTTTCTATTCGATGCGCAACTTTAGTTTTGCTTTCAAAAGTGCCACTTGACACTCAAGACACCGGGTAACCTTCGCTGATTTCAAATCTAAATGAAAAATTAAAGCAATAGCTCACCAAGAGTATCAGTGAGATTAAATGAGGAATATCACTCACCACTGCCACAACATTTTGATAAAAATAACCATAAAAAAATTGTTGAAAACTCTCGCTTTAACTTTCACTTATTACAACGCGCACATTAATCCACTTCCTAAAACATTACCTATTAGTTTTAGATAAATTGTCGAGTAGCACAATTGTAGACACTTTCGTTTAGAATCATCCCACCAGAAAGTATCGTCGGAAGGAAATACAATTTAAAAATTCCCAGCGACCCACTGACGTAGCCCAACCAGCATAAGAAACAGAGCTGACCTTCCTGCTCTTAAAGCTTATGCTGAGCGTTAAGAGAATTACGAGTATTATTGCTTCACATTCTATCATCTGACTCATCATGGGGTTTTGGCACCGAGAATGATTTAATGGAATAAAATGTGCGTTTAATACATTGCATTTATAGCGAAACATATGTAATTCGTAAGTAAGGCAGGAGGTTCCGTTGGAATCATGCGGCTGTCAATCTTTCTTCTCGGATGTTACTTCGCCCCAAGCAAAAGATTTTTCGATCCAATTTTGTGGACGGTTCGCAGTGGATTCTTGAAATTGGTTTGGCAACTCTGGCGACGCAATTGGATCTCGCGCAATTCTAAATGGAACGATGAGAGCAGGAGCTGGAGTCTTCGCAGCAGGAGGGAAAGATACGCCCAATGTTTATATCCGACCCGACGCGGAGGACTACTTTGGCGCTCGGGGGATGTTTACACAACTAACTATTTCTGTATAATCATTATTTCTCATTCCGCTTCTTTCGTAATAAATAATATAAGAGCCTTTCACGCATTTTCGTCCGTTTGTTGATTCCTCTCTTGGGACTAAATATTCCGTGCGGCTCCAAGCCATAAGGCTACTTTGGCGCTCAAGGGATTCACACTCCAGTAAGGGCTAATTTAGTAAAAGGGAAAATAAGACCACTTTCTGAGTGAACGCGACACCAAGCAGCTGCGCATTTGAATTCGTTCGAATTCACGGAACTCTTTTGACGGAACACAAAGACCGAAATACGCTCTGATCAAATAAACCAAAATGGTTCAGTATTCAGTTATTTTAACTCTTTAACGAACAATTAGATGAGAGCAATTAGGACCTCGAGACAATAAATGAGTGAGAAATTGAGAAATGAGAATTCTCTGAAAATCGTCGTCATTTACAATTAGTAGACCCATACATGAAGAAAGTGAGCGCATACTATGTAAGAAGGGAATAATGCACATTCAAGATCTAAAGTACAGGAAATCTATCTGAAACATTTTCGGGACAGAAGAGAATGTGAAGAAAACAGCGTAAACATTATTATCTCAAGTTTAAGAAAGATTTTTTCGACCGTGGGAATAGTTGCATTTTGCGCAATACAAATAAGGTTAATTTTCTTTTTTTTTCAATTTTTTTCATGACAACTGCCTTTTTCTTTCAGTCAATCTGTTTTCAGGAACTGCCATCTCTTCGTCTATTTATCAGATTGTGGGGCAAAAGTTTTCAAGGCTTGGAAGAGATGGAAACAGGACCTGAAATTTGTCTGAAACATCAAACGTTTTCATGTTAATCCTTGAACATTATACGGATTTTTTATATTCATAGTTTAATAAGGCATAATCAGGCAATTTTATTAGGAAAATATCGGTTTTTTCGTGGCGTCGTCCAACAAATAATCCTGACAGGTTTCTTAGGGGTCCCTACAGCTTCCGTAAATTTCCAAATTTGTATTTTAAAACACTCGAATTTCAAAAATACATTCACTAATACATTATAGCAAAGCGATTGATGAACTAAGTTCTTTTAAACTATAACAAAATGATACACGATACGAACGGTGTATTAGTGGACATTAATAAATAGGTTAATTGAGCTCAGACAGGAATTAAAATAATAAATAATTTAGAATAATTAATAATAATTATTCATATAAATATATATATAGGGTCGGTTTAGTAGGTGATGGTAGAGCTCACCCATGTACCAAGCCCTATACGGCGTGTGAATATTCACACATCAGGGTAGGGGGGCCAGTTCCTTTCCCTGTGCCGGTTATGGTTTCCCAGGAAGATCTGGTACCCGAAAAATCAACTAGCTTGGGTGGAGCTGCAGGTGCCCAAAGTGCCTTGCCCGGGAATCGAACCCGGGACCCTCCGGTCAGCAGTCCAACGCTCTACCCGCTAGACCACCGCGACCTGATATATATATATATATATATATATATATATATATATATATATATATATATATATATATATATATATATATATGTGTGTGTGTGTGTATATATATATATAATTATATATATTATAATATAAAAATGAATATATAATATACATATGTATATGTGTGTACAAGGTGCCATTTTTTAGGAGACTCAATGGTAGTTAAGCAAATGGCTCAAGCTTTTGTTATAGCAACATTCAAATTAAAAACATAATAAAATAAAGAAAAGAAACTATTTAAAATTACACACGGATACTTTTATTTTACTCTTTTAAAGGAATTACGTTATTTTATCGGTGATTGCAATGTAAACATAGTATTTCTTATGAAATAACACGATGAAAATCCCTGCTATGACTGGTGAAATAAAAAACAAGAAGAATAACAAAGAATCGGTACGCCTAACTCATAAGTAAAATCGTGTTGCTTGCAAAATTTGTATGCATCATCAAACACGTTCAACTGTTGTTTACAGGCTTTTCAAACAAATAACAGCGATTAACTCAACATTTGGGGATCCGCATACTTGAGTCCGACCTCAATTAGGCAAACTTATATACAGTTCATATTTGGTGTGCGAAATGATCCGAGTCATTGAAAATCATGTGTTTATCATTGCGAGTTAAGTCGAGAGGGATTCTCTTCATACCTTTAAAGCAGGGTTGATGAAAGATTATTCCTAGACGTAGGAACATATAAGCAGCAGAACGGGGACTGTTAATTTGATTACTGGAGAGGTGCGACTACGTCTTTGATCAAGAGATTTGCGGGATAAGATATTTTAATTTCCATAAGGCATTAGCCGTTAAAAAAAAGAAAGCCTGAGATGGAGGCTACTAGAAGTGCGACGGCTTAAAGGTCGGTGATAATGGATGGAATAAAGACAGTCTGACGCGAGAGCAATAAATCTCAGACGTCAGGAGAGGAAAGGAACTGCGAAAATGACGGACGGAGATAGGCGTCGGGAGAGACTTTTGGAGTGAATATTTGGATGGGTAACAAGAAAAGCAGTTGGCTACCGAGAGCGAAGGTGGCGGCGTTGGATGTGAGGCAACGGGGGCGGCCGCCGGCAATCGCTCGCTGCCGGTGGATTGGCGGAGAGGTGAGCCTTGGAGGTTCCGGAGGTGGGGGGGGAGGGGGCGTCGAACGAGAAGGGAGGGGGGAAGGAGAGATAGAGAGGGAGGAGGAGGGAAGAGAGGGAAGGGGTGCACGGGATGGAATGGGAGGGGATTGTGAGAGTCAAGAGTGGGGCAGGGACGGAAGGGTGTAAGGTAGGTAGTAGGGTAGGCGTTGGGAAGCGTGAAGGGAGGTCAGTACAAAATACTCGGCTTGTTGCGCCAGATTTCCTTTACTTGCTGCGTCTAATGGGTCCCGCCACGTGTACGATAAATAAATTTCAAGGGGACATCCCAGAAATTTTGTTTCACCTTGAGGGACTCTGATCGTTCATTTTCTAGCTTGAAGAACGTGTGTTCGAATTCCGTTTTCGAGTCCCCTCCATGGAGGAAAAATGATGATGTTTTAGTCGTAGCGGTCAAGCGATCTATATCTTGAGGGAATGACACTATGGTAACAAAATAAGGAGGACGCATTACACAGAATCACCATAGAGATTTCAGCAGAGTATGACTTTTGACACATTGTAATTTGACAACAAAAGTTTGAGGAACACTCCCAAACTCTTTGAATGCTTAAGAGCCTCCTTCTCTCTCGTGTACTTAATTCTAAGGTTGGATTGTCTAAGCTGGTCCCAGTTCTCCACTCCTCCCTGTTCTTTGCTCGTTATTTTAGTTCTAGGTACGTGTAGCTTTTCGTATCTTTCATTGGTTGTTCCATACATTCTCGTCTTCTTCCCATGCCATCCATTTTCTTTACCACACTTTCCATTATCGTGTGCTTTTCATGTCTTAAGACATTCCTAATAATTGATGTCCTCCTTTTTATTATGTGTTTCCATATTTACTTCTTTTCTCCCACTCTTCTGAGTATCTCTTAATTTGTTATTCTCTCAGTCCACCTCACCTCTAGCATTTTTCTGTGGCACCACATTTCAAAAACTTTGATTTCCTTCCTGTCTGCAGTTGGGATATTCCATGTCTCACATCCATGCAGTTCTATACACCATATACTTTCCCAAGAGTTACTTTCATATTCGCAGACTAGTGTTTCTTCAGTTGAGTAAGCTTTTTCTCGTATAGAATTTCTTCTTAATTTGTCGTATTCGATTTATATTGTCCTTTGTGCTCCTTTGATCCTTTGTGCGTGTTGTGTCTGCTATCTTCCATTAGTTGCTATATATATTATCACCGTGTTCTCTCCTTCCTTCATCGTTCCTTCCCTCTTCTTATACCTTATATTAACTTACGAAGAGTCCCTCCATTTCTTAATGCATGTCCAATATTAAGGTGGTCAAGAAAGACTTTACTGACGTGCCTTACCAGCACCGGAGTTTTACGTGCACATTTCATGGATTAACTTATGAAGTAACTCACGTTTATAAGGTTCACATTAAAAATCGTCACTCAAAATTCAACCTTCCTGGCCTTTCTGCTCTCCATGCATTAATCTCGTTTGCTGCGTAAGTCCATGGGCCCCCCTACCATCTCAAATCTCCTTCGGAAGGTATTTTGTGATCAGAGGTTATCAATACCAACTTCAACTGAGAATATCGCATGGAATTCAATTTATTCCGCAAATAGCATTATGAGTGGGAGTGTAGTTTGAAGTGACGCCTTAGATTATGGACCTAAGGCGCTTAAATTTACATTTCGAGCGCCAATGAGGAGGAATCAAAGACACTGACTGTTTTGAAACCGTCAATGAATTTGGAACTTAAGTAACCTGTCGTCCTTATATGCGTAAGAACCCACGTCACTGGCCGATTCTAAATTCGAAACTCAGAGAAAGTTTCTTGGAACACCACCTAAAGGCAGCATCAACTCCCATTTAATCAAAATATTCATCTCCACGAGAGATAGAAAACGTTTTCATTTATCTCGGTA
This sequence comes from Hetaerina titia, assembly GCA_037158775.1. Lineage (NCBI taxonomy): Eukaryota > Metazoa > Arthropoda > Insecta > Odonata > Calopterygidae > Hetaerina > Hetaerina titia. Next base: position 85,607,703 of record CM073770.1, read on the forward strand.
TCACTTCAGGCATTATATAAATAGACTAATTACTATCCATAAGTCAACTAATTCATTTAAATGGAAGTAACTATAAGCCATTGCATTTTTCTAATTTTATTTACGGCGTGGGGGCACAAATGGCTAAACAGAAAATGCTGGTTACGTCAAGCATACATGCGTCGACGTCTAAACTTTCAATTTATATGAAATGTAGGCAATATTTTCCTCATCTAAACGCCAGTGAGTGAGCTTGCCAAACTTTATTGCGAAAGACAAATTACCCTTGTCTCACGTATTTGGTTTGAAGTGCAAGGAAACTTAATGAGGCTGAGATTCGTCACCTCTGGTTCCACTGAAGGACCCTATTTATGATAATGTTCCCAAAAAATACTTCACAAAGAAGAGAACACGTTAAAGTTATGATATTAGCATTATGTCAATCAACAAACTTGATCTATTTAAGTTGAATTTTGAATAAATTTGGATTCTCGGAAGGTGTTAAGATATGTGATTTGAGCTGGAAAAATGACAAATGAAAGGGTAGGGAGAAAAAAATAAACGAGTACTAACTTCTGTTCGGAAAAAAATGAAGTAAGTGTGGATATTTGAAGATAGCAAAGAATTTTTGCATCGTGGGTAATGAATAATGTTGAAAGTTGCTCTGGGACGTAGAAGGTAGGTATGTAATAGGCACGGTAGGGTCCTAGGCAAGGACGTTAGCGAGAAGAAGAGGTGGTGGGTAAAATTTAAAGAAGACTTCAACATTTCAATCAATTATATCAGCCAAAATGTGCGTATGTGTAATGCAATAGAGGTACTCATTAGAGCATTCCAAAAATCTACTAGAACATCTTACAATTTTGCAAAACCCATAAAGCACAATGCACTGCCTATAATAATATAGGATTAAGATAAACTACTCTATAAAATCCATCTATATAAATTAATAAAAATATAATTTCCCTTTCTCTAGAAAAAATATTTTTGTTTTTGCTTTCCATGTTTACATTGTAACGTGAATATCGATAAAAAATACGCACTTTACTTACAAACCCATTGATTCGATACGTTTTAATTCGATAACATCTTCATGTCCATACCGCACATAGTTATAACTGCCGTCGTCTGTTAAATAACCACTTATAGCCTACTAGAATCCACTGGATATCTGCGACGCACTTTTAGGACCGACTACGAAATAGGGTATGTGGGCGAGGAGTGGGTTGTAAATCCAACGGTCACTCAAGCTTAAATTAGCTCGCATATCTCAAACACTCCGGACAACCCACATACCCTTTAAGCATCTCCTGAAGCAGGACAGAAACCATCGGTTCCATTAACCATCAAGAGGAAAGAAAATTAACGAAAAAAAAAACGATCGGGGACGTGAGTGAGGGAGGACCATCCTCCTGGGCACGCGCGTGCACCGTCAGCCGGGCTGCAGAAGAGCGGAAAATTCAATGCGGCGTATGCGTCGGGAGGTCCGCTCGCACTGGAAACACAACAGGCGATAATAAAAGACCCACTTATTTTTAGGGACCGCCGCAAAGGGGAGAGGAAAGGGGAAAAAAACGATCATTCAAGCCGCACCGCAAGATGGAGAGACAATCAATGAGCTCGTTGGAAAGGGACGGGGGAGAGAATAGAGAGAGAGAGGGCATAAGGATCGGGAATGGAAGGCGTCCGTGTGGAGGGTGGGGGTGCTGGGGGAAAGAGAAGAAGATAGCGCTTCAAAGCGTGCAAGGGGTGCGCAAGAAGGGGGGTGAGAAAAATAGGGAGGGTTGGAATGAAGAAAAGGCTGAGAAGGGGCGGGGGGCGTGGGGAATGGACGGGAGTTTGTTGGAAGGGATTAGAGGAAAGTTGGGAGGAGATTGGAGGACGGAGGGGAGATTACAAGAATTGAGTTAGTTTTGGTCTTTATCCATAGAGGTTGGACAACGTCGCGGCCTATCCTTCACTCAACTGACCAATTAGTTCGCGGTTTCAAGACGTAAATTTCATAGAGCTGAAAACTATGCAGAGAGTCATCGCGAGTCGTTTGAAATCTGCCATAGAACATTAATTTAGGGTTAAATTTACGTGAAAATGATAGCACAGGTTCTCAATAAGGCTCCGCAAAATGGTACTAGGTTCAATTTGTGGTAATATTGCATGAAATAAGGTTTTTAATCATACACGTTCGTCTCTTAGCCATTCCTTCTGACTTTCTTGCGCAACGCTCGCAGGGAGTGGTGGTCCATGATGTCTCCACTTGATGACTTACCGTCAACTCCGGGGTCCCACAAAGTAGCGACTTCGGGCCCCTTCTCTTTTCCATGTACATTGATGATGGCATTACCATCGCCCTCCCTAACTCCTGTGGCATATTTCTCTTTGTAGACGACTCCAAAATATTTGAAGGAATTACTAAATCTGTCGACACGCATTTTTCCAAAAGTCCCTATACTCATTTGGTGACTGTTACTCAAAATGACGTCTTATCCCTAAGTCGGCCTCAATATCATTGTCTTTAAAATTGAAACCACTTTACAACCCTTACCATTGATCAGGCAAAATTATCCCCGTCACCATATCTTACAAGGATATCGGCTTTACTTTCGACAATAAGCTCACCATCAGTAATCTCAGATAAATAAAATCCGAAGCCCTTTCCGTTGATGAAATCTGCTACACATTTACTGTGATCCCAGACCCAGTAGCAGGGAGCCTTAAAAACTCTTTCCATCGTTTGTAAGATTACCAATTGAATACGGCTCCCTAACTTGGTTAACTTCTTGTCCCAGTAATTTAAATCTGGAAAATAGTCAAACTTTTCCTTAATTTTTTCATCTCTATCGACCGCCACCGCGCTCCCAATCTCCGTATTTTACGCTGTATCATAATCATGTGCACACTAGGATCACTTGAAGAACTATTCAAGGCCTAGAATTCCTCCATTAAAGCATCTATGGTAACTTCCGATTCAAATGATATCCTTCCCTACTTTTCCCTCCATGCCTCTGCTCGTACCATCCACCCTAGGAATCCTCTGCACCTGCCTAAGTTACGTATTTCACTCTCCCAGAGATTATTATTCTACCGACTCCCAAAATTACTGAATTCACTCTCCGCCCCCCCCCCAACCCTCATATGATCATTTAACTTCCAATCACAACTTCTTCAATAGTCATCTAATAACTATAGAGGCCTCTTAGCAGTGAAGTTGCATTTTTCCATCCCATTGATTTATAGTTTTATTGCTTAGCTTTTGTGTGATCATGTGTAGATGAAGTAGTTTTGCGGAAATATTAAAACCACAGGTATTGCAATTTTCCACTAGATATAAAATTGCAATACCTGTGGTTTTAATATGTTACGCTTCCACCACATCACGCCTGAGACCTCATCATTCGTTGCGGAAATATGTTCTTGTTTGATCGTTCTGTTAGTTCATATCCTATTTTATTTTTTCAGAATTACTTAGTTGTTATGCAATCACTGTAAAATGCCGTTATTGACTATTTTTCACATAAAAGACTAAATCAATTAATACATTTTCCATCTAGTGGAACAAACGTCTTAGGTCTTTCTAACTCGAATTTTATGTAATTTAGATCTTTATAAATGCACATAATTTAATACATTTATGTATTTTTTTCAAGCTCGTACCCTGTGTGTTAATATATATGCACACAATGTATAACCGATATATGTATGTTCCTATCCCTTGTCCTTATATTTATTTCCTTGTGAATGAATATTTGTTTGCCATATGGCGGGATTTCGTATTTGAATGTACACACACACACACACACATATATATATATATATATATATATATATATATATATATATATATATAAATAAAAAAACCATAAACACAGTAATCAACCCGAAGGTCGGTTTAGTAGGTGATGGTAGAGCTCACCCATGTACCAAGCCCGACGGCGTGTGAATATTCACACATCAGGGTAGGGGGGCCAGTTCCTTTCCCTGTGCCGGTTATGGTTTCCCAGGAAGATCTGGTACCCGAAAAATCAACTAGCTTGGGTGTAGCTGCAGGTGCCCAAAGTTCCTTGCCCGGGAATCGAACCCGGGACCCTCCGGTCAGTAGTCCAACGCTCTACCCACTAGACCACCGCGAATATATATATATACACACATTGTATGTATATGTATATACATATTTTTTCAATGCAAAGGGTACGAGCTTAAAAAGCAAACTATTTGGTGCTACTCGTTACCAAAGCGCTAATTATGTCTCTATCTGCACTTTCATCATTAAATAGGACTGCGATACTTCTATGTAAAGACTGAAACGTGCGCTCCCAAGCCGACGAGCAATTACGATGTTGCGATGCAAATAGAGGTTGGGCGTCATTCCATTTACAGTGTTCACCCTTGACACAAATACATCTAGACGATTAGAACTTAGAATACCTACATTGAGTCTATATAATTTGGTATTATCTAATCGTACAACATTATTGCTGTTAACAAGGAGACGGAAGGATGCAAATTGATAAAAAACTTCCCATCCAAAGAGTTTTTAAATGAATTATGCATCGGTATATGAATGAGATGCGTCATTCATATCGAATTCATCGTTCATTTTCATCCAAACATAATTATTATTTGGTAGTCTACCGTTTTAGGTAAGTATTGGGTGGACTTAGCTTGAACATGGATGCATTTCTTAGCGTCGCTAGACAATCTAACACCTCACACTACAATATACTCTTCCACAATTCCTCATACATTCTACCTCGCTTCATTCTATCCAACACGCCTATCCTTTTTCCTACCCTTCCACGCTTATTTAACGTTCTTTCTTTATCACAGTATCCAACATCCCAGCTCCAATCAAAATGTTCTGAATTCACCTTTTCTTTCTCCATCCCTCTCCTCACCCACCATACCTAACACTTTCTTGTTGTGTTCTTTTCCTCCATTCCAATTTTCCATCCTCTTAAATATCCACATCTAAAGAGCCTCCACTCTATTCCTATAATTTTGTTTCAATGGCCAAGTTTCCGAGCCATACAAAGTCATACTCCATACCAAGGTATTCACTAGTCTTTTCTAAGCATCTTACTCGACGTTCCTGTCATCAATTCATCATTGACCATAGTCATCAATTGTCATCCTCCTTCTTGTTACAGCTTCTTTGCCTAACCAAATGCCTCTTCTTGCTATATCTCAACTACATTGATCAATTTGTTCCAAAACACCTCCAAAATAGTTAAAATGGTCCACCTGCACTAGTTTTTGTCCTTTAATTACCCATTTTAACGTTTTACTTGGCTTTCCTCTTTTACGAACACTTCATAACCTTATTCTTTTTTGCCTCATTTCTCATCCCATACCTATCACATTGATTTTCTTATGGGCTTAGCAATGATTGTAATCCCTGGGCTAACTTCCAAACTAAAGCTTGATCATCCAGAAACCTGATTTTATGAACCCTCATCGATTTTCTTTCCTATCTCAACGTCATTTTCATCAATTCCTTCACATAAACTTTGAAAATTACTGGATGCCCGTCTTGCCTCATTTCTCAATCCTGCCTATCCCAATTTTCCTTGAGTCACACGTACCTGAGCAGTCTGAAACACGTACATGCTACTGATAAGTCTCTTTACCCTAGAATCTACTCTTATATTTTGTGATGCATTTACAGACATGCCAACTTTCAAAAATGAAAAATCGGGAGATTTTTAGAAGTGTATCACGAAGTAATCACTTTTAATTACCACAATATTTGCATGGCACCTTAATCCCTTTATGACACTTTGCCAATTTTTAATGAATGTCACACTTTATTAACATGTTAAGCTAAGTACACAATTTGAACAGTTCATCAAGAACGTAAGAAGGAAAAATCAGGAGTCTCCCGCTTAAATCGGGAGAGTTGGCATGTCTGCATTTATTAATCTTACCCAAAATACCCTAACGAATGCCTTCTCAAGCCTGAAAAACAAAACGTGCACCCTGATGCATGTTCCTTTCAATCAGTCAACTAATTGTTGCCATGGCATCACGAGTACCTTCCCCTTATAGAACCCAAACTGGTCATCTTCTTATTAATCATTTGGAAAAATCAATACTTTTTAATATTCCGCTTACATACCACTCCAATTTTCAATCGCAAGCTACTTCTTTGAATGTTTCTCTTAACCATATTGTGTTCAGTTATCCTGAAAAATGAAATACTTGGCGAAATCTTAAGTAGTCCATTTATTTTGGATGGATTCTAGAATAGTGAAGCAATTATTTTTCAAGCCGTCGCAAATCATTTTGGCATCGTAGCTACAAATTAGATTAATGCTCGAATGGCTGCCAAATGGAAAAATGAAAAAGCCAGGAGTCGGCGATGAAAGATTTCAGTTTTTGTGAAAGGGGCGCAAGAAGAAAGAGTTGACGATGAGTCCTATATTCCCTGCGGCCTTTCTGTCGGAGGAAATAGTTCCAAGACTCCTGTCTGAGACTGAATGAATATTTTGTGCCAATTTTTTTTCAAAGCCTTGCATTACCTTCTTGTTTTAAAGGCAATATATATGCTGTATTTGAGCATACAGAGCATCCTAGCCATCCTACCAATTGCAGGAAAATGATATTTAATAAATCCGCAACTTCTGGTCACCCAACTAGTGATTCAACGCCTCGTTCCACTGCCTAATGAGTTACAGATTTAAGTATGAAAGCCGAATATGTCGGAGATATGGGTGTGCGAGGGTAAGTTGAGAAACCATAAAAACGTTTATTAATATTTTAGGGCACTGGAAATATCAGGTGACTACTTTTAAGGAATCTACACCAGAATACAAACTTTTTCTTTTCAAACAAAGGGTTTCTGGACTCAAAGCCACAAGTTATGTGATTTGATATATTTGTATAATATATATATATATATATATATATATATATACTATATATATATAATTTACATATATCTTATTACAGATTTCGGTAAAATACGTAATACTGAATAATTCTATCGGATAATTTATCTAAACTAAATTATACGAATCTGAATTGCAGCTAATTAACAAGTCACAACGTAATTAACAACCGCCGGTAAAAACATTTGGCGGCATTACGAATTAATGCTACATATTATTGTTTAAAATTCATTCAGGGCCAGATTTTGCACAATTATATTAAATGTATAGATATACGATTATGTTAATTCACTAAAACTGGCCCAAATCAACGGAAGTTTTGGAAAAACGAATGTTATGTCCTCACGCGCTGCAGTAATTTACATAAAACTCATAATTTACGATGATGGAAATTGAACCTAGAGCCATACAATATTGGTTAGAATACTAGAGTTTGGGGTAGATAGATAGATAGATAGAGGTCTTTACTTGAGCGAAATTGAGACCTAATGGTCCCTTTTTAATAAAATTCGATAATAGGAGAAGCAAAACTGAAATATGAAGGCACGAACCAGATAGAATCACTGTGCTGCGAACTGAGTACAGCTGACCCCAGGATTCATGGCAACCAATAATGACTGAATTTGGCCCAACAACACCCATTTGCATCTTTCAAGCATCTTTTGGATGCTTTAGGAAGGTAGTTCATGCTCAAACAGGAGTATTATTACGATAGTAAAAGGTACGCTATAACTAACCCATTAGTTCCATGCAATTTCTCATAGTAACACAGAAAAAAGTAAACAAAAATATTTATGAATTCTAATAAAAATACGGCTGATGGATCCCTTGACAATACGCCTTGACAAAACCCCACGATTAGTACGCCGTAAGGATATGGTCACTTTAATCTCTTTCATAAAAGTGTGATTTCTGAGATGTGACGGAAATATCAATTCATTGTAACTTTATACTTGATATTTTTCTTGTTTTTGAAAACTTGTTCACCGAATTTCCGCCGTCTTTGAGTTATATACCAGAGAGTGTGACGACTTTCGTGGTTCAGAACGCCGTTGTTTCGTCATTTTTTCTGCTAATACATCGACCCCAATCCTTTGGGACTTTTAGCCACTCCACATTTTCTTTACGGAGCAACATAAACATGTCGCATTTCTTCTTAAAGTTGTTCGCTTTTATTCATTCTCAAACGAACTCCCACCAGTTGTTACTTATATATATATATATATATATATATATATATATATATATATTTACACATAACGTTATTTAATGACATCCTTGTAGTTCCGCTGCCCTCATAGAGCTCCGTTTTGCATCTGTCCCCGTCTCTCTCGACTGTCAGCATAGAAACCGGAACGATGGCCTCTAAGTTGGTTAAGGCTATTCCTCCCGACGTATTTATTGACGCCGTAAGTAATACATCCGTTATTCGGTCACAGTGTTTTAGGTGACTCAAGGAACAAATTTCACCACTGATTTAGAAATACTCTGCTGAACAAGAGGAGGGATAAGATTTCTATAAAAAGGGTCGCAAAAATATGCAATCTGAAAAATTGACGCAGAGTTAGGTTAAGAGAATTTACGCTATAACTAAGTCCCAGCTTTGCGAAATCTCATACCATGCAGTTATAATTTATCAGGAAATGTTTTAAAGGAGCTTATGGCCAACTTTTTGTCATTTAGACACGTGGTTTGATGACTATTTCATAAATGTCACGAAGAAACAATTTTCTTCACCCTTGCTCGTCGCTTCATATACATAAATTTCATGTTCATGGATTCAAGGGCTTTATGGCTTCAATGCTCGTAATCAAACGTTGTTATTAACAGCATGATAAGGATCCAACACACTTTCTTTCTTATCGGAGTGAGACTTCCTTGGAAAATGTGTTGATGTATGTAAAAATCTTCAAAAAAGATGATTTTTATGACTGTCTCACCAGAGGAAATATTTTGCGCGATCATGCTAGAATTTATATATGAACTGGTAAATAATAAGGCCAATCATTTAGACGATTTTGATGCTTGCGCATTGGCGTCAATTTCATTTCAAAATTGATGGAATTTCAAATATCATTATATTCTCTACTTTTTTGCAAAATAATTTGCTGGACGCCCGAATGCCCTTGTTTTTTCACTAGATGTGTGTTTTGGTATTTTCATAAAAACTCCTTGGCATATAAATCTCTTTTGCAATCTTATTACCGCAGATAAATATGTTAAATATCAATAATAGCAAACCAACGATTGCCCGGAATGAATCACGCCAAATTAAAATATTGCAACTACATATTTCTACAAATTTTCTAATGACATGCAAACTCTTCGGTCTGCGGTATATCATATGATACATATTGCACATGAAAAATGATTGCTCAATCTATAAAAAAAAATACCCTAATGTATTCAAAATTTTTCCTATTTTTTAAGACCATGTTTTTATGTATTTGAACTCAACTTAAATTAAATGATACCAATGATACCACAGTAAATATCAAGAAAACAAATGTCGTGGATTACGGATGTTATCTGTTCAGTTTAGTTACATGATCATACACCTTTATATTCAGCTAATTTTATCTATTACGCGGGGAGTAATTGTGGTAGAAATTAATTTTAGCGCTATATTTGTTACAGATAGCTCCATGCAAAACGAAATTAATTTAAAACAGAGCAAATATGACCATGTTTTTGTGTTTAGAAACGCTTCTCAGTTCGGTAGTGGATTCAATTCGAAACTATCTTCTACACACGGATAAATACAAGAGAAATGACATTCAAAGACCTGAAATAAACTATCGAAGAGGAACATTTGAAAATGTCAATGTTACTATTCGAAAAATAAAACAATTTAACGCTGAAAACAAAACGTCGTTCACGGAAAGAAACGATTCTTTAATGCTTTTTAGAAGACCTCAGAAGATAACAAAAACCCACCTGAAGAAGACATAAATCTAATTCGGTCCAAGGACATGCAATCCTAGTTAACCTGAGTCGTTACATCTTTAACTGTTGTGTCCAAGATCCCATGCTGATTTACTAACGGTTGTCATGACTCTACCTCGGTGATAATTAAATATCGAAGTTCACCACCAATGCACAAAATAACTCCCATTACTACTACTTCCACATTTGTGAAAAAAAACAATTATTTCTGCTGATTCTCTGACAAAATATGAATCTGTAAGTATAAAGATATAGACATAGGATAGAAGATCATAGAAGATATAAAGAGATAGGTTTATCTTCATACTCTTACCGTGGTATTCTTATCCCCTGAATAATGCAGCAGACGGCTGAATAGCTGAAAAAAATGCCGGAATGCAGCAGACAACTTAATAATGGCTAGGTAACGATCATCAAGAAGGAAAAAGAAAAAACCGATTTTCCAACATACCCGCCTTTATATATGGCTAAAAAGTCTCATAGCTAGGCTGGCAATAAGGGAGAAAATCTGACCGATTACAACAAATGAAGGACACTGAGAATTTATAGTCTTCTACGAAATAGACGTCTGAGACTAGCATACCGAATTCATTAATTCTTGAAGAACGGATCGGTACCTTGGCTGGCAATTTCTCCTCAAACGCCTACAGCATTGATTTGTCGATGTTGGCGGGACTTCGAGAGACATTCCATAATCAAGATTCACATGGAGATATACTCAACTTAATGGATGGTATCTGGAGTGGGACTTTACTTGGATGCGGACGCGTTTGTGCCTTACCGTTTGGATAATTTTCGAGCTTTTCTGATGTTAAAAGTGAAACTATTTCCATCTTTAAATGAACTGGACTTATTCAGTCAACTCTATGTTTTCAACAAATATTTTGAGTTTCAAATATCGTATGTCTTTGATCATAGTTATCACGGCTCTCTAGTATATGGTAGAGTTGAATCGCTTATTATTTAGTCGATGAAGTAATTTCAATTAATTATTAGTTTCCCCTGGGCGAAATCACCACTTTGTCATCTGATTTTAGGATAAAGATGCAAGGATTTGGAGGATTTTAGAGTTTGAATAAAATATACCATTTACGAACATAAACTTATCCTAAAACTGAAGCCATATTCATACGGTAAGTGAACCTACAATTCACTCTGTATGTTAAGCACACATTATAGCTGTAATGTAGAACGACGCCGACTTTCAATAGAACCAATTTTCGGGAAAATAAGAACTCTCTACGAAAAAGCTGTCACCCTCATTTAAATTTTCCAATGACCACTCCTGAGAAACGATTTACGATCGCACTCGCCACCAATCTCCGTGAAACCACCGGAGACTTTATGAGGGCACTGCGCACAAGAGCAGGAAAAGAGAGAGATGGAAAGTGGGGAAATAAACGAGGAGGAACCGGGAGGAATAGGGGGATCCTCGCGGGTTGCCCAAGTCTCAATGGGCCACGCGCTCGGACGGGGGGCATCGCTGAGTGGGCGGCGGTCGGAAAAGAGATGTGCGTATCCACATCCCGAGCGCGGGCACGAAACGGATCATGAACAAAATTTTTATCATTAATTTATTTTTTTTCCTGTAAGGGCTGCGATTCACCGATGAGTAAATGCTACTGTGTGTGTGTGTCTCTCTCTTGCGTGTGAGTAAGGGAGAGATGGAGAGAGTTGGACGGAGGAGCAACAGGCATGGGAGCATGTCCGTGCGCAGAGCGGAGAGAGAGAGAGAGAGACGCGGGTGGGAGGAGAGTGGGTGGAAGGATCGGGGATGGGGGGAGATGACGAGTGGGTGGGCGGGGCGGGAAGGAGAGGGTGGGGGGAGGGGGAGGCGAGTGAAGCGGACGGCAAGAATGTGTTTTGCAAGGGAGGGAGCCAAGAAGGATGAGGAGACGGAGGAGGGTAGGGGAGGGTGAGGTTCCTTGCAACGGGTCGAGTCTATTTATAAAAGGCGGGCCGTGACGCAACCCGGGAGCATAAAACGATCGTTTGGGAAAAAAAAGGGAGGGATGAGAGCGGGGAGAAAATAAAAATCGACCGGTTCCCTTCGATTTTGAAACCAAACGTTGGAGGAGAGACGTGTGGGGAGGGGGCAGACAGATGCAATTACATTAGGGCGAGTGCTCAGTGATGGAATATAAGCGCAATGGTTGGAAGAAATCCCAATGTGGGGAAACGTTTTGGGATAAGAAAGAGATCGGGAGATTGGATGATTGGGAGAAAGTAGAGAAAATAACGACGGATTTAACAAATATCTGAAAATATCGATTGTCAGAAACTTGCAATTTATTTAATCGATTCATATGCGTGCAAGGAAGACTCCCCACCAGCATTTCGGCACGAGAAAAATACAAATACCCGATAATTTTTTGCTTGGAATCTGAGGAAAAACAGTAAACATGATGTTATGGCAACAAGACGTTCTCCACCGAGACCAAACATCGGTAGGTACCAAGTAATATTTGATAAACTCATTTCATTTTTTAATGATAGTGATGAATCGCAAGCGGGAAAATACATTGAAATTCTCTTTCAAAACGACTGTTAAACAGCAAATTTTAAACACTGTGACAAAATATCATCCATTCAAAACCGGATTCGTGAAGTTTTGCGTATTTAACTGGGCGTATATATTTAGATGCATTTGTATCATTAGATGAATTCATGAAGCTTACGCTTTGATGTAAATCATGTTTTTTGGCTCTTGGATTTTTGGATACACGCCATCTCATGGGATGTTTTCAATTGAAGAAATCGGAAGCCAAAGAAATCAGTGATATTAAAAAAATAAATGTTTTCGTGGATAAATAGCTAATATACATAAATATATACTTATACTAAAGTATCTAATAATATTTCCTATAATATTCTAAAAAAATCAAAGTTTTGTGTAAATTCCATTTTTCCTATATTTAACCATCTTTCTAAACTCTTGGGAATGATTTTTATCATAATCACAAAATGTTCCAAGGCAATTATTTCACTATAATTTCATATCTGGACTCGTTAAATAATCTGAGACATTTACAATTATTTATTCGTACTCGAGCTAGAAAAAATGGGAGAAGTTTTTGGGGCGAGAGGAACTTGGCAAATTTTTAACGATAGAAATTATTAATTATCGGTTATTCGATGGGCGATAGTGCAATAAAATATGCTGGACAAACGAGTGGGAGACAAGTATGTCGAGAATGGGAATTCAGAACGACAAAAGAGGGGATTAGGGAATGAAGGACTGAAGAAGGAAATAGTTCAAACAACAAGGCATCAAACGTAGGTCTAACGTGCTTTTAGAAATAACTCCAAAACATTCGTAATAGTTTCCATGGAGTAAACAAAACAAAACCTACAACTGAACGGAAGAAAACCAATAAGAGAGAGAGAAAAAATCGAAGAATACATTTTTGCGATATTCTCCCCGGAAAGTGCACTGTTTTCGCAACAGAAACTGGTCAACTCCGAAATATCGATGTTTTTTTCACGAAATCGGTCACGGCAGCTGCTGGAGACACCAGAGTGGAGGGGACGAAGAGGAAGGAGAGAGGCTGGAAGGATTTGGGTAGGTAAGAAGCAAGTAGAAGAAGGAGCAGGAGAGAGGAAGGGTGGAGTGGCGGGAGGGGAGGGATTAGGGGAAGAAGAAGAGCTGGAGGGAGGGAGAGGGGAGGGAGAAGGGGGGGAGGCGGTGGAAGAAATTTGGAGGCCGCCCATACACACGCACATGGGACGATCTGGCAACGTGTAGTCCAATTTAGCACCCCCATATATGGCACTAGGGTCATGTTCCATCAGAGTAGGCAGGTTAGTCCCCAGGGGAAAGCCTCGTTGACCAACGGTTGAAGATTGTGCGGGGAATATCTCGGGTGGAGGGGAAATATGTTGGGGGGGCGGGCAGAGGTAAACAACATGAAGAAGGAATCGCCCCTGATATGATGTCCAGAGAATTTTTCGAGACTTTGGGGAAGGGTATTATGGCTCGTGAATGGAGCGCGGACCCACGGCGTGAGCACCGGTCGGCGTTCCCCCGGTTTGAATACAAAACTGGGCCAATCGACAGGATACCCTTAGACACCCGCGTTACCTTCTCCTTCACTCCGACAGGGACTCCGTAAACGAAAACATTATGCGCGAACCCCCTCCGGAAAAATCCCCTCTATCGCCTTCTTCATGCGTGAGTGTACCAGTTGTGTGGTTCGCACAACGATCGTTTGGGGAAGGAAAAATTGTTTTTTGAAAATCGATAGTTCTAGCTTTTTAAGAAATTAGCTAACATTCACATCAATAGATGATACTCCTAATAAATGTTAATAAATTCCCAAATATTAATGTTGAAAGTTCCTAGGTGACTATCATCACGGAGAAAATTACGTTCACCATATGTGAAATAAATAAGTTGAATAACTGAGCACGATTCGATGATGACTGATGAGGGTTCGATTCAAAAGTATCAGGTTCAACCATGTGAAGTCATATACTCAGTATATTTTTAATGTATTTGCAAAGTTGATAATTTAATGTATTCGCAACGTGCAGCAAGGTAATGAGGCAGAGGGTGGTTTGGTACCATTAATATATATATATATATAAAATTAATATACATACATATATATATATTCAAACACGATATCCTGCCATACGGCGAACAAATATTACTTCACACATAGAAATAGATATAAGGAAAGAGGATAGGAGAGCACATAAAAGACAAACACAGAAAAGGTAGGGAAGGCGAATTTGAGCAGATCACAAATGTAAAAATATTTCCTTATCCGGGATTTGAACACCGGACCTTTCCGGGCGGATGCTCTACCAAATATTTTCACATTTGTGATCTGTTCAAATTCGCCTTCCCCACCTTTTCTGTGTTTGTCTTTTATGTGTTCTCCTATCCCCTTTCCTTATATCTATTTCTATTTCTATGTATGCATTAGCGCATACATGCATTAGCGCATATATTAGCTCATATACCTTAAATATTTTTCAATTAGTAAATATACGTATTCTGATGCTAGGGTTGGATTTTGTTACGATTTTCTTAAGTATAAATCGAGTGAAGAATGAATACATGATTATGTCGATGGCGGAATTTATATAATTTATTTTATCTTTATGAACGAATTTACTAATATAATATGGGGCCATAATAATTCTCTCGGTGTCACAAGAAAATGCAGGCATCCCGTCCCTTTAAAAAGTCTAAGCCTTGCTTCTTCGTGAAACAAGGACCAAGTCTTCCAGAATATCCATGTCACGCTTACTCTCTTCTCGAAGTATTTCATCTCAAAACTGTCGGATTTTCTCAGATCATTTTTTAATACCAGAATAAATCTTTTTTCCAATGGATCCCAAATAGTTGCTGCGTATCCCAATGAGGCCTGACTAAAGCGGTGTTACACCTCTCTATTACCTATTATTTGCATTTTCCTTTAACCCAGCCTTAGTGTCAGATGAAACTTACCTACATTAAGGCTGAAACATATATTACTCCGATGTTTGTGTCCTTTGAAAGGTTTTACGTCACTGTAAGACCCCAAATATTTGACCTGTTATGAGATGCTTGATTCGATCCCATCTAATTTATATCTAATTCCATGTTTAAACTTTATTTAATTCCAAAACTTCGGCGCCGTATATTCTCTGATATTTGATTCTATCCTCCATTTCTTACACCACTCTAACACCTGGTCTAAATCGTTAGGAAATTAAATGCAATTTACCGGAGTCTTTATTTCTCTGAAAATATTCTAATGTTGTCGTTTGCACATAATCTAAGGTTGTTACCAACGTGTGCCATTACGCTCAAACAATTTCAACAAAATTTACGAAATCGGTCAAACTACCAGGACTCTTCAATAGAGAGTGATCATAATTTTAAATTCGCGAATTTAACTGTTCAAACGATTTAATTAACTTTGAAGTTAAAAAATTAATGTGTAATATATTGTCGTACAGATCTCTTTGAATTGACTCCAGTACAAGGTGCCTTCAATTTCCAATGTCACCCAATTTTTTTCTCGGGAATGGAATATGTGGATGTTGCCGAGCTTAAAATATGCTGACATTCTTTATGAATACAAGACATAGGTGAATTTTTATGGCTGCCTTTACAGTCAGAAGTGTTTTCGCACAAAATTGAGTCATCCTGCTTACAATAATGGGTTGTCATCATTCGTTTTCTCCATTTGCGTGATTGAAAACTCATTCAAAGTCATCTTCAATGGAGTGAGACGTGCGGAGATGGTGTTATGAATATGAAAAATGTGTGTTGGTGGTTGCGAAAGTTTTAAGAAATCCGAACGACATGAGACAACGAACCCAAGAAGACTCGGTCAAAGGATCAATATTCCAAGAGAACGAAATAAAACCCTACGAAAGAGTTCTCGGTGGTCATGATGTCGACATGAAAATTGTGTACGTCTACAGAAGTATTATGTTGAGATATAACGGAAGTTTCAACCTTCTAATGCCAGCAGTTTAGCAGAAACTGATTGGATACCATATTCATTGAAGAGACCTCATATCTGCATCAGGTTCGGAAACGACAGAGCCTGCTTTTTGCTTTCTCCTGAACTCATCTTCATCCAAGGGCCATGTAAAGTTACTATAAGATAATGTACCTGAACTTCCCTATAGTATAGGTAGGAGATGTTTTCAAATACTTAAAGAGGGGAGATAATCAGTTTCAAGGGAAGGTGAACCTAAGGGTTAAGTCACTGCTCTTGCGGAGGTAGATCTTGATAGCGGTTCTGCTACAATGAGAGAAGAACCTCAGATACCACCAGCGCACTGATGATAGAAACATTTTCCCGAGAGGAATTTGTGCGAAACTCCGCAATTTTTTTAGGAAATCAATATAAATTGTGTCCCTCATCCTCATAACACATATGCATTACGCTTGAAGTTAACAACGTCATAAGAAAATTCCCGAGTAAATTCATGAAAAAAAACAAATATTCATAATTACTTTTTATTGAGCAGTCCTCATACTTTTAATTTGCATAACATCTGCAACGCTGCCTAGACATTCAATCGATAGAATTAAATATATTTTCCCCGTTCTGAAAATCATTTGTATATGAAAGCATAAGCATGTGCTTAAGTGAAAAAAGCCCTTCCTTGCGGCAATACTTCGTAGGAGAGATGTCCACAAATGTACTGCTCCGTTATATACAAATAAGAGCAAGAAATTTTGGCATAAATCTTTGTTTTGATATCAAAAATAAGTTCACTATTATTAGCTGTGCAAGAAGTTTCATTTATGGGACACGCACTCAAAGGCCTCCTTATTTTAGCTCGTGGAAAAATCTTTTCTCGGGAAAATGTGAGTAGCGGTTTACTTATGAGTCTGAATTGATTTCACAATTATTAGCAATACACGATATGTTCCAGTTCGGCTCATAAAAATGAGGCAGGCATTACGGAATCAAATGTGAAAAAAAGAAGACAAAGGTAACACGTATTTTTCCATCTCCTTTTCCAATTTCTCCTGTAAATTTGACCGAGGTTCTGTTTCCTTCTTCTCATTCTGTCCAATTGATTCTACATGGGTAGTTTTTCCAATCCTTGATTTCATTCTCAAGTCTCTGCTTCGCATGTAGTCAACTGTATATTTTGTAACAACACCTGGCATCTATCACATGTACCGCCTACGTGGATGGTACTGTGTTTGCCAGCAGTAATTTGTTTTGCTCGCAGAATTCCAAAAACCTTTCTCCTCTTTTATGTCCCTTTCCTGGGCCATATCTACTTAATAATTTTCATTTCTGTCCCTCTACAATGTTTTTAATACTGAAACCTTATGCTCGAAATATTCAAGGTCTGTACCAAAAAAGATGAGACAGGTCGCGCATACTCCATGACGTAGTCGTTTTTAGCGGCATCTGTCAGAAGTAAAACGCAGTCCTGTTCGTGGCCTTATATTGACATATCCGCACAACAGCGATTCTTGTCTGAGCTGTGCAAACTCTTGTGACGGTGAGAATGAAGATGTTAGAGAAGCAGCGCCTGTGCATTCAGTTTTTTTAACTCGGGGAAAGTGCAACTGAAACTTATTCAATGGTTCAAGGAGCATTAGGCAATAAATATATGAGTCGGGCAAAGTTTTCGTTGGAACAACCGCTTACAGTCTGGACAAACCTCGACCGATGAAGAACCAAATGGTGGACGACCATCGACGTCAACAAACGACGCCCACATCAACAGTGTGAATGATTTAGTGTCTGCAAACTGTAGGTCAGTTTGTACTGAATATGTGACCTAAGTAAAGACAAGAGGGTTTTCCGTACTTCATTATCTGTACCGCTACCAAAGTAAACAGCTCGAGGATAAATTAAAAAACCTCTTATTAATGCGCTGAGTGAAATTCACACACCACAGGATGGATACCAGCATGTTTTCTTGTACCAACTCTGGTTTTCCAAGTTGATCTAATATCTGGAAAATCGTACGTCTTGGGAGAAGCCATAGATGCCCAGCGTTAACCGGTTTTGGAGTTCCCAGTATGATATCAGAAGTCGGTAGCCGAATGGCTACCCGTTAGGCTATCAAGGCTCTAATGATCGCCATATTTTACATATGTACATTTTTTTGCAAATTTGAGCATCTCCTAAGAGATACCTGATGCGCTCATAATTGTTTTCCCCATATGATGCTCTTGGTGAAGTTGACACCTAAATATTTTAAATGCCACTCAACGCTAAATATAACCCCTCCAAATGTGTAATCGTGGGGCTTTCCCTTCTGTTCTATTTTAAATATATGTATTGGCGTATATATTTCTGCACCTATATACTACTCCGCACTAGTCTATCGTTACCTCATTATTTGTGGATATCATGTAGGTTACTGGAAAATATTTCGTTACCTGAATTGTTCTCTATTTGTTTATAAAATTTCGATATCAACGGCCAATAATAATAGTGAATTGATTTTTATTTTGGAGTGCCTATCTTTTAACTCCGTAAGGTTCCGGGTTTGAATCCCGGTCAAGGCGAATGACTTTTACACTCTGCATTTGTTGCATTTAATTGTATGTTAGCGGATGACTCCGTTAAAAGTTACTGTTACGGCGTCTCCCGTGGTTTCTTGAGATCCGTAAGGTAGAGTAAAGTTCCAAATATACTTTATTGATGGATGGCCAAACCAACGTATTCTTAATTAAATTACAAATTCAAATAACAATAATCTGGCAAAAGAGAGTGAATGGAGTGAAAATTGTTAATGCAATTTACTGTTTCAACTTTTATTTCGCATAATTTCTGTTTCTATGTGATTTAAGCGTATTTTTCAATCAAAGAATCTCTTGAAAAGGCATATAAGTTTATAGGTCCTTTTCCCGGAATATATTAAAATAAAAAAAACCGTAAGTATGTTTCTCGCCGTCTACTTACTTCCCAGTATACTAAGCTCTCACTTTGTCGTACCAAGGATACAGCCCATAAAAATGCATATGATTTAAACCCATCAGAAAAAATTTTACCAAGAATAATTCTCCTTACTACATGGGAAAAACTGCATTGATTTGAAGATTATTATAAACTTATTTTGTTGAAATCATTTCAATAAGAAGGTTACTCTATACTCTGAAACTTCACTTTTGTTTGAAATAACTCACTGACGAAGTATAGGTAATATTATCCTCTCTAACATTTGACAGTAATAGGTTATCAACTATTGCGAATACATAAATTCAACTTTTCAAAGTTAAACAAGAAAAATCGAAAAATTACAGTAATGATAGCTTCATCTAGTTAAGTGTTGCCCTGGACTGTCCGCATTAGCCATTGGCACTCAGATCACGTGTTTAAAAGTTCCGTGGACCACAATAACTGAAATTCATTCAAAGTATCAACACGCTACAAAGAATCGCAACGAAAAGTGCGACACTGGCCATTAGTCAACGTAATTAAAAATGCTTTTTTAAAATAAAAATGGTCTTTTTAAAATAAAAATGCAACCGTACTTTCGAGGAATCACACCGTATTACAAGACTATCGACTTAAATGGATCCTCTCAATGGAAGTGGTCTCTAATAAAAATTAATAGGAGCTTGCTCAAATGAATAATTTACAGGATAAAAATTGCCTCCAGATTAATTCACTAAGCAATCTTATTATAGGTATACAACCGTTTAAGGAAGATTTTTGATGGATGCAGTGTATACAACGGTAGAACAATACATATCCTTTCCTCTCCCAACAAAACACAACCTAATATCCAACTGATTCCTTGCTCCCTTCATAAAGTCCAACATACCTATCTTTTGCTCACCCCTACCTCGTTTTCCCAGCGTTCTCCCCCCTATTCCTCCTTCACAGTGTTTAACACACCGTTGCCAATCATAGCGCTCTGTAAACATGTTTCCTGTGTCGTTTGCACATGGGTAACCACACTATAACTAAGTAAAATTTATAATTCCCAGTATAAAATATCCTCTACAAGACGCACAAAGACCTCGCGCCACCCACATATCGCGTGCGTAAAAATATTAGCAGGATTGTTACTATGGGTAATTGCACTAGACGTAAACGTGAAATCCTTGCGACATCTAGCTCCCTTTTACGTGTTGAGCGAGTCACTTCACGCAAAGTTACTTCCAGTGCAATAATTCAATTCCATGTATAGCAACAGCAGGAGTAACTCGACTTGCTGATTTTTTTCGTTACAAGACACCTACGGTTGCAATCAAAATGTGTATGTGATCAACGAGAAATTCATATCCTTACAATTATTATTCCATATGGTCAGACTTTAAAAAAAAATAAGGGGGTATTATTAACATGTGAATAAATATCCAGTCAATATAAGTCACCGTACCAATCCGGTCTTTGAAGGACTTTAATGCTATTTTTGAAGTGGAATTGACGAGTTGATTTCCTCGATGAGGACAAAAAAGGCAAATTGGACATTACAAAAGATTGAGGATACATAAGATATTTCGAAAAAAACAGCATTTTGGCATGATGTAAGAAGCGTGACTGTCACAAAACGTTATCTGTACGGAGGAGAATATCATTCCACTCGCCTTAAAAGTCTGTCTCCATTTAACGAAAATAGTATTAACAATAATCTGCCGACAAAGCTAGGATTTTTATGGAAGCAGTGACTAGCCACAATCACACTTTTGAGTTCAAAATAAAACGTCATTCTAATCCCTGCATAACAATAAATCAGCACCATTTACTTCCTACCACCGTTCATGTTCGGTCTAGCATGCCTATTTTTTTCTGCCTTTACCTCGCTTACCCAACATTCTTCTTTCCAACCATCGTATCTTCAAACATCATATCACCAATCAAAATGCTCTGAATCCACTTTTCATTCCTTTTTTGGGTATCTCTCCATCGTCTTCCCTTCCCCTACCGTGCCTAGAACTTTTTTCTTTGTCTCTTCCGTCCATTTCATTTTTTTTCATTCTCCTCCAAATCCACATCTCAAAAGGCTGAAATCTACGCTTATCCTCTTGCCTCAACGATCAAGTTTCGGAGTCGTACTGAACTACGCCACCACTAATCTGAAGGCTATTCTAAATCTTTTATTTAAATCGTAATATAGTTGTGGTTCACTTCCATTTCTTTATAAAAATGAATTACCGAATGCAATTTTACTTGCTACTATTCTAAACTTCATCGAAAACAATCCATAGATGATTGAACAGCCCCAACTTTCTCCAGCGTTTCCAACTTTATGTAACTTTAGGACATCATTTACTTGACTATTTTTTCATTGATTCCCATATCATACCTATCACAATGGTTCTGAAATTCTCTGGGATTAATGAATATAAGGAGAGTTTGCACTTTTCCACAGATTTATTAAAGCGTACGACGCGTTTCAACTCACAGAGTCATCATCAGGTACAAGCTTATATTCATTACGAAGAACTTGCACGACCTTAAGCCTGAATCTGTTGATCTTATTCTCTGGGATTGATTAAAATTCAATCCCTTTGCTTTATTCCGTGCAAATCTTAGTGACTATATAAGTTTTCTACAAAGTCCTTCTCTTGCCGCTCTCACAACTCCCTTCGCATTTACGTAGAAAGCCACGGGTTTAAACGGACAGGTCCCCTAGCTGCACTTGTGGAGCCTAAGGCTCTGACTCGGTCTAATGCCGTGTGGTATTCGTACGTTTCAGCAACATCGAGAGTAATATGATTTTCAAATTTACGGAGAAACGTGAGCCAGTTTGACATGGAAGAACAATATTGTTACTCTTAAAAACAAAACGAAAGCTAAAATGTATGATAATTATAACAAAAAAAGAAATGCATTAAACAAGAACGTAAACTTTCACCAGTTTTATATGAGAGTAGGCTGAAAACTAATGCACACATACTTGTAGACCACAAACAAAATGATCTTCAGAAGCACTCCTGGTGGCACGTGGAAGTAACATTTCCCCTCAACTCATTTTTGACATAGCACTAAAACACGTCTCCATGCTTCTGCTTCTCAAAATGCACTTTATGAATGTAACGACCTCAAATCTGCGCATGCGTGTTGAGGCGAAATTTTTCTTCCACATGCCACCAAAAGTGCTTCTGAAGGTAATTTTTTGTGGTCTACAAGCATGTGTGCATGTGCCCTCGTACAAAACGCATTTGGTGAAATTAATAAAAAGCACAAGGAATTGAGATTAGAATAATTAAGGTGAATGACGGAACAAATTAACCTACTCCGTTCCGGGAATATAATCATAGTTTTCGGAGATAACAGTGGAGACCTGAAGGCATTGACCAGGTATGATCGAATGGGTCGATTATTCAAGGATTGAAAATTAATAGAAAAAAATCTGATATTTCAGTGGGGAGAAAAGACATGACGAAGGCAGGCAGGCAGAGGAAAGTTTGTAGGAAAGAAATTAGAACGAATGGAAACTGTATGAACCATGGAATATGGAATGTAAAAACTTTGGAAGGGCATCTAGGGTAAAATAGCCCGAACTAAAAAGGTTTTTTGCGGAACAGACAAACAAGTGCACTAAAAAAAGAAATACGGTTAAAAAGAAAGACAGGAGGGCATCAAGGGGATCGGTGATGTACGGTGGCTTACTTCCCACCAGAAGAACCCGGGTTCGAATCATGGAGAAGACATATTTATTGCAGTTGTATCCCGATCCCTTTGTAGAGAGTACTCGTGAATACACCGTCCGTCGGATGGGACGTTAAACTGTGAACCCCTTGGCGCCTTTCGCTAAGAGAAGGCTAATGCTGACGCCAGGTTTCTCTCCACCCTAATGGCACAAATGACCTCAGCTGTCGGTCTTCTCCAATAATAGCTACTACCACAACTACTTGGAGGGCGTCAAAGATCCTCGTGTTGAGGACATTGATTGATGGGAAACATAAACGTTGGAAGAATGGAACCGAAAAAAATGGGAGAATTTGAATTCTCATGCGAACGGTGCGAGAAACCAAATGAAGAGGAAAATGTATGAGTGGTTAGAAACGAAATCCTATGAGAGGATAAGAATAAAGAGATGATCTAGAGCCTTCAATGTATTTATGAGGAACAGAATCGCCGGTAGAGTAGAATGAAAGTTCCCACGAGGAATAACAATGAGATGGAGGAGCCACCACTGAGTTAGAAAATCTGCTTTGGGTAGGGGGGAATAAAAATCTCAATTCAGCCAATCCTCTGATGCGATTGGCGAGATCTAGGTAAAGCGATTTTCCATAAAGAAATAGGCTGAGCTAAATATTAAAATAGGAGGGAAAAAACTAGAGCAGATAGAAAAATTTACGTACCTTGGAAGTGTTGTGGACCAACACGGTCAAAGTAGTAGGGACGTAAGGAGAAGAATTGCGCTAGGCAAAGAGGCTTTCTCAAGGAGGAGGGAGCTGATGACGGGGACGTTAAGTAGGGATGTTAAGAAAAGACTAGTAACAACTTTGATATGGAGCGTAGCTATGAACGGCGCGGAAACATGATCGCTGAAGCAGGAGGATAGACGTAGATTGGAGGCTTTTGAAATGTGGGTGTGGAGAAGAATGGAGAAGGTGAAATGGACCGAAAGGAAAACAAATGAGGAAGTACTGGAGATGGTGGGTGAGGAGAGGGGTTTGTTGAGAGAAATCGAACTACAGGCAGGAAAAATGGATGAAAGGCATATTGAGTGGAATGTTGAAGAAGGTAATAGAGGGAGAATGTTAAGCAAACGAGGAAAGGCCAGCAATAGGATAAGGGATGTTGGACAGGAGATGAAGAGGGACCTGATTTAGAGTAGGTTGCTGGATTGTATTTTGTTAGGAGGCACAAAATATTTATTTGGTAGTTGTTTCCATCCAAAAACCTACCTTAACCGGTAGATTACCTTATTGTAATAATATATTTACATATGCACACACATATGGCCAAAGATACAAAAAAAATAATTTATTTTTGCCAATGGAATAATAATCAGATAAAAGCCTCTTTTCATGAATCCACCAAATATCTGGCGTAACTAAAAATTTCAAATTTCATCCATTTACTAACCAGTCGGTCCCGTACGAAATTGTTCATTGAAATGAGACCAAATTGAGAACGTTTATCCGTCACTTTTAAAAAATTTTATTTCCCTAATAGAACAAGGGTTTCTGTTTAAGTGGTAACAGTCTATCTTAAAATACAGAATACTTTTCTCTGTTATTTTAAAATATTAGGTTTCGATGCTTATACAGAGACTTGCATAAAGCAAGTCGTTTCACAGTTGAGATTTTGTTCATCTAAAAATGCAACTTTTTTGTTTTTACAAAAAAATTACGTGGTCTACCGGAACATAATTAGAAAATGAAACAGATATGCGCTATCAGTAAAAATAAACTCGGTGTCCACAATGGGCGCATATGGCGCAATATATCTGAGAGATTGTCCAGATGGCTTAAAATGCGGTGTGTTCACATAACTGGGAATTCCAGATAGCTAGAATTCGGAATTTACTCGCAGTAATGAACCAAGACCTTCTCTAATTAAGACAAGCTCTCATTAAAATCGTAGGCTTTATATTCTCCGATTCGTTTCTTTTCGAAAAATTTGAGTACCGTGTATGTAAAAAGTGCTTGAGTGCTATCACTGTTTCCATTTAATTTATTGACTAACATTACTTTCCTTATTTCAATGACATTTATTCCATGTAGAACGTTATTGTTATGTAATATATCCGAACTAATAGTTATATAATTTAAGTTGAAGATTACTTTGCCCAATGCAACACCTTCACTTCAATTTCCTTCACGCCTCGAGGCAGAATAATGTCTTACTTGGCTATTATTGAAAACATATGCCAGTTGTGTAACCGAAATTTATTTTAGCTTTTGGTGGTGAATACAACTGAAACAGCTTTTGAAGTGACGACATTTTACACTCGGAAATATTTAGGTCAATGGGGCAAAAGGGGAAAAATCTGGGCGAAGATAAAATCGGGGTCGCTTCTCCTAACGAAAGGTGCCAGATGGTCGTACTGTTTAATATCCTTCCTCATAGATGGTGCACTACGAATAAACTTGGCATGTTCTCCAAAGAACACTAAAATTCGAGACGCATTGCTTCTAATCAATTCATATTTCGTTTAGAATGTAACTGACAGCTTTCTTTCAGGTGAAAACATGTAGAAATAAATAAGGGGTATTATATCAATATATACACTAATATATATATATATATATATATATCTTATTATATATATTTATTTAATTATATTACTTTAAAGGGGTATTATATCAATATATACACTAATATATATATATATATATATATATATATATATATATATATATATATATATATATATATATTAGTGTATATATTGATATAATACCCCTTATTTATTATATATATATATATATATATATATATATATATATACCTTTTATATATATATATATATATATATATATATATATATATATATATATATGATTTCTTCGAAGTAACACGGAAGTGTTAAATAAAAAACTTAGACAGCAACACACAACATGGGAACACATAAAAGGAACACTCACACGTTATTTCTTGATAATTCCGTCGAAATTGTCAAGAAATAACGTGTGAGTGTTCCTTTTATGTGTTCTCATATTGTGTGTTGCTGTCTAAGTTATACGAGGCGTGTTCATAAAGTAAGGCCCGTTTGGTCACAGGAAAAAATATACTCATATGAAACACATTTAAATATAAGCAAACGGTACTGACTTTAAGAATACGCCTCGTAAATGTTTATAAAAATATATAAATGTGTATGTTCGCTCTATAGCGGTTTTTCGTGTTTTAATATATATATATATATATATATATCCATATATATAGTAGCGGCTATGCCGGGCTTTGCCGGACCTATTTAACCGTAAAGCTGCAACACTGGATTCAATTCGCATTGTAGAGGTTTTTACATACGCTGACAGCTTCTTCATTACGGTGTCGTCTGTGGGTAAGCAACCTCACAGATACTTTGGAAAAACACGATTTGACTTCCTCAATCATAATAAAAATTTCATTTTTAAAAAATAACTGATGAACTTTAAAAATTAACTCTCAAACAAATAATTTGAGGCCATCGATTTTCGTAGTAGGAGTTTAGGAAGCGAATGATGCAATATTAAAGAAATGATCCGAGACTGTCAAATTTTGCAGCAGCTGTGTACATTGTTCGAAGCGTCTTTTTTGTAAATGTCAAGAACGCGGCAATTCAAATGTCGCTCCTCATTGAAGTGAATGAATTGAATTATTGACCTTTTGAGTGCTGTCGCATATATGTTCTGTCATCTGTGTGTGAAAACCTTTTTTTTTCCAAAAATCGGTTCTTCCTTCTCAAAAATTTTGAGAAAATAGTATCCAAATTGGCTATAGGCTATGTTACTTTATGTATTTTTAACCTTTTTATGCAATGAATAGAAGCTGTTACTCCGTATCGCATTGGCGCAATATCGATTTATTTTTGGCAATTGAAGATAATTGAGACTTGGGGCCAGTGTGATAGTTTTTGGATATATTATATCATGTCTTTGTTTGGCCAAAAAATAATAGAATACAGAGCAGTATGGTTCAGTTTTCTTGCTTCTTACTGCTGCTGCGATGGCAAATTATCAAACTACGGAGGCTACTAAGAAAACTTCTCAGGTAAAATGTCAAGAGGCACCATCAACATACGAGAAACAGGTATGAAACTATTCTCATTGATTACCTATATTTCACTGACTACATCAAAATGGAAACTTTTGCACTTTGTGAATCGCAAAATATGACAAGGCTTCTGAAAAATTAATTTTGCAACGCTATTTCATCTTCAATGAACAACATTAGGAGCGATGTCAAACTCTTATTCGCTCATAGACGATCTCTCAAATATGTTCTGATGAGTTTAAACTAAGAAAAGTGACTCTCTACCCATGTATTAGTTATTCGTATCGTGATGATGATTCTGAGCACCACCAACACGCTAGGGAAGACGTCGACTGCGTTTGTTTGGCAAAATCCTGCCGCACGCGAAACTACGCAACGTTAGACAGACGCTATGCATTACATTTGCTTTGTTAAATAGAACAATAGGAGTTAGTTTCGCTTTGTAGTAGTCAGTTTGCAATTCAATCTTGGACAGGCGGAGACTCCCTTCCTCATCGCCCACGTATTCTGCCCTATAAGGGTTTCGTAGAGCATATCAAGCATTAAATCTTGATCAAACATTAAATTCAGCTACAAACTAAGTGGCGTTAGGAACAAGCATTCAAAACAGTCTAGGTCTACACGACATAAAATTTAGACGCGTCTGTAAGAGACTTCCTGAGGAAATAGTTATGTACTCAGACACCCCACGATGTTTTCCTCTTTTTCAATAGGAACTTGGCATAAACTAAGCAAATATTACAGAATATTTTATTTTACTAGGCTTAAAGGTTTATTTTTACGGACGATCCTTTCTGAGAAATATTTAGAGGGGAAGAGGAAAAAGTGAATTAAGGAAATGAAGTTCGATGGGAAGGAAAAAAGAAAGACATTAAATGAAGGCAGGAAAAACTAATGCGAGCTGGCGATGGAATATCGGAAATTGTGATAAAGAGAATAATTTTATGTAACGAGACAAAAATAATACAGATGTTGGACGGAATGAAGGGAGGCAGAAAGTACTTTTATATGAACAATGCTTGGTTTATCAGAGCTCACGGTGTTAAGGAGCTACGTCTTAGGCGGCAACTGTAGCTGTGTTTATTCTCTGCGTCCCAGAAAACCTACCTTGCTTGCTTATTTGCTAAAAACTACTCTAAAGCAAAAAACATCACCCATCAACAACTAGACGATCCTGGCATTGGCGTATTGCTTTGTCATAAATAATGCGGCCTTCGAAAAATCCAAAATATAAATTGTATCAAACTCTTAAAATATCTGAAGCATCCTTCATATTTGAGGTTCCCAGAAAAAGCACTTGACAAAGTAATAACGACATATATGATGGTTGTGGTGGTAATATATGGTGAATGACTTATTCAATACACTTTGTAATTTTAGAATATAGGGTGCTTCACAGGGAATAAACTCAACTTCCAAACGAAACTGGGATTAAGGTCTTACCGGTTTATAATAATTAATTGTACACGTTATAAGTAAAAATAATAACCTGTAAAGGTTATCCATAGCAATATTTTCTTTAATTTTTATCGCATTTTAAAATTATATTAACATTATCACGTTACGGGGACGTTGAGTAGGGAGATTAAGAAAAGACTCGTTAAAACTTTGATATGGAGCGTAGCTATGGAGCGTACGGTGCGGAAACGTGGTCGCTGAAGCAGAAGGATAGACGTAGATTGGGGGCTTTTGAAATGTGGGTGTGGAGAAGAATGGAGAAGGTAAAATGGACCGAAAGGAAAACAAATGAGGAAGTACTTGGTATGGTGGGTGAGGAGAGGGGTTTGTTGGGAGAAATCCTATGACGGCAGGAAAAATGGATAAAGGGTGTATTGAGCGGTAGTGGAATGTTGAAGAAGGTAATAAAGGGGAGAATGTTGGGCAAGCAAGGAAAGAGCAGGAACAGGATAAGGAAGTTGGACGGGATGAAGGGAGGAAAGAAGTACACAGAGATGAAGAGGGACCTGATGTAGATTAGGTTGCTGGATTGGGTTTTGTTTGGAGTTACAAAATGTTTTTTGATAGTTGTGTCCATCCAAAAAAAACATACCTTAACCGGTAGATTACCTAATAATAATTATCACGTTAAACTAACCTTTAATTTAAAACAAAGATATTCTGTAACGATAATGATAACAACAGTAGCAGATAACGGTAGGTACAGTCGCAGATAACGGCAGAAGGTTCTCCAAATTTACATCATTAGACGTTGAAGCAGGGAGATCATTAAAATAACGATATGCATCCGATACAATGTTAGCAAGTTCACTTCAAATACGTGGTCGTTGTGTATGTATGCACTGGCAGTAGTATAACGTTTACACTTCTGTCAGTAGTTCTATATATTCCCAATTTTCAGTGAACTAAAGCAACGACGAGAAAGACTGTATGTGATGTAAAGTCAGACAGTGTTACATTTAATATAATGAAATGAAAATTGAATATAAATGAGACTGGATAACCTGAACAAATTGAGTAGCTTCAGGCGTGGTGTGGTGGAAGTCGAACATAATTGAATAATATTAAGTAATGAATAATTATCAAGAGGAAAAGTGCTACCATCTACGAGGGTCATCCGGAAAGAAGTACCCGTTCGTGCCGCATGAAGTGCTGACGACGCGAGTAGCCGCTGGACGAGGTCAGATAGCTTCAGTGGCTTGTCTGCCTTCTCTGAGCCAAGTTGCGTGACGCTAGCATTGCCTGTGTTGTTTCTGTGATTGTTTACAATGTTTAAAAAAATTGAGAACGCCGCCAGTTGTGAAGTGAGGGCAGTGATTAAATTCCTCAATGCAAGAAACATTCGCCCATGTGATATTCATCGCCAATTAAAGGAGGTGTATGGAGACAATGTAATGGACGAGTCGTCTGTTCGGCGGTGGTGTCGCAACTTCAACATGGGGAGGGGGAACACACACGACGATGAGCGTTCCGGGAGACCGTCTGTCATTACAGACCAACTGGTGAGCTCAGTTGACGAATTCGTGAGGAACGATCGGCGCGTCACAATTGATGACATCTGTGAGCATTTTCCCAATGTTTCTCGAACAATTGTTCATGAAATTGTTAAACACCATCTGCATTATGCAAAAATTGTGCAAGATGGGTCCCTCGCATGCTTACAGATGAGCACAAAACCAAGCGTATGGCTGCAGCACTGACGTTTTTGGGACGTTATTCATCACCACCGTATAGCCCGGACTTGGCCCCTTCAGATTTTCATCTCTTTACAAAGCTTAAAGACTTTTTGGCAGGAAAAAGATTTGACAGCGATGAAGAACTTAAAGAAGGAGTGACCCTGTATCTCAATGAGCTGGCGGCGAAGGACTATGCAGCAGGAATACAGAAACTTGTCACACGTTATGACAAATGCCTTAATTTGCTTGGAGATTATGTTGAGAAGTAGTTTAAAGTATCCTCTTTCAAATAAAATTTTTTATGTTTGTTAATATTTACTTTTGTGTCTTTATTTCACGAACGGGTACTACTTTCCGGATGACCCTCGTATTATTCATTAGATAACCTGAAATGAAAACCAAAATCGTTACATCTGAATCCAAACTCTCCACAAAGTCTAACGTTTCTATACGGACTTGTTCCAAAAAAGGCAATCGCACGATAAATTACGTTTGCATTCACTTACTTAGATTAAAGTATTACCGGGTTGTGAGGTTTTAAAGTCCACAGTATTTTTCTTAAAAGGAATCAAAACACCCTCTTCAAGGAATATACTATAGCCAAGTTATCCGACCAGTGTCCGTTTTCATATAGCCGTTTTGAATTCTATATTGTTTTCAAAATTTCGCGTTGCACCTCAAAAACGATAGATTCGATGCCGTCGGGCTCTTCTGGGAGTGTTTGGAAACCGAGGAATGGAAACCTAGGCTTTCGGAGCGAAAAAGGGGTAAGGATGGGGGGGGGGTGGTTGGGAGGCAGGGAAGAGGGAGGAGGAAGGGAAGGGAGGGCGAACCCCAAACGGATATTTGCGAAAGCCGAGAAAAGGATTTGAGAGGTTTTTGGAGGGGAGATTGAGGGTTAGTGGTTGGGGGCGCCAAAGGACGCGCAAAGACGTCATAATTGAGGAGGACTGAAGATTGCGAGGCAGGGAGGAGGCTGGGTACGGCGATGAGGGGGAGGATGTGGAGGAGGAGGGGATGGGGAGGGGAGTTGGTGGGGTCCGAAGGGTGGAGGGTGAGGGGAGGAGGAGGAGGCAGGGGATATCCGAGGCGAGGAGAGGAGGGACGAGTTGGGAGAGAGAATGGAAAAAGGGTGGGGGTGACGCAACGGTTCGGGAGGGAGGGGTCGGGGCGGGAGGGCCGTGGGTGGGGGGAGGTGGGGACTATTGCGTGCTCCCTCCTCCCCCGGAGGGACCTCAAGGGGGACTAAAGGCGTCCAGCATTCGCAGTTGCACTCCGGTCTTGGCGGTAGAGAGAGTGAGAGAGGATTCCAAGAAGGTACGTCCAAATCACACAAGCCATCAAGTTCCCTGCCCAACATACACACACACACAGACGCATTCACATCTAACTCTCTTCAAGTTAAAAACCCTTCGCCGCGAGAACCTTCCCGCATCTCCATTGTGGTGGTGACCCTTTTTTTTTAAAAATCCTCCGGTTCCTCTCGGTGCCCTATTCCACCAAACTACCACACACTCTCATCCCCCCAAGTCTTTCCTTAACGCTCCGGTCGTTCCTTCGGAATCCACGGGGTAGCGGTCCATTGCCTGCGACTTAACGTGCTCCGAATCCGAGCGAGCGGAGTAATTATCCGCTCGTTCCCAACGACCCTTTTCTCAGACAACCCTCTCCACACCTACGACTAACCAGCCTCTCGCTTACAGTTTACCTTTTTCATGTACCGAGCAGAGCGAGAGCAGAAGAGATCGTGTGCTATATCTTCGTGAGAGAAAGAGAGGGAGGCGTGCGTGCATGCGCTGCAAGATGCCATTTTTACGTGAAAATTTTCAACGTGTGCGGATGAATATGTGTGCGCGAGACGAAGGGATCAAGTGAATGAGGGCGGAAGGAAGAGTGAACTTCGGAGCAAAGGAGAAAAAGAGGGGGACAGAGAGAGAGGGAGGACTTGCAAAGGAGTTAGCCGGAGGATGAAAAAAAAGAGAGGGAGAGGGACAAGAAGAGGGGCGAGATTTCGGGAGAGAAAGAGCAAAATGGAAGTGTTCAGTGATGAAAAAGAAAACGAAGAAAATGCGAGGATGGGAAGGGGAATGAAAAAGAAGTTTCTCGCGCCTATTTCCAGTCCTCCTTTCCGGGATTCGATTGTGGCATTGAAGGATTTGTTTCCTCCAGGGAGGAAGAGCCATTGAAGGAATCTCTTCCCGAGGAGCAGTGTTTTTTCTTCCCTATCCCCTCACTCCATATCCTTCCGGAATAAGTGAGAGGAGGAGGTTTTGCCTCTGAACGCATATAAAAAAATCATTTCGGAATGCCGAGGAAGGAGAGCGAGGGAGAGAGAGAGAGAGAGAAAGAGAGAGAGAGAGAGAGAGAGAGAGAGAAAGAGAGAGAGAGGGAGTAATCGCCAAAAGTGTAAAAATAGACACCAGGGGATATCGGATTTCGAATCGGATGGAAAGGGAGAGAAAGTATTTGGCGAAAATATGGGATGCATTAGCAAATTTACGGAAACAAGTCGAGGAGATTGATTATTTAAATGTGAATTAGTGGAATGTTGCTAACTTTTGTGATTGTGACGGCGGGACAGTGATGCTTTCTACCACAGAGAGGAAATTACTGAGTGATGGGTGATTCATTATGAAAAACTACAAAATGTTTCCTTGTTTAATTTAAAAGACTTTTCAGGATACAAATTTTTTGACGTTTCCTAAAAAAAATTGAAATGAGGTTCAAGATTTTCACAAAGATTGTTGGATAAATCTACTAGTACCAAACAGTCACCAATGAGAAGTATCGAATCGCACAAGTGGTCTATTTCTCAAGCATCGAGGTTACTTTTGACCTCTTGCACATTTCTTTCTCCAACTTTCGCGAAAAATTTCATGTCGTTTACCATTGTTTTTTTTCCGAGTTGTGATTGATTTTTGAGTTTCTGCAAAAAGTTCAGGGGCGCAATTTAGTCGTTCCGTAATCAAATTTACTCGTTCACTGAAGACGCGTAGTAAAACATTGGGAAATATTTCACATTTGGGCAGTGCTTTGTCGGTGAAAGGAGAACTTAAGTCAAGGGAACACTGGGGGTTGCTAAGCACGCAGACGTAATGTTTCGCTTGCGTTTCAGAGGAATGGAATCCAACTGGAATGGAATGAGAAAAAATTCTTTGCGTGGCGAATAGGTACTAAATAGAGAACTAGCGGGGACGGGGCATAGTGTTACTCGAACGATGACCTGGTGCCAAGATATTTTTATTCACAAATCAGTTAACCTCATTTCTCAGCCGATAAACAGATCGTAGCAAAAAGTTTTCCTATTTTCAACAGGGATGCCATCATTGTAGAATGAATCATAATTGAAATGAAACAACAACTAGGCTTCAGATTAACTCTACTTAAAACCTGCCAGACAGTTTTTTTATTGGGAAGATTTCTTACAAATACCTTTGCTTTCTGAGATAATACCCGAACCACATACTGCCATGGTGAAGAAACACTTTGAAAATTGTTTGTTGGCCCTCGGGGATATCTTTAATATTGGTCATGTTGTTTTTTATTCCTGATTTTTTGTGGTGCACTTTGATTACAGTGGATACACGACGATTACTGCGAAAAAAGCAATAAATCATTGACTTCTTATTAATTGGCCTCTGACGAACTCGGAAGCCATTATTGCACATGCGAAATTTCTATATACCGATTAAAATAATTCTTCAGAGTCAGTGATTTTTTTTCCGCTTTACAGTTTTTGAAACATCTTTAACCGAAAAAATTATTATCATAGGTGTGCAATTTAAATTTTGATTATTCGGACCCTTCTACGTAGTGCTGAATCCACTCGACGCAACCAATCCGCACGAATATTCAAACCTGTATCTCAGGCCTCTTGAGTTGGTCCCTTTGAAGTGATGAAACGTTATAATACGCTTGTAAGAAAACGCAGTGACAAAATGGAGGCGAAAAAAGTCGTCGGACGCCATATGAAAAGGAGAGGAAAGACGAAAAAGGACGGTGGTGAAGAGATAACAGCGGATTGGTGGGCTTTTGAAAGGATGAGAATGGCGGAAAGAAAAGGAATCGAGGATGAGTAAGCAGCCATGGGAAGAGGGAGGGGAGAAGGCGAGGACGAAATATGGGAAGGACTACGAAGAGGGCGCATTGAAACACGGCGGGTTGGGAGAAGAGGGACAACTGAAACATAGAAAGGAAGAAGTAATAGAATGAAGACGATGGACAGGAAAATAAAATGAACGAGTAGGTGGAGGACATGATTTCAACAGAGACATCAGCGAAAAGAGAAAAAGTCCATGTTCACAAATTTGCCAAAAAAGGACTTCTTCACTCCCATGGAACTTCTGCATCTACATCTCATCCTACATGCCACCTCAAGGACGTATGCCAGAGGGTGTACGGCCACCAGCTTCGAAATATATCACGCCTTGAAAATCCGCACTGGTTTAACATTTAAGTTATTTCCTATGTATATGAATATATATGTACATCAGCATTAGTTTAGGGAATATTTGATTTAATCGGCAATAAGCACCTTTTTGAAGGTTCAACTCAATTCACCACATCGTTTTTCCTAGGAACATTGACAGTTGTCATACGAGGAATAATTCGTGACGATATTAAGAATTAGCACATCTCTAGATCTGGAAGTTGACATAAAACCAAGTTATAAAAGGTTTAAGTTTCACATGCCGTCTTCATAATGATTGCATATTCAAGACATGGGAAGACTATTCGGAACTATAGAGAGAATTTTATAACTTGTAGTATCAGGATGAATTTGCATTTTTTTCCAGGAACCTCACACGAGACCAGAGTTTAATCAGTAAATGGGAAACCTACGGCAAGCGAACATTTTTCGAGAGAAAGCTCCGGAAGTTAGCCTATGCTCTCGTAATCGTAGTTTTAGGGGAGGTGGCCGATGGCTGAAGTCCGTTGTGGAACGAAGATCGCCAAGAGGTCCGAAGTTTAACGTTCCATTCGACGAACGGCGTACTCACTCAAAATACTCTCCAAAAATTACCTCAAGTAGGGGTCGGAATGCCAATGAAAAATATCTGCCGCCTCCAGGATTTGAACCCGCCCCTGTAGTTGGGAACCCAGTGAATTAGTCATCGCACCATCCTAATTCCCACGTATGTTCTCGTGAATTGGATAAGGTTACGGGATCTTGATTAGTGACCGTGACAGCCAATTGTTTACCATCCCACATTGGTCTTCCGATATGAAATCGTGTAGTAAGAACGTTGGATGTAGTATTCGTCGGCGTAGCATTTAGATAACCCGTGACTCAAAAATTTGTCAGTTTTAGTACCATTTGAAATCAAAAATCACCATAAATGAAGTTAGCCATGATTTTTTTCCACAAAAACAACATTTAAATAACCTAAAACTTATTGTCAACATATTTTGATACAAATTATTTGACTTCAAAGTTTACGATACCTATTCAAAAAGGAATAGGGAAAAACTATTATCAAAACGTTTTCGCTAGTAGCTAGATTTCTAGCTATCAAAATATTTTCGCTAGTGATTGACGTACATATTTAAGACCTTTTAATGTAAAACACACTTGTTACAGTAGAGGGTTATAGAATATTATGAGGATAGGATTCCCAAACAAACTGCTTCTACTGATATTAGATTGATTAAAAAGCAATTAAAAGTTTTAAAAATTAATGATTTTAGTGCGGAAAGAATTATCTCTAAGTCACTGAGTCGTGATAATCCGCGTGCCTCATTTCATAAATAAATATTCAACTCCTGTACCTTCCAGTGGTTCTGAGTGGGTAATTTTCTATTGACCACCTAGGTGAAGTTCAAATAAATCTGACGTAGACGTAGCTTCATCTCTTAGCATTCGTGTTTTGTAAATGCATACATTAATTTGGTTTAAGCTGTGTAACGAGGCTACAAAGAGCGTTAAGGCCATCGGTAGACTATACCCGATGATGCTCTGCAGTTGAAACTGATATAAGTTTATGTGAGTGCTGAATTATTTCTTCAATTTAGATAAGAGCGGAATATGAAAGAATAACTACGGGAAATTTCCTAAGTTTGAAAGGTCGGCATTCACCCAAACACTCTCAGCTCAATCCGAGAGCAGTTAATGATCTAAACATCATAAG
The DNA here is from genome assembly GCA_037158775.1 of Hetaerina titia. Classification (NCBI taxonomy): domain Eukaryota; kingdom Metazoa; phylum Arthropoda; class Insecta; order Odonata; family Calopterygidae; genus Hetaerina; species Hetaerina titia. The sequence continues at coordinate 85,643,870 of CM073770.1, forward strand.
ACATATTAACAACTCGAAACAAAAATTAAGCGGATTCAAATCTTGACCCTAGCCAAATTTATTTATTGACTTTAAGAAAATGAAATGCATACTGAGGAATATGCTGATTGAAACTTTTCTGGGAAGAAATTTTATGAGAAGAATTAAATCATTGCATATTTTAAAGTAGTTCCTGGGAGACAACCCTTTGCAAGGCGCATTTCACATACTCCCACGATCGACGAATCATCATTGGCTTATCCTAAACTTATTCTCATTGGGGAAACATTTGCAAACTAAATATAATAACATTGAGTTAGGACATTAGATAATGAGATCCCTCGATGAAACCAGAAACAGCAACGAATATTTTGACTAGGCTAGCTCCCTGTTTTCCACACTCCGCTACTGGGTAGAGAATTACACGACGTGACGCAAAGATTCGCAATTCACTCCATCCGTGTCGGCCGAGGAGACTTGAAAAGGCAGTCGGTGCTTGCCGTGTATGAGACGACGAAGAGGGAGAGAAAGAGAGCGAAGGAGGAGGAGGAGGATAGAGACGGGGAGGGAAGGGAGAGAGGGGATGAGTCTATAGATGGAACTACACGAGGGAAACTATTCGGTTAGTGGAGGCGCGGAGAGGATGTTTTATTTTTGGCCCCGAGCTCGTCATCGAGGTGGGCGGGACGGGAGGGAGCGGAGAGCGTCGAAAAGGGAGGACGGAGAAGGAGGGGAGTATGAGGAGCCGGGGGTGGCAGGGGCGATAGGGGATGAACGACGGAGGTCGAGGGAGGTGGGCGGTGGGCGGAACCCTTGCCACCGTCCGTCGCATTGAGTCGTCCACGCTGCAGCGATCCCTTCAGCACCCCTGGTTGAGTCGCGACCCATATCTGGGCCGTGAAACCACGGCGAGTGGGTCGCCAAAGGGTGACCCACTCCCTTTCCCCTCATAAAAAATCCTCCCCTCCCTCATCTCGCCGACGGCTTCGCGTGCGACTTGATTGGCAACGCGCGTCTCGGGAGGCGACGCTCGCGGACAAAGTTTGGTACCTCTGGGAGCTATTCCGCGATGGTCCTGGGTCACGGCCAAATAAGGTTACCAACTGACTATTACTCAGGGACTCACGACAGACGTCCATTGGTTATTAATCGCGACAAAAGGATTTGTGTGGTAAAAGGACGAATACCATCGTCCATCCGTCTATCTGATTCGCCCCTTCTTTGCGCGATATTTACGTCGGGCTTCGAGCGTTCATATTTCACTTTTTCCGCGTGTTCATTTGTTTTTTTTTAGATATTTTAATGTTGAATTTTTAAAGAGATCAAAAACTCGATTACATTATTTAGTTGGGAGTTTATTTTGGATGGTTTCTTGGGCTTTTTGATCAAACGTAACCCATGTGGGATGGAGAGACAAGGCTAAAAACGAGAAAAACCAAGAGATGATATCGACCCGCTAAAGTGAAAAAATCGATCGATCGAACGAATTTTTTTCTATGATGATTTTACTAAAACTTTCACATGTTATCTCCCCCTGAGAAAATAAAAAAAGTTCGCGCCTCCACAAGCACAAATCCTTCAATATGATGAATCATAATCCGCTCCTTCCATAGCACGCCTTCGCTGCTCCCAATGGAGGTTTATCCTCATCTTTTGGAAGCTACTGGCGCAGAGGATAAGTGCCATGCAATGTCCCTAAACAATATGCAAATTCAGAAAATCACACCTTTTTAAGTAGAAAGAAACTGGCCCGAGCCCAGAAGCTCAGACTAGAGCTTTCCAAATTTAAATACCATTTTGGTGACGGTTGCGGGACAGTACTGCAAACTATTAATCCTGGATTTCCAATGCTGTAGAACTATGATAATTATTGCTTATGTCGAAGCTTCAGACAAAATATATCACACTCGAAACAGAATAGTCAAGTTTGAACGCTAAACAACAATAAATCTCGGAATGGGTGATGATTTGTGATCAGTAGTAAACCAAGTGCACAATATACGTTAATCCTAACACATATATTTTACCCTGAATCTTTGTACATACGATATTATTTTGTATCCTTGTCGTAGTAATTTTTAACATATATTTTACCCGGAATCTTAGTACATACGATATTATTATGTATCCATGTCGTAGTAATTTTGATACAGTTAAAGTTCGTACTTATTGGTTTTTTCAAGTGAAAAATTAGTCTTTTTAGCAATAATAATATCAGCTCATGGAAAAAAATAATAGAGTGATAACATCGCGTCAAAAAACGCTACAAAAAATCGCCATGCACTCCGTATTTCCCGCCACACGAAATGTGTTATCATGGTAGGTGCATTTTTCTTTCTCTTGCTGGTACCCCCCAATATCCTTACAGAGCCAAGAGAAAATTCAGTGCGTCCCGGAGTTTTACGCTAAGAATAGTCCCTCGCTTGTTTTTCGCACTCTGCTGCAACCGCAGTAATTTTGAGAGTGAAAGGCAAGGTGTGCAAAACCGCGAAAATTAGGAGAGAGAAGGAAATGGCGGAGAGACCAAGTGTCATGAGAGAAAAGGAGATACGGTTGAGCAGGAGTAAACAGCGAATGGTGCCAAGTGCAACAATAGGGTAATCGTGATTTGTATGTAACTGCAATCCATGTTAATAGCTACGCGAGGACAAACAAAGTTCCAAAAATAGCTAAAGGCAATGTTCCTTTATTGTAAATTCTCACGACATTTACGTTATAGGGAACTAGAGCATCAAAACGGACCATTCCTAAAGTTAATGAGCATTAAATTTTTGTTTTAAAAATAATTCATCTCCTTCCTAGAGTAAGTAAAAAAATAACACCTCCTGACATCCACGCGGAACCTAAAGCTAATTGTTACTAATGTCCGCGCTCGTAATTTCGACCCCGCGGATGCAAATCTTTGGAAATAAGAAGATTGTCACAGGAAGTAGTCGCCTATGGACCGAGTGAGGGTACACCTCCTCGAATCAGGGAAGATCGCCAGGTTCTCCGCCACTCTATTTCACAGCTGGGGCACAGAATGGGGACGGATAGGAGGAGGAAAACAATAGTAACCTGCCGGGAAAGCCTCCGGAGGAGGATGGAATGGGAATGGATCGGTTGGCAAGGAAAAGGAAATTTTGCGGGAAAGCGAGAAGTGGGTTAGGTGATAGGTTTTAAGCGATGACCAGCCGGGTGAGAAGCGGAGGGAGGAGAAAATGGTGTGGAAGAGGCGGAATGAGATAGAGAGGGAGAGGCGAGACTAAATGGGGTGGAGACGAGAAAGGTGGTGGAGAACAGGGAAATGGAGGGGGGCAGGGAGCGGGGTTGGAGAGACGAAACAACGCGAAGGGAACCTTAAGAGGTGGGAGAGAAGGAGACACAAATATTTCCCGCCGTTATGCAGGCTTACGGCTCGTTTCTCAAGAGTTTATTGGGGGGACTCCTATCGCACAACATCTGAGATTAGATCACAATGGCGAGGAAGAGAGGAAGTGGAAAACATAAGGTTCGATTGCGATCATGTGGAGATTGGTGCGAAAAAAAATATAAAACTGATATCGATCGGATTTACGAAAAAAAAAACAAATTACTGATCCAGTGAAGGATCTGGTACAGGATCCGGGAGTGGGGGGATAATGGATGGACAGAGGTGGTAGAGAGAAGGGGGTTTCGGGGGGGAAGATGTGGATATGCCAAGGTGACAGGGGGAGGGGGAAGAGAGAGGGGGTGGGGAGCGAGCTCACGGCATCGCGAGGGAGACGAGAATCCATTCGGCAACAGCCGTCCCAAAAATACAACCCGAGCTCCTCCCTACTGACCCTGATTCATTGTGGACTAGGCGACGGGGGGGTTTGGTCTCACTTCCCTCCTAATCTAGACCGGTCCTAGAGACCCTTATCACTATTACTCCCCGCCGAAATACAGGTAGGAACCGACAGGTAGAGACAGTCGTGTGTGGGATGGGGGGATCGATTTGATAAGGTGTTTTCGCATGGTCATTAACCCTTTGCTTCATTCTTCCAAGTTTTTCGGAGATTTAATCCGCCTCCATTACCTTATTTTTGCTGTTGGAAATTCTAGCGTCCGGATGGTCCGAAGGTCAAAGGAAACTATTCCGATCAAAGTCGTCCTCCATTTTGATCTAATCTGAGACGTTCGAAGGTCTATGAGATATGTACTTGCTCGGCGCTGAATGCATAATGAGAACTTGGGACGTGGGAGAGGGGTGGGGGAGATGGATCCAAGTTGATTAAGATACCAGCTTAACGCCTTTGTTTGACCTACATAATTGTTACGAGCACAACGGACTGATTTTAAATATCGCAGCGTCATTTTCGCGAACAAACTCAAATGATTTTTGCCAAACCAAGGCGTTGAAGGCAATTTGCTCACTCCCTGGCTCCCGGTATGCTTGGTGGTTGCATCTAGGTCAGATATAGGTACATTAAAAGTGTAATGAATCTTCTTAATACATAAATTTGAAAATTAAAGTGTTGTTTGTATGAGGTTCATATCACGCCAAGACGGCACGGAGTAAAGGTTTTTAATTTTTGCACTACTAAGGCATAAATGCGCAAAGTAACATAGGCGTGGTCCGATTTGGGTTTACTTTTCTCGAAAAGGTAGAGATCGAAAAAAGAAAAATTTTTAACGCACAGATATCAGAACATGTTTCACTCAGAACTAAGATTTCAAATAATTCACTTCAATGAGGAGCGACAATTGAATAGTCGCAACTCCTTTTCTAGCTATTATTACATTTATAAACGTATATCATGATTTATGCCGACAGCTGGGAAGACGCTTCATACATAGTCAAACAGCTTCCGCCAAATTCGTTAGTCTCGGATCATTTCTTTAAAAATTAACTTTAAATGTGGATATATTTTTGAAGGTAAATTGCTACATTCTTGAATTATTTCTGTAAGAGTTAACTTTAAAAGTGTAACAGTTCGTATTTTCAAATTCAGTGTTCTTTATGCCTGACAAAGTCAAATCGGATTTGTCCAAATCGTATGCAAATGGTGTCCCCTCTGACGAGGAAACTGCCACGTACGTCAAAAGGCCTATAATGTGAATTAAATCTAGCTATAGGATTAATTGGTCCGGTCAATCCGGGCATAACCGCCAGTATCATACGTGAATAAGTATATAAAATAGAGACATTTATTAATTTTTAATGGAAGCGCAGTGATCAGCCTGAAGACCCCCTTGATGGGATGAGAGCTCATTGCCAACCTCGCTCTCCGACCACGGCGTGCCTGACGGTGACCAGGGACATCACTGCATTTGAACCCGAGACCCTCTAGTCGCTTTCTTACACTCCATCGACCGACTAGAAGGCACATGATAAATGTGATCGTGACCTCATTTCGAGAATCCCCCCTGAGTCGTGTTCAGCTACGCCAGATGGCGAGGGGCTGAGGAAGTCCTCCTTCGAACCCCTGAACTCTCCACACTCCGCTGACTCGATATCCGTTACCTGAGGGTCAACCGTGCCAATTTCAACATCCCGGGTGGTAGGGAGCTGGAGGAAGGGAGGAAAGCTCACTCACCGATTTGAGGAAGGCGGAGGTGAGGGAGGGGGCGGGAGGGGGTATTTCTCACAAAGCTGGAAAGTCATCCCGTGCCGCCAACTCTCAAGTCGGCTCAGGTGCTCGTGTTCAATCGTTTGAGTGAACGTCGTGTGACTCACGTATTTAAAATAATGTCCGCTAGGCGACGGGTTAATTTTGAAATAAATAAATCTTGATTTGCCAAATAACTTCTATTAGAATCTAATCTTTTTAGCCGTGTACAAAATAACTGTGTGTGTGTATATATACACATACAGTTATTTATATTCGCTTGAAACTTTCAACTTTGAAAAACTTTTGTCTTTTAAATTTTACTCACGATGCTCAGACCAGTTGAACTGCACCCGATTGATTTTAGGTTAAATATAATTGATAGATAAACTTTTATTTCCATGGGATATGGAATAGATGCTCGTTCTTCAATTAAAGGAAGGTGCGCTCACAATAAAGCTCACTCTAAGGATTTAGCTATCAATTTGACAGACTCTATTTCGACATTCCTCCACTACGACATACTATGCCCCAGTAAAATGTTAATTTAGACCCCTATTAATTCATGTTGCAATTAATTTGTGCGGCGATTTATTTAAAGCAGAGATAAAATTGAGGCTTCGATAAGTCGATACCCGATAAATAATTCCGAGCCAGGCCGAAATATTATTGTGAATAGTTCAATTGTATTTTAAACTACAAATCATCATTACCTCTCCAGTGATACTGGTTCTATAATCAGCGTTCAGTCGATCAAGACAGTCTAATTAAATATACTCGTAATAAACTTTGATTCAAATAGGCTGAGTATTTCCAAGAATACGAATACGTATGTACTGATTGAATCCAAGAAACTGCGGGAGATGCCGCGACAGTAACTTTTAGCGGAGGCTTAGTCGTGTAGGATTAAGCCAAATATATTCTTTTGTTACAGGAATATTAATTATTTTTCCTAAAAATTCCATCAATATAAAATATTATTTCTATTCATCTAGTACTATTCATATATTTTCTTCAAAATGTAAATAAAATTTTAAAAACTGAATAATCTTGAGTGCATTACTATGCATAGTGCCAACTAAAATTTCAATTTACCGGGCTAATTACTTTTAAAACAACCAAAATGCAACGCCCTTAGAACACCTAATTGATAATAGCAGTCCAAAGAGAAAACCGGGTGAACGAAAAAACCAGAATTCAGCATTTCCCCATAAATAATATCGAAGCGACAAAAAAAAGAAGATGCGGAAATATAACCACACTTAGTTTAGTACATGATTTTATTGAAGTAGTATAACAAGTTTTGATGAAGCTCTCAAATTCTATGTTTTGAAAAACGATTATCTTTAAGTAGAACATTGAGAAGTCGCAGTCGCAGGTTTGTGCGGTTCTGGCACAATTATTCACTCAATATTTCTTTTTTTTATATCGACCTGAGATACTAAGGTCCTGGATCCGAAATCAAATCCAGTAGAAATATGGTTCACAAGAAATAATGACAAAGCTAGCTTTTAGATTTTTTAAATAGTTCATTTGAAATTCAATCGCACAAGTACGTAATTCTTTCTAATAATTTTGAATCAATACAACTAGTAAATAATATTCTAAATACGAAGACATTTTGTCATGATAATGAAGGAGTCAATTCAGCAAGATCTATACCAAAATTTTATGTTTTTTGGAATGATTAGTATAAGATACGATGACTTCCCAATAAAAAATCAAGAACGTACACGTTATTTCATGATGTACTGACGATAATGCTTTTTAATATCGAATACCAATATAACACTGAAATTCTTTGAACTATGTCACCACATTTAGAATAATTAATAATTAAATAAGCCTTATTAAACATTACGAAGAGTCTTAATTGCGCATGCAATCACGACAGTTTTACTCTGATGTGAATCGGACGAAACTAATTCCTTATTTTCTCAAAAATATTTGTTAATGGAATCCTAGGACCCTAAGCCAAAAACCCTAATATTCCAAGTTAATAACACAATTACAGTGAAACTACATTCCTTTAAATACCTTTCATCTTCCTTTTTACATAATAGTTTGATGGAAACTTTATAATATTTGCATTAAGAATAGCTCAAATTTGATTTTCATCTCACTTTCCAAAAAAATAACACATGTGATTCTTATTATGCAATTTTTAGTACTAAAACCAGCTTTAAAATTTGAATTGGGAATTATTGAAAAAAATGTGGAAAGTTATGTGGAAGAAACGAAGCCTCCAATGTTTGCAGTTGGATTTTATCGCTCCACTCCACCTCCATACCACTCCAATAATTCTAAAACCATTGACAACGTGATTAACAATTTGTTTATTTTTTTCTTTCCAGATTATTCCCTGAAATAGACCCCTGCATTGAGCGAACGACATGATGTTTAAGAACCACCTGGATACGATAGGACGAAATGAGCCAATCCAGAGGAAGGCAAAATTCTGGCAGTCTTACGTCAGAGCCCTTAAGGGTAAACTAAGAATAAGCCGTTACCCTCATATCTCTTTCTATTCGCCCCCTAGAAAGAGTAATCTTAACAAACCTGATTCTATTAAGGAAATAGGAGTAATATTAACACCCCAGAAAACTTATCACTGTTGCAAATAAATAACATTCAGAGAGACTACACACATAATAATTTCATATAATACTTCATTGATATCACTATTATACTAAACATTTTTAATCAAACAATATGACAATTTAGGGTAAACGTTAATATTATTGTATTTATTACGACTTATACCAAGACGGCAGTGACGACTCAATACTCAAGAATTCGCTGGTGGGAGGGCTGGGAGGGGAATAGGGGTAGGTGGATAATGTTCATGCAACTCTTGCTATAGCAACCGTATCCTGTCACGGAAATTCCATTGAGAAGCATCATACTACCACAGATTGTCCATTGAATTTTCAAATTTCAAAATTAAGATAAATTAAACTGAGGTTTAATACGAAGCATATTTTCCAATACTATCAATATTCGCTCCATTTAGGGACATTAAGGATATGGGAATATATTTTTTACAGCGGCGAATTATAATCTATAGAACGTATGTCGACTCTCGACATAAAACACTCAAGTTTACAGTTGGTAAAAACGATCAAAAACTGACATTAAACGAGCTCTGATTTGACCATTACCTCAGCGGAAGCTCGAGTTAAAATCAAAATACGAGTATATTGGATAAATAAAATATTATCCATGACTCCATCTTTATATTAGCATTTGGACACTTGGGATAAATAGTGTGGTTCAATAATTATTATTATAATTTGTTTTGGAATGCATTGATTTTTCTGTCAGTGATTAGCCAAACTCGTACCCCATACTTATTCGCAATGTCTGCAATTTGATATGTATTTATCAATATCAATTATTTTTCAGAGAAATACTAACATAAACCATTATTAACAAAATATCAATGAACACACACATAACGAAAACCCACCATATGGCGAACAAATATTCATTCACATGGATATAGATAGAAAGAAAAGGGATAGGAAGACATATAAAAGACAAACACAGGAGAGGTGGGGAAGGTGGCATCGAGCAGATCACATGTGCAAAAATATTTTATATATAAACTCCCGGGCAAGGAAATATTTTTTCACTTGTGATCTACTCGATTTCGTCTTCCCCGCCTCTCCTGCGTTTGTCCTTTATATGGGTTCCTATCCCTTTTCTTTATATCTATAGCCATGTGAAATAATATATATTTTTCAAAATATCCAAATATTAAAAAAGAGATAAATAGACGAATTGATTTGGGGAAATAATTGCTACCGTCAGGTCCGTTGCTCCATCTTTTCCTTTTTTTTATTTAACTCCTCTCTCACTGGCATGGCTTTAACCTACTTCGAAGAGGATGGCGACCCAACCACTGCACCATGTTTTCTCTGTTCCAGGCACCGACGACATGAGGGCTCCAGAAGGTTCCTCGAGGCCACGCAGCATCTTCCGACCCCTCTTAAGCGACTTCCCCTCCTTCACCTCAAAGCTGGACACATGGCCCTACGGCCAGTCCATCTACGCTGATCCAACCCAGCCACATGAAAGAATCCACGTGCCCGGCTATCGCTACCTGCCCATCTCCAGGGAAACCTACGGATACACACCACGCAACCTGTACCCAGATAGGTACAGGCCGGGTATGTATCACCACTGAGGCTCTACAAATTGAGGCGCAACCAACCCCTCATAATAAACCGCCCGCCCGCCAGCCTGCTCCGCCCTACCGCCTGCACGATCAACCAAGCTGCTGCCATCTCCCGTTGCCAATAGTAACTACACCGTTCCGACGCACGCTGCTGCCATCTCCCGTTGTCAATAGTAACTACTACACCGTTCCTACATGACGACTGCGTTTGTGCATCATCAGAGCAACAGGTTTTTAAAAAAATATATGGGGAAACTAGGGCATCGGCGTTCTCTCCTAAGTCCTCTCAAGTTGAGACGTTTAAGCAAGGGGTCTATCTACATATTTATAAAATCCTCTAAAAATGAACAAAAATATATATATAATCAAATATAATCGTGTAAAAATCGCCATCCATATGAGGGAATGAATATATAACGATTATTGACTAATAACAAATCAGTCGGAGAGAGCATCCGAAATGAAAGTGCGCATTATGATATATTATATATATTTATATATATGTGTGGCTATTTTACACATATATTTTTGTAAACATACGTTAAAAAATATTTTTTCGGAAACTTAATTTTATGATTTTCTTTTGAAATGAATTGTCAAATTGGATTGTACATAATGAATTCAAAATGTACTTAGGAAATTGTTTTTTTGGTCAATAAACACATGGCCGCAAATATTTTCTCGGCCTTCATTTTTTTTCGTACATGAAACATTGAACCCTTAACTTGATAAGAAAAAAATGCCTACTCCTCCAGCATCCTTCTAAAAATCCCAAACCCCTCCCACACCTACTCCCTTACAAAAAAATAACTTAGTAATTTCTCTCTCTCTATCTCTCTCTAGGCTTCTCGCTTATCCATTTTCAATTTTAGCGGCCAGTTCGTGTAACGTGAATTAATTCTAAAAATGTACAAAGAAATGGAATGTGAGTGTAACGATCGCTCGACTAACAAATAACAAGTTGAGATAGTATTTGAGAATTAAACTCATCCGCCACTCAGATGGTGAGTTTCCTTTAATGCATACCTACTGTAAGAAAGACATGTGAATAGCCTAGTTAAAAATTAATATTACTTGTGTTTAATCGATTAATTCTCAACCTAAATATTAATGTTTTTTTAAACATTTGTTGTCTAACTTACTGATCACTCACAAAAAAAGTTATTAAAATTTCATATAATACGAATTAAACGTATAAAGTCAATGAAAATAGTCCAAATTTTCTAAATGATTAGGTTACATGGAAAATGAAAGACGGAAGTGTAGCCTCCATTCTAAATTAATTCCTGAACAAATAAATTTGAGACTGAGTGTCACCAGGTAGTATTCACAAATATCCCGTAGTTGCAGGGATATGTTATAATTCACTTTCTTTGCAACTTCCAGCCTATCGAATTTACCTAGACGCTGAACTTTTTCTATCTCAATCTTCAAAATGAGTTTCAAATCATGCCAGATATTTACTTTTTCTCGAAAGTAAAGTATCAGAATTAAATAAAAACAAAATGGAATCGAAACGCGTTACTAAATAAAAATTGTACACTGAAAATTTTTGACAGACCTAATAAAATTGGTGTCAACAAATTGAACACCTGCCTCATTACGAAAGAGTATGTTGATTCCCAAAGTGAAACCGTCAAATTCCCGAGTCCCCCTCAACTTCTACGAAAAGAGCATTCGTTTATACGAATTGAGAGCTACTGCCTTGATTTAAAAGAATGGCGATAGCAGGAGGAGGGAGCTCTATCATTTGTGGATGCGTCGGGAAACCTCGACGAAAGACGACTGCTGATCAGGTACGTGTCCATTTTCTTTTTGTTTTCATGAAGAGATCAACGGATAATTTGATAGACCCGCATTAAATATATCAAAAACACTCCCACCATCCACAAAAAAATATATAGACAGAATTATCACGGTAAAAGGTAGAGATTTATGAAACCCCGTGTCATAAAGTTGACTGTGGTCGTTGAAATACCCGCTCATAAGAATGAGATATACTCCGTCGCATTATGTGCTCTGTAATTAACGGGACGATTCATTATTTCTATGTTGATTTTATATCAAGGTAAAAAAAAAAAGTCAAAAAGTTGCGATTGATAAGAGCGCATCAATAAAATTATTCGAGACCAGAAAGTTAGCTAGGCTTTATGTGAATTACCTATTGTAAAATAACTAAAAGTGGCAAAATGAATTTTGTTTTTACTTAACCCAAAATAAATACATTAAGAAACGAGTGCGTGTGTGATTAAAGATTTTAACTACTTTGGACATTTTGAGTGTAATCACGTTAAATCCACAAAATAAGGGAAAAAATCACTCAAAAAATAAAATTAGTAATAATATTATGTAACCTTTAAAAATATAACAAAAAATTTTTTAAATATCCAAAACATATTTGCATTTTCTTTGTGAATCACGTTTATTTTCTGCAATTTGTATGTTTCGCTGCTTTAACCGAAAAACTGAAACGGTTGCTCATTTTCACTTATATTAACTGGTCATAATGTTTAAGAATTGAATTATGGGATATATATATTACATAACCTATTAAACTTACCATAGCTATCAAATACTGACTAAATAAAACACCGTTTTTGTCATTTTTCACGGTAAGAAATGCGAGGTCGTGTGTCTAACACATTCATAAACTAAACATTTGTCAATTTTAGTAATTAAAATTCGCAGAAATGATGCAGATTAACAACAGTAACGACCATATATGTATGTGACCACATACCTGTATGTGACACCACAACAAAATCGCCGTTCAAAATTTTTTTAATGACATAATATTTTCTTAAAATTTAATTGTCCTCGATTTATTGTAACACACTGATTACATATAATTCGCACTTTATTCTTACCACTCAATTAGCTTCCCATACTATTTCCAGTATTAAATATGTTTATAATCCGTAATTTTTTGCCTTCCTTTCCATGTACGATTCCATAACCTGTCAACTAGTCAAATGTTTTTAATATCACTGTATATTTGAAACATTTGCCAAGATATTTGTATGCCATTAAATTGGCAAATTTGTGTTTATTGGCCTTTCATTGTCTTTTATTTCCACAAGAAATTGTCCATATTAACTAGAAACAGCACGTGGAAAATGTTACGAATCAAGGAATTTAAATCTTTTTAAGTACGTATGGGCCTCCATGATGAGGAGATCCTGGTAACATTTCTTGAAATGAATGTACATCATTTTTTCAGGCAAACGGGTTACCCGTCCTGACAAATTAATTTAAAATTAATTCAACACTACCAGCTGCTCCTAATCTATCACAAATACGTTTGCAAAGAGAATTAATAAATTTTATAAAGTAATCAACCTGAACGTCGGTTCTGGTAGGCAGGTGATGTTGGAATTCAGCTCGAGTTCTGCCTTTGTGAGACGTTTTTCTGACGTGCAAAATTTACGTAGATATTTCAGTTCAGTTCCTTTCGCTCTGCCAAATGCAATATCCCACGAAGATCTCGAAAGAGAAAGCAAATTTACAAATCCCTTAAATTAGCATGCATGGAATCTGCTTATGGCAATAAAAGGTGCAACTTTTGTGCTTTGCCCACATCACACACTATGCATATTTCAAATTTTTACTCAACATTCGAGGCTTAGTTTTGAATCGACACGTAACTTTGAGACACGTATCACATCGGAATCGGTATCCACAAAATCACACCGCCGCAATTTTCATATGTGGTGGTCAAATTAATCTGCTTTACCTCTAAGTGCAGGCAGGCATAAGAAGGGTGAGGTATAAATTACCTATCATTAATTTCAAAATTGATTTTTTTAAATTCTTTTATAGTTATGCCACAGATTTTCCAGCCGTTTGTAAATGAAACCTTAGTGCGTGATCAAGTTCAGTTTTTCCTAAAATACCATGCCATTCAAGGATAAGTTCACTTTAAATCCATTTTTCGCAAATAGCTATATTTTGGGAAAATACAACCCACGCTTATGCATCGACTGGGGCAGGAGACGTCAAACATTCGTCCAGAAATTTCAATTTTATTTCTCTACTGATTAAAAAAATTAATTATTGATTAATATTCAATCCGAATTTCATGAATTTTTTACAATTTAATAATGTTTGGGGCAAGAACGTTGATTTTTCTGGTCAGTTGCCATGAATGATGTACATGACAAATTTCAACTTCCCAGTTCGATTCATTGCAGGTATACAGGTAGGTACAGTCAGCTTTGAAGTAGGCATTTTTACATCATTCATCGCTTTCATAACGTAGTTACATTTTGGATACACGTAAATACTCTCTTAACTGTTTTTGTGCAGATGGTAACCGATGAAGTTCCGTTCTCCAGCTAATACTGAGGACATGTTAAATATCTGAAATGAGTATAACATCTTCCTTACGCGATTACAACAAAATAAAAACGAACGAAGTTTAAAATGAACTTGGTATTATTCTCATCGGTTATTCTTCAGTCATAACTCTTTTGCAGCTCAGAATTATGACACAGTTTGTTTTCCTGTGCACTTTCGTCAAAAACACGTGCATCTTCAAAATAATATCATTCCTCGTGTCCCACTCGTCGAAATTTGTTGGTACCCGACACACTGAACCTAAAAGATGAGCGTTAAATTATCCCGGACGCGTTTTCTAATATTTTTACCTTAGCACCTCATGTCGTTCGATCGGGCACGCTCTGACTCTGAAGAATGCTGCACTAAAGGGTGTACAGATAAAAAATCTGGTTTTGGCGTGCCATAGATGAATTTTGGGGTGTTCATTATATGTCTTTGGGATAATTACGCCATGAAATACAAAATATTAATAATAATAACTTAACTCAAATTATAATTCACGAAAATAGTTACATATATTTTCCCTTTGGAGTTTCGAAACTTGCACTAAATTCCTGCGTATATTTTAATGATACGCCTGATTTAACTTGTTATTCTGTCATCAATGACCCTTAGGGTACATCTGGTCACCCTACTCGCCGCAAAGGCAGCATTCAACATGAGAAAATAATTTTATGTTCGGAGCACTGTAAATGGATGTTTTCGTACTCCAGATTTTAGACATTTTAAAAGGGGTATTTTATAAGTTTAATTCAGTAGTATAGCCCTTATCAATATAGTCATTTTTTCTGCATCTTACTCTGCATACGGCAACAAGAGCGTCGTGATGTTATTATTAACATCACGTAGGTGAATTCGAATTGTCGTGCGTGATATTTTCTACTATTTACATAATTAGTGTGAGGGAAAAATTAATTTATCAACGAAGTTTCCTGCAGTCAGTTTCCTTTAATCACTTGTTTTGTTATCCCCGCACTATGTGATTTGAGGAAGCTTAATCTGTTAAATAAACTTCTGTGGGGAGAAATTGAGTTTTCAATGCCTCATTTGCTTACTCCTTCACATTAGACCTTGTGAAACCTGGTAGATTAATTTGGTGCCAATAATAATAATTTGGCCAGTTCGATTAGAATCGGACAATTTATTGTTTCAATTTCAATTTTTTGGGGTGCCTTATTTTCAAACTCCCAATATAATTTCGTTAATTTTTACAAAATACAAAATATGAGTTACATGCCCTTCCTTTCCGTCGCTCTCCCCGTTCTTACTTTATCTTTTGTTGATAAATCAATATTTTCATCATCATTGTCAACAATATTTTCCTAATCGTTTCCTCGTGCAGATATTTCCCAATTTGTTGGACGTTATGCAGATATCCAAGGAAAGCTTCCAGCTCGCGTCTTTCCTCGGCATAAATTGGGCAATAGAGGACTCTAGTGTATTGCCGTATCCTCCTCCATCATGCATTCATACGGCCTGTTCTTTCTTTTCCCTATTTTCTTGAGGTATGATATAAACTCCCCGTGTCCAGTTAAAATTTGCGTGATTTCTTTCTAAGATTAATTTGATGGCGGAAAGAAAGTTGCATCCATTTAAGGGATAACGGACGTGAATGACAACATTTCTCTTGTTTTCATGCAGTAAAATATCACCTGCCGTGAGGTCCATTTCATTGTATGGTGCGATTTAAGCAGGAGATTTAACTTTCTTAATTAAATTACCCAGATTTTCAAGGAGAAGACATATTAGCGCATTATTTTAACGGATTGAGAATGATGAATTTCTCGAATGTCGCGACATGGTAGGTAATTCTGCAGTGACGGGAACATCCTCTGAACGGAGGATAGTGGTTGAGTTGATGGTTTCTCAACCTCATTTAGGACTATGAAATGAATTATTCAATCGGTTAGTTTGGTGAGTGAGGTTCCCTAAATGAAAGATTAAATCTCAGCTGTTTCCAAGCCCTGAGGCGTATTCACAAATTCAGGCCGGTGCACCTGAGAAAAGGAGTTATTTTCCCAGTGCCGCCCGAATCCCCGAAGGTTCTGGCACCCAGAAAATCACACGGTTTCGGTTTAACTTTTCTTTGACTAATCGGAAAATATAAAAATGTCTCATCCGGCGACTGTATGGTAATTCATGCATCAGTTAAAGAGTGAATCATGTTATTATAATTTTCTAAAACCGATGGAGTTAAATGGTAATATACTTTACCACTACCAAAGTCCAATTATTTCGGAATAACTGTCAACGTGAAGATAATAAAATTCAAGGATATATTACTACTGAGAAAATATTAAACGACGCTAATGGTCCACTGGGTGCGTCCGAGTTGTTCTTCTCCATTTAACTAACAGCTGCGGTAAACTTATTACGAGTTACAGCTGACATTTTTAATATGTACGATTTGGTGTAGCCTCTGCCGACAGACCACGACAAGGTCGTTTCCTAACTTATTTAACGCCAATTAATATACTTAAATTGTTGAAAATTATTGGCAAATATTGCGACAAGCTACTATCAAATATACTATACTCGTAAACCCTGGAAATGGGTGAACTATGAAAATCATTTATTAATATACCAACATGTTTGTAATTCGAGGGTTTTTCAAAACAAAAGAATATTTTGCGAAAATGGATGCGATATGAAGGCTTTTAATTAAACTGTTTACGTGAAACATTTTTGCCTAAATTTTGACAAAATATTTTATAGCACAAATAATATGTTTTTGTTTAAATCAGAGTCCAGAAGAAAATAAATTCAGAAGCCGTAGGAATAAAACCGTTGAAACTCATTGAAAGCAACTTGGTGCAGTTATTTTCAAATTTCACGCGAAATAAACGGCGTATAAAATGCGTTAATCGACGCGAAACTTCAAAATATTAATAAAAGTCCTATTTCTTACTAGAAATGTGATATTCTGGATTATTTAGAGGAAATAGTATAAAATGTGGTGTTCACGTTTCCTAGGGATAAAAAACAAATGACAGTAAATTCAACATCCTTCGGTGTACCAATATAAGCGGACCGGTATAATGCTTTAAATATTTTTGACTTTGTCTGTTGGACGAAGTGTAGTAAAATACATTATTTATACAGTCATTTTCAGTTCTGCATTACTTCTACTAGTTTATCACTCATTTGCTTGCGCCGAGTCATAATTGATGACAGCTCAATTAGCGAACAATTTCCCTACGTCAGGTGGCGATGACAATCATTCATGATGCATCCGCTCTCAAAAGTTGACAACATTAAAACACAAGCGCAGTATAGCAATGCGAAAACACTTTAACATCCATTATCTTGAATTTGCCTGAAAATCTGAGAAGAATAAAGGAGCGGGGATTTCCATTTCTTATTGAGGAATTTTGGTTTCGCATAATACATGTAGTTCAACGGAACTACATTCTGAGTTAAGGACATGAAATACTCTATGAAGAAGGAGAAAATAGATTGGATTGAATAATTTTAGGAAATCGTTATGTTAATTTAATCGGAAGCAACATCTCACGACAAAACTCTTCGGTGAACGATGGAAAAATTAATGTCGTTTTTGGTTTTAATGCCATGGGACCGTTTTCCTGTAAAACGGGTGAGAGTTTGCCTTGGCTGATATGATACGAATGAGTGCCGCTAGTATCACTTGCAGATAAGAGAGAAATGAATTTATTTGGAGAGGGACGGACGTAGGGTGAAAATAAACTACATCGCTATGCTTACCCTGATGTTTTTCTTTACGATTAGGTCTACAAAGAAGGCGCGCTTCCGTCAAACTGACGTAAAAATACGAGAAACTGCCATATAGTATACGAAACATGTTCAAGTTCTAAGATCTCCCAATATTTTTTCTAACGAACTACTTACGCCAGAAAGTTTAAACTTTTGATTCTTCTCAACATAATCTCCCTTCATAAATACACTTTTTTTGGATCATTATTCCATAACCGCCGAGAACGCTTCTTTAGAGTCATCTTTTACCCATTGGAAAATTGCTGATGGTCAGTGGTCGAGGCTTCCTGGGTTCGTTACACAACGACCTTCGGCCTACTCTAAACTTTCGAACCCACGAACGCACATTTTTAACATCCATAGCACCTTCACCGCATGTCTCCCACTCAATGTACGATGATTTCGATAGGTTCTAAACCACACAAGTGGAGCAAACGGATGATTACGTAATGTTATTGTGCACAAAACGAAACCATTAAGTGTATTGAAAGTACTTTTCGCCCTAGCAGCAGCCAAACAAACTCTTTGCACCGTACGGTGTAGCCATCTATATTTTGCATTGGTAAAGAGAGAACGAGTATTTTTAGCTAAACAAAATCTTCAGCATTATCTCCTCCGCAGCTCCCAACATCGTAGTTCCGCTAAGTTTAGAACATCCTCTGTTTTTTAGGTGCTTTTATAATTTGTTACGTAATTACAATGAATTCACTCTTGGATTTTTGTGTCCCGAAATCGCATTGGATTTACTCCTAATGTTTCTGTTTAAGCGTCATTTCAGTTAAAGTTAGTGTGAGACAAAAATCTGCGCAACCAATGAAACAGTTCCCAATCGATCATAAGGATTCAATTTTTAAAAAACAAACGCGCTGTGAAATTCCTGCGGCGTGGTAAGTTGCCACAGTCCGAGATAGAGTTTAAATAAATATTTGAAAAACCTCTGGCTGAATGGTAAAAAAAGAAAGAATTCCAAAGTTCCCTCCGTGATTTTTACGACCGTGGTTAAGGTTTCATTTTGGAAACTGCGAACGCAGAACTCTCCGCGGCGTTTGATTAGACGAAAATTTTCATTCGTCCGGTCTTTCTTTCTTTGGAATCATTCCTTAAAATACGAGTAGAACATTTTTTTTGCGAGGCGTCAAAGGGACATCTGTGCATATTCAAACTGCGCCACAACGCCATGGAGGAGGGGAAATCATGAATGGGAACGCAAAAGTAGGTCGAAGTCAAAATTCTCAATATTCTCGTTGCCCTCAAAGTATACTATATTTGAATTTCAATTTATCGCCAATTCTATTAATCAAAACTCAGAAGTTATTCGCATGCGAATGCCTTTTAGGAAATGATATATCCTAAAAAATGGCTAACACTAGGATACGTGAGGACTTGAAATGTAGCTCAGATGTAGGTTTAATTAATCTGAGATAGTTCCGGTATTCAGGGGAGAACTCAAAGGAAATTTCTTGAGCTCTAGATAATAAATAAAATATTAAATAATCCGAACTCCTCCAAAGAAAAGTATGCCGTCAAAGCCTGATTCTTGCTACTTAGATATAATACCCATGTTTACAGCGGGCGTACATTTCGCTTTTGGAGACGCCTGCTGCTAACAAGAGAGACAGGTAAAGCCAAAAAATATTTCGCACGCAGTGAAACTCAAAATTATTCTCAGTATCAGCAAAGTGCTGCGAAAAACTAAATCTCCAATCGTAAATTGAAATATTCACGAGAATCAAACAAATAGCGAAATATTCACAATCTTTGCAAGTTCTTTAATGTGTTTCGAGGATCTCGCTTACCAGGAGCATTAAGTTTCCCTCAGCTACTTAAAAATATTCCCTCGCTTCGTGTGGCCACGGAGTAATTTTGACAACCAGGTTGCAACATTATTTTGATTACATTAATTGATCGATATTTTCGTTTTACCTAGTAATTCATCATATTTCAAACTAAATATTATTTATCTCCTCCTGCAATGCTGTGCTTGTACGATCTAAGCGCTTAAATCGGCCGCGTAGATTGGCAGAATAGAATAGAACAAAAATTCGTCCGGGTGGAGGAGGAAAGAGTTCACATTTTATTTTAAAGATAAGTTGCAAATAAAGAAGTATTTTTCGATTGAATGATACTGAACGAAACTTCTGGATAAAGTTATTTTCAGTGGATTACTGAAAAGAAACGTAGTAGCACCGTAAAAATTAAATGCGAGTTTAATGATGAAATCAAATTTTTAATACCGATTAAATTTTAAATTAATTAATTAAAATTCAACTAAATTATAATCATAGATTTAATCTCTAGCATAAATCGGAAGGAGAAATGTCACCTGCCAAACACCCAAGCAGTGACTTCCAGGCTATCATGTAGATAGATAAATAGAAAAATAAAAAAAAATATTCAAATCGAAATTTTGTATTTCGAAATGTCGCATAATTGTCAAAATTTGCCGAAAATAAAACATTTCTTGTGTTTTGAGGTGTAATATCCTATTAAAGAAAAGAAATTTTTTGAAAAACCAAGGTCCCCAAATAATTTATAAAGATTTTCAAACAAAACAAATGTCCTCAAAAATCGTAATTCTCGAGAGGTGACATTTTCAGTAACGTGTAAATTGATGCATTTTGGAAAAAAACAGGAATGAACTTTTCTCAATTAATTTGTAGACAAAATGTATCAATAAGGTTTTGGTAACACTCAAAGACGTCAGACACATTTTAAATTCATTTCCGGTTATCCATTTGCATTTATTTAAGGATCAATCCCTTTGCCGGTTCGTCGTATCGAATGCCCACGATATGCCTGTTGATGAACACTGCTTTCTCTATATGCGGAAATCTTTTCATTCGGAATGAAAGAAGAATGAAATAATAATTAAATTCCACTCAGTTCTTCTATTTTATTCGCCAGAGCAGAAATCGGTAATCCTATTCTGAGATCGAAAACAGTGCAATGATACGATACTCTAATAATAATTTTGGAGTTCAGGTATATTTGAATAACAAACTGAAAAATTATCAAAAGTTTATTAGAATATTCGAGGAGATGAAGTTGAAACTGAGAAGGCAGTTAATATGAGGTCCGTGCTAATAATCTAGTTTCGAGAAATATTTGAAGCTCGAAAACTGCAGACTATACGCCGTTATACCGTTGATAGCCGACGCCAGCGATATCCCGCAATGACAGAGCTATACAATCGTCACGCCGTAAAGTAAGATGAAAATACGAAACGAGCTAAATCCACACATTTGAAATAGAACATTTTACAAGCTTCTGCAGACGGCTCTGCGAAGGGTTTATAGCACGAAATATAAAAAGATATTTTCGGCGTACTAAAAATAAGATAAAATCAACGCCGGAACCACGAAATGGTAAAATTAATGTTTTGAACACGAAATTCAAACCTGATTCACGGTGATTTCATTATAGCATGGCTTATTTAATCTATACATAACGATCTAAGTCACCGTAAGGGCATGTGCCAGAAGGTGGGTGGACTTTAGATGGTAATCTTTGGGTTTAACTGAAATATTTACGGCACATATGAAGTAATCGTTGTTTTAACGGCCATAGCACATGCATGCATGCATAGTATCCAGCAAAACCACCACTAGGGTGTGTGGCAGGGAGTGATTGCATTCAATACTACTTTTGACACAAAATAATTTTCCCCCATAGCACGGTAGTAACGTTCTACCATCTCATATCCAGAAGTGTGCAAAAGGTACATATGTATCATCACTTAGAGTTACTTATTTTTGCTATGGTTATGAATTGTGCAAAGAAAACGAATTCTTGAATTATCTGGCTAAGTACTCTTAATTTTGTCACTGCTGTGCCACTTATTATTATGCGTAGTATGCTATACATACTGTACATTGCTCAATGCTATATTTTTCAACTTAATGTTTCACAATTTAGATGTGGTACCGAATGTAATGCGAATGTATTGCATGTAATGTAATGCGAATGTAAAGCGAATGAATGTAATGTCTTCCCAGAATTTCGTCCTAAGGATTACATTCTCCTATTTCACCTATTATTGTGAATATTTCCATGATGAGCGGTGAACGTCTTAAGAGTGTGACTTAGTCAGACTGGTATCCTTTTAAAGAAGTGTACGTAATAGCGTGCATATTATAGCAATAAATACTATACCCAATTCAAGATATCATTTTTTAATACTTTTCAAACCGCCTGTAAGTGCTTTTCAGTCCCTTAGTTTCGTCATTTCTACATTATTGACGGATCCTTCGGCCAAAAGTCCAATGACATTTTTTTCTGTTATGGAGCTTCTATCACTCATGTATGCAAAGGAACTTAACAGAGAAGATTTAAGTCTGGCGGTAATTACAGAACTGCATCATGGCGACAATATAATCAGGCGCGACCCTCATTACGACCGCTGAACACAAAAAAAATTAATTTGAAGCAAAGTGGGATTAACACAATTGAATTTAGGGTACATTGAATTGTCTGGGAAATTTACTTATCAAAACGGCATTGGAAATAAATCATATCACATATACGAGGTGTTTTTTCAGCAAAATATAGGAATGCAGGCCTCCGATTTTGTCTAAAAGTCGTGAAAAGCGTCTAAATAATTCAATCGAACAAAAAGTATAGATAGTAAGCTAAAAGAACAATAATTGCGTAAAAATCTAGAGTGATAAATGCTTAATCATTAAAACTGCCACTAGGGTGCGATGAAGTTTTTGCTAGAGAAATGAAGTCAAATGTGATCATGACGACGGTTATTTTTTCACGAACTGAATTCAAATTAAACAAATTTCAAGAAACTACGGGAGGTGCCGCAACAGTAACTTTTAACGGAGTCATCCGGTACGTGTAGCATTACAATGCAACAATTTCAGAGTGTAAAAATCATTCGCCTTGACCGGGATCCCGGTCAAGGAGAATGATTTTTACACTCTGAAATTGTTGCATTCGAATTAAACAGATTAAATAGAATTCGTATGCTTTGATAGGATTGGAATTCTACCATTTGTGCCACTCCACTCTACCATCGAGTTACCATGCAAAACCTTTGTATGTAGTGTCAACAACCCCAGAAAACATGTTTCTTTGAATCTATCAATGCAAAAGTCTATTTCTCCAGTGTCGTGCAGAGTGTGTTTACCTCAAACAAAATATTATTTTTTTTTAAACTCCTTTAGAGCAGTTATGAAGTACATTCCAGAGTTCCTTGCTTTTATGCAGATTTATACATGCTGATATTCTCGAGACAATAGAAGTCTTAGTTTTTCTAACGAGAGTGTGTCCATCAATTTCGGTTAGAGCGTATTAAAAATTCCATCGTCCCAGGGTGGCAGCGGACCAAACGGGGATGATAGAAAATCTTAACTGCGCGACACTGCCAGTAATACGAGTATTTTGGCCTACAAAATGAAAAATGCACAAAGCATGTCAAATATCACCAAATGTGGACTTGCGACAGAATTGGCCAAATAATCTTTTAAGTTTTCTTGTTTTTCTCCTCTTACTGCAAACATTAAACTCATTTATAACAAACTTCGGGTAAATTATCACTCGAACTAACCCAGTTATTTTTCGTTCCCACTCGTCACACAGTGAGCACTGAATATGGCCCATTTAAGCTAAATTAAATTAGCCAAAAACAGAGACTAAATGGCGAAACCGTTTTCATAATTTCCGACTGCGATTCATGCCATAGTTCGTTTCCGGGGTATGAATCCGCATTGCTTTTGTGTGCACTTAACTGACAAGACAATTAATTCGAAGAAAGGAGGGGAATGTCATGGAGGTATTGTTCGGTATCGATTTTCTGGGACGGTTTCAAATATATTCCAAAAATATCTCTCGATAAATTAATTCTCTTTCAAGTCTATGTCATTTATCTTTTCACCACAACATGTGGCAAATGGAGGAGATCACGTCCTGTGATGTAACTACGAGAATAGGGACTGTGGGGACATTCCTGATTGATCATTCAATGCCCACACAGTTATCCGCCCGAATGTTGGTTTGATAGGCGAGGATAGAGCTCACATAATACCTAGCCCAACGACGGGTGTAATTCACACATCTGGGTAGGAAGGCCAGCTACTTTTATTATGGGTTTCTAGAATGATATGGTACCCGGAAAATTACAAATCTTAGGTGAAACTGAGGGTGCCCATAGATTTTCACTGGAGTCGAACTCGAATCCTCTGGTCAGTAACCCACTGGACTATTACCAATTTGCCCTACCTTAAAACACGTCCTTTTTTTCTCAAGTGCAGAACAGATAGATTTAAGATGTCATTCTTCCCACAAATGATAAGGGATCAGAATAAAATTACGTTTGTCTGCCCTCGTTGGGACGGAAAGGTGTTTTGGATCAAGGGTAGTCTGGTGTGTAATCACACCCTATTAGTGACCCTCAGGATACTGTATAAACTACCTAAACAACTAGCAATCTACTAGCATACCACGTCCACCCGATATGAATATACTGCTGAATAACAGTACTTAAAATTTTCACTACAAATTTGATACCACATGATAATATATTTGAGATTTTATATTTCTTATGTAATTCTTCTGACGCCTTTAGGTGCCTCAAGACGCCCACACGTAGTATCCATCGCTCGATTTAAAACATTTCTCAACCTTCCCTCCCAACCCGTGCGCTACTCTCGCGTCACCGAGAAATTCGTCCTATCGTCCTCTCCCATAACTCTCCTTTAACACCCGCCGCCGGCTGTACATCTCTGACGAAACTTAGCTCTGCTTCTCTTTAAGTTAGTCGTTTCTTCTTCTCCCCCGAAGCACTTCCAGGGAGTTATTTGTGGAAAAATTGGGTGCGGATATTTATTAGTTCCGACAAGCAATCCCACTCGGTCGAACTTTCGAACGAGTGGTGGTGTGGTTAAAAAAAATAGAACGAATGTGGGCGGCTAGCCTCTCTGTGTAATGTAGAGGGCCATGTGGTGAAAGGAATATATGGCGGAGCTAAAGGACATGCTGGTGGCGCTTTCGCCGCGTTGTTTACGCGTCCTGGTGGGCCGAAAAGAACCTAAAGTGAAAATTCACAAAGGGGGTGTCAAGAGTTGACTTCGAGAAAATTTGCAAACATTTCACCTCGATCATTCTTCGTATTGAGTAGATTTTGCCATTTTAATTTCAGTACGAAATGAATCATGGATATGTTGAAAGCATTTTCCTCCACCCTCGAATGAGTGCGATTTCGGATATTTTCATGTGGTTACTATGGTGCACTCTGAGTAAACAAAGCAATTTACACTCTTTTTAAATGTACATCAAATTGAAGAGGTACTATTCCGAAGTAGGTAAGTTACGACGCATCTTTCCAATTACGCACGGGTGTGCTCATTATTAATCTTCGTCCGGAGATGGAGCGAAGGAATAAGAATGGGATCATGGCCAAACAAATGATGCCGTTCAAGGGGAAACGAAAGCTATCATTTCCTCTAGTAAATAAGTTGTTTCTTTAACCTCTATAGGAGCACCTAGAGACTCCTAAAACGGATCCACGTATCAAAATATTGATTTAAACTCAAAATATTTGCAGCTGGCGAGAATTATTCCCTAGCCTAACTCTTCGGTGGTCACAGAATGGGTTCACTGCCAAAAGATTTGCCCATTCTTTACATACATCGAAAGATTTCCTCTAATATCCAGGAGCAACTCATTGGATTAGACCCTAAGGATATCCGGAACATAGTTTCTGACATATATTTTACATTTAACGTTTAAGGGAATTTCAGTAGCGTCACAGTAGGTAAGCCATATCTAAAAGGGAAATCAGGGGTTGATAGTATACGAAAATATTCAATTACGTATGCAAGAATAACGACTTTAAGCAAGGTCTAGGCCAATAATCTAAGAGTTGTAGCGAAGAGGAAAAATTGTGATTTTTTGCAATATTGCACTCTTCTTTAAATGAAATCACTTTTCGTAAAACTATTATTCTCATTTATTGGTGATATTTTGTCGCATTTTTCAAAGCTGCAGCCACAAAATAATGCAGTTTTTTTATGAAAAACTTATCGAAAATTGAGGTATAAAGACGCAAACGTAATAATTTTTATGGATCATTAGCCTAGTATCTTCTGATCATAACGGTCATTACTGGCAACTAGCTCGCTTCACTCCATCTAATGGACTTTCGCCACTTTCAAACTTTCGCCACCATCAAAGTTTCCCTCCGAACTTGAGCCGGATGGAGAAGGAAGAGTGATACGTTTCCAAAAGATCGCAGGCGATTTCCAGAAATATACATGGGATATTTTTTTACATTTGGATTCAAATCGGGGAGACGACGAATTTTTCAGTGACGAGTATTCAGATCCCCATTTAGATTCCCTCTTGGAAAAACCTATGGAGCTGATGAGACGGGAAACAATGGGAACTTTGGCGGCTTCTGTGACGCAAAAGGCTATCGTCGTCTGGAGTCTCGCTTTCCTCGACTTCCTTTTAATCTCACTTCCCACCAAAGGCGAAAAAGATCTACGCTGTCAATCACTTCACATAATGTTCTGCGTGCCATTCCTAAATTTGGAATTAATTACAGAAAGCTTTTTCGAAATCGCGTGTCCGTTTGAGGGATAACTGGGTTCTACTCATTTGACCGAGCCTCAACATTATACGACACGCGGCTAAAATTTCATTTTTCTGCCCTAGGAGAAATGAGACCAGTGAGTTAAGTCCGTTAATAAAATCAGTTGGTGGCTCACTAGTTGATAATCTATATAATCAATTAAATTCCTTCGAGAAGCCTTACGCTCCACATTCTCTGTTTCGAGAAGTGATTTCATGAAGGAAGGAAAAGAAAAGACGAAAATAAGAAAAAATGGCACAAAAGCATCTTCATATAAATTAAATATCTCAATACATATCTTCATATCAGTATGATTTGATATTCTATCGTTTAAGGTAGGTTTCGATGAACGCAGACGGACGGCACAGCTACCCTAAGCCTCGTCTACCATGACAGAGCCTCACACCTGAAATTAAGATAAACCCTTCTCCAATTTCGCATGCATTCTACTTCCTTTCATAATGTGCGAGAACATGCATATCTTTTGCTTACCCCAACTTCTCTTGTCTTCCAACTTTCTCTCCCCTAACGTCCTCCCCTCTATCAATGTCTTCAACATCCCATTGCCAATTAAAATGTTCTGCATCCACCTCTCCACCCTCCTATGGGTTTCTCCCAGCAATTCTCCTTTCTCCCCCCCCCATACCTAGTACTTCGCTTGTTATCCTTTACGTCCATTTTATCTTTTGCATCCAGCTCCACACCAACATTTCAAAAGCCTCCGAATTACGCTTTAACAAAAATATTCGTAGTCCCTTACATTCTGTAGCCTAATTGATGCTATGGAACCACATCGATTGTACACCAATGGTCTAAACATCTTATATCCTTGTTTTTAAATATTAAATTAACACGAAAACGAGATATGATGGCCCCTTTAAACGGAGGGTGAGCCACGTAAAATGGCACATAATAGACTTTCTTCCTCGGGTACGTACATAAAATGGAATTAATACGAACGAACCTATGCTGTGATTCCGAACTTACGTCAGATTATAGAACGAATTTGAATTTCGAAGAGTTGGGCCATAACCTTTCTCCTCATTGTTAATAGTAGAGTTGCATTGATTAGTGTGCGTCGACAGTAAGATAATTTTATACGTAAGCAATCCATCCATTCAGGTGAACTATAAATAAGCGTAAAGCACATCAAAGAGAGTAGAGTACGTCGGTACTCTCTCACCTGTAGCTATCCTACAGGTCCCAATTCATACACCCATAGCTCCACCTGTTTTGCCATTGAATTGGTTGCGACACTAAAAAAGGTTTGTCAATAATTGAAATTCGAAATTAAAAAAACAGGCTAAGCTCATCTCTGCGTACTGTCACCTCGCACTATAACTTGTTCACATAATCATACTATAACACAAACAATGTAAAAAAACGAAGCAGGATTTCAACTCCCACTGATTAGCTATTTTTTATTATACTGATAATATAAATTACTTCCAGAGGTAGTAACTCTTTCCCAAAGGAAATTTTTGAATAAAGAAAATACGAAAGCGACTGACAGCGACCATAAATTTGAATAGGTTATTGCTGTCTTAACACCCTCTGCCTATCACCCAGATATCAGTGGGATGGGAAATATCGGTGTACAAGGTACACATGCAGAAAAACTCACTATTCCATCTCAGATTCTTCAAATGCTAATTGGAAGGTTACTTCAAGTTGAAATTCCAAAATAAATATGGGCCTATATCGAAAGACATTTACAAAACACCATCTACATTTTCAAATTAAAATTATTGTTGCAATGAAAAGCTCCACTTACATTTGCAGCACAAATTCAAACAGACCGACGCGACGGGGCGGGCGGATTTTTAGGTCACGTGATATCACCAGCCAGTCAAAAATCTCCGTGGGAGCGGTACCGGTGTACAAGGGTGGTCTGAAAAGTTTCCGACCTAACAAAGATACAACACATTTTGTTTTAATTTTTGTATGTACGTATTCAAAACAGGAAAATTTGATTGAAAAATCAAGCTAATTCCAACATAATTCGTAAATGTAATGAAATAATTTTAATTACCTTTGAGCAAGGAAAGAAAGAAAGTTCACGTTATTCGTATTTTCAAATTCAATCACGCCCGAGTGTTCACACTTAAACTTCAATTTTAGAGGCACAATAACGTGAAAAAACTACTTCAAAGAGTAAACTGACAACACAAGTGGCGACTAATTCCTGTAATTTAAAAGGACGGTTTATCTTCACTAAATAATAAAACTCAATGGATGACACGAGCCACCTACAAGTTACAAGAACGATCAGTTAGGTATCCAATCAGATGAGACAAATGAGATACAAAATTGTTCAAGCGGAAACGTTATATTGATGACCCAAGAAAGTTTTTTTTGTTTAATATCTAATGAGTATTTATCTTGTTTTAATCAATGCTGTCGATTCAATTATTTGCAGTGTATAAATCTCCGGATTTTGGTTAAGTCAGAATATAATATTCCAATGTATGCCAAGAAACACCATCATAGAACTAAAATAAAATGTGAATAGGTGAGTAGACGGACATCAGCGTCCAATTAGTCATTTTTGCGAAATACATGCATATTCAGTATTGTAACAAATTGTATCTTAAATTGGTTCGAGAGAGAGCAAAAAATGTCACCGTGGTGCGTGGATAAGAGGGAGTAATGGCTGTGGACGATTGAGTCTTTAGTGTGTCAATATATTCTGAATCCTGGAAGTCAGTCTGAGTGAGTATTTAGTGCAGCCTTAATAAGAAGAGTAGTATGCAAATATGTTTAATTGTAAAGCTATGCATTAGCTGTTATTATAGTTTTCATACTTTGTATTCCTAAAACGTATTTATGTTCGTTTTTTGGAACGTAAGTGGAACATTACAATGGCTATCAAATTGTTCACTCAAGATGAAATCAATAGACATCATAAAAATTTCAGTTATGGCATCCAAATACTTTAAGATGTTATCCTTATTAAAGAAATATAAAATAATGTGTCCGCTCACGAGATAAATAATAAATGGTGCGAGTCTCATAAAAACAACCAGATCACGCGTTTCCCCTTTCCCTCGATGCTCCCATCTAAGATCGTGAGAGATCCAAGGTGTCCAAGTTCTGTCCCCGGGGCGCCAAAAATACCCCTCGTCCTTTGCCACAGAACTTAGAATCTCACATATGCTTTTTTTGTTTCTCTTCGCGGACTGCGCCTAAAACTTTGTAGTATTCCCTACTCCAGTATCCATATCACCCTTCTGTCGCCGCCCAACCTTATGTCAAATGCCTTCCACTTTGACTTCAGGCTATTACAGCAAGGTGTGGGAGGATCACCTGAGGAGAATGGCCAACCTGGACAGTCTCTACCCCAGTAGGTACGCACCAGACCCTCTCACTCACCACCTGAACTACCCCAAGAGTACGGACTTGTGGAAACCCAAGCCGGAGGCACCAAAGGAGAAGCAGGTCGCCTTTAATTATGCCGGTAAGTTAAAACGTGCCGCTGCCTTTTATTTCGCCCTTCAGTGTCATTGCAACGTCCATTCATGTTTTCTCCAGCCCGATTCGACTCTACCCTTGGCCTCCTTCAACCCCAAGTTTACCTGAGGATCATTAATAGGGTACCGAAATCCTCCACGTAAGATAAAAATCCCAATTGCTAGTGGATCGATGGAAAATATCGAGAGTTATCATCGATATCATAAACCATGCCCTGGATATTTAAAAAACTTTATTATTTATTCAATTCAAATTGTTATAGCTACTGAATATATTGTATTCAATACTGTCATGGTCATTCAAGTATCCCTCAAAGAGAAATCAATAAGATTTAGTAATATTAATTAACTTTTAATAAAAATTAAAGAAACCAATGTTAACAACAACAATGTGTAAATGTCATATTCAAAAATCATCCAGGAGAAAAATGAAAGCTTCATAAGGTACTCTGAATATTAATGGCATCATTCATAGCGCCGAAAGAAATTGTGAAAAATTGTAATCTGCTGCCCATTGAAATGGTTAAATGATATAGGGAAAGATCTAATCAATTCCAGTAGAAATTTCTGACATAAAAAGTTGACTGCTCATCCATTGAAAATTCCTCACCCATGAAAAGAAAATCAATTTCTCTCAGACCAATAGATTTTTGGTAATGGACAATATGTTTTGTAAAGTCACCAATTTTATATATATCTTTTTTTCCCTCCCTGACCAGGTCAACCCATTTACACAAAGGGTGGCATAACCAAGAGGCCCCTGATTGACCTGTACAAGCCTCCCGTTTGGGCAGGCTTGGCAGTTAGGCATCCATGGTGGCATGAGTACCCAGAGCTCCGCCCATTTGACTCTCCTTACACTTGGCTGCACTCACCCTTCTACTTGAGGAGCAGCTATCTCTCACCAGTCAAGAGGACATACCTCTGGTCTCACCATCCGATGCGACCCTTCTGTAAGTACTACATTGTGGTGGGAAAGGGTGAGGTAGCTTATAGCAACCATCCCCATTCTCTAGCACTTTCCCAACCATTATCAACTTGTGACTCCTAATTAAGATATTCATTAACTCATTAATGTCTGTTTTTAACTTGACAGTGGATTTCACAAGAAAACATAGTAACGTGCTAAAAAAACTTCAAAAATGTTGTATGATGTCACAGATAATGAAGGGTGAATGTAAAGACAGTTTATGATCGTAACTTAAAAATTTTTAAAGACTAAAGTGGTCATAGTTGATTAAAAAGTAATCTCAGCCTATGTCTTTGAAATAATTATTCATAATTTAGAAGGGCTAATTAAAATTCAGGGGTTGCTTGGAATAAATAATATAATCAGAGTTGTGGAGACTTAGGGTAATTTTCATGCATACCCAAAACGAATGGAATGCCTAATGGCTGTTGAAATGATCAAACATTTTATGTAGAAAAAGTAACAGAATGGAGAAGAGGAGGATGAAATATTCACAAAGCTTAATGCAATCTCATATAGGTCTCAGCCATATGAAGACTTCCTTAAACAATTAGGATATCATTAAAATTGATTGGGTTAGTTTAGCATACAGGTACCTGTAAAAAAAGAATCAGAGATATGGAGACCTTCAGTATTTTTGACATATGCCCCAAATGAATGGAATTCTTAATTGCTTAAGCAATTAAATATATATTGTGAGTAAAAAAATTTAGAAAAGGGGTATGAAAAGTTCACAGAACCTTAAAAGCAATCTCAAATAGTTCTCCACTTTACAAAGACTTCCTTTAGCAATAATATGTATATAATTCCTGTTGATTGCTGTCACTAAAACACCAATATAACATAAGAAGAGAGTGTGAGTGCAATGAAGCAAAAAAAACTGATGATGATTCATTTAGATAGAAGTTTAGATAAGCAGTTTTAAAAGTTACTAGAACAATGCCATCCACTAATCTAATTCACCTAAATAATGCAGGAAGATTACTTAAAAATGTTAACATGTGAAGGGAACAGATTTGTTTTCAATTGTCTAAAACTTCCTCTCAGATCTTCTCAAGAGTGTGTTCCAGAGTTTTAAAATGGAAAATGTTTCTTGTGGAGTAAAATAGAGTTTTTATTTTGTGTATGATGATGCTCAATGTTAGAATACTTAAGATATGCATATATATTAAGATCACTCTAAGGTTATTTAGGGTTTCAATGTTTTGCAAAAGTGTGTAATATTCCATCTCTCTCCTCTTTTCACAGCTCATTACAAGTTGTGGCTGTAAGGACATCTCTACTCACAAAGAATCAATCCATAAACTCACCACTAAACTCTCCTCACAAAGCATAATATTCCCAACTACTGTCAAATCCAGTGACATTTGTGAATGTTTAAATATGTTCATCAATAAAAATTAAGAAATCTATTGAAATCTTTCATTTTAATAGAGCCATTTTCTTCTTTACCCATGCACAGCACCCCATTGGAGCATTGATCCAACCTATTTATACTTGAAAGTATACTTTATGCATATAAGAATGTGCCACAAAAATGTTTAGTTCTCACTAGCCCTTACATTCCTATAATTTCCATTTATTTCTCCATAATTGGCTTAACCCTTATAGAGCTGCAAGGTATGTACACAGTAGTGGCTCTAACCTCCTCCATAATTAAACATTGGCAAAATATAGATTCATATGTTTAAAAAATAATTACGGAAGACTTGAAAGACCCTACTCATGAGAATATATAACTTCTTTCTTTCTCATACTAGGTTAATGCATGACAAGACTATTTATAGACATTTAGATTGAAGAAGGAAGTTTTTGGAATATCCCTGTGACCTGTATGTTTTGAGACTGCTTAATGTCTCTACTATTAGGAACTCAATTGATATCTCCAAGAAAGAGCCACCTCTGGCACCGCAACAAGTCACAATCCACATTGTGGCCAGCATGAATTTCTCAATGTTACATGTAAATTTTCATGGAAATAATGAAAACTGCATTGCCAGTAGATGCAGAGTTAATATTAGAGTTTCACAGGCCAAGAATCATGGTTTTAACCAGTTTTTTAATTTTATTAAGTTCATGGCATTTGCCTCGGCCAAAATATCACTTTTTTCTATTAAATCTGTGATCTGTTACTGGTCATAAACAATAAAGGGTCACCACAATTATAATATCTATTCATAAAAGAAATTTAAAAAAATATTTTATTCTTCTTCAAAATTTGATTCACATTGTCTCTCTATGAAGGTGAGGGTTTATCTCTCTTTTGTGGACATTGGTGTCGATAGTAACTTTTTACATTTGTGTACAGATGTTTTCAAGTGTCCACATCAGGAAACAATCAGAATTTGATGAATGGAGTGTATGAAACAAGCTTTTCCTTGAAAACAAAAAAAACACCCGCTAGATATTAGAACAACAGGCACCCAGCCTAAAAACTTATCACATGAATGGTAAGACATACTCCCATATTAACACAAAATGGAGCTTTTACTCAAGAAAAGCAGATATGCATTGAGCATGCATACCATTTAACTTTTACTTCACAGATTCAAATTAATCAATTACCAATGCACTTTGGCCAATATTAATTGAAATTTTCAAATTCAAACCACCCTCAACTTCTTGCAGTAAGAAAACAATTTTTGCAACCCTTAATTCCTTTGATGCAATTCAATATCTTTTCAGTAAATATGTAATTAGAATAAGAATTATGTAATAGTGGAGTCCTGCCAATGCATTTCTAGCTTTCCATGGTAGGACATCTGGACTCAATATAACAGCATAGTGACCTTAATGGAAGTTTGTAATAACAGCATGAATGAACCTTTTCCTACAACTCTCACCACCTATGCAGCAAGTTTTCAATGTTCAAGTTGAAATTTGTATTATGCAACCAATTATCGATGCTAATTTTGGTGCCACTTATAACATCTACCCCCTTGAATAAAAATTGGTGTCACCACCTAAATCTAAGAGAGAGTGAAATAAAACAGGAGTGAACCTCTGACAGAGGCAAAATTATTTTTAATCATACCCTTTCAATTACAAAAGTATTTATGAAATATCTCTTCAAAACACAGAAGTTAATTACTCACATGATCAAAATTGGGAAAATTACCTTGTAGAAAATGATTCTGAATCCTAAATAGAACAGAAAACTCAAAATTGAAATTTAGTTCCTTGTTATCTTTTAAAATCACTTGGGACATTTGATGTTACACAATTTTTTAGAACACTTATTTTTTTTTACACTTTATAAATGCAAATAAGGCCAGAATCTGATGAACTGGCACACCTAAATATCATCTATCTGGGACACTTAAAAGCAGCAACTGCAGTTACTAAGGACATTTTTTTTTTGGAGGGTGATTTTGGACTTTCGTACCATTTTCAGTTAAAACATATAAACAAATATTTATACAATTTCATATTTGTCTCACATTGGGGATGGTAAGCATTTGTAACCGTTCATCTATATAGCACAGGTCATCCCATCAAAGGGCTTATTCCATTTTAATTAATTTGAAAGGAGATATTGACAATAATCCAGAAAAAAGCACAAAATTATAGTAAGACTGTACAGTAGTACATAGTAGTAGTACATCTGTTCATTTAAATTCCTAGCAGTTTTCTAATCCACAACCAAGAAATGACAACAATGTAGTGTTCACCACATCAACACAGTTCAGATGATACTTCGGAACTATTAAAACCAGTTGGTGTATCTACCAAAATGAAGATAATGGTAAGAAGCAATAAAAGAGGGCAGATTTCTTTCGCAGTATTACCTATTAGTATTGCCAACAGCCTCCTGTTCAACTAAACAGAAATAAATATTAACAATTATGTAGAATGATGAGAACAAAGACGATGAGGTCCTTGCATAACTGTTATCCTGAACTCATTAATCGGCAATTCCTGATTGAAAGAGTCATAGGATTACCACCACAAAATAATATATAAATCCACCTTTGAGTCACCTGTTACCTACTCTTTGGAAGCACAAACGTTACCTTTTGAGCAAGAACAAACTTTTACTCTGTACTGAAAGCAGTTCATAACTTTGTGAAAACAATTTCTCCAAACGAGCTGCACACAACAAAGTCGCGAGTGTGTGAATGAATAACTCCATATTCAACACCAATTTGTATTACTTTTTTAAGTTACGCCCAATTCACTGGTACCAAAAGCCAAAATTAAAATTCCTAAGCAAAGTTACACTTTCACACACAATTACGGATTAATATGATATGCCATTTAACGGGACAATGTTTTTTAATAATAAATCAGCCTTATACCAGGGGACATTTCATTATCCTGTCAACAGTAGACTCTATCATAACTCTTTATCATAATCTTATTATAACCAATCACAGATACCCATGGACTCAAAAGACAGGCATTATTAATATGAAAAAAATTTACATTATTGAACCATCCTGCGATCAAATACACTCGCAGAGATTTAGTTAAGTGGGAGTCACAGGACAACCTTTAATGCCTTCACAAATGGTCGTAACTCAAGTCTACTAACCCAGTGAATTGATTTCCAGGATGTGATATTTGAAAGACTGGCATGACCCATGCCAATCTCAATGCATACAATTACCTTTCATATTAATGAAAAATTAAAGCTGCTGATTCTTATCACATTAAAAAAAAACGTTTTTCATCCCAACAACAGTGTGTGCTGCGAGTAATTGGGTGGAATTTCTGTTAATTAAATGGACAGTTTGCAGAGTGCTTTATCTTTCTAAGTTGTTCCACTTTCCGATCATTCCTTACAAAACACTTCTGAGCTTCCCTGATGGCACAGTACATTCAACTAATTTTCCACAATCACAAGATTTGAAAAAAAATTAATTCCTTACGTTCTGTGCCATCTACTCCATATCTGGTGGAATGGACCACAACACACAATTCACACCCTTTGTAGTACTTCCATTTAATGCAGCCTTGAACTCCACTAACAGTGGGAACACAATGTTTTCTCACTGGTCAATGTTACGTACATACAGAATTCAAAATTCCTGGTCCCTGGCAAAACACTAAGAGGTGTATTACCATGATTTGGTTTTCCACAATCAGCCATTCCATTGAAGGATGCCCATTAGCTAGATGTTTCCATAAAACAAAAATATATAACTTTTAAAGCTAATGCTAAGTTCAGTTCTAAAAGTTTTCATGAAAAGTACAAGCAGGAAGTAAAAATAGGAGTTAAACGATAAAAAAAACTATTGAGAATGAAATTTCAGTAGTCTATACATTTTACATAAGGCATAGCAATAATAGCTGTATAACTATCAGAATTACATGCACGAGTTAGAAGTTGGATAGGGACTAAATGATTATGAAATAAACATTGAAGCAATAAAATGAGAATTCATATTCCCCTGTACATTAGTTTTCAGACTAAAAATTCACTGCAGACAATTAATTATATTTACCAGGACACAAGAACTCATCACCAAAAACTTTCTAATTTTCAACATACAGGTTTAATGTATTTATGGGAATGTGTCTAAAAATAAATTAGGAGATCGTGACACATTCACCACCAAGCAGCAGTTACCAACAATGTCTTCTCTGTAAATTAGTGTGTAAAAGCGCATTGATAAAAATGTAACCCAAATTAACAAAAATTATACCCACACATTAGATTTCACGCCTAGGTTTTCAGCAAATCTTTTAATCAAAAAGTCACAATCAGAAATAGTGCACTTAAAATAGTAAATGCTACTAAGAAATTAAAACGTCCACATTCCTCTAAACAACCTACCTGAATCTCCTTTGAAAAACTTTTCTACCCCACACTAAGACAGTGACTTTTTGTGCTCTTTCAACATTGACCCAATTTGTTACTTTCAGACAACACCAGTTCCCAAAAATATCCTACAAAAAATCCATGGCATTTAGTGATACAGAAATTTAAGATGCTTGAGAATGGTTTGTCTTCTACATTAACTCTGGAAGAACAGAACATTTAATAGCAATTCATTTTGTTAGTAAGGTTTCGTGAAACTACTTAACTTCCACTCTGAAACATAACATTCATAAATATAGATAACCCATAAACAACATTCACAAGTAATAATCCTTTTAGATCACTCAAATAATTATAGTTTAATCCAAATTTTTGGTTCCTATGAATGGCTTTAAGCCTACAAATTTAGTCTAAATGGTTTGTTTCAAAGGTAACGAAAACTATATACAAAAGGAAATACTTAATAATATGTTTAATAACTCCTAAGCATTTTCAAAGAACACTTAAAGAGAGCTTAAATTTAAATTCCAAGAAATGATAAATGACAAGTATACCTCTTCTCACTGACTTAGTCAAGAGAAAATTTCCACTTGAGATGGTAATAAAAAAAAGTTGCTATATTTGGGAGAGTTAAGAATATTTTTAAACAATGATTAAGTAGTTCCTATTATTCAAAATATGAAATACCTTCTGTAAAGATTATTAACAATGTATGGAGGCTAAGAATTCAATACAAAAATTAACAGTGCATTTCATTTAAATATCCTTCAATTATCTGAGAAAATGATTTACTTCAGCTGATAGTGAAAAGTCAATGCTATTTTAATTCCACTCCTTTACTGTATACTCAAAAAGACATTGTGGTAACTATTAATGAAATTTATTAATATTTAAAATTTGAAAAATTCATATCTATACTTTATGCAGGAAAAAATATTAAAATATATTCATAGAAGAGAGGAACTTCTTTTGTCTGAAAACCAAAATAGAAGTGTGGTTCCCTTTAGCCAAGATAATATTAGTTATTTGCTCTATGTAAAAATTATAACAATAGTAAACATTTAGGGTAAAGAGTTAAAATGTGCATCAACAATTTCTTATATACAATTCAGCCTGCAAAACATGAAATTTTGGGGTTTCACAAAAAAAATTACTCACAAGCAGGAAAACAAAATTCTAATTGTCTATGTAATATGCTTTCATTGTACAATGCAAATGAAATAAATCAGTGATATTATACACGACTATCATTACAAGATAATTTCTTCAAGTCAAATACTTCAAAGAAAACATATTGGTGTTAAACTAAAATTCGCTTCAGATAGACTGAGCACACAAACAAAAGCACATTGCATGAGCACAATTATTACTATAATTACAGTGACATTAATAACAACAGGCTACAACAGATCTGTTCAAACAGTAAGCAATGCTAAACAAGAATTCACTGTATATGGCATTGTTATATTTAAAAATATTATAGTTAATTGATAAGCATTGTTGAATACTATCTAACATAAATGTGCTTCCAAAACCTCATATATGCTCCAACATTACCTATAATATCTCATGTGCAAACACTCCAATGCCAGCAATAATCAGAAATCTATTGTACAAAATCTTTTTAATGATTTGAAATAAATTTGGTGACAGGAAATGTTTTTAAATATACTTATTTCCTAATTCCTCCAAACACCTAATAGCTACAAATTTAAAAGCAAACAGATGATACAAGAATGTAAAACCTAGGAGTTATTATACATGTTTAGTATTACAACATACCAAAACAGATACATCCAAATAACTTAGAAAAAAAGTAAATGCACTTTTAAATTGTTGTAATATTTAGTAAATTACACGGGAAAAGTATAACAAGAGTCGCTCTTTTTCATCTGTTCTTTTCCAAATAGCACCCCAGACCGTGTATAAGAACACTTTTAACAATGGCACCAATCACGCTTCGACTGCAAACAACTTTTTTTTTGCTCAGACAATGGCAAACTACAAGGATGTTGACAAAGCTCAATGCTAGAAAAATAAACGTACATAATTCTGATATTTACTACCTGCAACAATTCAATACTGTTCATCTACAACAAAATTAATATTTTAAAGTCAACAAAAACCAGGGTAAACGTGAAAACATCACCCAAAATTTCAATTTAATAAAAAAAAACTACATCGAAAATAAAACTTCAAGATGAAAAAGCCATCCTGGATGACAAGGATAATGATTCTAACGCAATTAAGATTGAAAAGGTCTTCGAGACATAAGAAAGGGTACTGACTTCAAAGAAATTCAAATACTGAAACTTTTGTTAAATTGTATTTTCCACTGTGATAAATTAAACCTTGCAATTAAGTATTATTTTTTATTAAGAGTAACAAAATACGAAAATACTTCTTGATACTATTTTGAATAGCACTCCCAAAAATTGAAAGATTGTCACTCTTCAAAAGCCTACAAAAATACTTAATTTAAAACAAGGTTTACTTAAAGACTTTCTAACAATTCTTTGCATTGGCATGTACGACAAGCACTTGGTAAAATAAATAACTATCTCTACAATGAGAATAACCTAGCATCATTTTTCCATGTACAAAAAGCATGAAGGTGAAACCAAACACCATTGACACACCATTTCTTCATCAAAGTAAAAATCACAGGCATCTCTTCCCTCTTTTTTTAAGTTTCTTTTAAGAACCTTATTTCCCAAGCATCAATGAGAATGATGTTTTTCATTATTGACATCAACTCCACCCACCAACAAGAAAATCTTTTACAGTTTCTTATTTACACAATAACTGCCTACAGCTCAATTAACTGATATTTGGTGGGAAGGGTTTAGTTTAAAAACTCTCCTTACTAAACTTATACCAATCTTGAAAACATATCCAATGATGATACTCTGTATAATCAACAGACAAAATCTGAAAATAAATAAGAACATAAAAGATCAGTTTCACAGGTGAGACGTAGTTGCATTTTCTTCAAACCAACATATCATGCAACAACAAAAAAGCATATAACCATCATGAAAAACACAACTGATATTAAAATTAAATGAGTGGGAGAGTATCTAAAATAAATTTTTTTGACCTCATACACAGTGAGGAGAACAATAAGAAAAAATGCCAATTATGAAAGGCGTATGGAGCGGTAGTGGAATGTTGAAGAAGGTAATAGAGGGGAGAATGTTGGGCAAGTGAGGAAAGGGCAGGAACAGGATAGGGATGTTGGACGTGTTGAAGGGAGGAAAGAAGTACACAGAGATGAAGAGGGACTTGATGGAAATTAAGTTGCTGGATTGGGTTTTGTTTGGAGTTACAAAATGTTTATTTGATAGTTGTGTCCATCCAAAAACCTACCTTAACCGGTAGATTACCTAATAATAATAATAATATTCCAAAAATGTGTCTGTCATGTCACTATCATCAAAACTCATTATATTCTTCATCCCTTATTTCTTCAAAATTCTCTCCTATCTTTTCCACCCAATCTCTTCCTAAAGCTTATCTGCAAGTCACCAAAATGTGAGCAAATTTAATATTTGGAGAAGACACCAAAAGAAAAAAAGATCCAATGCACACTCCAGTCATGATATTCCATTTAATCTGACTTGCAAACCATTTTATCATCAATGACAACTAATCCTTTAGCAAAAAAATTTGAACATGAGAAAATAAATCACCATGCATCCTTGTAATCTGAAATACAATTCTCATGTACTTCATACTATCCCAGATTTTTTTATAATGTTCAAATAACAAAGAAAAAATTTTGTGACACCAACAAGACTGGTGGCATTTTTAATGTTGTTAGATCATTTGGATCAGCCTAATTGTATTTTCATCTAATATGAATAAATATTAATTTATTTGTACATAAATATACCTGGTTGAGCCATTAAGAACATCATCCAATGAGTAAGTGCGCTATTAAGTGCACATACCATTTGGTTATTAACAGTGCCAACCCCCTGATGTTCACTATAGTTTAAGCAAAAATAATATTAATTAAAGGAAAATAAGTGACAGCACTATGAAGGTGCAGGAATTTATTCAAGGGTATGATATTATGAAACTGCCATGAATCCTATAAATGTGCTGTGACTTATTAAGTAGCAACCAATAAATAGAGACGATTCCAGTAAAATTCATTCCACTGAAAGTTTGGTAAACATTTAAAGAGTTGGTTTCCTCTTAACTTCAAAATGAAGGTAAATAGAATCCAATAAGCTCCAACACAACGGAGAAACTAACTACTCCCTTTTCATCAATGTCACAACAGATGAGTTGGAGCTCTCCTTAATAAATTATTATAGCTATAAACTATTCTCTTACTCAAGCCTGCAGTAGGGGATTACTTGTCAAGTACAACAGACAAGTATTTAATTAATTAAAGATTACAACATGGAATTACACGTCACTTCAAATATGCCATTGATTAAAGAATATTAACAAGAAATTATACTGAATAGGTTTAAACTTTATACATGCTAAGTAAATAAATTCTCCAAAGCATCTCTTTTAATTCTAGTGGACACCAGTTAAGCAATCATATAAATTGCAGAAATTCAATGTTCACTTATAGGCAATTCAACCAAACTTCTGATAAAATGGCATCAATGCATTTTCCTACAACTACTTAAAAATTGTAAACAGCATGTTTGGTGCATTGACTCATCTCACCCATTAATGTTATCCCTTTGGCTTGCGCATATCACTGCCCAATCTTCTTTCCTACTTTTTCTTTGGTGTATTTCTCAGTGGTGTAGCAGGGCGGCCAGAATTCATTCCAGTGTACTGGTACTTAGCCTTCTTTTCTGAGGGCTTCAATATCTGAGAGAAAATATTAAAAATCATATAGGATCAGCAACGATAGAACAGATGTATGGTAACAGACTTCAAAATGTGTATAACACAATTTACCTTTGAAGGTAATGCCTACCACTAGCAAAAGTCACCATTACCTTCCAATCCCATCGGCTTTAAGGACGACAATTTTCCAAGCATTATAATATTATTTAACACTGCAAAGTTGCCTTTACTTATTTTCTGCCATGGTTGAACCACAAAGAAGAGTAAACTATTGAACAAACTACATATGCTTCAACTAACATTCTACTTTTACTTAAATATTTCATTAGGGTAAAATAACAAAATATGGGATGCATCAAGAGGAGGGTTGCACTTAATTAATCACAAAATATTAATGTATTATTATTAGTTAACTCTTTTATTACAGATCACTCTCTGGTAACCTATTCCTAACATGTGAAGGAGAGAGGGTATCACATCTCCATAACCTTGATTATTCTTAAAATAATAAAAATAATCTAGATTCCCCATTTATTCAATGGAAAATTGTTATATATTTTGATGAACATAATTTCAGTGAAATTTCTAAGTATGATGGTGCACCACACAGCGGATGGAAAGGTATGTTCACAGCATCCTATCATGGGAACGTACTGGGTATGTTCACAGCAGCGAAAGCGGTAGTAAGAGAGGTGACCAAGAGCTAAGGCCATATTTAAGGATAGGTGGGTGATTTTGTTGGGGCAGGATGTTCAAAGAATTGAGGAAGCGTGGAAAGAATCCTGGCAATGGCATTAACCTACTCTTTGAGGCAACAAGGGGTCCTCAATTTAATGTCCCAGCCGATGAAGAGCATACTCCTCTTGAAGTGATCTCTACAAGAACTCAAATAGGGATCAGGATATCACTGAAAGAACCTGCCACCTCAGGGATTTGAACCCAGGCCCTTGGGCTGGGAAGTCAGTATGTTAGCCACTATGCACTCCTGATTCCCCAGGGTCCCCAGACAAAAAAATAATCTAATAACTCTTATTTGGACACTAAAATCACGATACAATTTTATCCATCCAATAAAATACTACACACATTGATCTGTTATCAAATTAAATTTTTAGTAGCTCATTTGCATTTATTAGCCACAAATTCAACATTTACATGTATTTCAATGCTATACATTGTTAATAGGCTGGAATCCTATACTGGATTTAGGTATGAAATTATTTAAAATGATTAAGATTGCTGTGGAATGAGCTTGGAAACATGATGACGTCAACCACTCGAGTAATCTTAAATCGAAACTTTATATACAGACACTTGAAATTATAATAAAGTATTCACCATACTTTCTGTAATATGCACAACGGATTCTTCCTTTGATTCTTCTAGTAAGAGGACATGAATTTTATCATTCAGTGGCAGAAATAAGAGGAGGAGGGTTGATATAAAGCTTATAGACTAATATAATATCATTGCTCCTTCCTCTTCCACTCAACTTTTCAGGAG
The DNA here is from genome assembly GCA_037158775.1 of Hetaerina titia. Classification (NCBI taxonomy): domain Eukaryota; kingdom Metazoa; phylum Arthropoda; class Insecta; order Odonata; family Calopterygidae; genus Hetaerina; species Hetaerina titia. The sequence goes on from CM073770.1 coordinate 85,686,757, forward strand.
AGAGCTCAGGGTAAACCCTAATGAAAAAATATCACTGATTCCACCTGGTAGCACTTCAGTTATGGTCTTATCAGGGATCTTCCTTTTAACATATTAACGTGGAGGAATTAAATTTAAGTAAAAACAATAAACTAATTGCAAAACTGCCACCTGAGACAAACCAGTGCGAGATACACCTGTAAGTAATTTTTTGAACATCCTACAAATATTTTTTCATCCAAAAAATGCTAAATCAAAAATTTAAAAATGAGATTTTCACTGAATTAGCTTTTATTTTATATATTTTATACTCTCTACCATCAATATATGCAAAAAATGATCACCTACATCCAAGAATGTAACTTACTTGAAAAGAGCACATGAGTGTTTCATCCACCGACATCATTCCTCCTGCATTGTCAAACTCTCCACAGTAATTTGGAGCTGAGAACAGTGTGACCAGCTGCCTCTTAGCAAAGAATTCATATCCATCTTCAACCACCTGAGAAAAATGCAGATATAAATGAAAATATCCAAACAAATATTGTGATTAGTGAACTGTCGACTTCCCCTCAAGTATACATTCCTTCTAATGATCCCTTCAAGTGTACCTATTACAAGTGAAAGAGTGAGTGACAGATGCATGACAATTTTAATAGTGTAATGAAGGTATATTTATAAGACAAGAAAAACTCTACCAAGTGCTCATTGCAACCTCTCTCCGTACCACTTTAATAGAATCAAAAAATCATTGACTATATCTCTGCACCATTTTCCCTCAAATCTTAAGTGATTACTTACTCAGCCAATCTTCAACTTGCAGGAGCAATGGGTTAGGTCCTTATACAATAAAAAATATTAGAGGAGTTTAAAAAATGAAGTGTTTGACAATACGAGGTCTGTCCAAAAAGAATCCAGCCATGCAATACTTTGAGAAAAATAGCCTACCTAGCACACAATGAGGCCTTAGCCCCCCTTTCAAGTACTCCCCTTGGGACCTCACACACTTATTACTGCATCTCTACTACTTTTCAGAGCAATCTGCAAATTCCTTTTTTTGGAATGGTCATCAGCTGCCCCGTCGAATTGGCCTGTATCTCGTCAACAGACTAATGGAAAGACTGGGCTTTTGCTCCAGGATCATAGCCATAAACCCATGACTCATCTACAGCTATGACCTTTTTTAGAAAACCTGGGTCATCATTTGCGGCTTGGAGCAAGTCCCCTGCAACTGCAGCACTAAATTCTGGATGCTGATGAGATAAAAGAGAATGTGACAGGGCAGCTGATGACCATTCCGAAAAAGGTTTTTTAACAGATTATTTTTAAAAGTGGAAAAGATGCTGGGATGTGTGTGAGGTTCCAAGGGGAGTACTTTGAAAAAAAAGGACCAAGGCCTCATTGTTCTTGACAGGCTATTTTCCTCAAAATACTATATTGCATGGCTGTATCCTTTCCATGCAGGACTCATAAATTTTCCTAATGCAAATGGGACATAATGGTATATGCCAGAATTTGGATCCTTTACAGGAAAAATAGCATCCTCCACACAACTACTTCCTTTTTAAGTGGGCACATTTTAATAGAAAATTAATTTTGTGGGTACTTTTCTGAAACTAGCTAAAACGTTTCCATACACAAATACTTAGTAACTTTAGGAAAGATTTTATAATAAACAATACATTTGCAGGTAATATGCTGCAAATCATGGCCTCAAATTCCAATGTAGAGACATTTTGTTTACCTATACCCAAAAGCAAGAAGACTCCTATTTTTTCAGTTACAGAAGGTTTACTAATTTAAAACAGCTGGATTAGTCAGAAGGGTTACATCCTTGCCTGTCAACCCATAGGTTTGATTCTCACCCTGAGCATGGATGTCATGAATTCTAATGGTTTGGTCCTCGGGACACCCTAATGACAAGGCAGGAGCGGCTTATTATGATCCCAGGGGTTAATGGATCTCCAGATCATCCTAAGAGAAAAATTAAATCCCCCATGACTTGAACAATTTATTAATTATACTGTAGATAAAATCTACAAACCAGCTTTACAATATATCAGTTATGACCTACTATCATTTTCAAATATCCTTGAGCCTGTCCTTTCTTCCAAGCTTGAAATTCATTGACTACCAGGAGGTTGGAGTGAGTTCTGTAACTCATAGCTCAAACTCAAAAGTTGGCATGCTCATGGAAGGAGTGGCACCATAGTTCTACAGGATCTTAGTTGCCATCGTTTTCATGCAGGGGCTTTATCTTTGACAGTAACACGTCTTCAGGGCCAGAGGATTGTCGGGAGAAACTGATGATTCTTAAGTGCACATTAAAAAACGAAAGTTACTACCTCTCTCTGTTAATAATTACAAAAATATCAATCATGATACTTTTGATGAACTGGTTGACTTGACATGGCATACATCAGCTTTCTGTCATAGGTTTGTCTCCATAAATTGTTAAAAGATCCATGAAAAGCCTTCAAAGAAACATACCCAGGAGGGGAAACTAAAACAAATAATGATGCCGAAGTTGACAGCTATACGTGAAAGAGGAAAGATTGTCAAAAAAGTGAGAGGGAAGGAAAGGAGGACAAAATCCAGGGAAGAGGTGGAGGAAGCTAACAGAATAGATAAAGTATTAAACAAAAAAAATCACTTGTGTTTTCGGCAAACAAAGGCAATGGAGAAATGTGGCAACATAGCATGCAGATTTACCAAGCAAACACAATTGAAGACTGGAGCACCTGGATTTTTTAAAGTTAGACCCCAGCTACTGCATCGAAGTCTTTGCTAATATGACAATAACAGCTAACAGTATTCAAATGCAAGCATGGAAAGAGTTCCTCACTTATTATTATGTTTTCCAGTTGTTCTTAGCATGACTTCACATCATAAAGCAAGAGTAATTATTCCATGAGTGCAGCCTATCAAAATTTGCCAGTAGAGTCATACCATTTCAACACGAATTACTCTCACACTTTAAAATCTTAAAACCATTAGTTGATTATAAAGAATCCTGGAAAAGTCTAATCCTCATGCTGTGTGTAATGAGGATAACTGCCTTTTGACTTTTATTTTCCCACACAGGTTTCTACAAATACCACTCAAGATAATCAGATGCATCTGGAATTGAATCTACAGAGCTGCTTGTGAAAATTTTGTTAAAAGCCTAGCAAATACTCCAAGAGTACTACAGTGATATCCATCTTTTGCCTATATGTGCCTAAAATAATGGTCCCATTGTGTGCAACAAGACTTGATGGGAAAGAACAAATTTAGAACGTCAGTGACAAAAATTAAGAAAAAAAATATTGACCGCAAAACTTATAATTTACCTTCATCATTATGTTTCAATTCCTTTATCTCCCATGAGAAATTGGAGGGAGACAATTGGAGATAAAAATTACCGTATCTATTCACTCCTCATTTATGTCTGTTATAAATGTGAAAATAATGTTTTCCGCAAAGAATTTCAGTTAACTCTTACAAAACATACCTGATAATTTAGAATAAAAATTATACCTAACATGTAAAATCAGCTTAAAGCATCAGTTTGGAAGTACATACACAGATTTGGGACTACTTTGCTTCCCTCGGGAAAGATACATTTTTAATAAAAAAATAACCAATACCCAGAGCCACTGCCAATTCCTTTACATATCAATCAAAGCAAAGATATCACCATGATTTGGCAAAGAAAAGAATAGCAAATAATCAATAGGAGAAATGTAGTAATGTAATACAGAATACCAGCCCTGACCTGCATAATTACGGGTGTCAAAAGAGTTGAGTGTACTATTGTGCACCGCTAACCCAATCAAGTACAGGCTCCTAATTACTTATTTCCTTGCATATAAAAAATGTGATAAATAAATGTGTTCTTAATGTGTATTAATTGTGTATTTAATGTGGTTAAATGACAAAATTAGAAAATAAAATGTATTCACTATCATTCAACTCTACAGATCTGGATACCAATTTCCAACATACCTTTAAGGTAGTTTCACCAAAAACTGTAGCACCTAAAACATGCACAATATGCTTTTAAATTTTTGTTTTAAACTTTGATGAAAATTGATTAAATAGTATTCGCAAATAAAATCAGTATTATATACATGGGAACTTGCACACTAAAATCTTCACCACTGCTACATATGTATTCCATTTTAATAAAATCTTTTTGAGTGAAATATACATGAAATCCTTGTTAGTAATAATTAATTAATAAAATGAATACCCCAATTGAACTTCATGAAAATTTGGAGATTAAGAATAAGAAGTAAAACTGATCATAAATTTTTATTCAAGTTTTTTGTGCAAAAATTTTAACTTGATGTTGTCCTGTTAGCTTAATGTGTAACGTATATGGTATAATTTTCACTGGTCAGATTCGGCAATGCATTAGTACTAGCCATTTCAAGTTCAAAAGTTCAATTCACCAAAGGCAGTAATGATGGTAACACACACAACTCTACATCAAAATTTTGCTTTTGCCAAAAAAATTGTTTGTGCTTCGTGAGTTCCGAGACTACTCATTCTCAAACAATAGGATGTTATTGTTCTGTTTGCAGTTGAAATTCATATATCAGGAAGGTGAGGGGTTTATTTTGAAGATTACACAGGCCTACAAAAAAAATTTTTTTTTTTGGTGCCGGGAATCTGTGTTGATTTTAACTATATTTGTAGAGCTGAATCCAAACATGAAATCCTTTTTATTTAACAGCTCTACTTTTTTAGATATGGCACATCTTATGATTAGTTGTTTTAATATTTGATATATTCCAGAAAATAATTTTCAAAGTTAAATAAATCTATAAGTATACATGGGAATATATGGTAAAAGAAAATAGGAAAAATATTACAGACTTTGTGAAACGTGCATACTTGGGACATTTTGGTGTTAAGCTTGGTGACCAAGATAAAACATGGGCACCGCATTTTGTGTGTAAAACATGTACTGAACATCTGCGGCAATGGACAACAGGACAAAGGAAAAGTCTAAAATTTGGTGTGCCAATGGTGTGGAGAGAACCTGTGAACCATATTGACGACTGTTATTTTTGCATAGTAAATGTCTCGGGAATTAATAGAAAAAAATCGCCACAAGTGGACATATCCAGATTTGCCTTCAGCTAGACGCCCGGTACCCCATTCAGAAGAAATACCGATCCCAATATTTCAGACGTTACCAGATATATCTAAGGAAGAATTTGAGTTATTTGAAAACATTTCTCATTCTATTGACGATAGTGGCAGTGACTACGAGGGGGTATCAATAATTCCTCAACTATTTAATCAAGATGAACTAAGCGATCTTGCTAGAGAACTGAACTTATCGAAGGAAGCATCCGAACTACTAGCATCAAGACTGCAGGAAAAGAATTTACTGCAACCCGGTACAAAAATAAGTTTTTATCGCACAAGGGAAAAGGATATGCTACCCTTCTTTACTCAAGAAGACAATCTTACATTTTGTTTAGACGTTAAGGGTCTTTTGGAAAAAATGGGACTACTATCACAATATGATGCTAGTGACTGGTGTTTGTTTATTGATAGCTCCAAGCGTAGTTTACAATGTGTACTTCTTCACAATGGTAACAGGTTTGGCGCAATACCAATCGCTCATTCAACTAAAATGAAAGAAGAATACCATACAATAGCATTGGTCTTACAGAAGATAAAATACTAGGAACATCGCTGGGTGATTTGTGTAGATTTAAAAATGGTGAACTTTCTTCTTGGGCAGCAAAGTGGCTACACAAAATATCCTTGCTTCTTGTGCCTCTGGGATAGCAGGGACAGACAAAACCACTGGATTAAGAAGGAGTGGCCTAAGAGAGGAAACTTGGTTGTTGGGAAAAGAAAACATCATTGCTGAATCTTTAGTTGAAAGAGAGAAAATAATCTTACCGCCTCTACATATTAAACTAGGCCTAATGAAGCAATTTGTAAAGGCTCTTGACAAGGATGGACCATGCTTCGGCTACTTAAGACTAAAGATGCCCCATATAAGTATTGAAAAACTTAAAGCTGGTATTTTTGAGGGGCCACAAATCAGACAACTTACAAAGGATCCTGCTTTTGTCGAGTCAATGAATGAGATTGAAAAAATTAGTTGGATGTCATTTGTTGAGATCATAAAAAATTTTCTAGGAAATCACAAAAGTGAAAATTATATTGAGCTGGTAAACATTATGCTCAGTAACTTCAAATCACTTGGATGTAATATGAGCACAAAAGTTCACTACCTACACAGCCACTTAGAAAATTTTCTTGGAAATTTAGGAGACACAAGTGAAGAACAAGGTGAAAGATTTCACCAGGATATAAAAACAATGGAAGCTTGCTACCAAGGAAGATGGGATAACCATATGATGGCAGATTACTGCTGGTGCTTAAAACGAGACTGTTTCAACAAAGTGCACTCAAGAAAATCACGCAAAAGAAGCTTCCGATGTGTTGATTGATGTTTTTATGTATTTTTTCTTTTCAATTTGTTTTATTACAGTAAAAAATTTTAGTATTTGTGTTCAATTGTATTGTAAAATTCTGTTGTGTTTGTGGGTGATTACACAGCCCTAGAAATAAATCAAGTCTTTATATTTAGTGGGTTTTATTATTAATTTAATATTCCCATATTATCATGTAGAAGATTTTTTTACGTAAGTAACAACATATCTATATCATGAAAACTATAGCTGATAGGAAAAAACTAGTGTCATAATTGGATTCAGCACCCCAATTGTTCTTTAAATCAGCATTAAAAGCTCCACCAGCACCAAAACCACTGTTGGCCTGTGTTATCTTTCCAGATGAAACTAGGCTACATCAGTTTGACCCAGAGAGCAAACAGGAAAATCAAAGTGGAGGCCTCTGACATCACCAACAGAAAAAAGTCAAAAGTGATGACCTTTGCTGGGTAAGTTATAGTCACCATTTTTCAACATTGAAGGATTCATGCATCTGATGCTGCCTACTTTAGAGAAGATACTAAATGATATTCACAAATCAAATGAAAATGAGTCATTATAGAGCTTGTGTCCTTAAACCTACACAATCTTAACCATTGTTAACTATGTAATCCAATTTTCAAAAAACTGTTTTTGAAAGAAATATATTCCACTCTATTAAAGTCTAACACCCCCCTCGACATTTTTAATTGAATAGGAAAATACAATTTAGTTAAAGGTAAGAAATTGCTAACTACTTTTCCAGAGAACTTATTAATTTTTAACTCTTGCTCTTGCCACAAGATTATTCTGAAATATTCATGCAACATACTATAGATATCAAGGGGATCTTCATATCCATTTGACCACCCTGGCAAATGGACCTGAAAAGTCTGAACATATTTTATTCAATGACACCTTGATGCGCATAACAATTAATAACACGATTAACATAAATAACTAAATACAGCTATAAAGTTTGTGGTTTACATTTAAAGTATAAGTTATTCCTATTACAGTCGTAGAGTGATATGCTATACCAAATCCTTCATGAGGCCAAATGATTTTTCTGTTTTCAAACGATGTCTTAAAAAGGTTTCACCCTATCACTAGCAAAAGAGGTATCTTTTAATGGGAGATATACACACATTATTTACACCTGCAAAGCAGGCATAACATTCAATCAGTAAACACTGGAGACCAAATATTTCCAAGTTTATCACATAAAGTGGCAACTCAGGCCAAAATTTGGAGAAGAATAAGGATAAAATTGAACTTTGCTAGGAGTCATTTGGTAATTTGATCAAAAAGAAGAAATTTAGGAAATTTGAGCTCTAAACCCTCTTAAAATAACAAATTTTAAGAAAATCTCCTACAGCCGCAATAAATTAGCACCACTTGTCCAAAGGAAAACTATAACTTGCTGCAATGGTTTGTGGGAGAAGGAATTCCATGAGAGTGACCAACCACAACCTCTCAACCAGAATAACCTCCTGTAGAGGTTTGCGGGAATGTTACTTCCTTGCCAGTGACCAACTATAGACAAACACACTCAATCCAAAGTGGGATCTTTCACAGGGTTGAAGAGACTCCAGTAAGGATGCCTGAGTTATGATCACATACACACTATCTGGGACTGTTTGCAGGAACCAATTCTGCACCAGGGACACACAAACACTCTCGCACATTCAAAGAGGGTATAAATACTGGGAAGATATTACTCAAATTGAACAAAGTTAAGGGATAGCAACAAACAGGGAACTTATCTCATTAACAATAATGCCTTGAACAGGCAAAACTCATTTGACTCTTCTTTTACTAAATTGACAAGAAGATCTTTACAAAATGAATTTAAAATTTTTGACGATGCCCCACAGCCTTCAAATAACATCTGCCAGAGTAAAATTTAAAAATAAATACTATGTAAGTCATGCCCCTGACCCTAAATAAATTACCCAAAACATTGGTAGTACCTGATGTGCACGGCAGATTAGATCCAGGTCATGTCGATCCAAGAATTTACTCACTACATCAGAACCAAAGGTAAAAGAAACACCACGATCATTTTCACCCCAACCTTGGACATCTTTGTCTGGGTCTGACCAGAGCAAATCACACAGGAGACCTGAAAATGAAATGAAAATTGAGGGCAATGCCAACATTTCAAAGAAGCATTTCTAAAATTTTGATAACAGGCATCAAAAGATGGGGACAAAACTTGAACAATCAAATCTCAAAGTTACTCAATATTCAACCATTAGCAAATGAAGGATAATTAAATAATGAAGTGCCATCAGTCTAGGCATGCACAAAATATGAAATAAAAGTCCTTTTTCAATGAAAAATACGATGCACATAGAACTTCAGTATGGCCAGTAAAGGTGGCTTATTAAAACAAGAGTAGTTTTTAACTAGAAGTTAATAAACTTTAATTCCTTGGACTCAAAATATAGAATTCAAGGATGCTACATGTGATACTCCTAAACTTTGGAAACAAAACTGAAGGTAGAATGTATGCTAGTAACAATATTCAAATTTTTGTAAAAATGACTTTGGTGCAACACTGCCACAATTTCCCCACTTTCTCTCAAAATTGGTGCATTTAAAGTATTTATGAAATGAACCTGTTGTAATATTCCAAGCACAGCCTCATTACCATTCGAGTCATCATTTACTTTGCAGTTGATGCTCCCCATAATTAAATGAATAAGACATAGTATTCTGAATAATTTACAGACTTCAACAAGGAAAATCATAATAAGGGCACGGGAAATTGGCCTTTTCTTCATATTGGCATATTCTTCAGATTGCATCAGATTCTGATCACCATAATAAAATAAATGCATACCATTATCCCCACAAATTTCATCAAATCAAAAGAGAAATATGCAACTTACTAATTAAAAATGTAACTGTCAGTATTTAGTTTAACCATTCAGAGGGCTCAAATATTCCCAAAGAATTAAAGGCAGAGTCCGTCCTTATCAAGAACAAAATTCATTAATTCAGCGATCCTTTAAAAAATTGTTTACTCACTTTTACCATGAGGCTATCATTATATCACTAACCCAACTTAATGTCCATTACAGATTGACGTTATTTCAGATCCTATAAATGTTATCCCATAAATTCACTTACACAACAACATTAATTGACTCAAAATTTTCCCAAATGCTAGGAATTGAAACAATATTGGATGCTAAAATTCAACAATAAATAATGAAACTCTAGACTTATACAAAATATGGTATGGAATTTCACTTTTAAATGACCATATTATCTGTAGTTAATATAAAAACTGAAGACTGTCAAACAGTATAAACTATGAACATAAGACTTCGTGAAAGACCCATAAGAACAGAACAATGGATGTGGATGGCATTACAAGTTGTATTTCAAAAATGAATGATGTATTAACGAGACACGATTATGAACAGTATACGAAATTGAAAAGTACGTGATTATGGACAGTGTGTGGCAATGGACGGTGCGTAGTATATTCTCGAATGGTGTAAATCTAGCCCATAGGTGATGGTACATGTAACAATGTAGTTGGTAATCCTTGTCCTTGTAAATCCTCCTAATCCTTGTAAACCCAAGTTTCAATGTATGTAAGAGTTTTCTCTATCTGTTCTTCTTGTGATGCATTGTCCATGTCATGAGTGACAGCTGACCAGACTTGACCATTGCCACCAGGACAATTGCCTAATTGCAACGATAAATTCTTAAATAAATAAAACCATCCAACCGTTGTACACTGTATGGTACAAAATATCACACATTGAGAAGACTATGAGTCATTTTTCCCGGTCATTATGGAAGCTAAGTACGGTTGCTTTATTGACAGAAAAACTTAAGATGAAGTTCCACATGGACTCAGACGAAGACAAACCTGTATCTGGAACATCTGTTGGCCTCATTATCCTCCTTATTTGTTCCATCCCTTGTAAATCTGGACTGAGCCCGCCATGACAGCAAAATATCTTCTCATCAATGATAGCAGCAATTGGCAAACAGTTAAAACAATCAGTGAATGTCTTCCACAGTTTAATGTTGTACCTCCTTTTACCTGTCAGAAAAAGTAGCAAAACATGGCACATGTTACCTTTCATAATATTTGCAAAGTTGAAGAATAACTAGAAATAATCAGAAGTACAGCAACTGCATTAAGCTTAATTCACGCAAACTTATTTTCAAAAAATAATAGTGAAATCCAAACAGCACTGAAATTACTCTTGTAATAATCTTGAATTATAATTAACAATTGTAATTTATTTGTAAAAAAATTAAAGGCACAAGACATGTTAGTACATACTTAGAAATATGTACGCATGCAAAGTAAATTGAAAGGAAAACAAAAGTAGGAATACATTGAAAAATAATATGAAATACACAAAACAAAATACCAACCATCACACACAAAATAACAAAATATATAACAATGTAGTAAAATATTACAAAAATATTTTAGCAACGTATACAATAGCGGCAATAATAATACTTAATTTTAAATTACTAATTTAATAACTTCATTAATATATCAACATTTTTGGAATATTTTCATAGAATTATTCCATGTTTGAAAATGGTACATGTTTAGATTTAGAGTTACCAATTGTACCAAAATTAACAAATTGAGTAGCTTTAGGCGTGATGTGGTTGATGCCAAATATAATGAATAACTGATCGCAGCTCTTTTCCACTAGATAAAATTTATTCCCCACCAGGTTTCGATGTATTACATCATCATCAGATAACAAAGTTACGTGCCTTATCTTATATGCATTTAACATTCCGGGAGGAGGGGAGTGGATGCGGTAGGAAAAGAGGGGAGGGAGATGGAGGGAGGAAAGAAGGGCAGAGCAAAGGGGGAAAGGGGTGGGGTAGAGAAGACACACAACTACATTTTGTTATCTGATGATGATCTAATACATTGGAACCCGGTCATAAAATAAATTTTATCAAGTGGAAAAGTGCTATGACCAGTTATTCATTTGTATCAAAATTGTCAGCATGACATCAAATATGCACTGGTGATGTAACTGACACAATAAGCACAGAAGTTTTTGTAAAAAGATACCAAAACCCATATAGGATTTTTCTCTTAATAGAAAAAACAACATCTGCCTCAACGTTAAACTAAAATTACTTTTTACAGAAATTACTTACAGCAACTGTACTACTAGCAGAGGCTATTTCTATTGATTCGTGCAAATCTCTTAAAGTCTTTAATTGAAAACGCATGCAAATTTAACAACTTCTTACGTCAACTAAAAATAACAGTGACTACCTACATTTCATTAGAAACCATGCTCTAATATCTACATTTCTCAAAGTATTCTTACCAGGTAAACACGGGTAATTACATTGAACAATGTTGAATACCAAAATTGAAACACACAAGTTTTGACAAAACTTCCTATCAGGAAAAAGGTTATATTCTTCTAGCATAGGAAGAGCAAGCCATTTACGATCAGTGGCATTTCAAAATACATAATTTTAACACCCATTAACTTAAAGAGCAAATGCTTTCTCAAAGCAGATACTTACATTCATCGTAGAAACCATATATTCTGTTGATACTTGCACATTCGTGATTACCCCTCAATAGAAAGAAGTTTTCTGGGTACTTGATTTTGTAAGCAAGTAATAGGCATATAGTCTCTAATGACTGTTTGCCGCGATCAACATAATCTCCAAGAAATAAATAATTTGCCTCTGGTGGGAAGCCACCATACTCGAACAGTCGTAGCAAATCGGTATATTGGCCGTGTATATCACCTGCAATTGGCAAAATGAAATTTTATATTATAAGAAATAATATTATGATCACGATAGCACCAAATCTAAATGGACTAAAAACTTGCCACATATTTTAAGGGGTGCCTCCAACTCTAAAAGAATCGGCTGTTGCAGAAATATTTCTCTCGATTTCAAACAAAGGCCTCGAACTTCGGCCTCTGTCATCTGCACTGATTTTCCAGGACGGCATCCTCTCACTGGAAGAACAATAGAACACACTTAATGCTAATTAGGCCTAATCAAGTAAATTCCATTTCGGGGACGAAAAGATAGCATCATGTCATCGTATTAATACATTATTCACGATAATTAAGGTTCTACGACATGGCAATGCAAAATACAATTTTGTTCATTCAATACATTAATTTCAGGTAATCGTCTAATCCCTTAACCATTCCAAAAATAAATACGGTAGTAAGCTCGTACAACTTGCAAGTGGTATTATTAATCAAATTTCACATTAAAAATCATCATAATTATGGAATATCTCCGGATTCAATCCCGGGACATTACCGTTAATTCGAATGAAACACGAAATTCGTGTAGATAATGTATAGATCTTTATTTCCTCCAACTCTTACAGGATTTGCCTTCATCGCAACATCAATTATTTTTACTATGAGATGCCTACTTCACGAGATATTTCCACCAAATTTGATTTTTGTTCTTTCATTTCCCTATGATCCGGTGGCCATTTTTCCTGGTTTCCATATAATTCCGACAGATGTCTCGTCCAGAGTTTCATATCCCTCGTTTAACATATTCCTCAGAAAGCGACCCTCAATTATTTCACGTGATAACAACTTACAAAAAACTTTTTCCCCAACAGTTGCAGTGGCTCACAGTTTAAATAGCCACTTTCAGGTCATTCATTCCACGTCGACTCGAGTAACACCTCACGAGAATCATTCTAATTCTCATTTTATTTTTCCTAAGAATAGTTTTAACCCTGATTCGCACATATCAAAATATTTTATTTCAAAGGTGAATATCCTGTAGATTTAGGGTCTGTATCCAATCAAGGGACATAGGATTAAATTTGCCAATATGTCCAACTAAACATAGTAAAATATCTTCGCCCTCATAAAAATCAAACAGCTTACTATCTAAGTGGACATTTATAGAAAATATGTACCCTAGGTCCAAAGTTCCTGTGAAACAGTTCTCACGTTACCATTCTCCCATCCTGATTAGGGATGTCAACGATTAAGAGTTAAGAGAACTCGATTCAACTTATGCATCACAGGTTTGGCATATGTATTAACAAATTTAAAGTTTATTTTCGGTGACACACCGACCGCTTACCACCATCACCGCTACTGACTAGACTGGTAACTCATAAAATAACTTTTGCTTCTTCATAGATGAGTCCATAACATTACTTAAAAATGACAAAAAGAAAGATATAGTACATGAAGGAAAATAAAGACGAGAAGTCCATTACATGCTGATCTTCTTACTACCACTATATTACTTATACACAAACATTATAAGCAAAAACTCAGAACACTATATAATAAGACATAACGATGAGTAATTACATGAAAAGAAATTTTAATTAAAAAAAGCATTGATTGGTTATCATTAAGCATAATTATTAATTAGGTAATCTACTGATTATGGTAGGTTTTTGATGGTGACAACTATCAAATAAATATTTTGTTTCTCCTAACAAAACATAACCTAACATCCCACTCTACAACAGGTCCCTCTTCATCTCTGTATCATCCTTCCTCCCTTGTTTTCCTTTCTGTCCACTTCACCTTCTCCATCCTTCTCCACATCCATATTTCAAAATCCTCCAACCTATGTCTATCTTACGGCTTCAGTGACCATGTTTCCGCTCTGCACATAACTACACTCCATATTTAAGTTTTTATGAGTCTTTTCTTAATATCCTTACTCAGAGTCCCTGTCATCAACTCCCTCCTCCTTTTGAAAGTCTCTTTGCCTAGCACAATTCTTCTCCTTAGATCCCTACCACTAGTACCATTTTGGTCCATTAAACTTCTGGGATACATAAATTGTCCCGCCTGCTCTAGTTTTTGCCCTCACATTCTAATGTTAACCTTAGCTTTTCTCTTTCTGGAAAACTGCAAAACCTTTGTTTTACTTACAATGATTCTCATCCCATATCTATTGCACTGAATTTCGTTCACTTGGCAGTGCTTGCAACCCCTTGGCTGACTGACAAACTACAACTTGGTCATCAGCAAACCTGATTTTAAGAATTCCCTGCTGACTTACATTCATATTTCCAGTTCTACCCATGTTTCTTTAATCATTTCCTCCACAGCACAGCATTGAACAGCACCAGTCATAATAGACCCTGCCTTACACTTCCCATCCAGACTCACCATTCCCTACTTGCATCAGAGCAGTCACAGACATGTATATGTTGCGGGTTAGCCTCCTGTCCCTCCAATCTACTCCTATTTTCTGAAATATACTCATTCATTTTTCCCAATTCACTCTATCAAAAGACTTTGTAAAATCTACAAAACAAGGCAAATGGTTTGATAAGTGATCTCACTACTGCAATGGCATCTTGCATACCTCTCCCTTCCTAAACCCAAACTGATCATCCCCTAATAATCATTTGCCCTGTTCTCCATCCTTTAGTTGATCATCCTGAGAACCTTTTTAGTTGCATGGGAAATCAAACGTTGTTCTACAGTCCTCACATGATGTATCCTTTACCTTTTTTGGAATAGGAACTAACACTGATCTCACAAGTCTTCCAGTCAGATACCGTCCTCATAGATGCTATGAATCATTCCATATACTCTTCCTCCCACATTTTCCTAAACCTTAACACAATTCCACAGGAATTTTGTCTACCCTCACAGCATTATTTTATTTCACCTCCCTGAACACCCTATTAATTCCTATTTTGTCAATATTAGTTAAATATGTTATACCAGATTAATTAAAATAAGAAATGGTTAAATGTGAGATTATTTCCACAACCCTTTAAGACTTAGGGGATATTACCTCTAAAGATAGGCAATTTCAGTATTTTACCTCTTTCAATTTGATTTATACTAGGGGAAACAAAGTTTTGTTTTAACTGGCATTGTGACAATTTTTCCATACGTGCCTTAATGATTGGACACTAAGGTTTGTGTCTAAAAAAATATTCACTTCGGGAATGAAATAATATGGATATTAGGTAACCAACGTTAAAACCACTTACTGAAAAATAATAAAAATTAAAAATGGTGGTCTTGGGATCTTGGTCGAGTTAATATATTATGAACTAGTCAGTATTCCTAGCATGACATTCTACATGCATTGCTTTTGGGCAGTTTCTCGCTTGATTTAATTCCGCTAAAGCATAGAAATCACTGATGCCCAAGGTCAAAATGATTCGTAAAAAGCTTGGGTTTTGTTCAGGTACTTATCACTTCGTCATTTACCATATTGATGCATTGACAGTAGTTACTGCGGTTGACGACTGACAACTGAGGTCCATAATTTAACTAGGGTTATGTAGGGATGGTGTTCGGTTATTTTGGGAATAGACGAAGAGTGGTAAGAAAAAACTCGTGGTCAGAATTGCCTATTCTTCACGGAAAGTGCCAAGGAGTAAACAATTTAACGTTCCATCTGACGGACGGCGTACTCCAAGTGTTCTACATATAGCATCCCAAATAAATATCGGGATACCATTGAAATGCCCAGCCACCACCAGGATCTGGATCTGGGCTCTCTGTTTCAAAAGCCCACACACTAATCACCGCACAATCCCAATAAAGAGAGCTATTAACTATACTTGTTTTGGAACAGTCAGCACCAGGTTAACTCCATTCATGCCCCAAATATTGTTCCGGTAAATTGGTAAACAATGTTTTAAAAGGCTGGGTAATTATTTAGCTGTTCCTACAATTAAAAACCCGCGTCCCAACAAAGAAGAGTTTAAACTCTCCGATAGCAGCTCCTCTGGTCTGAATTACAATAAGAATTAAGATGGCGAACACGAAGAATGTCACGGAAGAGATGTATAAGTTAGGGGCCATGTAAATGCTTATCTTTTATAATACTTGATAGCATATTCATGAATATTATAACGTTGACTATTCCCCAAAAAAGGTTCTTTGTAATCGGATTCTCTATTGATTTTATATTAATGTTGATGTCCACAGATCGAATCCGTTAGTTCGTAGAGCGCGAAAGTGGTGTTATTAACCACAAATTTCACTTACGTCAAAAATTATTATCATCATTTTTGCTAAAATATCACAAAATATTACAAAAATGGAGAAATTAGCTTGCAACTTACCTTCTAAAAGTCGCTGTATGAGGCTATCTACGTTCAGCTCAATGTCCGCCATTTTCTTCGTCACCTGACGTAACTGACGTCAAAAAAGCGCCCCAAATAAAGAGAAACGAAGAGCGATAATCGTTGTCATGGATATAAATGAAGTTATTTTTTAATAATATCATGCCGAGACATTAAAATGCAATTTAACAAGGAAATTTAAATGTATTGCTAGGAAATAAATTGTCTACGTTTAAGCATGGCAAAAGGCTTACTTACCTTAGAACTAAAAGAAAGTCTTGTGCCGCTGCTTGCGCTTGCTGTCTGCGCTCCGTGTAGCAGACTGAAGATAAATGTTTCTAGTGCCAATTTGTACTGAAAGGTAAAATGACCCTTGCAGGGTAAACCTACCAGAAATATAAGGGATTTTTGATTGCGATTACAAGAAGATATTCGTGTGGTGGTACCTCATCCCTCTGAACTATCCAAGATTGGACTCCGGTTGACTACGAGCTAGGATAATTTTATCCTGTGTTTACAAGTTCATTTTTACATAAAATTACCTAATAAAAAGGCGTCCTCCCCCCCAATGAATTCAACAAAGTAATTTCATTTCCATGATCATTAGTTATGTCCTTGTCTAAAATATTCACGCCGGAATGAACTATTTTAACTAAAATAAGAATTAACATAGAATACATATTTCACCTCTGCGCTACCATAGTCATTAACATAGCTGGAGCTGAGTTAAAAACCCGTATTAGTTCAATATTCGCTTGAAAATTGTCATCTGAAATTATCTAGGGGAAGTGTGTTAGGGTGTTGGTTCTAGTAATACCCAACGCAACCGAAATGTATAACATCCTGAAATAAGTTAATACCCATTATTATTTTCTTGTCCTTTTCGTCCCCTTCTTGCTGGCCCTCTAAATATTGTTCCACATTGGACGCGGAAATACCTCGGATGCTTTAAGGTTAAATTACCTACTTGAGTACACACAGATGCGAATGCCATAGGGAGAATAAATTTTGAGATAGGATAACTAATGGCTGATGTCACTTAATTGTGTCATCAATATCCATTTAGTTCAAATGACTCAAACGTTTGGGCACCCTGTTTGCTGCTGAGAACTCTACTCGAAACATTGTAAATTTAATATTACCGAACATATTTCGATAGGTGATCATAGAATTCAGTTAAATGCTAATTTTTCTGACCCAATACTTCAAAGCAGCAAAGGTGTTAATAAAATAGGTCTTTGAAAAACGCAAGCGAAAAAATTCCTCTGTTTTGCAGTTTTTACTGACTTATTGGAGTACAAAATAAATTTCATAAATATTCTGCAGGTTAAGATCCAATGTAATATCCAAACAAATTGGAAGTTTTATTTTGGGATGTAAAAAGACATTTAGCATAACGAGTGAAAAATTTTGCAACCGCCTGTTGGGCCTAGGTTTACAATCCATATGGCTCTTGGCAAACTCAGCTTCATGCAAGCTATGTATTCGGTTTAATTTGTATCGAATTTAATTGAGAAACTGCAGATGTAAAAGGGAAAGTAATAACTTTCTTTTTAATTCTCTGCTTTACCAATGAAATGAGAAGTTTACCCCCTCTTGCAGAGGCACTAAGTTTCACAGTGAAATGCACAATCACCACATGTAAGACATTATTCAGTAGTTACTCCATAGTAGAGAATTCAGCAAAATCACATTAAAGCTTACTGTCTCATGAGATGTAGGGGTGGGTATCCAGTCATTTTTCTAGACCAGCCAGCCATAGAAAAAGCTGAATCAATGACAAAACTTATCATTTTAAAAGAGCAAATATCTCACTAAAATATCATGATTCCCAACCATCCCTCTTAATTTGGAGAAAAGTTAATATTCATAAGGAAATAACCATCTGAATAACTAATGTGCTATGATTGAGGCATTAAAAATGTTTAGCCCAGTCAATTGAGGTTTATTCCAAAATTACACCTCCTATTGTACATTTAAAACTGTCACAAATTACCTATATGCACTTTCCAGGGAATTCATTAAACATACTGTCACATTTTAAGACAAAGGTAAAAACTAGGAGTACATAATTGAAGAAAATTATTCTTCCTTCAGGTTTCTCACAGCAATAATACACATGCATCTACATCACATTTATTGAGCAGAAAACAAATTTAACATTATACAACGAATATATATACATATATAAAAGTAAAAATTTCACAACATATATTTACAGCATATTATTCTTGATACATAAAATTTTAAAATGGAGAAATAAATGTGTTATGTGATGATATCTTCACATTCATCAGCTGTGAGTGGTTAGTTTTTCCTTTCTTGGCATGAATAATGAACAATATCACCATTTGGATATCTTGCAAAAGCACTGAAAAAAGATAGTACGGAAAATATTATCACTTCAATACATTATAATGTCTTAGATTTATAATTAAGGAGTTAAATCAAGGAAGATATGCTCGCCTCATCTTCCTCCCTCCTATCTTCGTATTGAATACTGCCATATTCATGAAATTATTCCCCAATTTATTTAAATTTATGAGTCAAACTATATACCACCACACAATACACTAACATACACTGTTAAAGAAGGCAACTTTATACAACTGACCATAGAATATATCAAACCACTACAGTCATCCATAATAAATGTATCCCTACCTCAAGAGAAAGGACAACATGAGCATATTAAAAGCTAGGATATGGAACTAAACACACATTTTATTCTCTCAAAGAATACCTGAGAGAAAATAAGACCAAATACTTCCCTGGTTTCCAAGGTGAATAGCTTTATAGTAGTGGAAATCACAATTATTTACCAATTAAATATGTGAACTTAATGATTAGTAATAATTTTGATGACATTGTTTTTAACAACATTTGTTCTTATGGCCATTGCTATAACCCATTAGTGTTTCATAATTTACTTGGATTATCCTGTTTCATCTACCATGTTACAATCACTGAAACAGTATGTAACTAGGTACAAATTTGATAATTTTTTGAAATATCCAAGATGTACACATCAAATAAGCTATTTGACCAGTAATACTATTATTTCTTTTTATGTTAATAAAAATTCCATCGTGTAAAGAAATCGAAGCAGTGAAGTTGCACTGCAACATATGTAATTGAATTTAATGGATTGTACACAACTCATTTGATTCCCACCATCTTGCCATTGCAGGGAGTCATATAAAAATATTAGAATAGAATTAATTGGCTTACCTTTGGTTACCAAATCTTTTCTTGCATACTGGACACACATTGAAGTCTGTCATCACAATACTTTGTGATTCATGGTAGAGTTTTGATTCTTTGACCTAAATGAAAATTTATTTCAAAACATTATTATATTAACAAATTGTTAATTGAAATGCATGAAGGGAATTTCATGTTTCACTTAATTTTTAGCATTAATTACTTCAAAATATAAAAAGTAAAAGTACACACAAATGAAGAAATTGAAGGAATATTACTTCTAAGGTATCTTTTAAGGTATTCATAAGCTAAATTGCCTATTTAAGCAAGCCTGGGCAATCAGTGGTAATGATGAATTCAAAAAATGTACAATGGGAGTGGCTTTAGTTCCAGTATAGTGAAAAATTCCTGTAGCAGTATATTTTAGAAAGGTATAATGTGATGGAAATTCTGCAGTTTTCACACTTATGTTTGCCCCTGAAAGTTAAAAAAACAAACTTCACGAATAAATATGTGACAAAAATGAAGCAAACATATAAACTACTGCCAGTTCCATGATGTCAAAGAACATTAAAACACTAGTTCCTGTACTTGCCGCATGGGACTGAGTGAAAGTGAAACCAGGGTAAGAAAAGTGTGTAAAAAGGATGGGCAACTTTTACCAGCAAAACTGCTTAATTGAAGGCCACTTTCTACATGGTTAAACAAGAACAATTAGAGATTGCTAAAATTTCTTAAAGATAAAAATAACTACATGCAAATATTAAACAAAATTTATGGTTTAACCTTCTTCTTTCTGTCCACAGTTCAACTGCTAATGTTCAGAGGGACATTCTTTTTGGGAGGCATTCTGCATATAAATAACTTTCAATAATAGAAGAAAAATCCATTTACCTGTATGTGCTCAGCTGCAAGTAAGCCCCTAAGCACTTCTGCATTTCTCCTCTCATTCAACACATTATGCAGGCTTGTTTCCACAAACCTCCTGACTTTCCACAGTGGAACCTCATCCGGTAACACACTCAAAGCCTACATTCACAAATAAAGCATATCCAAATCAGTAAGTGCACAAATGTATACATTTTAATTAAACATGCACATAAGATCATTAACAGTTTAACTTTCAGTTCATCACTCAATCATTTGGTAACATTTACCACAATTTGGCACGTAGAATTATTATAACTGACCAAAAATTCGTATTTTTCTCATATATAAACCAAAGTTAATGAAATTGCATTCCTTGGTGCATAAAAATCAGTACCACATTTCCCAGGGTATTAGATGTGCTGCAATTTTTCAGGTTAGAATATATGAAATATACTTGGATCAGACATAAGATCCAAGTATTTTGATCTTTCACTTGGCATGAAGAAATTTGAATTTTTTGTTAAAAAAAATAGCTGTAACTCTTATATCAATCTTTGCTCATTGCAGTAGCCCAGAAATTCACCATCACCAGACCAAAATGCCTTTCAACCATCTTGTTTCCTTGTTCTGAACCATAATTCATGAACTCAAGTTTAATGCAACACTGAGTGATAATCTTCTCTCTTTAGACCCCATGAGGTCAATTTAACTTTTTATGTGACACTTAGTTTCTGCTATTATTTTGATATTATGAATATTTCTATTACAAGAAATAATTTTCTATGCCTTAACAACACTCTCATAGTACTTAAGGTTGAATGTCTGTACACCCTGAGTTTATCGGAAGAGATACAATGCGTATATTAGCAGTGAGGTGGCATGCCCATTGGCCCAACATGTATTAAATTTTGTGGCAGTACCATCTGTGAGATGTAACTAAATGTGATACTTCACATAAATTTAAGATTTATTTGGGAATTTTTTGCGAAGTTCTCTTAACAAAATATTAAAATTCTAGTTTGTTGCTTACTACTGACCCAAGACAGTGATATTATAAACATTTGTCACAAAGGCAACCATTTTCTATGCCTGCTGTAATAAAAAAAAACTTAATGGTAAATGTTTTTCTGGTGAATTAGCTTTCACTAATAGGCTGAAGTCATACCCATATATACCCGGCCCATAAGACCCAGGTTGATTTTAGTGCATTTTTTAGTACAAAAAAATGCGACTTATAGGGCAGGAAATATGGTATTAACAGTTTTCGCTTGGGAGCAATGAAACCAAATTAAGCACTATTTTCCAAAACCCTTTTCTCCTAGGGCTATTGCCATTCACTAAGCTAGAATGAAGAACTAAGAAATTGCTATGGGTTGAGTTAGTTAGTTTTGTTGGGGAGGCGACCGACAGCTAAGGTCATTTGCGCCATTAGGGATGGGTGGGAAAGGAAGGGTGGAGAGAAACCCGGCATCGACATTAGCCTACTCTTGTTGAAAGGCACCAAAGGGTCCGCAGCTTAACGTCTCATCTGACGGACGTCATACTCCCTCAAAGTGCTCTCTGCAAACCACCTCGATTAGGGATCGGGATACCACTGAAAAATATTGTTGCCTTCACGGTGAAAAGTCTGTACACTAGCCTCCACACCATCCTGATCCTCGCTATGGGTTGATTCATATCCTTTACGTAAGGCAACGATTAGAAGCTCATTTGACCTATTACAGTGATGGGATAGGATAAGAAATAGTGCCTCACATTACAACTGGTAGCCATCAGTCTTGGATATTTTAAGAACTAACTCAATCAATTTTCATATCAAAACCACTGAATTTTTTTTCCATTAGGTAAACCAGGTGACCTTAAAAGCACCATGAGGATTTGGAATCAATTTATCTAAGTTAACTTTTTCATTAATTCTCAGCAGAACTCAGTAATCAAAACAATCTAGGGTAGCAAAGTACTTCTACTTGAACTATGATATTTCACAGGTGACAAGCATTTGCAAACATCAGATGATCATAGAGATCAACCAAGTATATGTATGTCAACTGCCAAAGGAAAACCTACCTACATGTGCACAACCCACACAAAATGCAATCTTTTGAGCAGGGCCACCAGCATGAAAACAAATCAGCCATCGTGCGTTGACTCTAAGAGTTTAATCTAAAACCATTATCACCCTTACCCCAGCAATTTCTGATGAAATAATTTCATTTTGATGAAGGATGGGTGCACATTGCCAAATTATTTCTGTTGACTCACATAATTACTTACTTTGATAGGATTCATTTTCATTGCATTCTTCGAGAGCAGATCCAGGGCTAAGTCCACATCAGGTTTTGGAGGCTTCGCAGGCTGCACTCCCAAAATCCAACTTTCAGGTGGATTTATAAGCATTTTCACCAATATAACGTATACCTGGAAAGAATAAATAAAAAAATCATTTTTGAGAGCAATTAAAGCAAATTAAGCATTATTTTCCAAAACCCTTTTATCCTATTGCCTTCCCATGAGCTAGAATGGAGAGTCAGGAGGGTGCAGTGTGTTAACCCCTATTCTTTACTTCAGGACACAATTAGAACCTCATCTGATTATCACAATGACGGGATTATTATTAGGTAATCTACCGGTTAAGGTAGGTTTTTTTTTTTGGATGGACACAACTATCAAAAAATATTTTGTAACTCCAAACAAAACCCAATCCAGCAACCTAATCTACATCAGTTCCCTCTACATCTCTGTGTACTTCTTTCCTCCCTTCATCCCATCCAACATCCCTATCCTGATCCTGCCCTTTCCTCGTTTCCCTAACATTCTCCCCTCTATTACCTTCTTCAACATTCCACTACCGCTCAATACGCCTTTCATCCATCTTTCCTGCCTTCATAGGATTTCTCTCAACAAACCCCTCTCCTCACTCACTATCTCCAGTACTTCCTCATTTGTTTTCCTTTCGGTCCATTTCACCTTCTCCATTCTTCTCCACACCCACATTTCAAAAGCCTCCAATCTAAGTCTATTCTCCGGCTTCAGTGACCTTGTATCCGCACCGTACATAGCTACGCTCCATATCAAAGTTTTTATGAGTCTTTTCTTAACCTCCCTACTCAACATCCATGTCATCAACTCCCTCCTCCTTGAGAAAGCCTCCTTGCCTAGCGCAATTCTTCTCCTTACCTCCCTACCACTTTGACCGTTTTGGTCCAAAACACTTCCAAGATATGTAAACTGTTCTACCTGCTCTATTTTCTCCCCGCCTATTTTAATAATTAGCTTAGCCTTTTTCTTTCTGGAAAATCGCATAACCTTTATTTTAAATGATGGGATATCATATTATTATTATGGGATGGGATTCAAGTTTGTTGTAATAAATCTGTCTTTTCAATAACCACATTATGAATGAGAAATAATATTGAATTTTTTCAGAAAACCTAATAATCAATATAAAAAACTCAAATAGTTTAGCAAATTGAGTAAAAGAGAGATTAGTCTATTATTTGTTATTATTGGTTATTTAAAATTAAGGAACAAATGATGCCCTCTGGTGGTTCAATGATAAAACATATGCTATTGGAAATCTCATATATTGTTGGTTGATTGAAACTGCTTTGGAAAGCAAAAAAATATTGTGAGAATGGCGATAAATAACAATCTAAGAGACAAAAGAACACCAAGGAAATGTCAGATTTTACACTTTTATTTTTATATACTAGTATGCTCTTAAAAATTTTCAATTGGCTAAGAAAAATTTCATTTCTCAAAGATTCATTTATTAATTATATTAAGGGTTCAATTTATAATCCTTGCATTCCAACAACAATTTTCTAGGTATTCCATCCATCCCTGGAAAAGGATTAATTAGAAATCTTCTGAACGCAAGCTGACTTCCTTTTGTGATCCAAGGGATATAGATACAATGTTTCTGGGATGTTAATGTGATGAGCAGTTGACTATTTTTGCCTTGGAATGACAACATTTGAAAGTTCAATATTGTAGTGTAGCATTCAAGTTTGATTTTCACATTTTCAAGCCTCTATCCAATGCCTTAAAACTTCCTCGTCCAACTATTTTTTTTAATCTCAAGGCAAAATGGTACAAATTTGTGATGGACCATCAAAAAGTGCACAAGTAGCATGAAACCTTGATCTTTGACCAACTGATGCATTCTTTTGAAACAAAGGAAACAACTTTCCCAATCACTGCGATGACTTTTGTCTTGTTTCAACATCATTCCCATAAACGCACATCTCATCTCCTAATGAGGTGATTTTTAAAATATGCCATTCTTAAATAAAACAATTTCTGACATAACTTGGTGGAAAATCTTCACACTGACTTTTAATAATCAAACCACTTTACTTTTCCGCATAAACTTTTTAATTTTTATAACCCAGGTTTCGTTATAGCATTACATCATCACCTGATGATGCTATGCTATGCATGATGATGCTATAACGAAACCTGGGTTATAAAAATTAAAAAGTTTATGTGGAAAAGTAAAGTGGTTTGATTATTAAAAGGCAGTATGCCATTCTTATTCACACAGCCAAGGAGTTCTCAATAGATTTCAACATGGTTTTTCAATCCGATCGTCAGTCAACACAGCCAGCAGTAAGAACTTTCATCTTATCACTAATTCACAAAGACAGCCTGTTCACACAACCCCACTGCAGTAAGTATGCATAGCTCAAAGACCAATACTCTAAGAGGAGCACGTAAAATAGCAGCTTGTAACCAACAAAAGTCAGCTGACCAGACTCAAAAGTTATAGCATTATCTATGAATTGGTTTGTGTACTGTTTGAAAAATTGTCTTTTTTGAACACACTGAACATGCCCCAATCCTATTCCTAAATTTATTAATCAATAAACTCTAGATAAATATCTTGAAATTATATGTCCTCCTCTACTACAACTAAATAAAGAGGCCTTAAATATGACTCACCTCATCATATCCCTCAGATTGCTGCTTGTAAGTTTTTTCACAATAATTTATAGCTTGTTGAATGTCCTGCAAAAAGCTTATGTAAAGGGATAAAACTTGCTCATGACGACCAAGTTTCCCAAGAACGATTGCTTTTTCTTCATAGAGGCCTACAAAATAATTTGTGAATAAAAATAATGATAAAAAGGTAGAACTATCACAGTCAATGAGGAAATAAATATACTTTTTCTCTGTAATAAAGTTTATACTGTAATTTATCTAAATAAATTATAAATATTATTAAACACTCAAATGGTTCTGGTGTTTCTTTCTTCATTTTCAACTTAAGCAATTGACACAATAACCAAGCGTACTATCAAAAGTGACTATTGCTGAAATTATTTTCTCTATACATATGATGATTCATCGATTTACAATGGCAAGCGATTCCATGCATGCCAGGCAACAGGAATATCCACAAAGATGTTTGAGCTCAAATCTCATTTCTTTCGCCAAACTCTAATATGAAATATGCACATGAAACAGATAGAAAGAAAGAAGGATGTACCAAAAAAGATACAGACCACATTCCAACAAACCATTCCAGCTAAAACTGAGCAACATTAAAAGACTCAGCAATGGAAATCCTATTTCTTCACTAATTTTTTTTCAAATACCTTATTTTGTACTCTACACTTCAAACAGTTATCATAAAATTCAACCAGTAATTATTATATTCATCAGGTACAATCAGTGTATGATGATGATGTTCTAACAATGTACTTGGATGTATTTATCAATGGAAAACGAATTTTTTAAATTTATCTCTATGGGAAATATGGCACAATGGATTGATTAGGAATATAATAGAAGGAAAGATCACACGAGGAAGACCAAGAGACACGTACATAGGCCAAATTAAGAAAGACGTAAAACAGAAAAGGTAACAGGGATTGAGGGAATTGATATTAAATAGAGGCGAATGGAGGGCTGCAATAAACCAATCCTAGGATTGAAAATAGTGATGATGATGATGGGAAATATAAAACATTTTAATGCTTACAAGGGAAGGAGGATGGAGACTTCATGAATAAAATCCATAAGGATGTCTGGAGGATCAACTTAAAATGGACTCTGTTAGAACTCTGAAATTTAACTTACAGTCATACGGAAAGTGAACTAGAACAGTTTCTGGTGTGTAATATGTAGAGGATTCCAGAAAAGACAACAGTTTCTTCCTAATGAGCCCAAGTTCCCCAGGCTCTTCTCCTGCTCGTGACTTTGTAAGGTGCTCCTGGTCACCTTCTGAGGGACTGTAGTCAACTGACTCAACATTTCCTTCAGCATCCCCTTTTGTTTTGGCAGGAGATTTGTTCAATGCCTCCTGCATCAGTTGCTGCACTCTTTCCTGATACTGGTGAATCAAGGCATTGTGAAATAATGGGTTGGTATCGCCCCACTGTGTAACAACATGCTCCTGAAAAATACAAGTTGATTTTCATATGAAAAGACAGCCCTTAAAAGAGAACAAAAATGTTCGCGAACAATTTTCATCAATCATATCCACAGAATTTCAACAATTGGTGCCAGATATTCAAAACTAGATAAGTTTGACCAATTCTTAAATTTTTTGAATAATGAAATAACAAGGCACAATACGTTTTACCAAACTGAAACACGTGAACTGGTGCGTACATGCATACTGATGCAAGTGTATTAAAATTCATGATGAAAAATCAATTTTCTTGTCCGGATTTGGAACCCATCATTCCTAATTGCTCATTAGGTATTTTAACTAATTACATGTTCAATTAGGACATCCACATTTGAATCTGAAGTAATTCTAATGGATAACTAATGGAATCAGGCATTATTTTGGGGATTATTCCATATGATAGTAGCAACATCTTTCTTGGTAATTTTCAGCATTTTTTTGAGGATTGGGATGGTACAGCATTAATGTACTGACTTCTCACATTGATGTCCTTGGTTTGAATCCCAAAGAGAACAGAATTTTACATTGGTATCCTGATCTCTACTCAAGTGCTATACTGAGACCACTTCAAGAGGAGTGTGCCATCCACTGGATAAGCAAGTCAACTGTGGATCCCTTAACGGAAAAAGAAAATACTTAGGATACTTAATACTCTGTGGATCCCTTGACACATTTCATTAAGAGTAGGCTAATACCAATGCCAGTTTTCTCTCTATTCTCTCTGTATTCTCTGAATGTCCTACCTCTACCAAATTACTCCCCAATCCCTAACAGTTCAAATCATCTTAGCTGTCAGCTGCCTCCCCAAATAACAACAATAAATTGTTCATGGTGAGTTTCCATGCATTATGGAATGTCCCAAATGTCTTTTCAGCTGAGGTTGAAGAAGTGAGTGGTTTCCTAATGGAAGATTTTTAAGGGGTAAAATAGGCATGAAGATGGCATGGGCTTAATCTAAAGATAACTCATTCACTCTCCAACCTCCATGTTGTTAAATGCAGTTTCCTGTGTACTAAGTTGCCAAGCATCTTAAAAGTTTGAAGAAAGGCATACAATTCTCACCACTTGAATTCACAGAAAATTGGGAATACTGAATTGAAATTCCCACCTTTTTTTCTATTAATGCATGCTCAAAGAGCTCCAAAGTCTCCAGATTGGTTGCAAAGATATTTGAAATGAAAAAAAGGGCTTTGAAATTTCATCTCAATTTCTGACATTAATTCACTTGACCCTTGTTAAAATTTTTATTCATGGTCAGTCAGTTTCATTCCTCCGACAGTTTTTGTAATACTAATATACAAGAGTAGACTCCATGAGTATACCTATTTTAAATAAATCTTGATAAATGAATGTGGCTCTCGAATGTCTCATCACTGTTTCCTGGGGCATCTTAGGGATTTAGAAATTTCTAACCTCTACTTTGAACCCACACAAAGAATAAGTATTTTGGATAGAATTAAGGGATGCGAAAAGAATGAGTTATTGTAATCGGTAGTAAGGAGTGTATCACTCATAGTTCCAGGGTTCATAATAAACCTAACTAACCTACCTAACCAAGTAGAGCACTGTTATCTATCTTCATTTAAATCATTCAACTCATTTTGCCTTTTCATTACATTCAAAACATTGACTTTAATAAGTTTGTGAAATATAATAATATGATAATACTATTATAGTTATTCCTTCAAGTGCTCATAATACGATAACACTTTTACTCGGTAAAAAATTTCCCAGCACCTGTATACATATAACCTAGATTGAATTCAAGTAATGAACCTCTATGCAATGAACAGACCATTTTTGAGGTCCTTACATTTGCTAGATGGAGGTTTTATTACTGAGAGGGCCCAGGTTCAAATCCTGGAGAAAGCAGATATTTTTCAGTGGTATCCCGATCCTTATTTGTGATGCTTTGTGGAGAGCACTTTGAGTGAGTATGCCATCTATCAGATGGGATGTTAAAATGCAGACCCCTTGGTGTCTTTCCTTTAGAGTAGGCTACTGTTGACACTGGGTTTCTCTCCACCCTTCCTCCTTTCTCATCCATCCCTAATTGCACAAATAGCCTTAGCTATCAGTTGCCTCCCCTAAAAACTACGACTACTACGAGCACCCATATAATGAAATAGAATTGTTGTCATTCTCAGATATTTTTTGTGTTCTATGAAGGGTTTAAAGTGAATTTTCATGCCTGGCTTTTGCAAGTTCTGAACCATCAAAAACAGCAAAAAATGGTTGGTCAAAACATGTAAAAGCCTAGAATATACAAGCAAAAGACAGCATAAATAAGAAGATAACAACTTCAGTAATCTACCTGATGTTGGATTGATAGATATATAGGCAGGCATACACTAAGCCTGGGATTGTTGAAAACATTTAGGGAAGAGGCCAACTTCCTTTGTGCTGTTTACAAAAGGTTTTAGTGCCCAGAACACCAGCTTGTGTTTAGCTGAAATTACACAGATTTGAAGTGACCTTCTAGACAGTAGTCAAATACTTCACTTGCTAATTCACCTCACAGCATGAAATTAAAATAAAGATAGAAAAACTTGCTACGCATGTGCTTACCAGATATGGAATGACAAGGGATTTCTGTGTCCTCAG
Organism: Hetaerina titia; assembly: GCA_037158775.1. NCBI lineage: Eukaryota > Metazoa > Arthropoda > Insecta > Odonata > Calopterygidae > Hetaerina > Hetaerina titia. The sequence goes on from CM073770.1 coordinate 85,716,362, forward strand.
CAGGTAGTCGAGAACCTGAGGACGTGGCAGCTGCTCAACTTCCTGTTCATCTTCAATGAATATTTTTAAACCTTCTTCAGGATGTGATTTCAAAACCCACCCAGCAAACTCAAATATTAAACCCATGTTGTCTTTTCCTAGAAAAAAAAATCACGAGTCCTATTTATTGCCAGAGAAAATCGCAAAATGGAAAATCTCCTCCTTTGAAAACTAAATTTAAAACATATAAATGAATCACGGTGTGATTCTTAGTGCAATAAAAGTTTCACCATGTTGTACCTTGAGCTCATATACAATATTTACTCAACTAAATAAGGAAAAAAGATACATTTTTGCGCAATATTCAACCTCAATAAGTATTTTTTTACCTGATCAAAGACAAATACCAAATATGTATTGTAAAATTTCCCATGAGTATTTTGAATTCAATTAATAATTTTTCAAATTGTTTTGAAAAAAACAACCACAGATGAAATAGGTAACTATGAAAGTTTCATGTACAAAATGTTGGTTATCTCATTTCCACTGTTTTGATGTAAAAGGCTGCTTGGCTTGTCAGTTTTCCTCTGAGCTATATCACCAACCAAAGACAGCAGAATCCAGAGGAAAACCAGAAGGCTGAGCAAACTTTTATGCAGAAATATTTTTTAAACTCACATAAAAATCCATTAATCTATGTTAACCATTCTATCCTATCCCCCAATACAATCAGGTGTCACTCAAGTTCCTATACAATCATTTATTGGTAATTAGCTTTTCATGATATTCTGTACTGATCACATAGTAAATGGAATTCCACTGTAACAATCCTGATTCCTACTATAAAATTGTCAATTGAAAACAAAACAGTAAACCAAGGATTTAACCAATAGTAAAATGATGATTCCCCATCACACTCTCAACTTTACTGTGAGTTGTATCTCCAGGATTACAGTATTTTTATTTGAAAACATTGGGGCTGAAGCATTGGAGGAAACAATGACAAAGTTATGGATTTTCAATATCCCAGGAAACTCCTGTGAATTTCCACTATCAGGAAAAACCAGAAAATAACATGCCTATAACATCGTAAATTTAAAACTAATGGCTTTATCAAAATGTTAAAACGACTCTATTCTATTGCTCTCTGAATGTATCTGGTAGTCTGCCTGCCTCTTTAGACCCCCTGTGGCCCATATTTTGAAATGCAGGAGTCACTGTGAGATGATACAGAATGATCACGGGATGAAACCACATGGAAACCTTATACCATTTTGAAAGGAACTCCTTCCAATTCTCTTCAAATGGACCAAAAAAATCTTTTATTGTATATAGTAAGAAAGCTCATTTTCATGAAATCTGTCACTGTGATGTAATAATTTTAATTCAGTCAATTTTAGGAAGCGAGTCATTGGCATATAAGGAAATTTATTTAAGAAAACTTCATTTATTAAATGAGGAAATGTGATAAATAGTGCACTGCAATCATCCAATAAGAATGTCAGATATCTGATATTAGTTGAGTCCATTGAACCAGCAGCAACCATAAACTGAGCCATGCAGTGCCATTCTAAGGCTATTGGTACCCATATGCCAATTATTACTGAGGTAATAGGTTTTTCATTTTTTTTTCAAAGTGCTAAAAAATAATTGGAAAAAGTTTTTGCACCCCCATACAACGATTAGCACACTAAGGCCAGGTTTTATTATGTTATTTATTTTTAAATTTATTTTGTTTAACTAAAGGTTAACTTTAACCTTAGGTTGAAGTCAAAACTCAGTTTTAATGACCGATGGTTAAGTTCAAAACAAACCATTAAACAGCAACTAAATAATTGACAGATGGTGAAACTACGGTTATAATGTTTACACTCACTAATGAACAATCTTATTTGTTTATATAATAGGTTTGTCAAACAATGAAACCTTGGCATGTTAAAGGGGAAATTAAAATGCAAATCACATGAGTGGTCTCACTGACAGTATCACCGAAATGCCAGCTATGAAAGAGAAAGCAGAAATGAATGTTGAATAATGAATTACCCAAGTGTTGAAGGTACTGGACTGTTTTTTCATGGCCCCTCAAAGATGATTCAGGAATAGTGGCTTGCTTTTTTAGCAGCTCTAATGCTTTATGATGAAGGCCTTTCGTTTGGTAGAGTATAATCAATTCACTGTATTTTTGATACTTTTTAAGATTCTTCTCTGTTTCTGCCAGATGACAGTGATTAAGCCTCAGCAGTGGTGCCACCAAGGCATCATTCGTCTATAAAAAAATACATCAATGGTTTTAATACAAAGTGAATTGACAAGACCAGCGTTAATAAATGTTGATCTTTTGCCAAGGGCTTAAAACATCGCAATATCAGCTTGGATAGCTAAAAGAACAATAGCTACATTTGGGAGAAAGCCTCAATACCCCAAAGAATAATCACAGTTTTAAACCCGAAGGTCAGTTTGATAAGTGAGGGTAGAGCTCACATAGCACTATGCACAATGAAATGTGAGTTTCACACATCTTGGCAGGGGGACCCTTTCTCTGTGCCACCTGTGGTTTCCCAGGAAGATCTGGTTCCCGAAAAAGGACACAGCTTGGGTGAAGTTGACATTCATCAGAGAAATCCCTGGGAATCAAATGGTGACTGGGGTCACTGGGTTTGATTCCCGGGAACTAATTCAAACCCAGTGACCCCAGCTCAGCACTCTACCTACTGGATTACCACATCACCATGACCCCTAAGAATACATTTACAAAATTAAGATTAGGAAATATAAGGAAATTTTAAATATGCAATTCATCATTTACTACAGTAAAGTATCAATACTATCAGTACTATTGAAACTTAGGTTTACAACCACGAAGAGGATGAGTTTTGAAATACCTGGGTACCCTCTATACTTGTTCACTGTTATTTGGAAACCTGGGTTCAGTGCCCATCCCTGGACAGAGGTACTTGTGCCCTCAAAGCAGGTACCCATTTCTTCCACCTGTTTCTCTTTTCCATATGATGGGTATCCAAATGGGTACCCCATTGAAATGAACTGATAAGAGAGAGGAGATGGAATCCAAAAATTTCCCCTCCAAGGGTATGTGAGGAAATGTCTCCATCCCCAGAACTCCCCCTTCCTCTGAGCTCTCTGAATGTGAACTTATCAGCAGATGATTAGGCAGAAAAAAAGGAATGGCAGAGAGTAAGAGAAGGAGGTGAAGAATCTTAAAGAACCCAAAGTAATCACCTGAGGTTTTTAATGCTGACGATGCATCATTATTTCAATAGCGCTATCCAAAACTATCATAAATTTTCAGGAAAATTATAATGATAGATATGGAATTATAATAATATTTTGAAACCTCATCTCATAAATTTTCATGAGGGTTTTCAATTATTTTAACCTTAATATCAAAAATGAAGATAATGCTGGACATTCTAACATACAAAACTATCGATTTCAAAAATAAAAAAAAATACTGGGCATTGCATTTTAGAAAATAACTAGCGAATTCTTTTCCCTGATAACATGCTCCTTATATTTTGAGATATCATATCTTGAGCTTGCAGTAAACATTGTTGACGTGCCAGGCATATTTTTCTCGTGAACTTTTTGCACACCTCATATTATTCTCACTAGCGACTTACACATGTTCCATATCTTAAGGAAATACCTTCAGGAATAATTACAAAAGATATCAGATATTGATCAGTTTTCACTATTTGTGTGCAAAGTTTTATTTTCTTAATTTTAATTTCTATTAGTTGTTGCAAATTTAAAAATAGTTCCTGCTTATAACCGTAACTATTGTGATAACCAAAGTAGCAGAAGAGCAACTGAGTAACTTATTATAAACATCACCTAGTAAGTTAATGGAACAAATCAAATACATAATGTTTGTACTCCCTCTATCAGTTAAAGATACAATCATGCCTCAATCATATGATTTTTTACTGCCCACTTAATTAGCACACATTGATAACTAGGCAAGAAAACTATGTATGAGTACCTATCACAATAATTATAGTATCTGGAATAGAGGGAACTTGATTAGCACAAACCGAATGCGTATTTTTTGGGATAAATATATCACATGTTTATCCCAAATACATAGAATTTCTAAACTTTGATCATTCCTACTTAAACAATCAGCTTTTAAGGGTGAAGATTCAATTAATTGATATGGGTGAACAGAATAGAGCAGTTACCAAATAAAAGGTTTTCTAACAGGTAAATATTTAGGCATGATAGATCAGAAAAACTGGCACCAATGAAAACATTTTTCATCCATTGATAGGCCAACAAAGAAGTTCATAATAATTTCTCAAGCAAAGTATTCTGTGTTAAAAGAGGGGTTTGCATATGCACAGTTTTTCAGTTTCTATGTATACCAAACAAAAGTTACACTCCACAATATTTTTTATAGGTTACAAAATCAAAGAATGGTTTCAGCTCCACTCTCCTCACTAATTTAATCCAACCATTTCATGGCCTCAAACGAAACAACTTACCTTAAGATAACATTTTAGGAGAGTAGTATCAATTATTTGAAGTAACTGTTCCATAGACTTAGAACTACTGCTGCTGCTGCTACTACTACTAATACTATCCTTCCCTTGGGGTTTGTTGTCTATCCTCACTTTGTTCCTTACCTGAAGTGAAAGATAAAGATTGGTATCAGCAGGAGAATGACCCACATGGCAAATGAAATGGCACTACCAAATAAAAAATCTGACATATAACATTACTTCAGTGAGAAATTCTATAAGGGCAAGAAGCCCATCTTCAAGATCTTCCTCTTCCAGTTTCACAGGAAGTGTTTTGTTCATTTGACCACCAGTTAGTTGGGGCATCAGATCAGGAAATAAACGTATTACTTCACATGGATCTGAAAGAAAAAGAATTAATTGAAGAATTGCACTGCATTTGTAGTAGCAGCAATTATGGTTTTGTTTTAAGGTGCTCAAATGGTATCACCATTTTGCAAAAAAATCTTTACATAACAACCACAGTCATGCTAACTGAATGGTGGTTTCAACTCGTGAACGTTCAAGCATGATTTTCTAAGGGATTATTGAATGACCCACGCACCTTTTCCAAATATCTCACTAGCAATCACTCCATGAATGTTACCTTGCAGCCTATTATTGATGCATGATCTTACATTTCTGTGGAACCGAAGAGGTCAAAATTCTTACTTCTATTCATTGGTAATTATTCAATAGAATTTTATGGAGTTTTGGGTACTCTGTCAAGCTAACTGACTTTTTTCCAACATAATACATCATGAAGTTTCGGTATAATGCATCCTGTGTCAATGTTTAAAATCAAAATCCACATAAGAAGATCATCTTATTTTTTATACAGTAGATTCTAAAATAGTTTAACATGATATAATGAGCATACAGTGCATCTCCTGGTTCCTATATACCACATGTGGTATAATAGGAAGATAGCCCTCAATAACAATCACCTTATCCTGGCATACTTTCCTTAGGCATCACTATACTCTCAGCTTCTCTTTCACATAAATCCCCTTGGCCCTAAATATTCAAACCAGATCTGAAAATCTATACACACGACACAAGTAGCATAATTAAATCATGCACTTTTTCACATAACTTAAGTTAGCCACACATTACAGTAGATAAAAATTTAACATTCCATTCAATTTCAAAAAGGATTTGGTATTTTCCAGGCATGTGTTGTGAAGCCTTCTCAGGTTTTCCGTGAAGTTGGCTATTTCAATTCAAACATTTTGAAAGTTACTCTGCCATCTTCCTCAGAGCATTGAGTGAACTCTCATTTCACCCAATACCCTGGGAACGATTGCCTAGTCAGCCTTCAAAATATCAACAGAAAAGTACCTGACCTTGCGGAAAACCTGAAAAGACTTCATACTAATAATAATATTTATTTGTCCACAAGACACAGTGTACAGTATTGAGAATGCATGACAGGTGTAGAGAACAAATTATACAATACAGTCAGTAAATAATGAACCAACTTATTAGGACATTAACAAGAAAGAGATTTATGAGGTCAAGAGTTATTTCAAAATAAACAATTAATTATACCCAATTAGTTGCGGTCATATAAAAAAGGGACTTACCAGTGCCAAGTTTGACAAACTCATCCATTGATTCCTTGAACTTACGATTGGAAAATAAATAAAAAGCATACAATGTCTGGATGTGGTAAATATTTTTCTCTTTTTCTTCTGGAGGTTCATCAGATATATTCTGTAAGCAGAAATCATGCAAACATGAAACTATCAGAGTTTTTTGACCCACAGATATGCAAAAATATCTGCATGCAATACGATAATCCTTTGTCATGCATTTTCTTCTTCCAAACATGAAAATATCAATATGCCATTCAATTTGCTTAATAGCTCAACAAAATTATACCTATATTTAAAGATTAAATTTGTTTAATTTGACTGTCAATCTCAAACCTTTTTACTTATCAAGTTCAATGTTTAACTTTTTCAAGGCCAATCTTCTAGTAAATGCAGCCACTTTAGCACAGCACCATTATATTCACAGAGAATTCATTGAAAACCAGTAGGTGGGGATGGGATCAGTTCAGCCAAATGATGGCTTAAGATGGCAAAGAGGGGACACTGACTATGATTTTTTTAGACCAACAAAGGCCACGAGCGTATATGAGCACATTTTAAGGGGACATCCAGTTTGTCTAATAATTTCTGCCTCGCATCTCATCTTTGCCAACTTAGAAGTTGAGCCTGTCACTGTGGAACAAATTTCTCAAGGAAAACTTCATCAATGTCCAAGCGAGAAAAAAATGAGTTTTGGCTACACATAGCTCTCTTGACTTTCTCTGCCCTCATTCATCAAGTTAAGTGTGCATTCTTCCACCAAGCTGATTTTTATGTTGTCACTGATGTATCAAAATAAACCAAATCAAAATAGGAAGAAAAATTCCTCAGCTTCATATTGCCGCTATCATAATGGTCTTACTGAGATCCACAAGAATGATGGCATGTACTTTGGCAAATTATTCCAGCATAATGCTACTTGAAGGGTAACCATGGTGAGTCAGCACATACGATTTTCCATTTTTAAAACACTTCCAAAACTGGTGGTGGTCTATATCACACAGAAGGTCATAAACAAAAGCTCCCTTCAGTATATTTTTTAAGTTTCCCTTGCTGTCTGGCAATCTTTAAAACGTAACATAATGCAAGCTTGATGTTCTATGATCACCACCACTGTAACTCCCAAGAAGGAGCATAATACTCAAGAGTTCAGTGGCATTTAGCAGCCTAGTAAACCAAAAAAATAAGCAGTAGTAACACAGTAATCAACCCAAACCTCGGTTTTGTGGGTGATGATAGAGTTCAACCATTACTAAACCCAATAACATGTGAAATTCACATATCAGGGTAGGGGGGCCAGTTCCTTTCCCTGTGCCGGTTATGATTTCCCCAAAAGATCAGGTACCCAAAGAATCACATAGCTTGGGTGGAGCCGAGGGCCCCAGAGAGGCTTGCCTGGGAATCGAACCAAGGCCTTCCAGTCAGTAGTACAATGCTCAACCCCTGGCCTACCACGACCCACACAAGCAGTAGTATAATTGTGAAACTGAAACAATTTCTCTCTGCCACTACTTACGCTTCATAAATTTATGAGTAATAATATATATTTCATAAACCACACAAGACAATTAAAGCGTGATTATACAAAAAGATCTCCAGGAAAATTCCCGATGAAAATATTTAGTCTCATCATAAAAATATATATGAGAAATTCAGTCATTTCTGCAAAAGTTAATGAACGGAGAATATTTGGAGCACATCAGGGGTAGACTCCGTGAAAGTAACTACCTGCTCACAGTTATTTGAGTTATTGATGAGTGAAAAATACTCATGAATATTTGATAATTAAAATGAATGAAAATTCAATATTATTATATTCACCAAGTTTAAAAATACTGCTTGGGAATAACTAGTTGCCATTTACCCACAGAAAAACTGATTGCAATAACAATTAAGACTGATTGACTTTGAATAATGTACTTGAAAATAAGACCGCAATGAAAAGAATTGAGAACATTGGGACAAAGTTTAAATAGGGGAAGTAAATTTTCCATAGCCCACCTCAGATTACATCATGATTACTCCAGTACCACTGAAAATATTTCAATAGTCTTCTTGTATTGGATATAAATAAATCACAGTAAAGCTAAATGACCATATCACTAAAACAGCCATTCTACCCCAAATATAGGATGTAATCTATTTTGTACTTCACCTGTTCTCCACCTTCAAGCCAATCTGTCATCTCAGAGCATGAATAAAGCACACTACCATGTTTGTTAAACCTACCATGCACATAGAATCCTCACACTAAGCTCTATCAAGTAAGGGAGACTTGACAAGCAGTAGGGGTAATTCTTCTAAGACACTACTTCTTAAATTGGTCATGAAAGATGTATTTTTTTGGTGCATACAATGAATATCTACTCAGACAATCAATCAATAAAAAATTTGTAAAATTTTTCTTAGAAAATAATTTTTGGCTCCAAAATATTCAAAAATATTACATTTGCCATATTTAACTTGAATGAGGAGAACTGGAGCAACGCTCTTTCTCCTGATTTGGGCGCCAATCTGGAGAAGATTGGGTAAGATGATTCATTAAAATCAATTATACTGACCGCCAGTTTTAGAGCCAACTGAAATTGTTTTTCTTCAAGCAAATTATGTATTTGACGAGACACTGACACAGCCTGCAGGCACCACACTTGAGTTCCAGATGAAACAAAAAGCTTCCCTTGTCGTACGGAATGAATCAATTGTGGTCTCTGAAGTTGAATTGACTGAATGTGTAGGTATGGCTCAACTGATCTAACTTCCACAGTGTCATTTACAATTCCAAGGAGGTATGGATCGTCATGAGCTAGAGACAGAAAGAAAACCCATAAAACAAAATCATGCATCAGAAATTTATTTTCAATTATCATGTATTTTTTTGCAATTTGTATACATACTTAATAGCTTATGAGAGACAGTTTTGACATTAAAAAATTATCTCTCAAATTAATTGAAAATTTTTTAAGAAACTGTAGGCATTTGAAAGGTCGAAATATTCCCAGATGCCCTTCTCTGATATCATACTCACTGATTCTACCAAGACAAATTTGTGACTGAAAATTTTTGTCTACTCTAATAAACCATACGTAGATGTTGACATCACGCATTTGACTTTTTACTTTTAATCAACTTAACAAATGAATGCTTGTTTACATTGATAAATATGTAAATTCTCAAAATATTGGACCTTAAAAATTCTCCGCCAAAAACTGGCTCTCTTATGAGCATCTTACATGCTGTAAAATGTCATGGCAATACACATACATATATTTGATATGTGGCTCATTTTGTAAATCTATCAGTCAACTTACAAGTCCTCAAAAGTCAATAAGTATAATATAAACCTCTTTAATCACAATAAGTCATATGTAGAGAAATGATAGATATTGTAACATATAACAAATATAGAATGTACACAGGAGCTACAAAAAGGCCTTATAAAATGACTGACAGCTAAAAAAAACAGGCCCTTGGCAGTCAATTATTTTATAAATAAAAAATATAAATTTTTATTATTTTTGGACAACATTTAAATAAAGATCTAGCATAAAAATGCACCTTTAGTGCAATAACTAATTCTACATAAGTTATAAAATATAATTAAATCTATTACTTTTTACATCTTTACCAATTTTTTTTTTTATTTTTAAGAGAAAAAGCACACAATACCATAAATACATGTACCATAGGTTATATTTACCAATGTGAGATGGCACATCTGACCATTTGATTGGAAATTTCTGAGCAGGAGTTCCTTTGGTGTCCATCAATATGGTTTGCGAGTCTTTCCCCAAAGCAAGGGAATCATCTGACAGTCTTGTTATGCTTGGCTTAAGATTTTTCCCAGTTGGAAATAAATCTTTCTGCTCACCAGTTATCTATAAATTAAAAATAAAGATCCAATAATTTATTAAATGTTGATGAACCAACTTATGAAGTCATTTGTACCTTCAGGGGCATGTGGGTAAACATGCATGTATGTACTCTCATGATTTCTGAGAGTGATGGAAGAATGGACAGATATCTAGACTGACTATAGGCCTAATCACACTAATAACTGTAATAATTTCCCCTCTTTTATCCTACAAATATGCAACATACTGACACAGTCAGCAAGGATGTAACTGAATGGAATCAATTAATCAAACCCACAAATATGTGGTTATTTTCCATTTGAGGAAAAACAAAATGTTGCAATGCTTAGTATTCATGACAGTGGTTTCTCCATAAAGTGCCTTAATCAAATAAAAATGATTTAAACAATTTTTTCTTACAAATATTAAAAAACCATAAACACAGTAATCAACCTGAAGGGCAGGTTGGTAGGTGACGGTAGAGTTCACCCGGTACTAAGCATATGAAATTCAGACATCAGAGTAGGGGGGCCAGTTCCTTTCCCTGTACCGCTTATGGTTTTCCAGGAAAATCTGGTACCCGAAAAATCACATAGCTTGGGTGGAGCTGAGGGTGTCCAGAGAGGCTTGCCCAGGAATTGAAACCAAGCCCTCCGGTCAGTAGGCCCACGCTCTACCCCTGGACTACTGCGACCCATCTTACAAATATACTCTTCTACATAATAAAATATTTTATCTTCACCCAATTTACATGAGATAATCCAAAATGAGGGTCACTAGCAGCAAAAATAGGAAGGCATATAAAGCACACTTGGGAAAAAACACAACAATCATACTTCATCATTCATAGTGGTCAGCTACATGCTAACATGAAACTTAGCACAATAAGAATTCAATACAAAATGTATTAATAATAAAAGAAAAGTGGCATTATAAACAAATTAAAATTCAAGTAAAATGGAAAATATTCACTACAATCTAATAATCAGTATTCCATATTTAACAATTGGATAGAAAGTTTGATATGTCAGATATTTCTTGCTTCTTTTTTGTTTTTGGCAAAATTTGTTATTAGTTTTATTTTCTATTAACTTTATACCTTGAATATTAAATGACAAACTCATGATAAAAGAAGATTTAATTTGAAACATAATTAATTCATTTATTTGCTACAATTAGTTCATTATCACAAGTTGATTGCACCTGGTTAATCCCTGAAGAGAAATATTTGTAACCTCAGTGAAGTTCAGAATAAGTATTCAAATTCAAAATGTTTAGCCTTTGGACTTTGAAAATAGATAGTAGAGTTTATATTTAACATTTTAAAAGATTAAGAATCCCATTAGTAAAGATTAGTTTCCATTAGTAACTGCATGCATAAATTGAATAAAGCAGAAGGGTTCAGTATCACACAGAGACGATGCATGAGCCTGTGTCCTTAAAACAAACGCTACAAAACTTTTCACCTCAAGATCCAGGGTTTGAATTCTGAGATACATTGAAATCATTATATCAATGTCTCATGAGCATGGTAGACTGGTGGGTAGCTCAATATCTAGAGAACTAGGGCTACTAACCAGAGAACCTCTGTCAGATTTCTTATGATGCCTTAAAATCTTTCAGGCCTCCAGTAATAAGTTTCTAAAAATTACGGCCATAAGTGTAGCTAAGCTTAAGGATTGTGTTATTAGGATGTCATAATTACCTGCAATAAGCAATATTCTCCTTTAAATCCTATACAAATAGTTTCCTCACACCAAACTAGAGACTTTGGAATGTCAGGTAAGCAGAGATCTTCTCGGAGATCATTAAATGTGCCATTTTTCCAATAAAATAATTGTAATTTTCTTTTGACAGCAACACACAGCCTCACTGTGACAGCCGTCTCACCGGTTAGGGATTTACATCTCTGAAAAAAAACCTTTTCTAGTAAAAATTGTATTTCCATTGTGACTGTAACCTCAGATAAATCATGGTCTATTCACCTTAATATCAAGAGAAAAAATAGATGCCCCTTTCGTTCTTTGTATGGTACTTATAAGAGAGAAATTGATTGTTGTTATGTCGTGGATAGAAATTATATTATCTATAAAGGAAAAAACAAGGACAATTAACAAAAATAATGGATTTTCGACATTACTTGGAAACATTAGAGGAATTGGATTATAATTATAATTATGGGCCAAACCTGAAAGGCTGATTAGGAGTTGATACTCTGGCACTACTGCCATTTGCTGAATCGGCTTCTTTGAAAACATTTTGTGATAGCCCAGCAACTGGACGTCATTTTTCCTTTCCCCAAGCCGGCATGACACACTGTACATTAACAAATGTCCGATACTTGTACCCACCAGTAACTTGTCATCTAAAATATATTAACAGTTATTAGGCAAACTCAGTTTAAGATCAAGTACCTTAGGGACTACCATCAGGACTCACCGTACGCAGCAATTGAATCTATTTGTAACTTTAGTTTTAACAACTGGTTGGCTTCGTAAGCATCGTGCATTTTGAAAAATTATTTTCTTATGGCTATTAATGGAAGAATGAAACGGACTTTCGACTAAATTGCAGAATTACGAGCAACACATGAAAGTATCACTTCAACGAATATGCAGCGTTGAATGTTCTCTCGCCATCTCTTCTCAATTCTTTATAAAATACGCAGCATTATGCGAGTCTTGGATTCCGAGCGTCTTGTGACTTGATATCTCTCTCTCTCTCTCCTTTACCTCCTACACTATTACATTACAGTCATTGTAAGCCGATAGAGAAATTTGCTTAGGTATTCATTCAGCTGTATTTTTCGTCTGTCAAATCAAACAAATGAAAACCGTATAGCAATACCAATGCGTATTGTATAACATATAATATATTTTACTTAATGTTAATAAAGTTGACGTCATTCTGGAGAGTGGAGACAATTCATTTGGTTAGAATGAGTATCTTTAATTAGAATAAAATTTTAAATTAATCATAAACAGAATAAATGGTGGATGCAATTGTGCGGCAACATTTGTAAATTGGCAGTCTTGCGTCTGGTACACTTCGCACAAATTTGATTCACATTTGTGGGACTGGGAAATTTATCAACGGTAATACTTAGGTTCGGGTATTCGATAACAAGGATTAAGGTGAGTCTTTTCCAAATATAGCTTAGAGACATGTATGCGATATGAAAATAAACTTCCTTGAAAGGCCTTTTATTCTGTCCAATTAATTGTGACCTAATGCGGCTATTTCGTTATCAGAAAGTGACATCAAAGTAACAGCAAACTTGATGTAAGCTAGCTTAAACTACATGAAAAGTATAAAGTAACATAGACAAATGGTATACTGGCACCGAACCAGTTATTTAAAAGAGATCTATACTCTAGTTTCATTTTCTGTGCGGTTTCGATATATCTAAGCGTCGGGGACTGGGAGGTTGCCAGTCTGTATGATAAATTTTGGTATTTCCAATGCTAAATTACGAAAAAAGTCTTGAAATTCTTTGACAAAGTGGATGTTAAATTTCGAACGTTTTGGTTTTGATGTTGATTTAATTAAATTCAGTTTGATTAATCATATTCATTAATCAGACCAGCTCCTCACCTAAGAATTTACTGTATTTAAAATGATTCCTTTGCGACACGTATTTTTTGTTTGGGTTAATGAAGGTCATTTAGAGGGCTTTTGTCCAATCAATTATTGAGAACGAGGCTGCTCATACAGGCTTGAGATTTTTGAAGCAATATTAGGTTGATCAACCATTTCTGTAAGCCATTATTCACATAATAACGGACATCATTAGTGCTGAATATTTTGGGCCATAATAATACTACACATCTTCCTCACTCTTTCCGTTGCTTCTCTAATTATTACCCCTTGCCCGAGTTTGGTTAATGCATGGAAATATTGCTAATAAGTGCCATCCACAGGTAATTCAGTCACTATAACAGGTGATTCGCTCACATTAAGTCGAATTTTGCCAATTAAGTCATGTTAGATCACGATTAAGCATTGTCAGTGTAATTTTCACCGGGTTTTTTATATCCTTTTATGAAATTCACATACTATAGATGATGGTTTTAAATTAAGTTTGTTTTCTTGTTTACAAACCTCGATATAAGACTGGATTACCAGGAGGTCCTGGAAGAGTATTTGGAAGAACTTGTCTATCTATCTCATCTATCTTCTTAGGTAAATTCAAAGAAAGGTGGAAAAATATTAAAAATAGACCATTAAAAATTGCTCATTAAAAAGTCATAATTGCAATTCATTGGCAAACTAAATGTTGTTCAATGGTAGTTCAGCAAGAGTTAAAATGTTGACCTATTTGGAAAGTTATCTAGATAAAAGATCCATGGAGACAATTATTATTCCTTCCTTGAATACAAGGGAAGTGAGGGAATTGAGTAAATAATCTTCAATAACCGAAAGAGGACAACAGACTTGTTAAAGTATCAGAAATTGAATTGGCCGCAGGGCTAAATAGTCGGGGAAGTTTGGATGAATTATTTGATCAAAGTGCACAAATTATATACACATTAGGTTTGAAGCTACCTACAGCTTTGTGATATCAATTATATGTTGTATAGTGTCTGAACTCTAAGGAGCTAAGCTGTATTGCACTGTAAAGAATAGTGCAATATAGCTCAGGATAAGAACAATGACATTCTAAATGAAGATGAAAATATTACATCACCTTCAAAATGGGAGAGTACTGGTATAAAAAGGGTGGATTGGGAAAAAAACATTGATGAATATGTTAGGTACAGTGTGTTCTAATATGATGGCATTATTTCATAATGACATAAATTGTTCTTGCAGTTTTCCATTTAATGATGTTCTAATATGACTTTCCAATATGTTTCATAGTTTTCAAGTAAATCTACTTATATTGTTGCATTTGAAAATGATACAGTATTCTGAAGATAGTTGTTATGTAATATTAGAGTGGGAAATTCCAAGTTTGTAACAACTCAACAATGTTAAAAACCAATGGAATTGTACTGAGAACAAAATTTGATGCAGTACTTAGACCTGCATCTGGAAAAAGACCCCTGGAATGAACAATATTGATCTTCAAATAATAAAAAATGGTTTTAAAAAACATTTGCATCATAGTTTATCAGTTCAAGGATTGGTTTGTAGCAACTCTCCAAGCTATTCAGCAACCTGACAATATCTTCATTCCTTCATAGGTTTTTAAACTGATATTCTAGTATCTGCCTATTTAAATTCATCCTTGGCCTTCCATTGCCATTCCATGTCAGTATTCTTGCTGAGAACATAACTAGACTTTTCCACTTGTTCCAGTGTGTTTCCCTGAAATATTTTCCTGTTTATGAAAATCTTCAGCTGTACTCAAGAAAACAGATTGTTGTTAAGAACAATAGGGCAAAGAAGGACAACACCGATTAGACATGTACTAAGCCGTAGTCAACACCTAAAAAAACCTTTGAAGGAAAAGTTGTAGGTAAGAAAGCAAAATGATGTCCCAGAGTTGCCTTCTTCAAGAACAGGGTTTATGAGATGGACATCATACTTGTATGCTAGCCTGAAGGAAGCAGCAATGAATTAATAGGCATGGTTATCTCGATAAGGCATTACCTTTATAGTTTGATGATGATACATATAGTCAACTGTGAAAATACAAGTACACTTACAGAATAAAGCACCTATTCACAAGGAGAACAGGATAGGTAAATGTGAACATATTAGGATCTAAACTGGATAAAACATGCATAAAAAATTATTTCCATAAGGATTAAGGAGGAGCATTCATTTCATCAATGGATTTGCAGTTTTGACTGGAATAGACTGCTTCCCATTCTGAAAAACCCTTGAGTATCTAATGATGGAAAGTGGTCTGCAACTTGTGCAAAGATCAAATGACATATGAATAAGGAAAGAGTATCCTATCTCACTCATTTTTTTAAAAGTTCACATGAGAAAGAAATCAACAAATGGAACTAAAGAAAATAGTATCTAGTGTTTAGCAAAATAGAAAAAGAGTAGTATGTACGTATACGTACATTGCTATTATTGAAATGTTAGTCATAATTTCAATCATTATAAATATGGCATATTAGGCTGTTATTTCTTAAATGGAGAGATTGATATTTTTAGTATTTCTATATAACTAGAATCATGTTACACTAATTCAGAATTTTTTGATCATATAAAATTCGTATATAACTGGAAACATTGTCCACTAATTAGGAGTGTGTTCCGATTTTTGCTTCAAGTACTCTGAAGCACCAGTGCATCATATTGCCATTCCATTTCTGCATCCTCACTTTGAAGTGCTTGGTGCATGCATCAATATCATCAGCCTTAGAACTGGAATGCTTAATGGAGGCTATATTTCTGGTTCAAGGACATATTAAGAGAGATTTCAAGAAACTGCAGGAGATGCCACAACAGTAACTTTTAACTGAGTCATCCGCTAACATGCATTGTTTCATGCATGCAATTGTTGCAATGTTAGGAGAGCTTTGATTAGCATTGGCAGAAGAATCTGAGTGGCATAAAAACACATTGATGCACATGAAGCAAGAATCAGAATACATTCCAAATTACATGAAACAGTATATATTTTGACAAATCAGTTATTTTTACATTTTGTATACATTTGCATAAATATAAATGGTAATTATTTCAATGAATATTTCATATGAATGCATGGGTCATATCATTTAAGGAATGTTCATTTTATACACGTAAGTATTTTTATTTATAATAAGGATTGATTCATAATATAAATGGTTTTACACATTGTCATTATCGTATTTTCAGGTGTTATTAAAATGGAGTTGACTTGTTGCGTACAGCAGTATGCCTGGGGGAAGTTAGGACTGGAAAGTGAGGTGGCTCTTCTAAAAAACTGTTCAGACTCTAACCTTGTTATTAATGAAAGTGCTCCATATGCAGAATTGTGGATGGGGACTCATCCTAACGGACCATCCACATTGAAGGAGAATAAAATACACCTTGAGGACTGGATTAATTCCAATCCAGAATGCCTTGGTGAAAAGACAAGAGAAAAATTTGGAAACAAATTACCCTTTCTCTTCAAAGTACTCTCTGTTCAAAAAGCACTATCCATTCAAGCTCATCCAAACAAGGTTTGTAAAGCATTGATCTGATGAATCACGAACAGAAGTGAAGTACTGTCAGTGACTACTTTAATTAAACATGTCTTTATTACCAGCAGTTTTTCTTAGGACAATTTGGCATGCCAAATATGAAATGTGTTTTTCCATTTCATAGGCACATAAAGATGAAACATATTTTTAATGCTCATGATGAAGGCATTTTTTTATCCATTTAAAGCTGTCATAAAACAAATTTCATAAAAGGATATAGGGAAAAAATTTGTCGAATCTACTTAAATAATGTCTTGTTATTACAAACAATGCATCATGTCGCCAATTCTTCAGGTACACAGTCCTTCAATAATTGAGTTTTTATTCCATTATGAAGAACTGGAGAGAGGTAAAGAGTGTTTAGTTGG
This sequence comes from Hetaerina titia, assembly GCA_037158775.1. Taxonomy (NCBI): domain Eukaryota; kingdom Metazoa; phylum Arthropoda; class Insecta; order Odonata; family Calopterygidae; genus Hetaerina; species Hetaerina titia. The sequence goes on from CM073770.1 coordinate 85,733,805, forward strand.
CTGAAAAATGGGCCAAAGGAGATATAAATCAGTATGTGTTTAATGGGCAAACTGAGGGTGGAAATGTTAAGGTGACCTGAGGAAGTGAGTGCCAACTGTATGAGTGATAGCCCTAGGAGAGGGCTTTTGCCTTAGGAATTATGACTAAAACAGGAATCAGGTTGTGGTGGCTAGTGTACTAGCTTCCCTACCTGGGTATCATGTGGGGTGAGTGGAGTGGATGCTGTCAGACCGGATGTTAAATTTTGTTTTTTCATGGCATTTTTCATAATGGGTACACTAACTCAAATGCCCAATTCTGTCCAGCCTTCCTCCACTCACTGAGCATCCTACCTTCACCAAATTATCATGAGTCACTCAGTCACTTTTATGACCATCTTCCTTTCTAAACCTTGATGGCATCATTGCCACACATCCATTAAGCACGAACTTTCTCCAGCTGTGACTTTGTGTTACTCAGTATGCCTGTGAAGATGGACAAGAGCCAAGCCATGTTGAACGCAGATTCTGTTTGGTTACAAAATTTATTCAACGTTATATCTTGATGGAGGTTGTATGGGTAATCTCCATGCCTCAATGGTAGTTTTCTTGTTCCCTGCCTGCATGTGGCAGGCCAGTAAAACATGGACTAGCACTATGTGCTGAAGAGGTCTTTAATTGCATGGGGCTCCTGTCAATGGACTCCAACCCAAAAATCTATCTATCTACCTGTAATATCAGTGAAGATAGCCTTTCTTGGCATTGGGGGCCCAAGAAAGATAATAATTTTTTTTCTCTTTAGGCAAGAGAAAAAAAAATGTTCTGAAGAAAACATGAAATAGGAAAACTTAGAAGTAATTTTTTCAGTGATATCCTAGTGCGTTTCAAATGATATTCAATGTTGATCATTCAGAGAGAATTCAGTTCTATGAATTTTCAAGATGAAATAAAGTCACCTTGTCTATTCATTTTCCAGTCTTGTAAATCCAATCAAATATCTACGGCTGTTAGTATTCCAAACAATTTTTTCCTTAAAGACAAGGGAGCATATGTCGTTTGAATAATATTAATTTTGTAAAGGTCAACAAAACCAGAATCACTGTTGCATACAAGTTGACTGAAGTGCCAACTATAGTTCTTCATCTCACTTTTAACATTAAATTGTTTAGTCTCCTGTTCATCCTCAATAACCTAACAAATCTACAAAACAGTTCACTAAATGGTATTAAATGAAGTTTTTCAATAACAAAATTACACAAAATGTCATTTATTTCCAGTTTCTGCACCTCCAAAGCTGCATGGTTGCCAAGCCACTTTATCCATGATGTTGAAGGATATTCAGAAAACACATTAACTCATACTCTTAGGTCGGAAAACCTCCAAGTTGCCTTCTCATTAAATCCCAAGTTAAAAATTCTAAGTAATACCATAAAATCCATTACATGAAGTGCAGTGCTTCAGTTTCATGGCAAAAAATGACTTCCTAACTAAACGTATATGAATAATAACTAGCGAGTACAAAGTTGTTTCTGTACACAGCAGGGTCCAGAGTTCAGTGTCATGACACATGAAACAGACAGGCAATCCACGTCATCCTACTTTCCCACATTAGTTCTTTTTACATGGCCAGAACATAAGTACACAGCTTATTGTAATAGCGAAGATGAAAACATTTTACCAGAGCTAATACATTGTGGTAAAGGAGCATATATTTATGAATGTAAACTCCTAGTGCATACCACTGGATGAGTTAATTCTTTAAAAACCGAAGGGGTGTTGCCACATCAACCATATCCAGCATGTAATGCCATTGGATTATTGTTAGCAGTCATTACATCATATTTTTTGTTTAGTGGCATTAGGGAAACTACTAAAAATGTCTTCAACCCATGTCATTTCCCACAGATCTAATTATTAAAGTCAGTTTGAGGTCAATATCATGTATCAAGTATGTAGTCAAAATTTATGTAAAGAGAAAAATACAATTTATCAAGTATCATGGTTGGAGAACTGAGTTTATTTTAATTTCGGTATGAAGACATTCATTTCAGTGCATACTTTTATTATTCATGACTGCTTATTTCGAATCTCTTTCCTTCACCTTTCTCTGTCATGGAAAGGAACTGCAACAGACATGTAATAAATGCTCTACAGAATGTAGAATGAAGTTGGTTTCACTCAATCATTTGCAAAGCAGGCCTCATTTTGATCGCTTTGTTTTTTAATCAGGTAAAATTATTCCTCTTTCGATGTGGCTCCATCGTTGAATTTGCTTTTGTGTTGATATGCAATTGTATTTAGATAAACTTGAACATTTTCACAACACAGGGTCATGCTGAGAAACTACACAAAGAAAATCCAAACCTTTATAAGGATCCAAATCATAAACCTGAGATTGCCATTGCCTTGACGCCATTTGAAGCATTGTGCGGGTTCAGACCAGTAGAGGAGATAAAAAGTTTCTTAAAAAGTATGTTTATTTATTTAATTTTTTCATTGTTTATTTTTATGAAATTAATTACATTTTTGTGGTTAATTTAAAATCATAACTATACCTATTCCATATAAGAATTAACCATGACCTTTTAACAGCTCTTCGATGACCTTGTTCAATTAATAAACTTATTTTTATCAATTCATACTTTTTGATAAAGCTAACAGTTTCAGGTTTAACTTTGTGGAATTCCTTCATGATGAGGGTAAAAAATAAGGAAAACTTTACACTTCCATACACTTTTAATACAATACGACCATGGTTTCGATGATGCGCAGCATCGAAACCATGGTCGTATTGTATTAAAAGTGTGTGGAAGTGTAAAGTTTTCCTTATTTTTTGCATACTTTTTGATGCTCTATGTTTGAATGTTTAAATAATTATTTTCATGTCACAGGTATTTTTCTTTTAATATTGACTGCTGTTTATGTTATAGATTATTAAAATTTAGTAATGTTAGCATTATTTATTTTACTATGTAATTTTCTTGAATATTAGAGCCTTTTACTAAATGAACGTAGAGCATGGAGTAAAATTATAATTGTAGCAACTGTACAAAAATATTTAAATGCACTTTCCTATGTTATGCATTAATGAAGTTCTTTTTTTTAGAAAGTCAAGTTTCAATAGATGAATAAAATAAGCCTTGTTGTGATTCTGTATAATACATCAGTGCCCAAATGCCCATGGGTATTCCATGTCCATATTCCCTTATTCATTCAAAGACATACTAACTTTATGTGAAACTACAGATAATGCAAACTGCTATGTTAAATGATATTTATGCAGCATTTATAAATGTGGTGATTTAGTTCATAAGTTATTCACAGTAATGCTTTACCATTATAACCCAAATGAAATAATAATAAGTATATTGTACACCTTATTGAATATTTCCCATGTACTTTCTTTCTCTCATATGCATTTAATTCTTCAATTCTTTTTGGGCTGCAGTGAACTTTAGATAAGTGACACCATGGATCTGAGTTAGCAGGTACAAGGGCATCACAGTATGTAGTTAAAAATCATCCCAAACATGATTAGAAATATTTTAAATTAGAATTTTCCTTGAAAAACATTAAATAGTATGTTTTTTTGTAACCATACTGCCATCAAGGCAATGATCACTCAAGTAGTAAACTCTCTCAAAATTTAATTTAAAGTTTAGATAATGGAAGAATTGGGAACAGTTATAAATTTGGTTTGCAATAGTGAATTAATCTAATTGTTTATTAACTAGTAGGCCATTGTGAAGTTGTACAGCTCTATTATTCCACAAATGTTGGTGCTTTCATACCTTATTTGTTAGTTTATATAAAGTACATAGTCTTTTATAATGTTGTAGTAGATCACAATGAAATTTGATAGTGAAGTACATTGAAACCTCTCTTAATGACCACTCCAATTCAGGGATTACCACTATTAATACCAGTTTTTTGTTAACCAATTTTTATATCTACATTGTCAATGCATTTAATTTTACAATCCTTTTTGGGTTGCAGTGAATGGTAGATAAGTGACACCATGGATTCTGAGTTAGCAGGTACAAGGGTATGACAGTAGGTAGTTAAAAATCATCTCACATTCATAGATTTCCACTCACTGCATCCAAACAAACACTGCTTGAATAGAAATTTTTCAACACTTGATAATAGTCATAAATCAATGTTTAGCCTAACTTCTGGGATTGTCTTGCTTGAATGGAGAAACCCTGAGCAAATATTATTCCTTTATTAGAATAGTCTCCTGAAGATACCTCCATGCATTATAATTGGACCTTCATATTCAGTGAAACAACAAAATCCCTTTGGATATGGACTTTTCCCATATGGTAGGACCTGCCACTAGTAGATGCCTCTTTGCACAGGGTGATTGAGGGCTTAATTATCCCTACTGGGAATCTTTTCTGTTTCTGTTGGTATTCCCTAAAATATTTTTAAGCACTAAGGAAGTCTTTTTGTGAAGTACAGACTACCATGGTCTCTTCATATTATGTGCATGACATCTTACCTTGGGTTGACTGAACAAGAAGATGAGTCAAAGATGTCAGGGAAGAGTATTTCCATGAGTAGGGAGATAAGAGTCATAGGAGATAAATATACATGGATGTGTCAAGAAGAAAGTTACAAGAAGTGGAATTACATGTACCGGATTTTGATAAAATTTAATTTATGTGAAAACAGTGGTATCTTTCTGAATAAAATTAATAAAGGTTTTGCTTTAGCTTTTTAAGCAGAGAAGCTTGTCTTGTTCTCTGCCCTAATTTTCTGTTCTTTCAGGTCCATGCCTGAGTGAAAAGATAACTTTTAAGAAAAAGATCACAGTAATTTCTAAACTCTGGAAAATTTTAATATAATAGTACGGGGATACATGTTATTATGCTGTACAATATGCTTGCTATATGCGCAATAATTTAATTTTACAGTAAATCTCTCTGCAAGAATATTTTCCTGTAAAGGATAAATAATGACGAAAAAGATGCAATTTCTGTAGTTTCAAATAAGCCAAGAGTTCCCCAGTTTTTCATTGTGTGTGTCTATGCAATTGTAATTCTTAAAACCATCTATCCAAGAACTTATCCTCTAATCGAATGACCATCCTCTCAATAACCATATTTCACTGATGCTGTAAGTGATCATTTTACACAGCTTTCAGTATATTTTTTTTCTGTTGAGTGATGGTGAAATATTTGTAACAATGGCTTAAGGGACTCAAGAGTAATGTTATCAGAGTTGCGGCACATATTCATTGCAAGTAAACTTCAAATTTCCTCATAAATCTAACCAAATTCAATGGTTGCTTGTAATAGTTAAAAGGCATCTCATTTCAATTTTTTTCTCCAATAGTATTTTCCATTGGTACTACGAAGTGGCCATCAACCAAATTCTTTATTCTCCTATTCCACTATCTGAGATCATCTCTTTTTGCAATAATTTCTATGTTTATTTATTTATTCAACGGGAATAACCCTTTTACACAAAGAAAGGCAAAAAACATATATTAGTTCCACAATTATAAAAAAAACATTTACAAACAGATACAAATTACATCAAGTTACAGACTCGTTATTGATAATTAAAATACAATTTAAAATTAAAGAAGAATTTTGATTTGCAATACATGAAATACATTTTCAGAAGGTATACAGGTATGCAATTATACCTAGTTAGGTTAGTCAATGTAGACAAAATATCAGTGTCAAATAATATTCTGATTAAAAAATGGAAACACAATATTAGAAATATAGTATTTGTTACAAGCCAGATGGTGGCACAAAATGATAAATGTTAGTAGTCATTATTAACTAGACCTTGTGGCATCAATTAAGAAAATTTTCCTAATGGGCATTAGGAACAAATTATTGACATGTACAATATCCACATAGCAATAATTAGCATTCTAAAATTCTTCAGTTATTTTAAATAACATTTTTTAAGGGATCCTGGGGAGATAGAAAGTAGGTCAATATAATCACAACTGTTGGCATCCCTCATAATCTGCCTTATAGGCGAGTAGTAAGTGTAGTTTTGTGCATGATTTCTCATTTCAAAGAGTGTTCATGCCTTGTGTTGGCAGCTATAATATTTTTTTGTCAGTATAATTATTTCTTGCCTACAGATTTCTCCTCTATTTTTTGTCATTTTGTTCAATACTTTGAAGAAATTATAGAAAATATTTGCATTCAAAGGACTATTTATTTTGCTGCTCTCTAATGTTTTTTTAATTGATGAAAAAATGTATTTCTTGATACATATATTGTTTGTTGATCTCATTTTGATTTATTACTTTTGTAACATATTTTGGACTTGAAATTCTCTTTTCAAATTTTAAATCTTATAATATAACATGAAATCACAGAATTTTGTTCCATTTCATCATGTCCTATTGTGTCACTTTGTGTATAAATACCAAAAACATAGTGACATTTATAATGAACATTGGCCTATGTCTAACTGGATTATGATTTTTATATGAGGGAATTATTCAAAATGCTTTTTTTGCATTTCAGGTATAGTAGAACTTCAGAACCTGGTTGGGCAAGAGGTAGCATCTCAACTGATCAACAGTGAACAACATCAGACTGAAGCTGCATTGAAGGCTTGCTTCACGGAGCTGATGAAATGTCCAGATGAACGCATTGCTGTTCAAACAAATGCATACATTTCCCGGTTGTCAAAGATGGGTGAGAATCTTTCCTGTAATGTAGTTGCTGTGCTTTACTATTTTTGGTTCCCAATCCCTAATGCATTATCATTACTATTCCTTGAGCTGTTAATGTTTTGTGTATTCAACTTGAAACTGCATATACGTATTGATTTTCCATAAAGGATTTCATGCCAATGAAATGGCAAGATCCTAAAGCATTAAGTAGGGGAATTGGGATTGGTGTTAGTTCAAAAAGAACGAGAGAATTTTCTATGATGACAGACTGCAAGCATTCAACTTGTAATTCAGAGGTCCCTACTTGAGACTGCAGTGCTAGCTTTTTATATTGTAGCCATTAAATATTCTAGCCTACGTACTATTATGGTTTTGTAAAAATATTAAAAGATAATAATTAAGAAATTAAAATACTTTTCTCATAATTATAAACTTATTTATGAATTATATAAGGTGGAATGATGACTATCGTATTTTGATTACTGTTCCGTTAACAGAAATTTGGTACTTAGTAAGGTAATGAAATTGAAATCAATCAGTCATCTGTATTTAGCAGGAAAATATTGCAGAGACCCATTTTATTTTTATGAGTTGAGATTTCAGCATTGTACTGCCAATTGTTGACTAAAAGCTTTATTAAATTACCAGAATATTGTGGTATTATGCAGTTTTTGAAGAAGCACCTCACTCATCTTTCATTTAAGCTATTTATCTATTTATTAACTTACAGGTATTTCATTGCAACAATTTCAGAGGGTAAAAATCATTCGCCTTGACTGGGATCCGAACCCTTAAGCTATTGCGGCATTCTCTTAAACTCTGAAATTTTTGGGCTTTTAAAGGAATAAGATGCTGTGATGAAATACCGTGCATACAATGTCATAGGCATTCGTAATCATGCGCAATGCGCCACAGTCGATGAGGTTAAAGCCAATTTGAAATATGTAGGCTGTTTATACCTTAGACAAATTGCAAGAAACTTACAGGTATTCTGAATCTTTACTAGAGGAAAGTAAAAATTGGTTTGATAAATAGTTGGTTGAACAGTGTGCTTGTTCATAGACCCCAGCCTATCAATTTAAAATTTGTATCAGTATTTTTCAATTGTTGGTTAATAATAGACCACTCTTTATGTTGCAGCAACATCAGAATGTAAAATAATATATACAGGTGTAGTAGTATCTACCCTACTAACATATTTAATTTCAACTGAAATTTAGCTTCTACGTAAAAATGAGATCAGTTCTTACTATGCATTTAATTCCAAATGTCAATCATATAAACACTAGGGAAAATAAAAAAGAAAATATCCACTTTTTAATTGAATGAAGTATGTTTTGGGACTGTAGCACCATTATAGGCATATATCTTACCTTAAGGTTCAGTACTAGATGCCCCCAACAAAGATATTGTCTAGCACTCACTCACTTATTGTACCACAAAAGGCTGTCATTAAAATGGGAGCAAGTTCCAAGATAAGAAGACAGGCCCAAATTTTCACTTTGTGGAATATACTGAAATAAAAACAAACTTGATATTCTTTGTGTATGGAATATGAAAAAAATTTTTTTATTTGTCATAGCAAAAATCCATTGTCTGTGGTGGGGGAATTGACAGTGAGCTCAGAGCTCAGTGAGGGTGATTAAAGATGTCAAGGTAAGCTGTAATAAGTGTCAAGCTAGGAAGCTGTGCAGGCAGGATTTACTGCCTTTGATTTGCAATTCTATGGAGTACTCATTTATTAAAATGACACTGCATAGCAAAATTCTATAATATCAGTATCATTCAGTTACCAAATGCCTGTTATACTTGTTTTAAAAACTCTTGTGGCAAAAATTGTGCATATCTTCATTTAAAGAAATTGTTACCTAGATGCCTCAAAGTGAATTTTTTATTTGTAATTTGCCTTCTAGATCAAGATTTACGTCCGAAGAACTTGGCTTCATTATTTGAACGACTTCACTCCCAGTTTCCAGGTGATGTTGGATGCTTTGTGATTTATTTTCTCAACTACATAGAGCTTCTTCCTGGAGAAGCAGTTTTCCTTGGACCAAATGTACCCCATGCATATATTTTCGGAGGTTAGTTTCAGTCATTTTATTTCCATTATTTATATATAAGTATGGCAAATTGGTAAAATATGTATTGTATTACCCATTTGGAGATGGGAAATTAATAGAGAAAAGGAAGTGTGTTGGAAGACATGGTGCAAAAATATGTATAGTTTACAAAAGAAGGGTTAAATATGTGCACTTTATGTGAAGTTGAAAGCACTGTCAAGAAGTAAGAAGGGAAAATCTGTGAACACTGTCAAACAAGCATTGGGAAAATTGTTAATTGAACCAGGATTGATTCAAAAGAAATGGAAAGAATGCATGTTGGAATTATATGGTAAAGATGTTAAGCTATAAAACTTATGAGTTGAAAGAGAATATGATGTAGATGGTGGCGGCTTAGGACTAGGCATACTTGATTGCAAGATGGAAAGGACATCAAGGGTATTAAAATCAGATCAGTTGGTGGGGATAGACCCACAGGACTAATTAAGGGTTTATGAAAATGTAGAAGGAAGAGTTTTTATGGGCTAATTTGTAGCATTAATGAGAGAGGAAATTGGCTGAAAGATTTCATTAGATCACTGTTAGTTCCCACCCAAAAAAAGGAAAAGGCAGCCATATAAAACTAGAAACTCTGGTGAAACAGTTTACCTATCTTGGAAGTGTTGAGACCAAAATAGCCAAAGTAGTAGGGACATAAGGAGAAGGATTGCTTTAAGCAAAGAAGCTTTCACAAGGGGGTGAGAATTGATGACCTTGATGTTGGATAAGGCTGTTAAGGAAAGGCTCGGTAAGACTTTGATATGGAGCATTTTTTGGTACTGCATGGAATCATGGTCATGAAGCATAGATTGAAGGCTTTTGAAATGTGGGTTTGGAGGTGAAGTGGCAGAAAGGATACAAAGAAGGAAGTGGTAGACATTGTGGGGAAGAGAAAGGATTGTTTTGAGAAATTCAAAGGAGGCAGAAAAGATTTATATAGAGCATTTTGATTGGCAGTTGGATGTTGAAGACTGTGATAGAGGCGAGAACCGGCAAATGATATCGAATAGGCATGTGGGATGGAATGAAGAAAGGTAGAATGTGTGCAGAATTGAAGAACATTTTAATGTAGTGTTGGATGTTAGGTTGTGTTTTTTAGGAGGCAAAGTCAATTATCATTGTCCAGTCAATGTAAACACCCTAAATTGTAAAAAAAACAATGAAAATAATTTCACTATCTCAAATCATATACTGAATTACCACCTCCTTATCTTCTGTTACTTTTCCTACCCTACCTATAAACAGAATATGAATGCCTCCACCAGATTAATATCAGATTTTATCCTCTGATATTTTTTTCTTCAAATTTTTTAAGGGTAATAATAGCCTTGAATGTATATTTTAACAGTTTTTTTTTAAATTTGAAACAGTGTGTGGTCTGATACTGTTTGGTACTCCTGAAGTTGTAGATATGGGTGGACAAAGTAAGAATTGAGCCCCAACTTTTGCAAGTTAATGAGTTTACCCTCTCCTGTATTTTGTCTGCCTTACAATCAGATGCAAGAAATGTAAATAGAAATGGTCTTATGTTGAAAATTTTGACGTGAAACTTTTCTTAGAGGAAAGTTTCTAAAATCGACATATACTCTTTGCAAAATTGCCTGCTTCTGCTTGATTTTCAATGATTTTATTTTTTTTATCCTGTTCAAATAATGTTAATCATTACAATATGTTAATATCAGGCTAAGGAATGGTTTGATATTAATCATTTACATTTAAATGTTGAACAGACCAGAATATTGTATGCAGCCTTAAAGCAAAAATAACAAATTAAAACTGCTAATGTGCTGGGAATTTATATTGATACAAAACTTAACTGGGAGAACCACATCAGCCAAAGCTGTAACAAGCTGAGTAAAGTTGTTTATTTGTTAAGAAAGCCCAAAATTCTCATTCCAAAAGAGTATCGTTTAACATTTTACCATTTATGTCTTTAAGGCTCTGGTTCACGTAAAAGTTATTCTAGAAACTTACCCATTAAGATCTTATACCCATAACTATACCATTAGAAATAATTCAAACTTGAATACTAGATATTGTAGATGGACCTTAACTTACAACTCATTTTATTTATTTATTCATCATTAATTCAAAAACAGCCATTTTTTGGCCTTTGCATAAAATTGTTAGACTTGAAAAAAATACTAAGACAATTACAAAAACCCAAGCCATAGGTGGAGAAAAACCCACCTAGGTGGGAATCAAACTTGTGATCTCTGGATTGGCAGACAGAGACAGTATCCCGCCACCACTGGGGTTGGCAAAATTTGAAAATTCATTTGTATAACTGGTTGCCCACTCTGCTGAAATAGATTTTGTCTTGAGTTTTTAAGTTATACTTGAAATTTATTGTGTGGTTATATGTTGTAATGTTTATCTAGACAACATTTAATGTGGTTGTATCAATTTTCAACATGAATAAAGTATATTATTACAATGAAATTACTTACAACTAAGATCAATACTTGACAGATATGGTGTTATTTTCAAATGATTTTTTGAAAACCGCTTCCATTGTATGAGTATAATGGAAGCATAATGTTTCACTCAATTCAGGTGACCTCACTGGCAGATGACTTCTCTAATGATCTGTTTCTAGATTGATGAAAATTTTCTATTAATAACCAATTTAATCCTTCTCTGCACAAAACATTTCAAATCTTCTACTTTTTACCATGAGTGCTTCACTGTAAAACAAAAATTCTTTTACTTGTGTATTCTATTATATCTTTTAGACTGTATTGAATGCATGGCATGTTCAGATAATGTTGTAAGAGCTGGATTAACTCCCAAGTTTCGGGATGTCGAAACACTCTGTGAGATGCTCATCTATAGTTGTGGAGGCTCAGTGAAATTTACTGATGTAAAACAGTTAGATGAGCACACAAGTGTGTTTGCACCACCCATTGAAGACTTTGCTGTGGCCAAGATAGAGGTGAGTATGCAATATTCCCTCAAGGAACACATCCAAATGGGTTCATTTGATTACATTTCAATGCTTTTGCCCGTTTAATGATTTGAAAAGTTGTTGCATGAAGATCACATGCAAGGCAACCACGCTAAAATTACATGGGAAGTATCTGTTAATTCTTTCTGTTAACGTCATTCATGATTACTGGAATTAAAATCTCAATCTCAACATTTATTGTCTCTTTTTTGTTGCTCGAGGCATAAATCTTAGTTTTCATTGAGTGACGCTAGTCCATCACTCGTATTTGTGTGACAATAAAGGCTTTTCTCATTTTCATCTTCATCAAGTGATTTAGTTAATAATGGTTCAGTGGTGATGCATGAATACTTGTTTAGTTGGATACCAAGAACAATGAAAATTGTTTTCTTCCTATCCAAATCGTAATTTCTGTTCATTTTGACTCTTCAGTACAAAAGGCTCACTCAGTACAATTATGGAACAATAATCAGAAACGTTGGCTACTAATATCAAGACAGGTATCACCAGTGTGAGGTTAGGCCAATGAGAATTGGAAAATTTTTATGTCCATCTCAGGTGGCAATTATTCCTCGATTTGATCCCTCCTGTTCACACTAACAATAAGTGAATTCCGTGGCCCTTGAGAAAATTGCTGGTGATAAGTGAAGTTTCTTTGTGTCAATGAGACTAGTAATTACCTGATCAAAATGTGATTGTTAAAATATTTTTTTAGAATATGCAGTATTCCTATGACGATGAAACTATTTATTGTGGTACATATGTAGTTATTTCTACAGTTTCAATTTTCAACTGCAGGGTTTATTGTTTGAAACTCACATTTTTTCTTCCAGTTTTAAATTAATACTTTGTGTATCCTGGGGTAAATGAGTAAAGGAAATGCTGTGGCTAATGAAATATTAAAATGATATTTTAACACAGGATATGAATTTGGCACTGTGGTGGATTTTATATTAATATTTGACTATGATATAGGTCATCTTTGCAGCCTCTTCTACTTGCTGTAGGCACAGATGGTGCTAATGCATATATGTGAAGAGTCAATGTCAGGTTGAGGATACCATGAATTAAAAGTGCCTTGTGGTGAAAATTTATGCCCCATTCAGTGGTCAGTGTGTAATGCAAAACCCACTCATTATCTCACAGCAGCCAAAATTTTGTTACATTTGAGCATACTTCTGAATGAACTCACATTTAAAGCAGTAAGAATTGGCAAGGGATGATAATGAACATACTAAATGAGCATACACAATGAACTTTCAATTATCCATTTGCAGATTATTCCTGCTATTCTCTTTTCAGTACCTCAAAATTTTAATCAAATTACCATTGTGAAGACAAATAAATGATTTGAAACTTTGATTGGCTTATTTTTAAATTACATACAATTTATAAGTATAAATGCCTTCCTTAAAAGCTGTTATTTTTGCAAAATAAAAGGTCAGTCATATTTATTGTTTTAATTAAAACATTTTTGTGCCATCGGTACTATCCTATTATCGTTTCCCTCACATACACTAACCCTGAGAATTCCATATTCTCCTTTGAGGTGAGAGCAAATACATAGGTTTACTATGCAACTGAAGTCATCAACTATCTAAACTAAAATTGAAAATTAAACAACTTGGCTTTTCCACTTAGAAAATGTTTTATTCACTTCCTAGGTTTCGTTATGGTATAACATCATCAGGTTAAATCACCTGATGATGTTATACCATAATGAAACCTAGGAAGTGAATAAAAATTTTCTATGTGGAAAAGCCAAATTGTTTAATTTTCAATTTCAATATGAAGATTTTCCCCCAAGTCACGCCAGAAACTGTTTTATTTATTTAATTATTAACTGCAT